>CP139502.1:207827848-208460348 GCA_021014915.2 Artemisia tridentata subsp. tridentata
GTATGACTAGGGTAAGTATAACATATATATATTAAATTGTTGAATAACATATGGTTAAACTTAGGTTAAAATATATATACTTGTCCTTGTATAATTTATTTTATGCTCGTATAACTTCAAAAATTTTGAGGGGCAAAATGGGAATTTGAAATGAACGGAAATTTTGGGTTTTACAACTCTTCCCCTCTAAAAGAAAATTTTCGTCCTCGAAATTGGAGTAGAGAGATCAGATGAAAATATATCGAATCACAGAAGATGCGTGTAAAATTCTTCAATTTCTCATGACCCGTTCCTGACGCTCCAAGATAGCCTCAGGCTCTTCAATAACAGACAAATCATAACACATCTTGATCGAACGAATGCGGAACATATACATGACAGATGATATTTGTAATCTCACTAAGAGATACATGAAACACATGTACGCATGCGGAAAATACGGAGGTAGTAAATAACGATAAAACTTCATCAACTCTATCGAGATTCTGAGTGAACTGAGGAACTATCTAATAATCAGAGATGCACATATCAAAATTACCAAACGTCTCAAGAGTTTCATATAGAGGTGGGTAACATATTCGTATCGACGATCAGCTAAGCACATATCGGAATATCAAAACGTATTAGAAGTCTAATGGAATAGGTAGAATAATCGCACGGGTCAGAATAAATCTAAGGTCTAGCGTGTCGTGAACTGAATCTTCCTCAAACGCCAAACGCTCAACACTGTTGTTAGGAACATCACACGGAACACACCAGTTCCTGGTCTAAAGTTTCAGAATTTCTCTTCCAACATGATAACTAATCCATTAGTAATTAAATTTACTCAGGTCCTTCAATAAACAGCTCCCGAACCTAATTTAACCCAAAAGGTGTTCTTCAGCTCTGTCAAAAATCCTGCTTAACACATCTTCCAAGCTCAATAGTTGTTCTGCTTATTTATCAGTTTGGAGGTGCAAAGCATTACCAACTCGAGTCTGGTCCCTCAAGCCTTCAATAGCTCTTCCTAGGAATGTGATGTTGAAACGCAAATCTCTGACACGATCACTTTGGTGCGCCATGTAGCTTGAATAATCTTTTGCCGAAAGAAATCCCTGACAATCTTCCAAGTGAGCCGACCTAGTCAAACCATCCACTACGACTCAATTCATGTTGTCCTTCCCAAATGTGCGCAGAAATCCCGTTACAAAGTCCATGAAGATTAAATCCCACTTCCACCTAAGAACATCGAAACTAAGGAAAACCACTTGTACGTTGAGGCTGAATCTTAACCTGTTGACATGCTAAACACTTCGCCATCAATGCAGTCACAACCATCTTCATACCATTCCATCGAAATTTTCTGCTTCAAGACCCTATACATATTAGTACAACTAAGATGAATAGAGTAGATAGATCTGTGTGCTTCAGTCAGAAACGGCTTCCTTCAAGTCTTCTAACACAGATCATATTCCACCGTCTTGCTCCTGAGCTTCTTCATGCCTGTCACAAATCCTCCCCAAGTCCTGCGTCGGATAGTTCACCTCATACGGTTCTCGATGTGCTGATGCATAACCAATACCCTTCCCGTGTTGCATAAGGCCATAACTAAGTCTTCTTCTTTTAGTAGAAACAAATCTCTTTTCAGCTTCCCAAGATTCTCCTCTCATTCTTCATCCCAGTCAAAATTTTCTCTCCGGAAATACTACATAGAGCTTCTTCTGACGTAGAAATTTCAACACAGAATACGAAGATGATCCTCGTGTTTCTCCTTCGTCTCAGAATACACCAAGATGTCATACTATGACAATTTGTCCCAATATTCATGAAAGACACGATTCATCAAGTTCATAGGAACAGTCGGAGCAGTAGCCAATACGATTGGCTTCACAATACTCATAGAGATCAAAACGAATACGGAAAGCAATTCTAGGAACATCTCGCTCCTTTAAACGTAATTGAAAAACGATCAGATCTATGATGCATCCATAAGCCCCTGCAGAACTCATAATCATCGTGGCCATACATATTACATAACAAAAGGGACGGGGTGGAACATCACTCGACCACCCTAGAGTCATGCCATTGGTGCATCAATGACATGGTCATGGAACCCCCATGACTAGTGATAGCTCGGGTATCAAACTGAAGGGTCAAACAGAATTTTTTTGATAGTAATGACACAGATTCTAAGGTGATCAGAAATATCATAGGTCCATATCAAAGGGTGCATAGCAAAGGCTCATATCAAAGGGTACATAGCAAAGGTTCATAATCAGGGTTAATAAATCAGAAGATGTGAAAGGATCATGAGAAACCTTATAAGAAAGGTCAGAATATCTGTACCTTATGCCAAAAGACAACAGATAAAAGGTAGATCACACAGAAACGGAAAGTCACTCCTTCTTCACCGAACCTATACACATTAATAATCACATATTATTTATAAGCTCATTTTAATCATATTGCATAATTTAGGTTTTTTTCTATTTTTAACAACTTTCCATTTTTAGTAACTTTCCAAATTTAGTAACTTTCCATACTTAGTAAGTTTTCATATTTAGTAGCTTTCCATATTTAGTAACTTTCTACAATTAGTAACTTTTAACACGACTCCCCAATTTAGTTTAAATTCGGTTTTGGGTTCGGGATTATCAAATAGGTTTAACATATTAACACACAAGTTAAAATGTCATTAACAAGTCATACACGAAATAGTAACAAGTATTGGGCATCAAGCATCAAAAGAACACCTTGAACATATGAACAATACATGTATACACATTAACTGATTTTATCATAAAATTAAGCCCAATTAACAAATTTTAAAAACATATCAAAATCCTAAACTAAAAATCCACCAAATTAACACTGAAGCCCATATGTCTTAAGAGTCTAGTGGAATTTTTACAGATTTTATTATCAAGTGTACACCCCCTTTAAAAATCGTCTAGGTTAACATGTTCAGATTCAGATCTGCATATACACTTCAAAAGTATGCACTTAAAAACCTAACCATATGACTTCAGAAAATTCTATAAAAATTTCAAAAGGTAGTTCACATATGAAATATGATTCTTGAAAATTTGTGGCCTATAATATGCTATGGTATGGAAATGAAAAATTATGGAACTTGACTGAAAAACAACTCAGCAAACATATTTTAACACATGATCACATTTAATTCAGAAATACATCCAAATCACACTCAAATTCGTTCAAACAAATCGGAATACTTTCCTAGGACCCTAAACTAGGTTTAAATGCAAAATTTCAGTATTAGAACCTTTAGAATCTCACGTTATCAAGCCCACAAAATCGACATTCAGAACAGTCAATCACACAAATCCATTCTAAACCATATTTAGCACCATTTAATTATCCAACTTGCATATAAGCTTATACCCTTCAACCAAAACTCATCTAGGCATCATATTAACATACTTATACAATCAAATCCAAGGAATCAAACACCAATTTCAGTTCATGTAATCTAAATATTCAAGAACCGTTTTAATTTATTTACAAACAAGCCCTAATTCGTCTAATTCTTTTTAACCCAATCAACCACGTGATCAATATAAATCTTATTTCCAGAAATTTCTCATCACAAACATATTTATAAACACTCAATATAAATCATTCAAGATTAAAAACAATGACCTACACACGAACACATAAAATAACAACACCAAAAATCACCAAAAACCCTAATTCTTACACGTTAACATCCATGATTTTATGTGACGATTTTATGGTTAACGAGAAACATAATGAACCGATTAATATGTGTATTATAACATGTTACTAATTAGGTTTTCTTGGAGATTAAATTCAGATTCATGGCCAACTTTTTGTGTCGACCGGAGAGAAAAAAAAGAACAAGAGATGGATTGATATTACCTTATGATCAATGAGACAAAAAGGAAGAAGAACAAACCTAGAATTCCAATACTAGATTTACCCACGAATCAACTCCAACAAAACCCTTGAATCCCTTTGTTCTTGAGAGAATATTAAAGCAAGAAATTGTGTTTCTTATTTATTTATTTATTTATTTTTGTCGTATAATAGGAGAGGGAGAGGAGGCCGAAACTTTTAAGACAAAATAGGAGGGGAGCGGACCATTTAACTTGGAAAGATTTAATTGCAATTTATTTTAATTGATATGGATTTGCATAATTGCCTGGTAATTGATATATATATATATATATATATATATATATATATATATATATATATATATATATATATATATATTATTTATTTATTTATTTTTTTTTTGATTTGTAACAAATATTTATTTTATGTATGACTTAGGTAAATGTATAACATATAGTAATTTAAATTGTGTGAATGACATATGGTTAAACTTAGGTTAAAATATATATATACTTGTCCTTGTATAATTTATTTTATGCTCGTATAACTTCAAAAATTTTGAGGGGCAAAATGGGAATTTTAAATGAACGGAAATTTAGGGTTTTACATTACTAATCTAGGTCGCGTGTCGGTGCTGAACTCTGTCTGAACTATTTTGTAATTTGACTGCTATTTATCAAGGTGAGTTTATAGCCCCGCACTATTTAAACTTGTTTTACTATTGGGGTGAGAAACATGCAAAACTATTTTAAGGACCAAACTATTGTCTATGCTATTACGTGGTTTAGCCTAAGCCCTATTATGTCCCTATATGCCCAACTCATGAACCGTCAATTCCTGATGGGAAGCACGAGTGTTATAAATAGATCTACTGGGAGTAACGTCCCCGTTCAGGTTGACCGGATAGGAAAACGAACGTATACCATGTCGAAACTACAAGTGTCTGGGATACACACTTGCCGGGCCACTGATATTTAACATGCTTCGATAGCATGCACACAAGTTATAGCTTCGGTTGCATGAACTTAGTGCTAACGTAATATGCTGTATTATTATATGACATTGCATGGGTTGCAATGTTCATATGCTAAACTCATGGTCCAACTGTTGATTTTACTGCTTATTGATAAACCTATGAACTCACCAGCTTTTAGCTGACTTTTTAAGCATGTTTTTCTCAGGTGTTTGAGCTGACTAATACGACAAGGTGGTGGCAGGGCAAAGGTCATAGATTACTATTTGAATGCTGTGGTTTTTAATTATGTCTTGTTTTGTGTCGAGCCTAGAGCAGATAGAAGTTTTGTGTCGACTGTTTTTAGTCCTTTAATTGATATAGCTCTTACCACCTTAGTCAATGTCTTCGACATAGAATTAGCTAACAGGAACTTAGAAAGAGTAGATACCATTATAAGGGGTTGCACTCTAAATTTATTAAACCACCCATTCAACATTGACCTTATGCCAGTAGAGTTGGGTAGTTTTGACGTCATCATAGGGATGGATTGGCTATCGAAATATCATGATGTCATTATCTGTGATGAAAAGATCGTCAGAGTACCCTACGTGAACGAGTTTCTGATAATTGACGGAGATCGGAGCGATCGTGCGCGTTCGTCAAGATTGAGCACCATCTCGTGTACGAAGGTGCAGAAGTACATTGAGAAAGGATGCCACCTCTTTCTAGCTCATGTGACTGAGAAAAAGGAAAAGGAGCCCGGAGAGAAACGATTGGAAGACGTGCCAATCGTAAGGGATTTCCCGAAAGTTTTTCCAGAAGACCTACCTGGACTCCCACCGGCCAGACAGATCGAATTTCAAATCGATTTGGTGCCAGGAGTGGCTCCTGTAGCGCGAGCACCCTATCGGCTAGCACCGACGGAGTTACAGGAGTTGTCTGATCAGTTTGCTGAACTATCAGGAAAAGGTTTCATCAGACCGAGTTCTTCACCTTGGGGAGCTCCGGTCTTGTTTGTTAAGAAGAAGGATGGATCCTTCAGGATGTGTATCAACTATCAGGAGCTGAATAAGCTAACCATTAAGAATAGGTACCCACTCCCGAGAATTGACGATTTATTTGATCAACTTCAGGGTTCATTGGTTTACTCCAAGATAGACCTGAGATCAGGTTATCACCAACTCCGAGTCCGGGAAGAGGATATCCTGAAGACTGCATTCCGAACCCGATATGGCCATTACGAATTTCAAGTTATGCCATTCGGCTTGACAAACGCACCAGCTGTAATCATGGACCTCATGAATCGGGTGTGTAAGCCGTACTTGGATAAATTCATGATAGTATTCATTGATGACATCCTGATATATTCCAAGAATGAGAAAGAGCTTGAGGAACACCTCAAGTTAATTTTGGAATTATTGAAAAAGGAGGAGTTATATGCCATGTTTTCGATGTGTGAATTCTGGATATCGACTGTGCAGTTTCTGGGTTACGTGATAGATAGTCAGGGCATTCATATGGATCCCGCCAAGATTGAGTCAATAAAGGATTGGGCAACACCCACAACGCCCACATAAATACGACAATTTTTAGGACTTTCCGGTTATTACCAAAGGTTTATTGAAGGTTTTTCCAAGATAGCTAAGCCGGAGGAAGAAGCTTTTCAACTCCTTAAGGAAAAATTGTGTAGTACACCTATTTTGGTCTTACCTGAGGGTAGTGAAGATTTTGTTGTGTGTTGTGACGCTTCACACAAAGGTTTGGGAGCTGTGCTGATGCAGAGAGAGAAGGTGATAGCATACGCTTCTCGACAGCTGAAAACCCAAGATAAAATCTACACAACCCATGACCTGGAGTTAGGATCAGTAGTGTTTGCACTTAGAATTTGGAGGCACTATCTTTATGGCACTAAGTGTGTGGTGTATACTGACCACAAAAGCCTACAACACATCTTGAACCAAAAGGAGCTGAACATGAGACAGCGCCGATGGTTAGAATTGCTTAGCGACTATGATTGTGAGATCCGTTACCACCCAGGAAAGGAAAATGTGGTTGCCGATGCCCTCAGCAGAAAAGAGCGGATCAAACCCCTCAGAGTCAGATCGTTAGGGATGATGATCAGTTCGCCGCTTCCAGCGAAAATTCTTGAGGCTCAGGTCGAGGCACTCAATGATGAAAACCGACCAAGTGATAAGATTTACGAAATGCCAGAGAGTGAGAATGGCTTCATAAAAAGATCTGATGGAGTTTTGTGTTATGGGGACAGGAGTTGGATCCCGCTATACGGAGGAATTCATGATTTGATCATGCACGAATCCCACAGGTCCAAATACTCCATCCATCCAGGATCCGACAAGATGTGCTTAGATTTGAAGAAGTTATATTGGTGGCCAAACATGAAGGCCGATATAGCTGAGTACGTCAGTAAATGTTTAACGTGCTCGAAGGTCAAGGCTGAACACCAGAGACCATCCGGTATGCTTTTTCAACCTGAAATCCCAGAATGGAAATGGGAGTGCATCATTATGGATTTTATCACTAAGCTGCCTAAGACGTCGAGCGGTTACGACACGATCTAGGTGATCGTTGACCGTCTCACTAAATCAGCTCATTTCCTTCCTATAAAGGAGAATGATAGCATGGACAAACTTACCTGACTGTACGTGAAGGAAATTATCGCAACCGGGGCATGGTGTGCCTGTCTCTATTATCTCAGATCGAGAAGGAAATTATCGCAACCGGTTCACGTTTAACTTTTGGAAGTCGCTTCAAGACGCATTAGGAACCGACCTTGACATGAGTACAGCTTATCATCCTTAGACTGATGGTCAGAGTGAAAGGACCATCCAGACGTTAGAGGACATGCTGAGAGCCTGTGTGATTGACTTCGGGAACGGCTGGGATAGGCATTTGCCTTTAGCCGAGTTTTCCTACAACAACAGCTATCACACCAGTATTAAGGCTGCACCGTATGAGACACTTTATGGTCATAAGTGCAGATCGCCAATATGTTGGGCGGAAGTCGGAGAAAGTTAACTTACCGGACCAGGCCTAGTCCACGAGACTACTGAAAAGATCGTGCAGATCAAGAGCCGAATGCAAGCGGCTCGTGACCGTCAAAAGAACTATGCCGACAAGAGGCGAAAACCCCTTGAGTTTCAAGTGGGTGACAAAGTGATGTTAAAGGTCTCTCCATGGAAAGGCGTGATAAGATTTGGTAAGCGTGGTAAGCTGAACCCTCGCTATATTGGACCTTTAGAAATTCTTGCCAGGATCAAGCCGGTAGCCTACCGACTCAAACTGCTGTCCGAGTTCAGCGCTGTGCATGACGTTTTTCATGTCAGCAACTTGAAAAAGTGCTTATCTGATGATAACGCCGTCATTCCTTTGGATGAGATTTAGTTTGACGAGAAACTGAATTTCATCGAGGAGCCGATTGAAATCATGGACCGGGAAGTTAAACGGCTAAAGCAGAGTCGTATCCCAATTTTGAAGGTCCATTGGAACTCTCGCAGAGGCCCCGAGTACACGTGGGAGCGAGAGGATGAAATCAAGCGAAAATATCCTCATCTCTTTTCAAACCCAACGAGAAACGTAAATTGAAATCCGGGACGGATTTCCCGATTAGCAAGGAAGACTGTGACAAATGGTAATTTTTACATTTTTAATTAATAATAAATGATTATTTATTATTTTTAAGCTGAGCATTTCTATGCGCGTTTGCATGTTTCTGTGTATTTTTGGGCATTTTTGGGAGCTGTCCTGCATACTGTAGCTTACAGTCACTGCAAAAAAAGTTTATTTTTGTCAGTAAGCGTAAATTATTCCATTTCTGATAGTTACTGACAAGTTTCGTAATTTACTAAGAGCTTTCTCGTAATTACTAAAAAGCAACCTCACACGCGTACCGACAACACAGTATATATGGTAGCAGTCAAATAAATGTATTTTTCAGCAAATAATAATATTTTATTATTTTTCTGACAGAAACGTCAATAAAAACTTTATTTTGCGTATACGTGTCCAAAAAGGTCAAACCGGGACTTTACGGTAACTATTTAAGCTTAAACCGACACACGATACACCAACGAGGTTCAAAAACACACTAATTCCCCCTCCTAAATGTCGAGTACAACCAACATAAGGAGACAAAAATTATTATATACCAAGATAATGTTAGTGGAGGATTTCATATAATCTTGTATTTATACCCATAATAAGCATACTACACTTTCACACTCCCATTTTATCTCTAAATCTTTCCTAGATCAAAAAATTCCTTCTTCTTCACCATAACTCACGGCCATAAGCTAAAAATCAAGATCCACAAAATTTTGTTGAAGTTATAAGCAATCGGGGGTGTACTTTCAAGTGTTTCGGGTTATTTAGAACGTGTTTTGGGTAAAATTGGTGCAATTTGGTGTGTTCTTGAACCTACTACCACTCGACCACTTTAAAGCATTGTAAGGATCTTTGAAAACTTGTTCAAATCTTGTTCATATCATGTTGTTTTAATGTTTAAAAGTGTAAAAAAGTGTTAAATGTGTAAGATTTGTTAATATGAACAAGTTAGGGTTTGATGTCATAAATGCATATGGTCGACTTTTATGAAGCTTTTGAACAAATCATGTATTTCTTGCTTGTGTGGTAAATCTTGTTGCTTGTGGTACTAATTTGGTGGTACAAAAGTGATTAGTCCTAATTACGCGTAATTAAGTCGAAATATACACTTTTATAAGCATATATATGAATTGGCTAAAGTATAAAATATATAATTATTGGGGTTTTGAAAAACATAAAATTTTGGCTCTAGTGGTGAAATGGTGAAGGTTTTGCTTATTAGCTTATTATGATTAGCTTATTGTAATAAGCACCAGCTTATTGATTTACACTACAAAAATTGGACTAAAAATTTAATTTGTACAAATGGGCCGAGCCCATCATGTATTCGGCCTATGGGGGTTATTTTGAACAAATTGCTTATTAGAAGTGCTTATTGGCTTATTTGATATATAACGTAAAATATAACGTAACTAAAAAGGGCTAATTAGTTATCGGACTAAAAATGTGATTTTGGACTAAAAGTGGCCTATTCGGCCCAATAAACCTCTCGGGAGATAAAAATAAATTTTTGGACATTTTTAGACTCGCTATAATTATTTTTGTAAAATAGAACGAATTATATCGATAAAAACCATTTTGGGCTTATTTTGGCAATTTAAGCCCAATAAGCCCAAATAAAAGGAATTTTTGGCCCATAAATTATGAATATTGAATTTTGTTGACTTTTGAAAGAATTTTGACTAAACGTTGACTTTTGTATCGAAATCTATAATAATGAAGTAATTATAACGATAAGTATAGTTATATATACATTTTGGACTATTTTTGCAATTATAGTGATAAAAATGGATTATTTGAGAAAATTTGCAACATAAAATTTCTTGGAAATGTTTTTATTGTTGCGTTAACTCTGAAATTTGGGACCGCTTTGTTAAATGGGCTACATTTTATTTGAAATGAATTTTATGTAAGACAATATGACTTTGAATATGTAATGTATTTTAAAACGGATTTTTAATCCGTTCTCTATATCTTGTGTTGTGATTATCGATTTAGTAGCACCCAAAGTGTATGCTTCCGCAATATCTTGATTTTGGGGGTGTTACATTATGTCTTGTCTTGCATGTGTAGGGTCGATTATGGTTAAATAGAATTAAATTACACTTTAAACCGTAATTTTTGGATTATTTACATTTTAAACCCTAAACTATGATACTAGTAATATTAAACCTTTAAGTTCATTTAATTGTTATTGGTAACCCTAAAGTATCAAAGTTACTAAATTTGAAAAGTTACTAAATATGGGAAGTTACTATAAATAGAGGGAAAACCTAATATGACAATTTGAACAACAATAAGTATGGAATCAGTAATAACTTATGAAATGGTTCTAAAATATTAAGATGATCATTAATTCATGTAGATTCGCCGAAGAAGGAGTAACTTCTGATCCTTGTGTTTTCTGATGTGGTTTCATTCGCGGTTTGAGGTACAGATATTCCACCCTTTCTCAGTAAGGGTGTTCTCTCATGACTTCTCGATCCTTGACTTTGATTCATTTGTTTGATATGATTCATTTGATATGATTTCATTTTGTATGATTCGCTCTGATATGATTCTGTTCTGTTGATATGATCTGTTTGGATATGATATAATTATGGATATGCTTTGATATGATATGTTCTGTTCAGTGCCCGAGCTAACTAGCCATGGAGGTACCATGGCCATGTCATTGAGGCACCAATGGCATGACACTTTCTGTGGAGGTGTGATTGATCCACGTCGTCCCCTTCTGTTCTGTTATGATATTTGTGCACATTGGCCATTATGATATGTGTATATACCTGTCATAAGTAGGTGTATATTTATGATTTGTTTTGCAGGGGCGTATGGATGCATCCTAGGTATACGTTTGGTGTGATTGGTGTGATTATGATGTGACTTAGTGATTGGTTTGTGCGTGTCGTGCACCCCTCTCACTTCTGGTACTCGAGAGGTCTCCCCTCCTTGTACAATACGATTTGATTGATTATGTGATTATTTGGTCTATTCGAGTATCTCGTTTAGACACGCTCGTGGCCATTCCTATTTGATTCCTTGATTCATTATGATTATTGTATTTCGTACTATCTCGTAATTATCTCACTTCGTTATTCTCATTTGACTTATGATATTTGTTTAGCTGATCCTTGAGTGCTTATTCGTTTTACATTTGATATTTTGTTCAGCAGGATCTTGTGGATTCATTTCCCTATATTTATATATGCTTCGATTATTCGTTTTGGTTATATCTGTTCACCGGGCTTTTTAAGCTCAGCCGCATTTCTTTTCCTGCAGCAGGTTTTAGGTTGGAAGCTGGGATATGAGTAAAGAGTGCATAGGAGCTCTTAGTGGACCACCCTGACGATAGTTAACCAATTGCTTATGGATTAGACTTGGATTTACCTTTAGTTAGATTTAGTTCGGATTTATGTTTTAGTTTTGGAACTCCTTATATTTAGAGTTAGTATTTCTTTATTACTTTAGAATACCTTTGTATTCATTTTATTTATAAGACTTCCGCTGGCGTTGTATCTTCTGATTGGCACCATAATGTGACATTTTGACCCTTGTCGGGTTGGGGTGTTACACTCGCAAACCACCATTATTGGTGTCGCAGCCATAACTGTTCATCTTCGACCCAAAATTGATCCATTTTACCCCAAATCAAACCGTTTAAGTTTTTGTTTTCTTTCATAAACATGATCTAAACATCATATCTCAGTTGTCTAACCACAAGAATTCAATCAAAACACTCTAAATCTCAAACTCAAAAGTGATCTAAGTGTTGTGTAAATACGCAACCCTAATTAACAGTTTTGATCAATGTAATGCAAACCAATAACTGAAATTCATAACAAAGATGTAAAACAACCAGTTAAAGAAGTTTGTAAGCTTACTTTTTGCATGAAAGACACTTAGGAATCAACAAATCTTTGTTTAAGCGTGAGTTTTGCGATGCGAGTATTTTGGGTATAAGGAGAGAGAGTTTGTGATAGCAAAAGAGGTTTGTGTGTTTTCTCTCGTAGTCAAGTGGGTTGGTTAATAAACCTTTTGGACTTTTTGAACATTTTGATTTTGACCCAGTTCTGCGAGAGTTTTGGACCTGGTGAGGGTTCAAATCAATTTTAATAATTTAGCAAAAGTCCCCCTTGGTTTATGCTCTATTTCACACAAAGTCCTTTTTGTTAACTTTTTATTTTTAACAAGTTTTGAAAACATTTTAGTTCAAACAAATGAACTTTTGTGTTATATCAAAAATGTTTAATTAAAATTTATCACTCCCCCTCGAAGTGATGGTATTTTCCCAAGTTTTTAACAACATTTTTTTTTTCATTTTTCTTTGCAAAAACATTTTTGATTTTAATGTCCAACAACTTAAAGTAACTTATTCATTGATTTCAAAAACAAACTTCTATTTTTCTCCCGCTAAAAAATAGCTTAATATTTTAAACTGTTTTTGATCCATTCTCGAGGTGGGTAGCATTGTTTTTGAAATTTTATTCTTACTTGAGCTAAAAAAGATTATATTAATAATCAGAAAAACGTGCTCAAGATTTGTTTATCACGAGCAAAAAAGTTTAGAAAAAGTTTTTATAAAAAGCGTTTTGTAAAATATTGTATAAATTTTGCTCACAATAATTAAGAAGATTTCTCTTCTTTTCTGAAGGATTGACGCACTGAAACGTACGTTCAGGATCCTTTCTTACAAAAAAAAAACAGATGTACTTGTGATTTCTGTTACTTTGTTGACTTCTTTGACCTTTTGATCATCATTGTTATGTTCACCATGAATGCTTGCCATTCCTAAACGTTGTCGTAGTTATTCAAATCTTTCCGGTGGCAGAGCTTTTGTGAAAAAGTCGGCAATTTGGTAATCAGTTTTCACGAAGTACAATTCCATAGTCCGTCTTTCTACATGTTCTTTGATGAAATGGTATCTGACTGCTATATACTTTGTCCGTGAGTGCTGTACCGTATTACAAGAGATGACAATGGTACTTTGTGAATCACAATAAATTGGGATTTTGTCGTAAAAGAAGCCATATTCCGTCAATTGTGTTTTCATCCATAGTACTTGTGCACAACATCCAGAGAGGGATACGTATTCAGCTTCTGCAGTGGATAAGGCAGTGTGATTCTGCTTCTTTGAAGACTAGCTGATTAACTTCTCCCCCAAGAATTGAGCAAATCCTGAAGTACTTTTGCAATCAATTTGGCAACCTGCATAATCTGCATCTGAATAGGCAATTAGTTTAAAACCGGTGTCTTTCGGATACACAAGGCCCATGTGAATTGTTCCTTTTAGGTACCGAAAGATCCGTTTCACAGCAATAAGGTGCTTTTCCGTTGGCCTTGATTGGTAACGGGCACACATGCAGACAACAAAATGAATATCAGGCCGACTAGCTGTAAGAAACATGAGTGAACCAATCTTACTACTGTATTTTGTAGCATCAACTGGTTTACCACCTCTATCTTCATCTAGTTTAGGCTTGTGTTGCATAGGTTGTACTCATAGAGTCAGATTTTTCCATTCCAAACTTTTTCAAAATTTCCATCGTGTATTTGTTTTGATGAATAAAGATACCACGAGGAGTTTGGTTTATTTGTAGACCCAAAAAGAATTTTTACTCTCCCATCATGCTCATCTCAAATTTCTGTCGCATGATATTTTCAAAGTTTTTGAAATATTTAGGATTCGTCGATCCAAAAATGATATCATCGACATAAATTTAGACTAGCATGATGTCGTCACCTTTTCTTCTAATAAATAAAGTTGGATCGATTGAAACTTTGACGAATTTGTGTTTGAGCAGATATTCTGACAACACTTTGTACCATGCACGTGCTGCTTGCTTGAGTCTGTAGACGAATTTGTCAAGGACATAGACATCATCCGGATGGTCTGGATTGTTAGAACCGAAACCCGTTTTCCAACGGGTATGACTCTATAGAATGATTGATTAGTCAATGGATGTTAAGTTGAAGGCATTATATGATTGGCTATTCAAACCCGATATTTAATATAATAGTGAAAGAATATGTAATATGTTTATAGAATGATTGATGTGTCACAAATATAAGAAAGATGGACTTAAAGGACTAATATTGTCATGTAGTAAATAAGTAATAAAGTTACATGTGGCTGGATTAGAAGTAAATGGACTTGAGGGGCCTAATTTGCCAATTAGGCAAACTCACCCCCTACAATTGTCTGGATACTTCTCAAAGTATCATAAGACTTCCAGGTGAGTGTGTGTGTGTGTGTCGTGAATGGAGTGAGGAGGGAAAAAAGGGGTGAAGCTTAATGATCAATTTGATGATGTTTAAGTGTTCCTATTCAAGAGTATTATACCTAGCAATCCTCCCTCCAAGTAAGTAACCTCAATCTTGTGATTAATTGATTAATTAATTAGTTAGGGTTTATGAACCCTAATTTGGGTATTTGGGTAAAAGATGGTAATAAGCTAATTAAAGATGTTACAATGATTATGGAATAAGTTGTACTGAAATTAAGTTAATAATCTTAAGGGATAATTATCATATAATGATATGATAATTAGAAGTGTTAAGAGGTGGTAAATCATTGTTATAGTTTATTTTCTATGTTTTAAGTGATTATGGTTATGATGATTTAACATAGGTTGATAATGATGGTGATAAGGATGATGATGATGCCTTGATATGCTTAGCTTGGAGCTAAGGTAAGTAATTCGGTTACTATGTTTTTAATGTGGAAGTTGTTGTATTATGTGTTTATGAATGTTAGTGTAAGAAGAGTTATAGATGCTTAGAAGGTGTGACGAACCTAGAGAATTGGTTATTGGAATGTTATAGGACTAGTCTTGATCATGGATGGACCTAAGGTATGTGTTGGGGTTTCAATTTGTTTATGTGCGTTATAGTTATGTGTTTATGGTTATGAGTTCATGATGCATATATGATGATGGACGTATTAATCATGTACTAACCAATTACTTACTAAGCGTAATCGCTTACCGTTATAGTTATCAATGTTTTGTAGGTTCTTTGAAAGCGCTATGGTTTGGATTATGGATTAAGGATTGGATATGCGGAAGGTTAGAAGGTAGTATGTATATAGGAGCTTTGTTGTAGAATACCGAGCTCCAAGTCAAAGTTGAACCCCGGTGGTCTATAAATGGTTTGTAATCATGTGGTCGAGTGTCATAGTCTATGTCATGGTCATTAAAGTACTTTGGTGGTCAATCGGTATGTCATAACATGGTTTAAGTGTCTATAGTCATGTTTAAAGGGGTGTTTGGCACAATGTGTATTTATACCCATTTTGGGTTGTAAACGGGTCAAATGATTATGGAAACGTTTTATTATGTTATATTAATGATGTTGGTTAAGTTTGGTGGGCAAATGAAGTGGTAAAGGTGGTATGTCGTGAAAATGGGTCAAACGGGTATTTAGGCATAATACCCGTCACTTTGTAAAGCATGTTTCTGTGGGTCGTTATGACCATGTTTATGCATATATTGATGTTTATTATGTCCTAATGATTTCCGAAAAGTTTTGGTGTTATGTCATGTTATAGAAGTCGTTTTTCGGAAAATGGGTCAAAAGTGCATCAAAGGGGTTATAGTGCACTTTAGGGGTCTTTAGTGCATCAGAGGTGTTGTGGTGCACTTTAGGGGTCCTTAGCACACCAGAGGTGTTATAGTTCACTTTAGGGGTCCTCAGTGCATAATAGGGTTTATAGTGCACTTTAGGGGTCCTTAGTGCACTAGATGGTCTGTAGTGCACTTTAGGGTGCCACTCGTCGTTTTAAAAGTATTTGAGTCTAGTATCATTTAAAATGGTTTAAAAGTCTATATGTCTAAGGGTTTTTGTCAATGGTCAAAAGAGTAGCAGAATGTCTGTTATAGTCAAAGCGTTTTCGCGAAAAAGTTTTAATTTTTTGTCAAATCGGGCATGGGGTGTAACAACTTGGTATCAGAGCTTCTGTTTAATTGAATTAGGTTTATACTTTAGGTTGCCTGGACTTAAACCACTCGTGGATGCGTTGAATATAAGTTTAAGTAATGTGGAAAATGGATGCTATAGTGATATAATGTGGAAGGGCTTATAGTAATGATGACATTAGGTTATAGCTAAGATGTAATGTGAACACTGTGATGGGGATTTAGTGGTTATAGAAGGAATGGTTAGACGCGGGTTAACGATTGTTTAATATATGAGATGGAATGCATGATGTGTTATATGTATGCAAGTCGATAAGTGTGTATATGTGTTTGATGGTGTTAATGTATATGTAATTTAATTCTATGGTGGAAAATATTGTGCTACGTGCAATGTAAGCGAATGCAAGTTCTTATATCGTATAGACTAAAGTTTTATTTATGTGGATCGAGGCGTTAATAGTTATGAGTTGTAGACAAAGTTATTAGGATGTGTTTATTGGTATGGTGACATTATGATTAGTGTTGGAAGTAAGAAATATGTTATAGTATAATGCGCCGAAGATCAAGATTAACTTAGGTTGCATTAAGTATGGTTTGATGAATGATTTGTATGTATTTTGTTTGGAAGGATGATGACCTAATAAAGATTAAGGGATTGAGTAAGACTTGTTCATATGTGAACAATAAGGACATATGAGAATGTGTTTTGGACGAGAATTTAGATGTTTAGATAGGATGTATTGTTGAATGTGTAACTGTAGCATATTAAAGAAATGTATGAGTAATGAATGATATATGAAGTAGCTATTGCATAGATTGATAAAGTGAAGTAGTAATTGCCACAATTAAAAAAAAAAAAAAAAAAAAAAGGATGTAACATAGATATGTTTAAATGTTTTAAATTATGAATTAACTATAGACTAATGAAGTATATATGGTCAGTAATGTTTATCTTTTATGGAAAGAATGTTGAAAGCAGACCCTACGTATATATGAGATTAAGTATGTACTAATGTGTTTGGTGTTTATGTATAAGGCGCCATTTTGTCATAGGCAAGGTAAGTTATGAATGCGTGTTATAACGTGATGTATAGAAGAAGTTGAAAAGGTGTAATCCAAGGGAATCTAAATTAGATAAGTCATTGGAATCAAAATAGTTAAACATTAAAATAATGAACATGTGTAAACGGAGCAAGAGGTTAACGTGAGTTTGACAAGAAAACGATAAGTGCAATGTGACAACATGGATGAAATATGATATACATATATATAAAAGTATGAAATCGACAAGTATTATATAGATTTCGTACAAATAATGAAAGGTGATAGGTGAGCGATTGAAAGTGCGTAAGGCAAAAAAATGGAAAAGTGTGCTTGAATAATGAATAATTAGTGAATCATTGAATTAGTAAGTTAGACACGATTAATTGATTGTGACACGTGGTGAATGGTTTGACGAATGTGAGAATTAAGTCAAAGTAGGAGTAAAGAGGTTTAAATAATAAGATCGTCTTACACCACGATAGGGTGGCGATCGGTTAAGTAATGATGTGAATGATAGGTTCATGGAAGTTAAAGGTTTTCTAAGTAAGTGATCAAGTTATAGACGGTTTATGAAATATGTTCTATATGACTTAAGATGATAAGCGACATATATGTTTTATGGTAAGGAGGTGTATGTGATGTAAATCTATGGCGGGCTAGATGTGTGTAAGTGATGAGATCAACGTATTGGTGATTGACATAAGATTGTGTGTTATAGAAGGGTAGTAATAGCAAGATGTGAATAGAAATGGTAAGTGGTATTAGGATGGGATAGTAAACGAATTAAAGTAACACTTAAAGAATGGAACGTAGTGACAATAAGTGTGCTAAATATAACGTGTGAAGATAAGATAGAATTGGCACACTAATTACTAAGGGTTTATTGTCATGAAAATCAGGGAATGAGATTAAGGAATGATGATATGTAACGGTTCAGGATCCATAATGTGTTGATGACCAACGTATGGTCTCGCTATATTTAGTGGCTAATGATTGATGTTAATTTGATTTAGAGACGTGTTAATGGATAAGGTATATGGGGTCTAAGTATGAACATGAGTGTATATTGATGACAAATGACATTATGGTATGATATGATGAAAGCAAAACTAAATGAACACATTGAATGCTAAGTATGATGTAAAATTTATAGAATTAGAGTAAAGTGTGTGGGTAAGGTAATGATGAGATAAATGGTAAGGCTTAAGTGTTAATGATTGAAATAAGGCGGGTTAAGTATGTAAGCAAGAATGTAATGAAATATGGTATGGTGAACGTGACGAACTCATAGAATATGTAATGTTAATGATTGTGCTAAAGTAATGATCTAGGTAAGGCGAGACGGAACGATGTTGCTTTAATACATGAATAATAAAATAAGTAAGATAAGGTATGAGAATGAGAATGTGATGTGTTAAGGGTGCAAGTAAGAACGTAATAATGCGTTGCGAAAATTAAACATGATAAGAATGTGTTAATAACCTAAAAGGTGTAAAAGAATGAATGGTGCTAATGAATGTGTGGTTGAATTAACTTATGGAAGGCTTAAAAATGAAAGAGTTGTGTAGACTAAGGTTAAAAGGGAGCGAGGGAAGAAATGGTGAAATGGTTAACAAGGGTTAAAAGAATGTATGTGATGGTGAGATGGGTAAATACATAAATAATGTGTAAATATGATAAGCGGGTTTTGTATGCCCTATGATACGTGATTAAACTAATTAAATGGATAAAATAATTTGTATGCGTTAAGACGTTAAGGGCTTGGGTCCAATGTTAAAATGTGAAAGGTTAAAGATGGTCATCATATAACCAATGAGTTAATGATGGATAAAGATGACATCCTTCGGGATAGCCGAGCTAATGTTAATAAAGATGGTATCCTTCGGGATGGTCGAGTTAGTAATAATTAATGATGGTATCCTTTGTGATAACCAAGCTAATGAATGTTAAGGAATCCTTCGGGATGTGTTAAAGATCCTTCAGGATGAAATGTATTGCCTTCATCGGCAAGGGGTTGCCTACATCCTTGGCAATAAAATATCCCCATAATGAATGTGATAATGATATGGATCCAAGTCTAGAAAGGTGATGTGAAGTATAAAAAGAAATGAAAGATTGAAAGTAAGCGGTTTAATAGGAGTAATTGTGTTGTGTCAGAGGTATATAACCATGAGTGTATGTTTCTTGATTTACATCGATTGGGACGCCTTTCCATGTAAATGAGGAAGTATGAATGAGTGGGCGTATGTGTTTTCGACATGGCACGAGTAGGGTAGAGGAGTAGAAAGTGGGAGTCTAAATTAATTAGAATTTATAAGAACTAAGATAGGAAGGTTAGAATTAGAGCACGGCTTTTAGTTGAGACTTATGAGAAACCTACATTTTAGGTGCTAAGTGTAAGTTGAAGGAATTAAGAAATTGTTATGATGTTATAATGCGCCTTGTGGCGCGGTACAAAATATGAGTGATGAAAGTAACTAAAGCTAATTGTCATGTGAAATGTGATGGCATATGTTAAAGTATGACGTTATAAAGTCAAAGTATGAAATATTCCTATAAGATTTCTTATAGTAAACGAGAATAATATATAGACAGCAGTAGAAGAAATGAGGAGTTTAAAGAGAACGTTAAAAGAATGGTTAAGTGGATATGGTAAAATGTAAAGGTATTGGCCAAGCTTAAATTATGTAAAGTCAAATTAGTACGATTTCCTCAAGAAACAAATAGTCAAAGAATGAGAACATAGGATAAAGCAAGTGAGAATGTGATGTAATGGTAATAGAACAGATTAAAAATGATATATAGTTAGAGTAGACATGTCTTGGATGACATAATGACGATAGTAAAAGTCGTATGATTATAAAAATAAGCGAGATGTAAAGTGGATTAGGAACATGTATTATGTTATAGTATACCTAGAGTTGCAAGATCACCTAGATCGTCGCAACTAATTGGATAAGTATTTGAAAGTGCTAAGACGGAATGTGAATGGATGTGACCAAGTTTTTGGTTAGTAATATACGAGAGATTTCGAGGACGAAATCTAAATAAGGGGAATATAATTGTTATACCCGAAACCCGTTTTCCAACGGGTATGACTCTAGATGAAATTGACTAAGCCTTTTATGAGCCGGGAGACTCGGTATGATTGGTTAGTCAATGGATGTTAAGTTGAAGGCGTTATATGATTGGCTAGTCAAACCCGATAATTAATATAATAGTGAAAGAATATGTAATATGGTTATAGAAAGATTGATGTGTCACAAATATAAGAAAGATGGACTTAAAGGACTTATATTGTCATGTAGTAAATAAGTAATAAAGTTACATGTGGCTGACTTAGAAGTAAATGGACTTCAGTGGCCTAATTTGCCAATTAGGCAAACTCACCCCCTACAATTGTCTGGATACTTCTCAAAGTATCATAAGACTTCTAGGTGAGTGTGTGTGTGTGTCGTGAATGGAGTGAGGAGGGAAAAAAGGGGTGAAGCTTAATGATCAAATTGATGATGTTTAAGTGTTCCTATTCAAGAGTATTATACCTAGCAATCCTCCCTCCAAGTAAGTAACCTCAATCTTGTGATTAATTGATTAATTAAGGAGTTAGGGTTTATGAACCCTAATTTGGGTATTTGGGTAAAAGATGGTAATAAGCTAATTAAAGATGTTACAATGATTATGGAATAAGTTGTATTGAAATTTAGTTAATAATCTTAAGGGATAATTATCATATAATGATATGATAATTAGAAGTGTTAAGAGGTGGTAAATCATTGTTATAGTTTATTTTCTATGTTTTAAGTGATTATGGTTATGATGATTTAACATAGGATGATAATGATGGTGATAAGGATGATGATGATGCCTTGATATGCTTAGCTTGGAGCTAAGGTAAGTAATTCGGTTACTATGTGTTTAATGTGGAAGTTGTTGTATTATGTGTTTATGAATGTTAGTGTAAGAAGAGTTATAGATGCTTAGAAGGTGTGACGAACCTAGAGACTTGGTTATTGGAATGTTATAGGACTAGTCTTGATCATGGATGGACCTAAGGTATGTGTTGAGGTTTCAATGTGTTTATGTGCGTTATAGTTATGTGTTTATGGTTATGAGTTCATGATGCATATATGATGATGGACGTATTAATCATGTACTAACCAATTACTTACTAAGCGTAATCGCTTACCGTTATAGTTATCAATGTTTTGTAGGTTCTTTGGAAGCGCTATGGTTTGGATTATGGATTAAGGATTGGATATGCGGAAGGTTAGAAGGTAGTATGTATATAGGAGCTTTGTTGTAGAATACCGAGCTCCAAGTCAAAGTTGAACCCTGATTTGGTTTGTCATCATGTGGTCGCGTGTCATAGTCTATGTCATGCTCATTAAAGTACTTTGGTGGTCAATCGGTATGTCATAACATGGTTTAAGTGTCTATAGTCATGTTTAAAGGGGTGTTTGGCACAATGTGTGTTTATACCCATTTTGGGTTGTAAACGGGTCAAATGATTATGGAAACATTTTATTATGTTATATTAATGATGTTGGTTAAGTTTGGTGGGCAAATGAAGTGGTAAAGGTGGTATGTCGTGAAAATGGGTCAAACGGGTATTTAGGCATAATACCCGTCACTTTGTAAAGCATGTTTCTGTGGGTCGTTATGACCAAGTTTATGCATATATTGATGTTTATAATGTCCTAATGATTTCCGGAAAGTTTTGGTGTTATGTCATGTTATAGAAGTCGTTTTCCAGAAAATGGGTCAAAAGTGCACCAAAGGGGTTATAGTGCACTTTAGGGGTCTTTAGTGCATCAGAGGTGTTATGGTTCACTTTAGGGGTCCTTAGCGCATCAGAGGTGTTATAGTGCACTTTAGGGGTCCTCAGTGCATAATAGGGGTTATAGTTCACTTTAGGGGTCCTTAGTGCACAAGATTGCCTGTAGTGCACTTTAGGGTGCCACTCGTTGTTTTAAAAGTATTTGTGTCTAGTTTCATTTAAAATGGTTTAAAAGTCTATATGTCTAAGGGTTTTTGTCAATGGTCAAAAGAGTAGTAGAAGTTCCGTTATAGTCAAAGCGTTTCCGCGAAAAAGTTTTTATTTTTGGTTAAATCGGGCACGGGGTGTAACATGAATCAACGAAGCCTTCTGGTTGACTCACATACACCTCTTCCTCTAACTCTCCATACAGAAAGGCCGTTTTCATGTCCATTTGGTATACGGTGAAAGATTTATGAGTTGCATGAGCAAAAAATAAGCGTATTGCTTCGATCCTAGCTACTAGTGCAAATGATTCATCAAAGTCGATTCCTTCTTCTTGATTGTAACCTTTGGCAACAAGGTGAGCCTTGTTTCTGATTACGTCACCATCTTCATCAAGCTTGTTCTTTAGAATTTATTTCAATGCAATTATAAGTTTTCCTAGAGGTCATGGAACCCTTCACCAGACACCATGGCATTTGAATTGGTTTATTTCTTCTTGCATGGCGACAATCCAGTCGGGATCTGCAAGTGCTGCTTTGACGTTGGCAGGTTCAACTCTACATAGGAATGAATTGTAGAAACAGTAATCAGCTAAAGAACTTCTTGTTTGAACTGGTTGAGAAGGATTTCCAATTATTTTTTGTAGAGGGTGATCGTGAGTCCATCTTCTTCTGTGCGGATGTGGTTGGTAAAGCGGTTGCATGTTTAAAGGATCAACAGATCGCGTCTCAGAAGGTCCACCGACCTCAGCTTCGGGAGTCGCGAATGGGTTTATGAATGTTTCCTCTTCAGATGATGCATTGGTAATTATTTAATCATCAACATTTACGTTGGAGGTTGGAGTGGTATTGTTTGGTGAAAGTTCTTGTTGAATCTATATGATTGGAGGGGTATCTGGTATTGGATCAACATCTTCATAAGTAGTTGTTGATGAATCGGATACGTGAGATGGCATGTCTTCTTGAAGATTAACTTCGATAATCAGAGTTTCAGCGGATATTGTAGACACATTCATCTTATTTCCTCCACATGATTCATCATAGAAGTTCTCAAACAAACCATCTAACTTGTCCTTTTGAATATGTTTAGGTTTTGGTGTTGATGATGTTGGTTTTGGTACGAGTCCTGAATCATTTTGTTCAGAAGTCATAGTCCTTTGCACGGGTTCTGAACTGACTTGATCAGAAGCCATTTCTTCTACTTCGTCGAAGTGAACATGGATTGTCTCTTGTATCAACTTTGTTCTCTGGTTGTAAATACGATATGCACTTGATTGTGTAGAATATCCAAGGAAAATTCCTACATCCCCTTTTTCTTTTAACTTGCCAAGGTTATCACGATCATTAAGAGGGCAGCACCGACAACCAAAAGTGCATAAATATTTTGCATCGGGTTTGCGTTTGTGAAGGATGTGATATGGAGTTTTGTTGAATCTTTTATGAATGATAGATTGGTTTTGTGTGAAACAAGCGATTGACACTGCTTTAG
This sequence comes from Artemisia tridentata subsp. tridentata, assembly GCA_021014915.2. Classification (NCBI taxonomy): domain Eukaryota; kingdom Viridiplantae; phylum Streptophyta; class Magnoliopsida; order Asterales; family Asteraceae; genus Artemisia; species Artemisia tridentata. The sequence goes on from CP139502.1 coordinate 207,851,712, forward strand.
ACCATAAATTTAATGGAAGATTAGCGGAGGTTAGCATTGTTCTTGCAGCTTCTACTAATGTACGGTTTCGTCTTTCGACTACACCATTTTGTTGAGGAGTGTAAGCCACAGATCTCTGACGAGTAATGCCTGTAGAATCAAAGAAATTCTAAAGAATCTGATTCGTGAACTCCGTTCCATTGTCTGTTCTTACATATCGGACTTGAGCTAGTAGACCAACTTGTACTCTTTCGATGAACTTGATGATTACATTTGGAGTTTCAGCTTTAGAAGCAAGAAAATGAACCCAAGTGTAACGTGGATAGTCATCCACAATAACCAAAATATATTTCTTTGCATTTCTGCTGACAATGCGCATTGGGCTACACAAATCCATATGCAATAAATGCAATGGAGCAATGGAACTAGGTTCGGATTTGGATTTGAGTGTTGCATGTGTCATCTTTCCTAATTCACACGCTGAACAAAGATGATCATTCTTGAATGATAGTTTTGGCAATCCTCTGACTAGGTTGTTTTGAGCAAGGTCGTTTATAGTTCTGAAGTTCAAATGAGAGAATTGACGATGCCATAGCCAGGCTTGTGATGATGTAGCTTTTGCAAGCAAACAAATCAGTTTTGGTGATGTAATTTCTTTAAGTGCAATTTGGTATAGATTCTGTAGAAAACTAGAAGGGGGGGGGGGGGCGGTTGAATAGTTTTACCAATTAAAACTTATTTTTAAAAACTTATAGATCGACTTATGTCAATCTAGTTTTGACGTGTTAGATATTGATAGAAATAAAAGCATATAAACTAAGCTACGAAATTGAGTTAGAGAGACACAACCACAACACAAGAATTTATAGTGGTTCGGCTACAAGGTCACCTTCCTTGCCCTACTCTACTCCCCGAGTCACCTACTCGAGAGTTCGTAAACACTTCACAACACAAACTCCTTTCACTTGGCGGAGAAGCCTTCACAACGTCGCTTACACTTTATCTGGTACAAAGCTAGATACCGGGCTTTTCCACGAGGTAAAGCCAAACTTGCGTTGCCTACACTTTATCTGGTACAAGGCTAGATACCGGGTCCTTAGCACGGCGGACCAAACCAACACACCTAGCACAACATGACTAACGGATCCAACTTCCTTTTACATTTAACGGCTCAACACATCTACAACACCCTTTTAAGAAGAAAAAAGAACAAGATGCACTTCTGTGATCTTGGAAGAGAAGAATACTAGCAACTCACACTACTAGAAAAAGGGCTATCCTTGACGGGCTTTTTATGACGCACGCTATAAGATGACGCGCAAAGAGCAAAGTCATAAAATAAGAGTCATTTCGAGTAAATTTTCTATTGGGATGACTCGTTTTCAGAAGCGTCATAACATAGGGTCATAATCAGTTAAAATTTAGCCTGCTAGATGACGCTTGTTTTGCTTCGTCATAAATAGGGGTCATCTATGTTTTTTTTACCATCTACTTCATCAAAATCTATCTTTTTTTTTTTGGCCAAAACACTTCCCGCTCTCAAAAAAAAATTTCCCAAAAAATCAAATTCTCCCTCCATTGATCAATTATATACCTCACATAAGCCCAACCCTAAAAATATAACATGCCTCCTCTCTCTCCCTTCACAGCCACCACCACTTCACTGTCGTGACCACCAGGGCACCGCCGCCGCCACCTTGCTTCACTGCCACTTGTCCTTGCTAGGTCAAGAAGATACAAGACCGTTTTAGATCGTGGATATTGTTTTGGTTTGTGGTTTTTGGGTTATGTTTCGACTAATCCACCACAGCCGCCGCCTTATTCTCTTCTCCTCTTCATTTCTTTGGTAAGATGGAACCCCTAATCTCGTCCTGTTATTATTTTTTAAAATTTTTTTCTTTATTATTTAAAAAAAATCGAATGTAAATCAATTTATAAGTTTTCGTGGATTAAAAATCTAATTAAAAACACTTTTAAACCAAGATTTAACTTGATTTCGTGTGGTACTAAATTTTATAGGGTGTTTGTGTTATTGATTTGAAGTCGAGTGGCTGAACTCTATCAAGGCAGACTTAGTGGTAATTACCTGTCTATATATTCCTTTTCGTTATTTGGGCTTCTAGGTTGCTTATGGAATATTTGTGAACGTTGATTTGTTGAATTTGATGAACCATCTAAGTTGTAGTGGTATCATCAGTATTGTAGTTAACATTTTTGAGTGTCACTATGGTAAAGACTCATACGGTGAAGATTATCTTATGGAACATTTCCTGATGTGGTTATTAAATAACCTTGTTATGTATAAATTGCGGATGTAATTAGTATACTTATTTTGATAATGTCTTCTACAGTGCCCGCATTTAGGGATGTGATTGATGTACCTTTGGTTGTGTTGAGACTGCACAAATCACGCAAGGAGGTTTGGACACAGTTTCTTTTATCCATGGTGATTTTGATCCAACTCTTTTAATACTATACTTACTTCTGTATCTTGATCTGCAGGTGAGGAGTGAAATGGGGATTAGTGAGGATGTGAAGCTCGTTATACTCAATTTTGGAGGACAAGTAAGTTAACGCTTCATCTACAACTCAAGGATGTGCATAGTTTTATATCAGTTGTATCTTTTATCTTAACACAGATGTTTGCAGGGCTTAATACGATTGCTATCCACATGTGCAAGTGGCTCTCCTCTAGGATCAAAAACGTTACTGCTTCTTGGTATCAGTGGTATTCTGAAAGAGATATTGTCAGGTTCTGGTCTTGTTGCAACCATGTCTGTATCACCTGCCTTGAGTAGGCCACCAGAGCAGGTAATGCTTCTTTGCATTTTGTTTTCTTCTACTTCGTTCAGGTTGTGAGCCTGTTATAGCAAGTTAAATAGGTTTCTCCGGACACATGAATTTTGTATTAGACTGGCTATAGATACAAAAGGAATCTGAAGTTCTATTGCATCTCTTTTTCAATATGTTTGCATGCGTGCTTAATAATTCCTATTTTTAATTAGTACTTTGTAGCTTATTTGCTTTTTATGCTGTTTTCTCTAATGATTCTCTCTGTTAGTTGAGTTTTTTTACTTGCCCTTCAGAAATTATCTATGATGAAGGAGCTGATAAGATGCTCTTGTGAAGTCACGAGTCCAAGTATATATGATAAACACATAGTTATTCACTTGTAAAAAAGGTTAAAATATAGGAACAGGATTTGCTTATGTTTGCTGTTTTTTTACCTTAAAGTGACCTTAACACCTTCTGTTCCTGCACGCATAATTGCTAATCCGGCTAAACAAGAGGCAGAGCAAATGAGCTTATCTTGTCTTTTGTTTTTCTCATGGATATATAGACTGATATCCTGATTTTTTCATCATATGTCACGAATCCAAGTTGCCTATCCCTCCCATCATGTGCTTCATCTTAGTCTCTGCAGTTACACATCAAATCCATCGTTGTAGTAATATGGTGTCATCAGTAGCAATAGCTGTATCATAGGCTAGTTAGACCAAGTTATATTGCTTAGATTAAATTATCTGGATCCTATTTAACTATCTTGGAAGTTTCATAAATAGATTTACTGGAAGTTTAAGATAAAATATGAATTTCGCAAGTTCCGCATATACTTTTTTCTCCCCTAGTTCAACTCCTCAATCTATGACAGTTCGTTCTTGATATTTAGACATTAAACAATATCAGATTTAGAATTACTTTCAGATTTCAGTAGTTACTATTTAATAAAAAGCAACCAACTTTAACACTTTGGTTATATTCGCAATGCATTTACAAAGTTTTTGATCAGTTTGATTTTCTCATGCACAGATATTTGAGATTGTGAATTTGACAAATGAGCTTCTTCCTCCATTGCCCCAAGGAACCATATCTCTTCCTTCCAGCAGTAACTTATTTGTCAAAGGGCCTCTTTCAAGGAAGTCACCTGTTGGCAATTCTGTCAAGCAAGAAGAGACAACTGGTCATGCACCGGACGTGTCAGGTCGAGAGAAATTGTTGACTGATCAGCCTGAGCTTTTGCAGCAATTTGGGATGGATCTTCTTCCCGTTCTCATTCAGGTCGAGAGAAATTGTCGACGATATTCGAGAAGAATGGGCAATTTATGTGTCGAATTTCATTTTTAGGTAGAAATCGTACATTGTAGTAACTTTAACTAATTATCGGTATATATTTTGACATGAATTGTTATGTAATGAATTGGTAACGCATGGTTTTGATATATATGAAATGCGTTAATTTTGTACAATCATCAGGTTTATTGTCAGTAATTATGTATATAATCAGGTTTTAAAAAACAGAAAAAATAAAAAAAAAAATGATTTTAAGGGTAATGACACGCAAAAAGGAGAGTCATAAAACGTGAGTCATAAGTGCGCGTCATAGAGGGATGACACACATATGCGAGTCATGAAGCTTTATGACTGGTCCATCCTTGACGGGTATTTGCGCGTCATCAGACCTCTTCTTGACGCCAAATGCCCGTCAAGGATAGCCCTTTTTCTAGTAGTGTCATATCACGAGCTTGCAAGTCTTCGAGAGGTTGTGATCTCGCCTTTTGGAAGGAACCTAAAGAATCACAAAGAGAGACTACATAGAAAGATATATCTAAGTGGGGTAAGAAACAAGAGAGAAATGGCTCACTATTTATAGGCAAAACTGAGCATTGTTCACCCGGATCCGGCATATCCCTTCCCAAAGGGATTCGGCCAGTGTAATCTAAGGGATCCGGGTATCTGGTAGTACCAGTTCGGATTTTGGGTTATAATTCCGGGTTTTGGGTTATGGGTTAAGGTCCATGGGTCAAGTGATGTCATGAATGATGTCAAAGACATCTTGGGTCATGGGTTATGGACTTTGGGTTATGGGTTATGGACTTTGGGTCATGGGTCACGGGTTTTACCTAATATGAAGTCATGCATGATGTCATGCAAATGGGTGATGGGTTATGGATCAAGCTCCATGTGTTATGGGTTATGGGCTTGGTTTTTGGGTCATGGATAGTCCAAGCCTTTTTAATGAACATGTATTTTATAGAGAATGTAAGTAACTAGTTTACTTAAGTGTTTGTATAAAATGGTTTTGGTTTTATTTAAACTTGTTTAACTAAATATGTTTAGGGTTTGTTTAATGAAATGAGTTAGTAAGGTTTTGGCTCAAAGCGTTTATGTATTTTATCTATCTCGTTAATATGATTTTACGTTTGTTATCGACAAAACATTAGAAGATCGTAAAATATAAATAAACGTTTTTAAGGTTTATTTGTGTATTAACAATCTCCCAAAGGGATAAAATTGGTAAGTTTAAATTTAAGCTTTTACGCTTTTCTCCCCCTTTTTGTCGAACAAAAAGAGTGTCGAAAAGCAACTAACCCGAGTGCAAGTTTTAAGAAAAGTAAAGATGTAAAGTGTCGAAAAGCAACTAACCCGAGTGCAAGTTTTAAGAAAAGTAAAGATGTAAATATGGAGCAAAGAGGGTAAAAAGTGCTTACTTGCTCCCCCTTGATGAGGGCGTCAAGTGATTAGGAAGACTAAACGTGATCATTGCAAATTATTTGCAATGTTTTTGCTTTGAGGAAAGCTCCCCCTCATTGAGTGCGTCGAGTGCTCCATGTGTATTTTTGAAAATCTACAAAACAATGGTTTGAAAAACAAGTATATTTTGTCCATTTGAAAGGTTGGCTGCATAAAAATTTTGTTAGTTATCTCTTTGCCCGGATCCCATAGATCCTTTTCAGATGGGATCCGCCAAGAATAAACTCAGGGATCCGGCTACCTGCAGTTATGTTAGCAGTAGAAGAGGATAGAAAATGATATGAACACAAGTAATAAATGTTAATACAAATATTGTCCTAAAAACGTTATTTATATTTTACGATCTTTGCTTAGTTTTGTTAATGACAATTACAAAGTTTATCTTTAAGCAAAGCATAAATAAGATTAAGTCTTTTACATTTATAGTGATAAGCATTTTACAAACACATTTTACATTACAATGTTTTCTAGAAATGACATATACAAGTTTACATGTTTATTTCTTAAAATGGAAACTTTATTAGTTAAATATTAGGATGACATCATGGCATGCATCATCTACACAATCTTGGTAAGATTTTGTGATATTTTGTTTAGATATTCAAGCCAAAGAGTTGACATTTGAAGATATGGAAAGATATGGCAAGATTTGGAAAGATTTGAAGATCTCTTAGCTGGCCTGACACGGCGGATCCAAAAGCATACACGGACGGATCCAAATTTAGGGATCCGCCGGATCCGTCGCCTGTTCATCAGCTTTGCCTATAAATAGCAAGCTGATCCATTTGGCCAATTCATCACTCATATAGCTTAAAATACATACTCATTCATTTGCATATCACTAACCCTTAGCTTACTAACATCTCATAGATCTTTCATTTTGTAACAAAGAAGATCTCAACATATAAGGAGTAACAGTGTGTTATCTTCCTTCTAACATAGAGTCTGTGTGTTCTTGTATTAGCCACACATCATAGTTAGTATCATTCATACAGTAGTGTTTGGTTAGTGTTTTAGTCCTTAAAACACATAGAGTGATCGGGAGTGGTTGAACCCTTGTAAAGAACCAACGGGAGTGGTTGTACCCTTGTGAAAGAACCAACGGGAGTGGTTGTACCCTTGTAAAGAACTCGGTGTTTAGCTTAGTACCAGAAAAAGATTAAGTGACGTGTAAAGGTTTTCTCTGCCTAGAAGAGAGCTTGTTTCTTATTGAAGATAAACTCTCGAGTTAGAGGCTCGAGGAGTGGAGTAGGGCAAGGAAGAGAGTCCTTGTAGTCGAACCACTATAAACGACTGTGTTTTGTGGTTTGATCTTTCTTATCTTTACTTACTTACTTATATTGCTTGTTTGTGTGCTTGATTGTTTACTTTACTTTGAAATCACAATAAGTAACAAAGCGAATTAATTTTAAAACGGTAAAAGTATTCAACCCCCCTTCTAGTTTTCCACAATTGGTATCAGAGCGGTGTTACTCAAGATTTTCAAAATATATTGTATTTTAAAAACTTGAAACGATCATGGATTTTGAAAACTTTAAAGAAGGGCAATCTATGCAAAGACCACCACTATTTGAACCAAATTGTTTCATATATTGGAAAAATCGCTTTGAGACATATGTGAAGTCAAAGGACATAGATCTGTGGTATATTATTGTAGAGGGTGATTACAAACCCATATGTAGTGATATTTCAAGTGGTCGGGATATAGGTAACTCTTTTATTCATCACAGTGATGAACAAAAGAAATTGATTGCCAAAAATAATGAAGCCAAAATGATGCTTTACCATGCTTTACCTAAAAAGGAATATGAAAGAGTTTTCATGTGTAAAACGGCTAAAGATATTTGGCAATCACTAATCATCACTCATCAAGGGAACTCACAAGTCAAAGATAACAAAATTGATCTTCTTGTTCAACAATATGAACAATTTGTTATCTCTGAAGATGAGACCATTGATAGTGCTTTTTCTAGGTTTAATACTATCATTACATCACTTAAAGCACTTGATGAATCTTTTTCCAGTAAGAATTTGGTCAGGAAATTTCTAAGAGCACTCCACCCGAAGTGGAGAGCAAAGGTGACAGCTATTGAAGAATCTAAGGATCTTTCAAGTATGACACTGGATGAGCTCATAGGAAACCTCAAAGTTCACGAAATGGTGATGGAAAAAGACTCTGAAATAGTTAAAGGCAAGAAGGAGAAAATGAAGTCCATTGCCTTGAAAGCTAGAGTAGAGTCTTTTTTTTGGGTAAAAGGCACACCGCCCGGCAAAATTCATTACACCAAAAAACGTTGAAGTACAATGGATGAGGGTGAAATCCCCCACCTGGGCCCGATCAGGGCTAAAAACAACTGCACCACATGTGCATCAAATAAAAGTGAACAAGCTAAACAAATAGCGAACAAACGAAACAATAAGAAAGTGATCATGACATGCCATAACCACAAACAATAAATTATTTCATTTTGCGACCTTGCAACTTGAAGTCTCCCCTGGATTTAGAAGAATTCGAAAAAGATGCAAAGGTATTATATGGTTCATCCTCCACCTCATCATCACTTAAATCAGCTTGCGTTTCAAAATTCGAAGGAACAACGTTCTCCTCGGGATCAAAAGCAAGAGAATCAAATGGGTTCGGTGTTGCTATATTAGAATCCTGTGTTACCTGTTTCAGATTCACGTTGTTAGAAGTAGAAGCAACATTAGAGTTACCCTGCTTCTTCGTTGGACGGTAGTAGAAATTGGGTTTCGGTTTGTTTAAACGAACCCCCTCAATGTTACGAGCCTTTTCAGGTTGTTTCCCATTCCCTTTCTTCCGTTTAACTTCCTCAAACCCATCATTAGATGTTTGGGTTGGAACAGCCTCAATAGGCCTCTTGGGGCATTGATCAATACCATGACCAAAAATCTTACACAACTGACACCTTGGAGGTTTCCACTCATACTCAACTCGAATAATCTCTTTAGAGAACCCCTCACCATCCATGAAAGGAAGAGCAACAATAAGACTATCTTTTAATTCATTTTCAGAACTAACCTCAACCAGCACCCGCGCAAAACTGCAACGACCCCAAGCCTCTTCACACATCTTGCTAGTCATAGAATCAAGCATCTTAGGAACACCAAGCTGTGTAGCAATAAGACTTAACCCCTCTGCTGAATAGGCTGCAATAGGAACATCATGGAGCTTAATCCACACCGGTATTTTAGTCAAATCTTCCTTTAGCAAACTCGTATTCAGCGTGCATTCTTTAAGAATAATCAGAACATTACGTATAGTCCACGGACCAGATTCCAACACATCTTCCATGCCTTTTCTAGTATCAAACTGAAAAAAGAAAAATCCTTTCGCATTTCTCATAACCTTGGTTAAACCATATTTCGACCACACACTACGAACATAGTAATCAACTACCGGAAAGGCCAAACTCTTACCAATAAAATACCCGTAGAGAGTATTCTTGAATTTATTACTAACCTTCTCCATTGTAGCTCTTGGTATAGCAACATCAGCCCCCTCACATTTAAGATCAGACTCCAATGTGCCCACACTCACCTTTGGTTTTGACGATTCAGGTTTTAAAACCTGTGCAAATGAGACAGATTCGGAACCCTTGGTGACCTCTTGTGGTTCAGATGGTACATGGGGTTGCACATCATCACCATATGTAGAGGTAACCCCATCCAGCCCAAAACTCTTCTCATGATTTCCAACCTCAACAAATTGAACCGAAGGTTTCGCCCTAACAGGAGATCTGCTGGAACGTAACATGTTACCATCAATGTTCTTAACCTTACGCGCTAAAGAACTCAAAACCTCACTTAAGTCATCATCATCTCCCTCAATCGTCATCACTAAAAACCGCAGCAAACAACCTCAACAAAACACAACGAAACCCTAATTCGAATGGTAGATAAACACTAGATAATAGAAACGAACTAAAGATGACGAAAAAATCCAGATCGCAAATAAATAATTATGATAGGATCGATTGAAACCAAGGGATCAACAACCGACCTACTAGGAGAATAAAGGAAAGAATGCGATCGGAAATAAAAGTCGACAACAAAAAAACCCTAACAATCGAAAAACCAAATAACCCTAAACCAATGATCAATGCAAGAAATTCAATTAAGAATCGAATAACAATGAATGTTAATCAATACCTTAATCAGATTAATGCAAGAAAAACATAGGATTAAGAAGATTTGATGAAGATCGAATGCATAGGCTTAGGGTTTTTTAGTCGCCATTTTTGAGAGAGAAGCAGGTGGGGTAAGCTAGAGTAGAGTCAAGTGATGAAGAGTCTTGTTCTAGTAGTGAAGATGAAGAATATGCCATGGCGGTTAGAGATTTCAAGAAATTCTTTAGGAGACGAGGAAAGTTCGTTAGACCACCTCGTGAAGAAAAGAAATCCTCTCAAAAAGGCAGTGATGATAGAAAGGTAGATAGGAAGTGTTATAGGTGTGGTGATTCTAGTCACTTAATAGGAGAATGTCCAAAGCCTCCAAAGGACAAGTCTCAAAGAGCCTTCGTCAGTGGAGCTTGGAGTGATAGTGAAAGAGATGATGACGAGCCTAAGAATGACGAAGTTGCTCTCATGGCTCACGACACAGAAGAGGTACATTCTGACTCATCATACTCCTCTATAGATGATGAAACCTTAGAAGTAGAATATAACAAACTGTGTGAAATCACCCTTAAAATCAAAAACAAAAATAAATTCTTAAAAACCAAAACAACACTCTTAGAAAATGAAGTTCATTGGTTAAAAGAAAAGGAGATAAGAATTGAAAAGGGTAAAAGTGTTAAAGAAACATGTGTGTCATGTCAGGAGCTTAAGTTAGAACTAGAAACACTTAAGTCAACACAGGAAGAACTTATCAAACAAAATTCTAAGTTTAGAAAGTTTGATAAAAACATAAGTTGTGCAAATGAGATAATGAAGATACAAAAACTACCTAATGATAAAACCGGACTAGGTTTTATGAAACTAGGAAGCTTAGGTGTGTTTGAGAAACAAACAGTGAAAGAAAAAGAAACTGTTCCAACTAAGTCAGATGCCGACGGATCTGACGGATCCAAAATTTTGGATCCGCCAGTTGTGCCAAAAGGATTCGCTAGTACATAAAGTGAACAAAAGGTTCTAAAAACTGACCATACTGAATTCTTTAGAGTCACTAGGAAACCTAGTACTAGTATAACTAATAACAAACAAAAACCGGCAGTTTCTATAGGAAGAGGTCAAGTTAGAAATGAGTATAGAGTTAAAACGGTTCAACAGGCATCCAAAACTAGTTTTCCCAAACACCCCTTTCCAAAGAGTAACTTTAACTCGCAACTTACTATCAAAGTAATTGGAACCAAAACATGTATAGTAACTTTCAGGGTCCCAACTTCATGCCATGGAACATATGTCCACCATTTCCATACATGAATCATGATAATGTTATGTTTAACCCAAACGGACCCATGAAATATTGGGGACCAAACGCTTGAGTTTTTCTTGAACTTAGGTGTGCTTAAAAGTTGAACTTGAACCTGATGAATGGATCAAAGATAGCGGGTGCTCAAGGCACATGACGGGAAACAAAAGCCTTTTCTCAGACTACCAAGTGTACGACGGAGGTAATGTCACATTCGGTAGCAAGCTTAAAAGTAAAATCATTGGAAAAGGTACGATTTCTCATGACTCTCTCACTATTGATGATGTTGCTCATGTAGATAACTTAGGATTTAACTTGCTTAGTATTAGCCAATTATGCCGCAAAAAGTATAACGTCCTTTTCGGTGAAAATGGAAGTAAAATACTTAAGGATGGCATAACTGTAGGAAAAGGTGTTTTGAAGAATAACGTTTACGTTATGAAACTCGACAAAACACCTAAAGACAAGCTTTGTCTTACCTCCCTGGACGAAAACTCAACTCTATGGCATCGACGCTTAGGTCATGCTAATATGAGGTTAATTCAATCCTTATCTTCTAAGGAACTCGTTAGGAACATGCCCAAGTTGAAATATGACCAACACTTTTGCGATTCTTGCAAAATAGGAAAACAAGTTCATAGTAGCCATAAGGCTAAAAACATGGTGTCAACATCTAGGTGTCTAGAATTATTACATATGGATTTGTTTGGTCCATCCGCTATACAAAGTTACGGGGGAAACTTCTATACTTTGGTTATAGTAGATGATTACTCTAGGTATACATGGACTAAGTTTCTAAAAACTAAAAACGAAGCGTTTGATAAATTTGAAATCTTAAGTAAGAAAATTCAAAATCAAACAAAAAGTAACATAGTATCAATTAGAACTAACCATGGTCGTGAATTCGATAACAAATTCCAATTCGGAGCTTTTTGTGATGCCAATGGCATAACTCATAATTTCTCGGCTCCTCGAACCCCTCAATCTAACGGTGTGGTAGAACACAAAAATAGGACCATTCAAGAAATGAGTAGAACCATGTTAAACGAACAAAACATACCTCAAAAGTTTTGGTGTCATGCTGTAGATACATCTACATATATTCTAAATCGAGTTCTAATAATACCATTCTTAGGAAAGACTCCATGTGAGTTATACAGAGGCAAAAAGCCTACTTTAGGATATTTTAGAGTGTTTGGAAGCAAGTGCTTCATTTTAAACACAAAGGACTATCTCACCAAATTCGACCCAAAGTCGTATGAAGGTGTATTTCTAGGATATTCACAAACTAGTAAAGCATACATAATTTTGAAAAAAGAAACCTCAAGAGTCGAGGAATCATTGAATGTAACATTCGTTGAAAGTCCACCTCCCTCTAAGACATCACCTTTGGTAGATGATGACTTAGTTGAAAACCAAATGGTTGATAATCAGGAAAATGTTGAAAATGATAAAGAAAATGAACTAGTAAAAAGAGATTTAGTCAACATCAAAGAAGCAAAAAGTTATCCATTAGAAAACGTCATAGGAAAACTCAACGAAAGAACATTAAGGTCTAAAGCTCAAAATGAAAGTAATTTCTTTTGTTTTGTTTCAACAATAGAACCTAAAAATGTTAATGAAGCAATAAAAGATGAATCTTGGGTCATTGCGATGCAAGAAGAATTAAATCAATTTGTTAGGAATGACGTTTGGACATTAGTTCCACAACCTAAAAATCAAACCATAATAGGTACAAAATGGGTTTTTAGAAATAAAATGGATGAAAATGACATTGTGTCTAGAAACAAAGCTAGGTTAGTAGCACAAGGCTATAATCAACAAGAGGGTATAGATTATGATGAGACTTTTGCACCCGTAGCTAGACTTGAGTCTATTAGGATATTACTTGCATATGCATGTGCATATGAATTTAAGTTATTTCAAATGGATGTCAAAAGTGTATTTCTAAATGGTTTCATAAATGAAGAGGTTTATGTAGCACAACCTCCCGGCTTTGCCGATTTTGAAAAACCATATCATGTCTACAAACTTAAGAAAGTATTATATGGACTCAAGCAAGAACCAAAAGCCTAGTATGATCGACTTAAGACCTTCCTAGTTGACCATAAGTACACCATGTGCCTAGTAGACAATACTCTCTTTACCAAGAAAAAGGGATCACATATTATCATCGTTCAGATATATGTGGATGACATTATATTCGGTTCAACTTGTCAAGAGTTATGCGACGATTTCTCAAAAATCATGCATGACGAGTTTGAAATGAGTATGATGGGGGAACTAAACTTTTTCTTAGGTCTCCAAATAAAACAATTAGAAGATGGGATATTCTTCAACCAATCAATGTATATCAAAGATATGCTTAAGAAGTTTGGTCTTGAAGATTCTAAACCCATGAAAACACCAATGTCTTCCGAAACCAAACTCACCAAGGATGACGAAAGTGAATCCGTAGATAGCACTAAATATAGAGGAATGATTGGTAGTTTACTCTACCTAATGGCTAGTAGACTGGACATTATGTTTAGTGTTTGTCTATGTGCACGCTTTCAAGAAGATCCTAAAACATCTCATCTTGAATCCGTTAAATGGATATTTAGGTACATAAAAGGCACTACACATTTAGGATTATGGTATCCCAAAGGGACATGTGTAGAACCCATAGTGTATGCCGACTCAGACCATGCCGGTGACTATGTTGATAGGAAAAGTACAAGTGGTATTTGTACTTTTGTAGGACATTGTCTCACCTCATGGTTTGCTAAGAAACAAACAGCCCTCACCATATCAACTACTGAAGCCGAGTACGTGTCATCAGGAAAAGCTTGCCAACAAGCACTGTGGATGAAACAAGCTCTCGTCGACTACGAAATTGTACTCAACGACATCCCCATTCTTTGTGACAACAAAGGAGCTATCGATCTTAGCAAAAACACAGTCCAACACGCTAGAACCAAACACATAGAAATACGTCATCACTTCCTTCGTGACAATGTTCAGAAGGGAAACATCTCAATTGAGAAAGTTTCCTTAGAGGACAACATTGCCGATATCCTCACAAAACCTCTCAAGAGAGAATCTTTCAACTATCTTAGACTTGGTTTAGGATTAATGGAACCTAGTGAGTAGATTAAACGTTAGCTCAAACCTTAGATTAACCAACACACGGCAAAAGCCAAAACTTGTGTTCTGATCCTGCGGATCCAAACGACAACAAGGGCGGAACCCTTGTTTGGGATCCGCCGGATCCGTCACATGGATATCAGGTTTTTATATTAAATAAACTCCTGTACTATTCATCATTCACTCCAAAATATATCACCCACTGAGTTCGAACCATAATTCACCAAAATCACGAATTAGGCCATCATTCCCAACCAAATTGTGCTCAAATCATCACTGTAAGTATCCTTAACATATTTGCATTCCTGATCTGCGTCTAGGATTTCTATTTCATGCACAAAACCAAAACCTGGGGTTATGCATAATTCTTGAAAAATCACGAAGCATACTTTCTAAATTGCATAACAAATCATGTTTTTCATAGTTAGGAATTGCATCTTGTAATACATTGTCATCATTCATCAAAAACCCCATGAGAAATTTTTGCTGAAATCTTCTCACGACTAGGAAAAACGGTTTTTGGACATTGTTCATACAAATACAAAAACATTATGTTTAAAGCATCACTTGCATAATGTCTCTTGAATGCTAAAGGGAATACATAATTAATATGTATTTTCGGGTACATTCAATCGTAGCTATATTGAAGTAGGAGCGTTTGGGTTATCTCTAGTTTTATCATAAAACTTGCATAAACATAATTTTCATGCATCAAAATGTGTCGAGATAACCGCACCTCCACATTGTCCCCATGTAGGCACACACTAGATATATATATATATATATATATATATATATATATATATATATATATATATATATATATAGGCACACACTATATATATATATATATATATATATATACTTTTGATAATTTAAACTAAACTATATATTTTTCGTGTCTAGGATAACTATGCCTCCCGCAACCAATTACGATCACAAAAAGACTCTCAATTACCTTCCCAAACATCACAAAACCAAGGGTCTAACCGATGCCCATGTCAACATCTTTAAGGCACTAGAAAAACATTACGTTCATGAGGGTAGGGTAGTAGACCCCTCATTCTATGAAGACACCAATCTCCACGAGCAATTAGCCGCAATTCATTTTGATAGTCTCCTAGATATTGATCAGCCTCTAGTACCTAGGTTCATTCTTGAGTTTTATGCCACCATAGGTCTTAGTTCAAGTGACAATGGTCTTATGAGCATTCACTATAGTGTCAATGGAACCTTGTTCAATATTCCCCTAGATCAATTTGGTGAGGTATTAGGAGTTCCAAATTATGGAACATGTGTCTACTCCGATAAATGGTCCTTGACTATTCTTGAATCAAACCTTCAAAGAACGGCAGCATATGCCACTCCTTTAACCGACAAAGAAACCATTAGGGAAAATCTTTTCTTACCTAGGAATAACCCAACTAGGGTACATCAAGGTAAGCAAGTAGCTAGAGATCCTTTTGCTATGGAGCTAAATGAACTCAAGCCCGAGTTTAGGAAGCTAGAAGAAGTTTTGAGAGCCAACGTCATTAGCATGGTAGGAAATCGAGATCACATCAATGCTTGTCTCTGTTACATGATGTATATTGTGTCCACCCGTCAACCTTTCAACCTTGCATTCTATATCACCAAGCGAATGGCCGATATTCCGATTCAAGGTAACATGGCAATGCCTTATGGAATGCTCTTGACTAGACTTTATAGAACCTTTGCACCCATTCCTAGAAATGCCCTAGGATTCGTTCCCGATTATGATGAGGTCCAACACACCTTTGTTCCCTTGAGCGATTTTAGGGTAGCGGTTGACAAGGGTAAATGTCCTCGTGCTGAAACATCATCATCATCATCATCAATGAGTGACGATGATGGCTTACCAAACTCTAGGATTCCTCCACCTGAATATTTGCATCAACTTCCACCAATTGCTAATGAATCACCGGAGTTCAAGCAAACCAAGGGGATGATGAAGAACTTGGGGCGTTGGATCATGAAACTTCACAAGGGGTACAAGAAGTTGAGTAAGAAGTTCAAGTAAAAGGAGTGTTTGGGTCTAGACATTATTTGACTATTATGTGTTAACCATGTATGGCTCTTAACTTAATGTGGTAGTACTTGTCTTGAATATGTACTAACTAATATTTGCAGGTCGATAACACTTCGTGTTATCAATTTTCCGAGCTTAAGCCCCTGTTTGGCTTAACTCCATATATGGTAGATTATGATGATCGGATTTATTTATATGCAAACGTGTGTTAGAATATATATATATATATATATATATATATATATATATATATATATTTAGTATATTTATACTATATATTAGCTATTACATACGTTATAGGAGAAATTTCGGGTTTTGGTCAGAAAACGCGAAATTTGCATAGATCTCTGTAAAGAATTAGCACAAACGGATGGCGGATCCGGCGGATCCCAGAAATTGGATCCGCCTAGTGTTACACTTGGTTTCGCCAGTCCAGGACCCACGGATCCGAACGCTCCCCAACTTTGGCTCCGCCTTTGTTGTCGATTGGATCCGTGGGTACAATAGTAACTTTTCTCAAAATTTCCCGACTCATCCCAACTCTTAGATTTTAGGTTGTAGCTGTTTTAGATTATGATTACTAATCATTAAACTCCTTAGAATGCTTTAGGAAATTATTAGAACATTAGGAACTCTATTTCCCACCAAAATTTGAATTTTCAAAATTTTCCTGTGAGTTACCTTTCCCATACAAGCAAGGAACCATTTTTAGGGATCCGTTAAATCCGTGGAAACATCTTATCATCAGAATTTCCACTATCTCCTTGCATTTACTGCAAATCCTTCTCATATCACTCAACTTCATTTCAATGGATTGACCTTAGGATGTGACAAGCTTAATTTTTTGTTCCAAATCATTAGAAACCAACATTCTCCATTGGATTCACATCCAATCCAAACAAACAGACTCACAAACCTTCTGCCTATAAATTAGTGATCTAGGATCATCACTAAATTTACTAACTCACCATTTTCTCTGCTTTCTCTCCTGTACATCTAAGCAACCTTACTTGACCATGACTAAGTCAAACACCTCTTCCACCTCTAGACCTCCAAAACGAACAACCCGCATTAGTGTTAAACCATGTTGTTTCATCAACTTGGCAAACTCATCATCAGAGGAATCATCTCCTCTAAATATCTCATCACCCATTGCAAGTGAGAATTTCCTCACACTTTCCACTCCAACACCATCCAATGTTGTTATCCATACACCACCACCAACCATTACTCCGATAGCCACTACTCCACCACCGGCTCCATCACAGCCTGTTAAATCACCATCACCCCCAAAATCACCCAAACTACAACCAATGGAGCTATTTAGGACTCCACCTACATCACCACACCCATACCTTGATGACTTGGAAGACCTTCCACCAAGGTCAACCAATCCTCCACCCATGACCTTTGAAGGTCAACAACCCATGCTTTTTCATTCGGTTTACCCGGATATCCATGGTCCTTTATACCATGATGTACCACCACCTCAACCTCAAACACAACCTTTATCACCCACATCCACACTAGTTGCCATTGATGAGGCAATGTGGATCAATCTACCACAAACCTAAGAAGAGATTAGTGAGGAACTCACCCGCGTCTACTCTCTTTCTAATATGGTTGGATCTCGCCTTGATGAAGCAATGGATCTCCAAACCATCTTGATGAAATCCATCCCCACTCCACCATCATCAAACCAACAACAACAACAACCATCCAACAACAACAACCAACCACCACCACCACCACCACCACCACAAAACCTTGAGACTACTCTTCCTCCCGGTTTTTAGAGTCATGATTGCTCACATTGTGAGAGAACGGCTCACTTGGCCCAAAGGACCAACATTTTGGTCCATGAGCTCCAAAATGAGATGAGGTTCATCTTAAACCATGTTCTCGAGCGTCTCAATGCAATATCTCATCCTCCTCAATAGGAACTTTGTTAGTTTCCTCTTATAGGAACTTTCTAGGATGATGTTGTAGTAGTTGTCTTTTTAGGATTTATTTTTCTTATTGCAATGTAACATCATGTTTGTGACTTTTGTCACATATTTTCAATGAATGATTGTTATGTTTTTATGCTTATGGGTGATCAACATTAAGCATATTATCTCATTTTAGGATACTAACATCATAGTGTGTGTCACAATTCGCATTTTCGAGTCTTTACTATGCACGGGATTGCATCATTTCAATTTACGTATGTTCATTTGTTCGTTAACGTTACCACTCAGTCATTACTACCAATGTTATACCCAAATACTCCTGACTATGATCCTAAAATATTTTTACGCTAATTTTAATGATATAAAATTTATATTATTAATTTACCCGGTGTTTTGAAACCTTTTGTTATATTTTCCCGTTAGGAGCTTATAACTCCATCGGTTTGCGATATTTCATCACGATCATTATTTTAACACCCGATTCTTATCAGTAACATGATTTTATAAGTTTTTGCAACTTCGTCGTATTTTATTTTTATTCGTCACGATTTATTTTTAGTTAACCCGGTACCCGGTAACGCCGAAATTATACACTAAACTAACTAAATCCTACCCTAAAATATCTTATAAGCTAAAAATACCATTTTATCACTCTTGAAATACTATGTGCCGCCCCTTATATTATTTTTCTTAGCCTAATGAGTTAAAATCTACTTAATGCATTTCTACTCTTTTAATACCATTTCATTTTACACTAACATTTCACATATTCATTTCACTAGCTAAACAAAAATCAAACACTCTCTTCCTCTCATCAAAACCCACGACAAGATCAAGAACAAGAGTAGATCCGATTTTTTTTTTCAAGATCAAGTTATATTCTAGTCCCATATACGTTCCTTGTTAGAGTTTTGCAATAAAAACTCCAAGGTTGTGATCATTTTCATCCAAACTCTTCAATAATTCAAGTAAGCTCAAGAACATTATTTTTGATAATTTCCTACTTCATTTTGTTCATATCTTGTTGTATTTTCAAGTTATTTTGATAACTAGCCATGCAAAATTTATGTTATACATACCACTTCATTTATTTTTCATAAAAACTATCTCAAACATCAGATCTGTACGTTTTATTAACATCCTCGCGAAGCCCATCATTTTGGGTGATGTTTAGGACCCATGACACCCTAAGAAGGTGTATGGTAGGATTTGTGTATTTGTGGAGTTGTTTTGAACTAGTATCATCAAGCCGCGAACCAAGAAAATGAGTTTCTAACGTATATACAAACCTCCTTTCCAAAAATACAAACTCTGGAAAAATCAGTAAACATGGCGTTATTTTAGCTTTCATATTTAGAAAGTACTCTCAAAACCGAAAACGTGGGCGCTTGAATCACTAAAAACCGAGTTATAACGAAGGAGATATGAAGTTTTTTTAAAGTTAAACGACAAAAACTATTTTCAGAAAAATACGTGCTGTTTTGCCGAACTTCAAGGTACTAAACGAGACGTCAGGCGCGATCTAGACGAGCCAACCGACTGAAAATATGTTAGTTCATATTTGTACGAACCCGTGGATATCAAGAACGTTGAAAACAGACATGTGATCAGGTTATGAATTTTTGAAAAGCCAACAAACTATACTTATTTTGACAGCATCACTATTATGCATATATTTTCTAAGTATAAACTGTTTTTGAAAGACACCATATTGCGAGCCATTTTCCCGCTAAACGAGGCAGTTTTGAGCCATAAACCCCTTTGGGAGAAAGGAATTATACCCGACCTAGTTTCCAAATCAATCAACCGTTTGTTGATCGGACTTATAACGAGAAAGATATGATTTTTCTAGTTTCCCAGAAAAACAGCCATTTTGTGAAATTAAAGTCTAAGTGTAAAGACTAGAAATTTGCAAGTCGCCAAGTTGATGACCGATTATCTATATGATCGAGACGCGTATGATCAAAAGTCAAAGGAGACGGCTGAGAGATTATGTTACAAGGATTTCAAAAACGTCAAGTTTTACCGCTAACTCTTAACGTGCAATAATTTGCGGCTAGTTTTGCGAGGCCGTTTGGTCACATTTTCACAAGTTATAAAAAGAGTTATTTTGCGACGAAACTATTATATTTTACGATAGAACAACAAATAGGGATCGTGGAGTAACGTTTCAACATTTTTACACGAAATGTAGTTTACGACTTATCGAGATGTCAAAAATGTATTTTTTTCGACAATAAGAGTTATTTTCAAAACTAACGAGTGGTATCGTTAACATACGTATTTGGCATGTGTAGCATTGTATCATTGCTTATGCTAGATCATATCATTCATAATAGGTCGCGGTTAGAGACCGAGCCTCATTTTCATCATATACATTGTGATCATTGTGCTATCATATCAGGTGAGTTTCATAGCCCCTACTTTATACGTTTTGAACTTTTGGGGGAGATACATGCTTAAACTGCTTGCTTACATACATGATTGTGTTAAACTTATTTGTGTTATTCTTGAAAGCAACTCGCGGACCTAAGTATCTATCACTTGGGGTAGTCGTACAGTACATATCGCGGACCTAAGTATCTATCACTTGGGGTAGCCGTACAGTACATATCACGGACCTAAGTATCTAACACTTGGGGTAGCCGAACAGAACAGATCACGGACCTAAGTATCTAACACTTGGGGTAGCCGTACAGAACATATAACGGACCTAAGTATCTATCACTTGGGGTAGCCGAACATAAGTCTCCTAGTGAGCAACATAAGGTCTTTTAGTGTTATAGAACGCACCTCGTATACGCACATGTCTTACTCAAGCTATATTTTAGCAGTGGGTTGTAAACACACAGGTTGCAAGTTTTGTTATGGGCGGGATTTGCAACTGAGTGGATTTACAATGCCTTTGCTGGGAAAATCTTTACTCAAATACTTTACTTGCTGAACAAACTCTATGAACTCACCAACCTTTGTGTTGACACTTTTTAGCATGTTTATCTCAGGTTAGTAAGGCGATAGCAGACGCTTGGAGCAGAGAGTCTTAGGGCACGTTTTTCTGAAGACTTTTGCTTTTATCATTTACCATTCGATATACTTTAAAAACTTATGTACTATTCTACTTTGGGATCCTTTGCTTGTAAACTATGACTTTTATCTATTCGAATGGTAACTTTTCAAAACGTCTCATTTAGAGGTCGTTTTCTATATCTTGTACTTTGTGCCCTGAAGTAGCATCCCATTGACACTATCGTTCCGCTGCGATAATTTGGGGGTGTTACAGATTGGTATCAGAGCATTGGTTATAGAGAACTAGGTTGCATTTAGTACCTAGACTATAACTACTATATACGTTGGGACTCTCCTCCTTATCGCCTTAGACACGTTTAGTGCGCACATGCTTTCCGATAGATTTTTTCGTCTAGATCTACGCTGTTAGATGATACGCTTTTGTACTGATAGGGAAATCCCATAATTTAGTCGAGTCATCAAAAATGTGGAGCTCAATAATAACTGGTTATTTAACTCAATCTTGTGACAGTTCTTGTTTGATGAGACATGAGATTGAGTTAAATAAAGGTTATTATTTAGCTGCAGAGATTTAATGATTCGCGGAGGATAGGAGTTCTCTTGAAGATACTTTTTAGAGACTAAACCTTACCGTGACTTTAGCACCTAAGAGAGGCTCCTATATACTGAGTGTGACACTCCCTAAGTACCCTCACCACAGTACTCCTTCACCATTTAGGAACAGATGATAGAATGACTGCATATCTAAGGAACATCAATCGCTGAGATATGTATGCTTGGTAATATGTACACGTGTGAAAGGAGGCAATTATAATTATGGGTGGCCAACATAATTATGAATGCGTCACGACACACTTAGACATGTGACCATGCTTACGTTGATCGGCATTGGCACCATTTAGGAGACAACTCGCGACGTGGTACTATGTATGAGGACGATGAGTATAGATTGGGTGGTCAAGGGTTTCCCTCATCTCTAACGTTCACCATATGTCCTTCCTTGTAGGAAATGGCACCAAGGAGGACAACTCGAAGCACTAGCCGAGGAAGTGCGGCGTCAAGGGGTGGAAGGACTGGTGGACGTGGTGGTAGAGGAGGCGGGTGTAGCGGTATTGACAACAATAATAACAACCATGGTGGAACTCCTGATTTTGCCGCCATCATCGCTCAACAACTTCAAATCTTGCTTCCCACTATTGTCACTCAAGTTGGCAATCATATCAACAACTCGGGAAACCACGGAAGCGGAAATGATGACACCAATGGGGTAGGTGTGAATGAGACTGCCACGCGTGCAACTGGATGCACGTATAAGGAATTTACGGCATGTAAACCAATAGAGTTTGATGGTACTGGAGGCGCCTTGGCATATACACGATGGGTAGAGAAGATGGAGTCGGTGATCGACATCAGTAATTGTGCCGCATATCAGAGGGTGAAGTATTCTGCATGCTTGCTGTTGGGAAAGGCATTGACTTGGTGGAACACACAGATTCAAGCTAGGGGTAGGGAAGCAACCATAGGTATGACATGGGACGACTTTAAGGCACTACTGAAAGAGGAGTATTGTCCTGGCAATGAGATGCAAAAACTGGAGAATGAACTTTGGCATCATTCTATGATAGGAGCTGGCCACGCAGTCTACACGGACTGATTCCATGAGTTAGCGAAACTAGTACCTCATCTGGTTACCCCTGAATCTAAGAGGATCGAAAGGTACATCTATGGCCTTGTTCCTGAAATTCGAGGAACTGTAAAGGCAACTGAGCCTCCCACAATCCAGAGTGCAATATTGAAGGCTGGAGCCCTCACAGATGAGATGGTTAGGAATGGAACTTTGAAAGGCAGTGATAAAAGGAAGGGACCGAGTGAGTCGGAAAAGAAAATGGGCACGGTGGTTGACAATAAAAAGGCAAGAACCTTTGCGGCAACCAGTTCTGGTCAGAAAGGGTATGAAGGACCACATCCTAAGTGTACGAAATGTGCTTATCATCATCAGAAGTCTGCGCCCTGCCGCGTGTGTACAAATTGCAATCAGTGGGGTCATTTTACAAATCAGTGTAAAGCGCCAGTGAATGTGGGCAACATGAAGAATAACCAAAAGACATGTTATGAGTGTAACAGCCTGGATCACCTCCGGTATGCCTATCCTAGGTTGAATAGGGCACCAAGAGAAATACAGGGTAACCCGACACTAGCTTTAGCAATTGAGGGAAACAACCCACAGCCTGAAATCAATATTAGTCCACCAAGGGGTCGAGCATTCTATGTGGGTACCGAGGCAGCCCGCAACGCGTAACGGGTATGTTTTCCCAAGACGATTAAGTATTCTATTGTATTGTTCGATTCCAGTAAGATATAGCTTTGCCCTGCTAAATTCATACCTAATGTTATTGACCTTAGTTATATTGATTTGATTGGTGTAAGCAATTCCAAAATCGAGCCAATCTTTCAAAAGACCTCATTTCAGGATGTTGAATCCATTTTTTCTGACAACTTGTTTCCTAGCTTGATTTAGTGACAGTTCTTGTTTGATGAGTTGCGAAAATCAAGCTAAGAGTCAAGTTGTTACCCGAGCCGATTCAGTTTAATCTCATGACAGTTCTTGTTTGATGAGTCGTGAGATAAAATTTGAATCGACAACCTCAAACCGATTTAGCCTAATCCCATGACAGTTCTTGTTTGATGAGTTGTGGGATTAAGTAAAAATCGGTTACCTAGAGGTCTTTTGAGGGCTACGCTCGAGAATGGGAAAGTTTACCCCCATCAAACCCGACCACGAGAACGTACGTACGTAGAACGAGCGAGCTGAATTCAGGGACTGAATTCCTTTGACGGGTGGAGACTGTCACAATTCGCATTTTTGAGTCTTTACTATGCACGGGATTGCATCATTTCAATTTACGTATGTTCATTTGTTCGTTAACGTTACCACTCAGTCATTACTACCAATGTTATACCCAAATACTCCTGACTATGATCCTAAAATATTTTCACGCTAATTTTAATGATATAAAATTTATATTATTAATTTATCCGGTGTTTTGAAACCTTTTGTTATATTTTCCCGTTAGGAGCTTATAACTCCATCGGTTTGCGATATTTCATCACAATCATTATTTTAACACCCGATTCTTATCAGTAACATGATTTTATAAGTTTTTGCAACTTCGTCGTATTTTATTTTTATTCGTCACGATTTATTTTTAGTTAACCCGGTACCCGATAACGCCGAAATTATACACTAAACTAACTAAATCCTACCCTAAAATATCTTATAAGCTAAAAATACCATTTTATCACTCTTGAAATACTATGTGCCGCCCCTTATATTATTTTTCTTAGCCTAATGAGTTAAAATCTACTTAATGCATTTCTACTCTTTTAATACCATTTCATTTTACACTAACATTTCACATATTCATTTCACTAGCTAAACAAAAATCAAACACTCTCTTCCTCTCATCAAAACCCACGACAAGATCAAGAACAAGAGTAGATCCGATTTTTTTTTCAAGATCAAGTTATATTCTAGTCCCATATACGTTCCTTGTTAGAATTTTGCAATAAAAACTCCAAGGTTGTGATCATTTTCATCCAAACTCTTCAATAATTCAAGTAAGCTCAAGAACATTATTTTTGATCATTTCCTACTTCATTTTGTTCATATCTTGTTGTATTTTCAAGTTATTTTGATAACTAGCCATGCAAAATTTATGTTATACATACCACTTCATTTATTTTTCATAAAAACTATCTCAAACATCAGATCTGTACGTTTTATTAACATCCTCGCGAAGCCCATCATTTTGGGTGATGTTTAGGACCCATGACACCCTAAGAAGGTGTATGGTAGGATTTTTGTATTTGTGGAGTTGTTTTGAAGTAGTATGATCAAGCCGCGAACCAAGAAAATGAGTTTCTAACGTATATACAAACCTGCTGTCCAAAAATACAAACTCTGGAAAAATCAGTAAACATGGCGTTATTTTAGCTTTCATATTTAGAAAGTACTCTCAAAAACGAAAACGTGGGCGCTTGAATCACTAAAAACCGAGTTATAACGAAGGAGATATGAAGTTTTTTTAAAGTTAAACGACAAAAACTATTTTCAGAAAAATACGTGCTGTTTTGCCGAACTTCAAGGTACTAAACGAGACGTCAGGCGCGATCTAGACGAGCCAACCGACTGAAAATATGTTAGTTCATATTTGTACGAACCCGTGGATATCAAGAACGTTGAAAACAGACATGTAACGATCAGGTTATGAATTTTTGAAAAGCCAACAAACTATACTTATTTTGACAGCATCACTATTATGCATATATTTTCTAAGTATAAACTGTTTTTGCAAGACACCATATTGCGAGCCATTTTCCCGCTAAACGAGGCAGTTTTGAGCCATAAACCCCTTTGGGAGAAAGGAATTATACCCGACCTAGTTTCCAAATCAATCAACCGTTTGTTGATCGGACTTATAACGAGAAAGATATGATTTTTCTAGTTTCCCAGAAAAACAGCCATTTTGTGAAATTAAAGTCTAAGTGTAAAGACTAGAAATTTGCAAGTCGCCAAGTTGATGACCGATTATCTATATGATCGAGACGCGTATGATCAAAAGTCAAAGGAGACGGCTGAGAGATTATGTTACAAGGATTTCAAAAACGTCAAGTTTTACCGCTAACTCTTAACGTGCAATAATTTGCGGCTAGTTTTGCGAGGCCGTTTGGTCACATTTTCACAAGTTATAAAAAGAGTTATTTTGCGACGAAACTATTATATTTTACGATAGAACAACAAATAGGGATCGTGGAGTAACGTTTCAACATTTTTACACGAAATGTAGTTTACGACTTATCGAGATGTCAAAAATGTATTTTTTTCGACAATAAGAGTTATTTTCAAAACTAACGAGTGGTATCGTTAACATACGTATTTGGCATGTGTAGCATTGTATCATTGCTTACGCTAGATCATATCATTCATAATAGGTCGTGGTTAGACACCGACCCTCATTTTCATCATATACATTATGATCATTGTGCTATCATATCAGGTGAGTTTCATAGCCCCTACTTTATACGTTTTGAACTTTTGGGGGAGATACATGCTTAAACTGCTTGCTTACATACATGATTGTGTTAAACTTATTTGTGTTATTCTTGAAAGCAACTCGCGGACCTAAGTATCTATCACTTGGGGTAGCCGTACAGTACATATCGCGGACCTAAGTATCTATCACTTGGGGTAGCCGTACAGTACATATCGCGGACCTAAGTATCTAACACTTGGGGTAGCTGAACAGAACAGATCACGGACCTAAGTATCTAACACTTGGGGTAGCCGTACAGAACATATCACGGACCTAAGTATCTATCACTTGGGGTAGCCGAACATAAGTCTCCTAGTGAGCAGCATAAGGTCTTTTAGTGTTATAGAACGCACCTCGTATACGCACATGTCTTACTCAAGCTATATTTTAGCAGTGGGTTGTAAACACACAGGTTGCAAGTTTTGTTATGGGCGGGATTTGCAACTGAGTGGATTTACAATGCCTTTGCTGGGAAAATATTTACTCAAATACTTTACTTGCTGAACAAACTCTATGAACTCACCAACCTTTGTGTTGACACTTTTTAGCATGTTTATCTCAGGTTAGTAAGGCGATAGCAGACGCTTGGAGCAGAGAGTCTTAGGGCACGTTTTTCTGAAGACTTTTGCTTTTATCATTTACCATTCGATATACTT
Organism: Artemisia tridentata subsp. tridentata; assembly: GCA_021014915.2. Taxonomy (NCBI): domain Eukaryota; kingdom Viridiplantae; phylum Streptophyta; class Magnoliopsida; order Asterales; family Asteraceae; genus Artemisia; species Artemisia tridentata. The sequence continues at coordinate 207,878,554 of CP139502.1, forward strand.
TAAAAACTTATGTACTATTCTACTTTGGGATCCTTTGCTTGTAAACTATGACTTTTATCTATTCGAATGGTAACTTTTCAAAACGTCTCATTTAGAGGTCGTTTTCTATATCTTGTACTTTGTGCCCTGAAGTAGCATCCCATTGACACTATCGTTCCGCTGTGATAATTTGGGGGTGTTACAGTGTGGTTGTCTTAAACATCACATATTGCATTGATCAAATGTACATTAGGTACAAAAATTTGATCAGACACTTCATTTTGACTTTCTAGAAGTCAAATGGGTTGACCTTTTTGGGTTGACTATTGCATATGCATATTACTTCTTGATTGAAGTATCTCATTACTAATCTTTATTTTGTAGCTTTTTTCAACCTTGCATTCTATACGTTGGTACCCTAGCAACGGGGAGTATAGATCGAGGGGGAGTTTATCACATACTAACTCATCATTTTTAGCTTTTCTCAACCTTGAATCCTATACGTTGGTACCCTAGTAACGGGGAGTATAGATCGAGGGGGAGCATATCATATCCTAACTCATCATTTTTAGCATTTCTCATCCTTGAAACGTATACGTTGGTACTCTAGCAATGAGGAGTATACATCAAGGGGGAGCATATCATACTATAACCTTTTTTTTTTGTAGGATCATACATCATATCATACTCTTGATATGTATACGTTGGTACTCTAGCAATGAGGAGTATACATCAAAGAGAAGCATAACATAGTCTAACCATTTTCTTTTTTAGGATCATACATCATATCATACTCTTGATATGTATACGTTGGTACTCTAGCAATGAGGAGTATACATCAAAGAGAAGCATAGCATATTCTAACCATTTCTTTTGTAGGTTCATACATCATATCCTTGTTACTCCAATTAGGGGGAGTATAAATCAAGGGGGAACTTTAAAGTTCTCAAAATCGCATTCCGCTATGCATAACTTCTTTTTGTTTCGACAAAATAGGGGGAGATAGGATTAAGTTAGCATCAACTGTGAAACATCACATTACATACATTTTTGCTTAAAATAGTTTTTAAAACTTGCATAAACTAACTTAATCTATATTTTTAAAAGACTCATCCTTTATTTAAGCTCTCTACTTAAAAATACACTTTATGTTTTGTCATCAACAAAAAGGGGGAGATTGTTAATACAAATATCGTCCTAAAAACGTTATTTATATTTTACGATCTTTGCTTAGTTTTGTTAATGACAATTACAAAGTTTATCTTTAAGCAAAGCATAAATAAGATTAAGTCTTTTACATTTATAGTGATAAGCATTTTACAAACACATTTTACATTACAATGTTTTCTAGAAATGACATATACAAGTTTACATGTTTATTTCTTAAAATGTAAACTTTATTAGTTAAATATTAGGATGACATCATGGCATGCATCATCTACACAATCTTGGTAATATTTTGTGATATTTTGTTTAGATCTTCAAGCCAAAGAGTTGACATTTGAAGATATGGAAAGATATGGCAAGATTTGGAAAGATTTGAAGATCTCTTAGCTGGCCTGACACGGCGGATCCAAAAGCATACACGGACGGATCCAAATTTAGGGATCTGTCGGATCCGCCGCCTGTTCATCAGCTTTGCCTATAAATAGAAAGCTGATCATTTGGCCAATTCATCACTCATATATCTTAAAATACATACTCATTCATTTGCATATCACTAACCCTTAGCTTACTAACATCTCATAGATCTTTCCTTTTGTAGCAAAGAAGATCTCAACATATAAGGAGTAACAGTGTGTTATCTTCCTTCTAACATAGAGTCTGTGTGTTCTTGTATTAGTCACACATCATAGTTAGTAGCATTCATACAGTAGTGTTTGGTTAGTATTTTAGTCCTTAAAACACATAGAGTGATCGGGAGTGGTTGAACCCTTGTAAAGAACCAACGAGAGTGGTTGTACCCTTGTGAAAGAACCAACGGGAGTGGTTGTACCCTTGTAAAGAACTCGGTGTTTAGCTTAGTACCGGAAAAAGATTAAGCGACGTGTAAAGGTTTTCTCCGCCTAGAAGGGAGCTTGTTTCTTAGTGAAGATAAACTCTCGAGTTAGAGGCTCGAGGAGTGGAGTAGGGCAAGGTAGAGAGTCCTTGTAGCCGAACCACTATAAACGACTGTGTTGTGTGGTTTGATCTTTCTTATCTTTACTTACTTACTTATATTGCTTGTTTGTGTGCTTGATTGTTTACTTTACTTTGAAATCACAATATGTAACAAAGCATATTAATTTTAAAACGGTAAAACTATTCAACCCCCTTCTAGTTTTCCACAATAAACACAAAAAATATGTTCACATAAGCACATAGTCATGAAAAATCATTTAATAAACATAAGAGAAATGATACAACAAAGGTCAAATCTCTAAAAACTAAGAAAATGATCTTAACATGAAAAATTCCTATTGACTAAAATGAGGCCTAAGACTAAGGATAGTGAGACCACTTGTGCTTGCACTTCAAGGTTTTTCGGGAAGGTTAGGTTTGGTGACGTCTTCAAGACGTTCAAGGAGATGGTAGAACATGAAACGTACTTCATCACGTAGTTCATGAACTAAGGATTGGACATGTTGACAATGATCACAAGTATCATCGTGGTTTGTTTGTTGAGGTCCTAAGATAGAAGGTTGTCGAGGCATGTTTAAGGTGGAAGCACCTAGATGAAATGGTGGGTGTATCACGGGTGTTGGTTGAGAAGTATGTGTGGGAGAAAGTATATGTCATAGTTGAGTTGGTTGAGTTTGTTGACATCTTCTCATTACCCAAAATGGGCCATTTGAGGGTGGAGGAGAGGAAGACAAGTTTGCTATAGGTGGTGGTATGTTAATGTCAACATCTAGGTGATGGGATGGTGGTTGAGTTGATATTCTCTCAATGGATGAGAATGTTGGTAATGGTGGTGGATTAGAGGGTCTAGGAGGCAAGTCCTCCAATGAGTTAAAGTAGAGATGAGGTGATGAATGAGGTGTGGTGAAACAAAGGATTATAGGTTCAAGAGGTGAAGGTTTTGTTGTTTATGTAGAGATAGTTGTGTTTGGTAATGTAGGTTCAATGGGAGTTGTTGGTTCAATTGGAGTAGGTTGTGGTGAGGTTGTTTTGGTGGAAGCAAGTTGTGGTGGAGTTGACTCATTTGAAGGAGGAGTTTGGATGTAGTTTGAGAGAGGTGTTCTACTAGAGGGTGCTTTGATGGGTGAGGCTTCGGTTGAGGATATTTTATACACGATTCGTGCGGTTTTTCTTGGTGGACTCCTAGTGGATGATCTTACACTTGGTGCCTTAGTCATGTTTTTAGGTAGGTTTAGAAGGTGAGTTTATAGTAGAAGATGGTTTGTTTAGGTGTGGTTTGGAAGCACAAGTGGTTTAAATAGTGAAGGGTCAAGTATGGTAATTAAAGCCTAAACTACTAAAATCCTTTGAATTGCAATGATATGCATGCATCAAGGTCAACTACAGTGATACAATCTTCTAGGAGATATATTAAAGGCAATGTGGAGTGTTTGAGTGGATAAAGTTGAGTTTTGGAAGGTTTTCGATGATCAAACCTGTGTCTGTTTGCCCGGATCCAGCGGATCCTTTTCAAAAAGGATCCGACTAGCTTTAGCTAAGGGATCCGGCTAATAGATCAGGTGTGAGGGATAAATGATTATGATTAAGCTATAGCAGCCCTATGTTTCCTTGTGTAATGAGTGTGAGAAGGTGTCTTGAATGAGAAAATCCTGTGTGGTTTAAGACTAATGATGAATGGTTGTTATTAATGGTCTTTATTGTGAAGGAAATATAAGGTAGGTTAATAAGTAACTACGAGTTAAGAAAATCATACCACTAAGTGTTAATTGTTTGTAGGTTTCTGGGAAAGGTTGTATGAAAATTTTAAAAATTCATTAAAAATCATAAGAATTAAAAGATTGGTTTTAGAGCATTTTGAAGTAGAAAAGGTGGAAATAAATTTGATACAAATTCATTTAAATTATAAATAAGTGTATAATGATCAGAAGGAGGTGATGTAAGAAGTGGTACTGAGAAATGGTGGTTATTTTAAAAATGATAAATCATAAATATCTCGGAAGAAACTTAAGTTAATCCTAAGAGATCAAAAGAGCTACTAACCTTAAAGTCAGCTCAAATGTGACTAATAGGACATGGATAACTAGTGTACTAAGGTTAGAATGGTTGAGTGCGGTGAGAAGTGATAAAATATCTTATGTTTTTCCGGATCTGCCGGTTCCCTTTTAAAAGGGATCCGGCTATTTAAAATGAAAGGATCCGGCGTCTAAGTCTATTTCTTTCATAGAGGGCTCGAAAAAATTTGCTCATTTGCCGAATAAAAATTCTAACACTTCAGGCAATAGTAATACATAAATATGCTACTGATGTGACAAGTATAGCACTTAACGAGCACATAAAGATAGTCAAACAAGATAATGACTGACTTTTGATATATGATCAAAAGTGGTAAAATTTCCTAGAAAGTAATTAGAGAAACTACAAATGTTAGAGAATTATCCATCATGCTATCATCTAGCATTACTACACGTAGATACAAAGTATTACCAAGGCTACATGTTTTAAGGGACATAGAAACGAAATTGTTTTTAGAAAAGCATTCACCAAATTGTTTTAAACCTTAACCAACAGCATTCCGTTTCTCTTCACCTCTTCTTCTTTCCCATGCTAGATATGAAGTAAGACACTTAAACATACCTTTTTTTTGTTTGAACTCCTAAGTTTCAATGCGAATTTTTGGGAGTTGATCAATGTAGGTTATGTGATTGAGTTGATAGTTTTGAATTGGGTCGTTTGGATCAACTTCAACTTCAACTTCATCAGAAGAGTCGGTGGGAGGATGTGGCCTTTTTCCATCAACCATGAACCTCTTTGTCCGTCCCTCGGTTATAGGTACCATGACATGATCACAAAGAAAATGATCATCGTTCATAGGAGAAGGTTGCATTCCATTCACAAACCTTAAGAGACGAGCGAGAAGCATTGCATAGGGGAGCACTACATTGTCGGTTCGGAAGACAGTAGCCATTCTTTTGACTATGTAATCGGCTAGATTGAAAGGAGTTCCATTGATGAGACAATAAATCATGTAGACAAGTCAAGCATTGGGATGATCTTTGTTCCCCACTAGACAAATGACATTTTCTCTCAGGATTTGTTCCCACTTTTTGTAGATGGGGAACATTTAAGAAAGTTTCATTTGGAATGGATCTCGATGGATGAGTTCGGAGTTTCGAGTGAGACGAGTTGGTGAGGTTCTTTCAATGAAGACCGCGTCTCTTACGGTGATGGAGTCATGAAGAGGAGTGTGATAGACTTGGTGAGAATCAAGCATATCATTGAGCTTGGCAAGAGACCAATTGTTTGAGTACATACAAATGCCTTGACAAGGGATACCAAGGATATCGACAAAGACACGAAGAGGTAGGACAATGGATGTTTTGTTGATAATGAAGGAAATAGAGATAGTTTCATCATCATTGCGAATGATTTGAATACTTTTATAGAACTCAAGAACAAAGACGGGACAAATTTGTTCAATGATATGGAGTAGGCAATCAAAGTTGATTCTAGAAAAGACTTGGGCTATGTTGGTGTCATCAAGAAAGGTTTGCTCAACAACACGTCTATCATGGAAGAAACACTTTTGAAGCATTTTGAAATTCTTTCTGTCATTGGATGAAAGCCCTTCCTTGCGATGATGCATAGGAATGTAGTAGGCGGTGTTGCGGTAATCTTGCTGGGTTGATTTTGGCATGTTGAGTACCTAAAATAAAACATAGTTTGACGATACAAGGAATGTTAACTTGGGTTGGGTGTTCGTCAAAATAACGTATATATATATATATATATATATATATATATATATATATATATATATATATATATATATATATATATATATATTATATATATATATATATATAAAATAAATTGCTTCCAAGTGTTTTGTATCACAATTTTTATTAAATGGATTTAGAAACTTGTATAATTTGGTTAAGAAGATGCAAACGTCAACAATTTTGTTACTTGTATTAACAATGCCAATATTTACACAATTTGATAGTTCCTTTAAAGTCTTGAAATTTCTTGAAGATTATAATGTTTAACTTCACAATGCTTGTTTAGATATTTACAATGTGATAATAATTAAGTGTTAATTTTTGATAAACCCATTTAGATCAAAAGTTAAGATTAAACACTTAGAATTACATAAAATACAATGTAGTAGTATTAGTAATTACGGAGATGGTTAATTTGAAGTGGGAAATGATGATGGATCTCCAGGAGGGTTTGAGAGTGTGTTTAGGTCGAGTTTGAGAGGAGAAAGGTAAAGCGGGAGTGTACAGTGATCATCAACATGTAATCTGTTTTGCTAATATGTCGGATCCGCTGGATCCTTTGAAAAAGGGATCCGACAGCTTATATCTAAGGGATCCGGCTATTCAGTTATTACTCAGATTGGTATGATTGATTTTTTTTGACGTAGAGTTTTGATCCTAATGACTTATGATATCAATGTTTGTTGTTACAAGTTTATAATGAGATACTTGGTGATTCTAAGATATACATAAGTATAACGAGACATGAGTTAAGTAATTATTTGAATGACGAAGAACAAAATAAAGGAAGAAGATACTTATATTCCATTAACTTCAATGCACAAGGCAATACAAAGAATTGGATAAATAAACAACAAGTAAAAGTACAAAATAAAGAAAACGTCGCCACGAGAGAGCTTGAGAATGGGATAAAGAAGCATCACGAGTGAGATTATGGTAAGGATCAATGTGTAATACACCATTTTTGTTACATCTTTGATTTCTTTTTTTGGGAGTGTTTCTTTTGGAGAAGAAGGTTAATTTGAATTTTGAATTGTGATGAGGATTAGAATGGGAAGGATTAGATTAAATAAAATATTTTGAAGTGATGTTTTATTGTAGCAGAGCGTCGAGTGATGTGGGAAAGTGTGATGAGGGATTTTTGAATGTTGTGTTTAATAATGTATACTATACATCATGGTTTTAGAAATTTTTTTGACACATTGAAGTATTTAAAGAAATTAATCCTAGTGAGATAGAAGAAATTACTGATGAACATATGAACATGTTGACACGTATAGGCAATGAAAATATTAGGAAGGGCACATATGTTAAGACAAAGGTATAATTAAAGAAGGAGACATACCTTTAAATTTTTTAAGAGACTACTTGAGATCGGAAAATCTTTGAAGGCTTTATTACATCTTCAAAATAGTAACACATCTTTGTAATGTGTCAACTTTGATCTTTCCTTGGATTAAGAGATGTTTAGAGTTTTCCTATCATGAAGACACTAAAAAAAATTGTTTGAGTTAAGTATCTTATAAGAATGATTATTGAAAATAGTGCTATTAAAACTATCAATATCTAAACATGTTTTGCTTAGTAAAAAAAAGTTTTTCCTTCTAATAGTTTTCAAAACATACACGGATCGTATCAAGTTTTTAAAGTACAATGTACTCTAAGAAACTTGGTAACGAAGCTTTGATACCAATTATAGAAAACTAGAAGGGGGGGGGGTTGAATAGTTTTACCAATTAAAACTTCTTTTTAAAAGTTTATAGATTGACTTATGTCAATCTAGTTTTGACGTGTTGGATATTGATAGAAATAAAAGCATATAAACTAAGCTACGAGATAGAGTTAGAGAGACACAACCACAACATAAGTATTTATAGTGGTTCGGCTACAAGGTTACCTTCCTTTCCCTACTCCACTCCCCGAGTCACCTACTCGAGAGTTTGTAAACACTTCACAACACAAACTCCTTTCACTTGGCGGAGAAGCCTTCACAACGTCGCTTACACTTTATCCGGAACAAAGCTAGATACCGGGCTTTTCCATGAGGTAAAGCAAAACCTTCGTCGCCTATACTTTATCCGGTACAAGGCTAGATACCATGTCCTTAGCATGGCGGACCAAACCAACACACCTAGCATAACATGACTAAAGGATCCAACTTCCTTTTACACTTAACGACTCAACACATCTACAACACCCTTTTGAGAAGAAGAAAGAACAAGATGCACTTCTGTGATCTTGGAAGAAAAGAATCCTAGCAACTCATATCACGAGCTTGCAAGTCTTCGAGAGGTTGTGATCTCGCCTTTCGGAAGGAACCTAGAGAATCACAAAGAGAGACTACATAGAAAGATCCTTGGATCTAAGGTTAGAGAACTTAGAATGTAGAGAGAAGATACATCTAAGTGGGGTAAGAAACAAGAGAGAAATGGCTCACTATTTATAGGCAAAACTGAGCGCTGTTCACCCGGATCAGGCGGATCCCTTCCCAAAGGGATCCGGCCAGTGTAATCCAAAGGATCCGGGTATCTAGTAGTACCAGTTCGGATTTTGGGTTACAATTCCGGGTTTTGGGTTATAGGTTAAGGTCCATAGGTCAAGTGATGTCATGAATGATGTCAGGGACATCTTGGGTCATGGGTCATGGGTCATGGACTTTGGGTTATGGGTTATGGACTTTGGGTCATGGGTCATGGGTTTTACCCATTATAAAGTCATGCAAATGGGTTATGGGTTATGGATCAAGCTCTGTGGGTTATGGGTTATGGGCTTGGTTTTTGGGTCATGGATAGTCCAAGCCTTTTTCTAGTAACATGTATTTTATAAAAAATGTAAGTAACTAGTTTACTTAAGTGTTTTTATAAAATGCTTTTGGTTTTATGTAAACTTGTTTAACTAAATATGTTTAAGGTTTGTTTAATGAAATGAGTTAGCATGCTTTTGGCTCAAAGCGTTTACGTATTTTATCTATCTCGTTAAAGTGATTTTACATTTGTTATCGACAAAACATTAGAAGATCGTAAAATATAAATAAACGTTTCTAAGGTTTATTTGTATTAACAGATTCGAATCCCTGGAGCCTTTGAGAATATCAATGCCTTCAAGAGTGCGAACAATACACGAATGTTTTCTGAATGCCACCTCTGAACCGCTATCACAAAATTGGCCAATACTAAACAAGTTGTGACCTAGTCCTTCGACAAAGTAGACTCTTTGAATTGTGACTTTATCATGAATGAGATCCCCATTGCCGGTGATTTTAGCAATGTGGTCATTCCCAAAATGCACTATACCTAAGAATTTAGCCACGAAGTTCTTGAGCAGTGCCTTGATCCCGGTCATATGTCGGGTGCACCCCGAGTCGAGGTACAAGAGGCATACTTGGACAAGCTGCACATCAAAGCAAGAAACAGAAAATTTGGAACCTGCTGATATTGTGGTTCCACGTAGTTAGACAGTATAGAATGCAAACCTAGTGGGTTGAACTTTTCTATTGTAGTGGTGCTAGGTTCGGATTTCTTCTTAACCGGTTCCCATCTATAACCTACGTGTTTGAACACTCGTCCGGTGGGTTTCTACTTAAAGCAGGATCTAGGGAATAATTCATGATATTCAAATATTCTACCCGTTGGGATCCATGCCCATTTGTCTCTTTGCTTATGGTTTCTTATATTTGGTGAAGCAGTCCTAATGGTGTTGGCATTCATATTATCACAATTCAAATCAACATGCACATAATTAGACGAAACAGAATTATAGGCAACATAATTAAGACAAGCATTCTTGCTATTAGAAGCAACAGATCCATGTAAATTTAAGTCATTACAGTCATCCATTCGCTTAGAGCATTTTTTATTGAAAGCTTTAAAATGTCTAGGTTTTTCTACACCTTTAGGCTGAGAGGCACTAGTATTCAATGCACATTTCTTAGATGGTCTTGCTACAAGTAGTGTCTAAACCTGGATCAAAAAGAAAATCTACGTTAGGAGATTGTGTAATTTGATCATGTTGAGCTAATTTCTATTTCTTACGATTCTTGTTCTTTTGTTTCTTTTACTCTTTGGGTTTCTTTTCTATAGGGGGAGGAGTCAAAGAACACATTGGTGCATCTAGAGGCATATCCATACTAAGTAATGCTTGCTTCCTAGCTATTTCTAATTCAATGTTATGAAACATATCATTTGAACCATATGGTTCTCTAGTAAAAGTAGATCCAATTTGATACATACCGGGAGCAATTACTTTAGAATTAGATAAAACCTCTATTTGTTTTGCCTTAATAATTTGAGTTTTTTGTTTTTGATTTGCCGAAAAGGTTGGTTGGTTTGAAAAGTATGAAATTTTTTGATTTTCCAGCTATCGTGAAGCAACAAATTCGTGATTCTTGTTTTTCATCAAATCAAGCACTTTAGATTTGAGTTCCTCGTTCTCTTTTAAGATTAATTTCAAATAATTTTCATAGGAAAGCTTGTCATATTTGTTTTCTTCAATTTGTCGGTGCCAGTTTGCTTCAATCATTAAAGATTGTTTTTCAAGTTTAGCACATGAGTTTTCAAATCTAGCAGTATGACAAGACAATTCCTCGTTCAACTCTGTAGAAAACTAGAAGGGGGGTTGAATAGTTTTACCGATTAAAACTTTTTTTTAAAACATATAGATTGACTTATGTCAATCTAGTTTTGACGTGTTGGATATTGATAGTATAAAATCATATAAAACTAAACTACAAGAAAGAGATAGAGGGACACAACCACAACACAAGTATTTATAGTGGTTCGGCTACAAGGACACCTTACTTTCCCTACTCCACTCCTCGAGTACCCAACTCAAGAGTCCCTAAACACTACACAAGACTAACTCCTTTCACCGGCGAAGAAGCCTTCACAACGTCACTTACACTTTATCCGGTACAAAGCTAAATACCGAGCTCTTCTACGAGGGAGACCCAAACCTTCATCGCCTACACTTTATCCGGTACAAGGCTAGATACCGAGTCCTTAGCACGGCGGACCAAACCAACACAACTAGCACAACACAACTAAAGGAACCAACGTCCTTTTTACACCTAATAACTCAACATGTCTACAAAACCCTTTGAGAAGAAGAAAGAACAAGATGCACTTCTATGATTTGGAAGAGAAGAATCCTAGCAACTCATATCATGAGCTTGCAAGTATTCGAGAGGTTGTGATCTCGCCTTTTAGAAGGAACCTAGAGGATCACAAAGAAAGACTACATAGAAAGATCCTTGGATCTGAGGTTAGAGAGTTTAGAACATAGAGAGAAGATATGTCTAAAAGGGGTGAGGGATAAGAGAGAAATGGCTCGCTATTTATAGGCAATTCTGAGCACTGTTCACCCAGATCTGACGGATCCCTTCCCAAAGGGATCCGGCATGACAAAACCCAGGGATCCGGCTATCGGGTATCAATAGTTCGGATTTGGGTTACATTTGCATGATGTCAAAGACATCTTTGGGTCATAGGTTATGGACTTTGGGTTATGGTTTATGGACTTTGGGTCATGGATCATGGGTTTTACCCATTATGAAGTCATGTACGATGTCATGCAAATAGGTTATGGGTTATGGATCAAGCTCCATGGGTTATGGGTTATGGACTTGGTTTTTGGTTCATGGATAGTCCAAGTATTTCCTAGTTAATTTACATGTAACATGTATTTTATTAAATGTAAGTAACTAAGTTACTTAAGTGTTTTTATAAAATGGTTTTGGTTTTATGTAAACTTGTTAACTAAATATGTTTAAGGTTTATTTGTTTAATGAAATGAGTTAGTAAACTTTTGGGTCAAAGCGTTACGTATTTTATATATCTCGTTAAAATGATTTTTACGTTTGTTATCGACAAAATATTAGAAGATCGTAAAATATAAATAAACATTTTTAAGGTTAATTTGTATTAACAATCTCCCCCTTTTTGTTGATGACAAAACATAAAATTATTTTAAGTAAAACGATAAAATTCGTAAGTTTTTGAATTTAGGTTTTTACTCTTTATCCCCCTTTTTGTCGAAACAAAAAGAGTGTCGAGAAGAAACTAACCCGAATGCAAGTTTTTTTTTTGAAAGAAATGAAAAAGAGGTGTAAAAATGGAGTAAAGTGAGTAAGAAGTTCTTAGTTGCTCTCCCTCGATGGTTGCTCCCCCTTGTTAAGGGCGACAAGTAATTAGGGAGACTAAGACGTGATCATTGCAAGTTTTTGCAATGTTTTTGCTTGGACGAAAGCTCCCCCTTAATGAGGGCGTCAAGCACTCCCTGTGTATTTTTTAAAATCAATAAATCAAAGGTTAGAAAACAAATATTTGTTTTCCTTTTGCTGAAAATTTGGCTGCATAAGAATTTTGTTAGTCCTCTGTATGCCGGGATCCGCCTAGTATAAAATGAGGGATCCGGATTACCTACAACTTGTTAGCAGCAGTAATGAATAGAAAAGGTATGTAATCAAGTAATAATCACACCAATCATGTTCACATAAACACAAAGCACATAATCATGTATATTTTTTTAATAAAACAAGAGAAATGTTACAACAAATGGTCAAATCTCTAAAAACTAAGAAAATGATCTAACATGAAAATTCCTATTTGACTAAAATTAGGCCTAAGACTAGAGGAGGGAGACCACTTGTGCTTGCACTTCAAGATTTTTAGGGAAGGTTAGGTTTGGTGACGTCTTCAAGATGTTACAGTATGTGATGAAACATGAAACGCATTTCATTGCGCAGTTCATGTACCACGGGTTGAGTATGGTGGCAATGGGTACAAATCTCCTCATGACTTGGTTGGTAAGAGCCTAAGATAGATGGTTTATTAGGCATGTTTGAGGTGGAAGCACCTTGGTGGATAGGTTGTGGATGTACCATGGGTGTTGGTTGAGAAGTATGTGTGGGAGGAAGTGTGTCAATGTTTGGTTGAGGTGGTTGACATCTTCTCATAACCCAAAATGGGCCATTTGAGGGTGGAGGAGAGGAAGGCAAGTTTGGTATAGGTGGTGGTATGTTTATGTCAACATCTAGGTGGTGGGATGGTGGTGGAGTTGACATTCTCTCAATAGATGAGAATGTGGGCAATGATGGTGGATTGAAGGTTCTAGGAGGTAAGTCCTCCAATGAGTTCAATAATGGGCGAGGGGAAGTAGGAGGTGTGGTAAAAGAAAGGAGTTGAGGTTGAAGAGGTGAGGCTTGTATGGGTTGATTTGAGATAGGTGTTGGTTCAAGAAAAGTAGGTTGTGGTGAAGTTGGTTTGTTAGAAGCAAGTTGTGGTAGAGTTGGCTCTATAGAAACTAGAAGGGGGGGTTGTATAGTTTCACAATTTAGAGTTACATTTTAAAAAACTTTTAGTCCTTTTATGTTCTTTTTGTATAATCGTTAGATTCAATAGTTATGTGATATCTATGAACAATATTAACGAGTAAAGTAAGTAAAGAAAAGAAAAGAGATAAAGCAAGAACACAACCACACGGAGACGCCGAGATTTATAGTGGTTCGGCACGAAGCTCACTCTTCGCCCTACTCTACTCCCCGAGTACCACACTCGAGAGTTCACAATCACTATGTCAACACACTCCCTTCTGGCGGAGCAAACTGTACACCAAAGCTTACACCAAGTTTAACGAAACTAAGCGGAATGTCAGGTCCTAATCCTAGCTAACCAATCTACACAAACCCCACATGGCTACACGAACAAGCACTCTTGTCCACTCGGATTTGCACACAATCCAAGTCTTCACACGGACGATCACCCCGTCCAAATCTTCACACGGATGATCAACCCGTCCACTTGAATCTTCACCTGATCCAAGTCTTCACGGACCTTCACTCGGTCCAAGTCTTCACTTCATGGACTCACACCAAGTCCAAGTCTTCACACACTGACACACCAACTTACACAAGTTCCTAATCTAGATACACCACTTCACGAACTTACACTTTGTCCATGTTTATCCTAACACACCTAATCACGACTCACACACAAGTCAGATACATAAATCTACAATATATACAACTTAGAGAGTTTGGGGGAAAACGAGAGTTGTAACACAAGTTACGTTTGTGTATGATGACTCTAAGACTTCGTTTCTTGACGAATATGAGTGTTCTTCTCTTGCACTTCGATGTAGAGGGTAACGGGATCACTTATAAACACATATCGACACGTTATAGTGATCAAAGAAGGGAGGAAGAAAGAACATAATTTTTTTGTGCAAAGAGGGTTGATTTTTCTGAGAAAACAGTGCAGTATTTGTAGGCACCAGAAGGAGCGGGGGATGGTCCTTTAAAGCTGGACGGTCCCATATATATAAGGGACCGTCGCCATGTTTACGGGACCGTCCTGACATTCGCTCCTATTTTTGTCCTGATGTGGTGAAAGTTTATCTGGTGAAAAACTTACCTGGTTTTAGGCAGGAAAACTAGCTGTTGGGAGATTTGAAATTTAAATTTATTTTCTTTGATAAAACGTTTATTTTTAATTACAAAAATACTTTTGTAAAAATGTTTTGTCACATAAAAATGTGAAGTTTTGAGAAAATAAAATCTTTGATCACTTTACTAATGTCGGTATTGTGTTTGTTCATACATGAAGTGATGTTGTAGTCGGTACGTTGTCGAAACAATTTTCCTCGGTTAAAAACTTATCAAATGTAGTTTACGTATCGTGTTTTTATATTTTGTGATTATCAAAACGTATAGAGACCGAATGATGCAAATGACGTTTTTGACATTATTTGTATTAATAGGCTCATTAAAAGGAGGGGTTTGGATGTAGTTTGAGAGAGGTATTCTGGTAGAGGGTGTCTTGATGGGTGAGTTTTCTGTTGAGGATATCTCATACACAATTCGTGCTGTTTCTCTTGAAGTGCTTCTAGTGGATGATCTATCACTTGGTGCTTTAGTCATGTTTTGAGGTAAGTTTAGAAAGTAATTTACAGTAGAAGAAGGTTTGTTTAGATGTAGTTTAGTAGCATAAACACAAGTAGTTTAAATAGTGAAGGATCAAGTATGGTAACTAAAGCCTAAACCACTAAAATCCATTGAATTGCAATGGTATGTATGCACCAAGGTCAACTACAGTGATACAATGTTCTAGGAGATATATTAAAAGCAATGTGGAGTTGAGTTTTGGAAGGTTTTAAGAGATCAAACTTGTGTTTGTTTGCCCAGATCCAGCGGATCCTTTTCAACAGGGATCCGGCTAGCTTTAGCTGAGGGATCCGGCTAATAGACCAGGTTAGAGGGAAAAATGATTATGATTTAGCTATAGCAGCCTTATGTTTCCTGGTGTAATGAGTGTGAGAATGTGTGTTAAATGAGAAAATCCTGAGTGGTTTAAGACTAATGATGAGGGGTTGCCATTAATGGTCTTTAGTGAGGAGAAAGAGATCTAAAGTAGGTCAATAAGTGAATATGAGTTAATAAAGTCATACCACTAAGTGTTAACTGTTTGTAGGATTCAGGGAAAGGTGGTGTGAGAAATTTAAAAATTCATTAGAAATCATAAGAATTAAAAGATTGGTTTTTGAGCATTTTGTGGTAGAAATGATGGACATAAATTTGTGAAAAATTTATTTATTGTGTAGGTAAGTGAATTATGTTTAGAGAAAGGTGATACAAGAGGTGGAACAGGAAAATGTTGGTTATCTTGGAGAAGATAAATTATAAACATCTCGGAAGAAACTTAAGTTTTTCCTAAGAGATCAAAAGAGCTACTAACCTCAAGATCAGCTCAAATGTGACTAAAAGGAGATAGATAACTAGTGTACTAAGGTTAGAAAGGTTGAGGATGATGAGAGGTGGTATAAAAGTTGGCTCTGTATGACCGGATCCTCTGGATCCTTTCTATAAGGGATCCGGCTAGTTATAACTCAGGGATCTGGCTTCTGAGACTATTTCTTTCACAGTGTGCTCATAGAAGTTTCCTCACTTGTCGAATAAAAAATCTAACACTTCAGGCAACACTTATACATAGATATACTACTGATACAACAAGTATAACACTTAAGGAGCACACAATGATAATCAAATGAGATAATGACCGATTTTAGATATATGATCAAATATAATATATAGTAAAAGACATAGAAAACATGACCATAATGATTTAATAAACAAGGTTCTTACACATAGATAAATTTAAAATGACAACCATGTGTCTTCAAATCATAACTTTCCTTTAGACTCTCTTCAATCTTAAGTTGCTCCATTCAACTTCTTTTAAAAAGGATAGATTTGATAGATGATTTAGGGGACAAGAAAAGATGTTAAGTGTGTTTCATTCAAGGGTTCCATTACCTTGTCGAAAAGATAGTATTGTGGATTCAAAAGAGATGGGTAAGTTGTCATGAAATGACGAAAGAGACGAGTTAGGAACATCCCGTAAGGAATAAGTTTGTTTGGACTATCCTTGAGATGAACGATTCACTTAGCGAAGAAATATGCAAGATTGTATTGTTGTTGAAGTTCAATGCAATAAAGCATGTGAGCACTACAGGTTGGCAAATACTGACGATCTCCTAATAGACTCAAGACATTTTCACTTAGAATAAATGCTATAGGTTAAAGGTAGTGACGGAGTTCGAGCATGCAGATTTTGTCGGGATCTCTGACATGTGGTGAGCTACA
Organism: Artemisia tridentata subsp. tridentata; assembly: GCA_021014915.2. NCBI lineage: Eukaryota > Viridiplantae > Streptophyta > Magnoliopsida > Asterales > Asteraceae > Artemisia > Artemisia tridentata. The sequence continues at coordinate 207,895,069 of CP139502.1, forward strand.
GAGAACATTGATTAATTCTTCGGCAGGCGGGGTGAATTTGTAATATGGAGCGTCTTCTTCTTGACTCACAGAGTTAAGAGAGAATTCTTCCGTATAGCCAAATTGCTCAAGATTTGGAATCCCAAGAATTTGAGCGAACTGCTCGAGAGGCATGAAGAACTTATATTTTTGAATGCAAAACCAAAGTGAGAGGGATCGATCCGCGTTGCGTACGAGACTAATGTCGCGGAAGAATTCTAAAATTAAACGTGGAAAAATTCGTTCGTTAATTGTATGTAGACAGTCAAAGTTAATAGCTTGAAAACTTCTTTTAATTTCTCTCTGAAAAATTATAGGAGGATCCAAGACCCGACCTTCATGAATATAACATGACTCAAGGTTTTCGAATCCATTAACGAACTCTATACGTGTGTCAGGTTATAACGAGATTTTTGGAATATAGGCATTGGTTGGATGATGATCGAAATCATAAATGTGTGGCATTTTGAGACCTATACAAGTTGATTAAACATTATGATGAATTTAAAAAAAAATGTTCCTTTTTATTATAATCAGTCAAGTGTATACAAGTTGATTAAACATTATGATGAATTTAAAAAAACATTAGGATGCATTACGCATTATGACATGAAAGGTCAACCTGTTAATGTCACATAAGATTCCACAAGTTAAATGGATTGCGATAACTCAAGTTCAGCCATTATTTGTCCGGTTAATTAAAGAAACGCCTTGTGTGTTTTGAAAATATTGTTTACTCGAGAGAAATTCCTTAAATGCTCTAGACAATGAGTTTGTATGAAAGGCAAGTGAAAAAAAAAATTATTTGTCTTGAAGGATTTTTGAGAAAAGAATAGATGAATGTCATAAGTATGACTAAGAAGTAGGGAACCTTTTCCATACATTGATTTTAGCATCAAGTGAAGAGACAGGAGTTTAGATGGAATACTCTTCCTTATGATTCAAGAGAGACTTTTGAGTTTTGTGATTTTGATTAAAAAGATTTTTGTGTTGATATGACTCTTTTTTGAAGAAAATAAATGTTCGAAAAGGATTTTGAAAGGCAAATCATGTAGATACAAGCATATCAAATAATTGTGTACCATATAGATCAACACTTTTTCAATTACAGACAAGTAACACCAAAAAAAAAATAAACATACCTTTTCCATATTATATTTGAGAGTGAGAGCACTCCTAGATGAGCAATACTTCATGAGTTTTTAAAGAGCTTCCCAACATGAAGATTTCTACAAGGAGGTATGTTAGAAACATTTAGATGTTATAACAACTTTATCAATATCCAAGTATATAGTGTGTTATTATTTTTGTAAAAAGGAGTTAGATGTCAGTTTTTACAAAAGATTTTCCTTCGTTGTAGTTTTCAAAACATACACGGATCGTATCAAGTTTTTAAAGTACAATATACTTTATGGAACTTGGTAACAAAGCTCTGATTCCAATTGTAGAAAACTAGAAGGGGGGTTGAATAGTTTTACCGATTAAAACTTCTTTTTAAAACTTATAGATCGACTTATGTCAATCTAGTTTCGATTTTTTGGATATTGATAGTAGAAAAGCATATGATAACGCTAATTTAGTCTATGTTAGAGTCGCGTTATTTGTATATTTTTGTATATTATTTAATTATGTTTATTAACATTTTGCACTTAAAAAGTATAAAGATGTATCCAGGTTTAGGTACAAGAATGACGAAGAAAAGCCGATAAATCAAGAAGAATATGCTAGAAAAGATGTTCGTCAAAGATAATGATTCATGTAATACCTGGAAATCTAAAAGCATGTAAAAAGACTAAAATACCCCTACGATCAAAAACTTTAACAAAACAAGTCCATGACTCACCGAATTGATCCCGAATCTTCACGAACTAATAAACTATGATACCAAATTATTCTAAGTCTCATATCACACGAAAATTTAAGTCACATGGACCCTTTAAAAGCCTACTTAGCCGAATACTATTAAATTGTACACATAAAATCACATTTAAAATTCAAACTACAACTAATATTGGAAATTTACTATCACCTTTAATACCTTTGATTTGGTCCAAGCAAAATTCCGGAAATTTGGCCATAACCTCCCCCCCCCTACACGGTATTCCTCATTTAAATCAATCAACACAATTCTTTCTCCCAAAACCCTAAGTTAGCCGCTAGAACCAAAACACAAATAATTTTCTCTTGAGCTCATTCGACTGCCTGGAAACTCGACACTAATTTCCTGGTGTTGCTAGTGATCTAAGGAAGCCATAGAAACTGAGTTTGAGTCTTGTGAAGCCCTCGTTCGATCGCTACAATTTTTCTTGTCGATTCATAATAAACCAAAGGTAACGATTATATAAATTCGTTCGACCTATATTATATTCATTTCTTATTTTTCCCATGTCCCTTACATGCTACTCGACTTATGAAAAATGTGTACAAGGTTGTGGTGTCGTTTTTGTGGTCGTGTGGAAATTCTTTGTCGAGCGAGTGAAACCGAGCAGCACCAAATTCATACGCCTCACCCACACGTTCAAATCCTGGTTTGCTATTTTTCTCCTCTTCTTTAGTCGACATGCACATCATATAAAATCTATGAATCGATTCATGCATGATCTTTCTATGGTTTGTGAATTAATTCTTTAAATCGAACCATTTATCTAAAATAAATATATACGATCGAATTGAACCTTTTGATAAATTTTTATGGACACAATATGATTATGTTATCATGAGAAAAATATGTATCTAATTTATCATGGCCTCTAGAATTGTTTTTCGAATTAAAGTCAAAACCGGATTTAGAAATGAATTGGGAAAATATGTGATCAATCGATTTAGGGTTTTCAAAGCGTGATTTAGGGTTTGTTTAAGTATAATAATTCAAGTGTAATCATGAGATAATTATTGGTCTAGGTTAGGGCTTGGTTTTGGATTTTAAATAAGTTATACGATTTGTGTTTAAAAGTTTTGGTGATCGAATTGTTATTTTAAAAACATGGGGGTTACTTTTGAAACTTTCTAAAACCTGAAGGAGTCGAATGGTAATTTATGAGAAGGACCTTTTATGTTAAATAATTGTTTAAGGGTTTATTTTGAAATATATATAAATATTTATGATCGATTTATAATTAAATAAACTAGAGGGACTAAAAGTGTAATTTTGGGAAACTTATGGTCCATTCATGTATTAAAACATATTTAAAGTGTCTTGTGGCGTTTTGATAATTTAAGGGGCTTATATATATAATTGTTATTAATTAAAGGTTGATTTTATAAATAGAAGGACTAAATATGTAATTCATATAACTTGAAGGACTAAAGTTGTAAAACCTGTATTCTAAGGGTTTTGAATCATACAACACATAAAATAAGGGTATAATATGTAAGTTGGTAAAACTAAGGGGCTTAACATGTTAATATGGATAATTAAGGATTTAACATGTAACTTATTGAATTAAGGGATTAAACATGTAAAATTATGAAACCTCAAGGGTATAAAGTGTAAACTTGTATAAAACTAATGTTAACTTAACCTAATTCATAAATTATGGAAATATTACTAAATAAGGAAACTTTCTAAAAATGGAAACCTGCTAAAAATAGAAAGTTACTTAATATGGAAAGTGGGATCTTTAGTAATCATGTCTTTACTCCTCTAGGTGTGAAGAGGGAGTAATCCTGTGCTCGTTATCATCTTTTCAGTGTGATCTTTATCAAGCAATAAGGTACAGATATTCTGCTTCTTTGATAAGAGGCCTTCACTCTCTTATTATGACCTCGATTATTGAACTACCATGATATTGAACCTTGCATGATTATGAACCTTTCATTCATGAACCTTTGCTATGAACCTTTACTTATGAACCTGACTCATGAACCTTTATTTATGAACCTTTGCTTATGAACCATGATTATGAACCCATGATTATGAACTTATGAAACATGATATTGACCTATGCAAGTAAACTTAAAACATGAACCATGATACTTAACCTTTACCCTCAGTTTGATACTACGAGCCACTCACTAGGCATGAGGGTTTCATGTCCATGTCAGTCGATGCACTGATGGCATGACTCTAGGGCAGGAGAGTGATGACCTGTCCCGTCCCTGCATGTTATGTTTACGTAGAGGCAGATTATGGCCACCTGGGGCGTATGGATGCATCCTAGATTTGTTCATGTTATGTTATGTTATGTGATGTTATGTTATTCATGGTGACTGATGGTGTGTGCGATACACGTCTTTCACACTCTGGGAGCCGATCACTCCAACCCATGATGAGGACACCCCTCATATTTACAGGATATTAAGAGGACTCCCCTCTACATGTTTATGATTATGATTATGCTTATGATTTCATGTTATGGGCTCGTAGTGGATTACTGACCTTACTTCACCATACCCCTTTATCTTTTACCTTATGACACCATGTAATCTTACCATGTACTCAGGTTTCCTTCCTCATTTACTCATGTATTATTCATTATGCTACCGCTTGTTACGTTATATCTGTTCACTGAGCTCTAGTAGCTCAGCCGCGTTTTCTTTTCCCGCGGCAGGTAATTAAGCTAGGAGTTGGGCAATGCTTTGGGGTTGAGTGCACTTGTGTGGAGCTTGTTCCTTATAGCTTATCTACCATTTGATTTCTTTGGACTTTATGTTGCCATTGTTTGGGCATTGAACTTATGTACTTCTTTTATTTACTTTCATTTTGGATATAAGTCATGTTGACTTATTTTTGGATTATGTATTGACTTCCGCTATTTTGATCTATGGATACTATGTTGTTCTGATATGAAACCATATATTTGTGATATCTTTACCCTTGTCGGGTTGGGGTGTTACAATTTATGGTATCAGAGACAGGTTTCCGAAACCCGTTGGCTTAGGCCTTTGACCTGTGAGGATTGGGTAGACATTAGGTTTTCCTTTCGCGTACTCTTTTCCGTATTCTGCTCTGTCATATTTTGTTTTATCTTACTAATCGTCTTCGTAATTCTATAGATGGTTAACACTCGTCATCAGGAGTATAACAGTGGAGGAGATGCTGAAACCCCCAATCTGGAGGAAATGATAGCTAATGCTGTAGCCCGTCTGCTACCGGGCCTTAACACTGAGGCGGTGGTCAATCGGCTTATCAGTGGTGGAGCTGGTCCATCTGGGGGTGCTGGCAGTTCTTCTGGTGGTGGGGGCCGACCCACTACTATTAATGGGTGGCTGGAGAGTTTTAATAAACTCAAGCCGTTGTCCTTCACTTCTGCTGCTACTCCTCAGGCAGCAGAAGATTGGATCACCCACATGGAAAAACTGTTCGAGGTGTTAGGTTGTGAGGACGGGTTCAAGATTCGTCTGGCTGTGTTCAAGCTAGAAGGTGACGCGCTCAACTGGTGGAAAGCGCATAAAGAAGCTAAAGGTGGTGATGCATATGTTCTCGGTTGTTCATGGGCTGATTTCCGTACCACGTTCTATAATCGGTACTTCCCTGCTTCCGAGCAGCAGAGGTTCATTAGGGAGTACAACACTATCTCTCAGCTTGAGTCTGAGCATGCTGGGCAGTATCTGGAGCGGTTTCAGCGATTAGTCAGTTTTGTGGGGCCGCTTGCTGGGGATTCTAAGCAGCAGGCTAGGCAATACAAATGGGGACTCAAGAGGTTAGTAACCTATTTAAGTTGATGGTTGGTACCAACAGACATTAATACATTTTTCTTTTGCTATTGTATTAGGTGGGTACTAGACCGCATACTTAATGATGAGTTTAAAGACCCGGCAGAATGTTGCGACGCTGCTCGCAATATCGAGATATTTCATCAGGGATCTGGGTATAAGAGAAACAGAGAGGGGGATAGGATTCAGACTCAGGGTCAGAGCAGGGATTTTAAGGGCCGGAATGACAGGAGTTATGATTCTCGTGGACAGGGGGATCGACGATACGACCATCAGGGTCAGGCTGGCAGGAACTATGATCAGAAGAGGTCAGATACTAGAGGGCAGGATTCCAGGTTCACTCCTAGGCAGGGAGATGATCGCTAGGGACGCAACACCAGTCAGAAACAGGGGAGAGACCAGACTGCTAGGGGTAATCAGCAGAACAGGGCTCCGGGTTCTAGTTCTCAGGGAGGTGCATCTGGGGGTTCATATACCTATCCTATTTGTACTACGTGTGGCAAGCGCCACAATGGACCATGTCGTCGGGCTTCTGGGACTTGTTTTGGATGTGGTTCGTCAGAGCATCGTGTGAAAGATTGTCCCAAGCAAAACCCGGAGAAAACCGGGAACTATCTACCTCCCCCTCCACCCAACACTGGTCGTGTATATTCTATGACTCGGGATCAGGCGGCACAGTCTTCAGGTACGATTACGGGCGTTTTATATATTGGTGATCACGCTATTTTCACACTTTTTGATACTGGAGCTACACACTCGATTATATCTATGAATCTAGTAAAGAAACTTAAAATATTACCAACACCACTAAGTAATCAAGTATCCCTCTCTACTCCCATGAAACTCAGTACTCTTATTGATCATGAATACGTAAATTGTCCTATACGATTCGATGACCGGATTCGTTCGGCAAATCTACTCCCTTTGGACATGGTTGATTTCGATGTTATTCTCGGCATGGATTGGTTATCTTTTCATAGAGCCACTATTGACTGTCATGCTCGCAAAGTAATTTTTGGTGATATAACTCAGCCTGAATTTGTTTTTCATGAAACACGCTCTCTAAAATCTGTGAAAATTATTTCTGCTTTGAAAGCAAGGACTCTATTATCTCATGGTTGCCAAGGTTATTTGGCCTCTGTTAAAGATTCTTCTGCGGAAGGTCCTGATATTAATACTGTTCATGTTGTTCGAGAATTTTCTGATGTTTTCCCTGAAAAACTTCCTGGTCTTGCTCCGGCCAGAGAGGTTGAATTTACTATCGATCTGATTCCCGGCGCTGAGCCTATCTCTAAGGCTCCGTACCGGATGGCACCGGTGGAGCTCAAGGAGTTAAAGGAACAGCTTGAAGAATTATTGGACTGTGGATTTATTCGTCCAAGTGTGTCACCGTGGGGTGCTCCGGTACTTTTTGTAAAGAAGAAAGATGGATCTATGCGGTTGTGTATCGATTACCAGGAGTTGAACCGTATAACTATTCGGAACCGTTATCCGCTACCTCGCATCGATGATTTATTCGATCAGTTGCAGGGTGCTAAAGTATTCTCCAAGATTGACTTGCGATCTGGTTATCACCAGTTGCGGGTTAAAGAGCAGGACATCTCTAAGACTGCTTTTCGTACTCGGTATGGACATTATGAGTTCTTAGTTATGCCTTTTGGGTTAACAAATGCTCCTGCAGTATTTATGGACTTAATGAACCGGGTTTTTCATGAATTCCTTGATAAATTCGTTATCGTTTTCATTGATGATATTCTGGTATATTCTAAGTCGGCGGAAGAGCACGAGCAGCATTTGCGTACTGTTTTGGGTATTCTGAGGCAGCAGAAATTATACGCTAAATTTTCCAAGTGTGAATTCTGGTTGGACCGAGTTGCTTTCCTTGGTCACGTCGTGTCTGCAGATGGGATTACCATGGATCCAGCTAAGGTCGAGGCTATCACAAAATGGCCAAGACCTACCACGGTAACCGAAGTCAGGAGTTTTCTGGGTTTAGCTGGCTACTATCGACGTTTTGTCGAGGGGTTTTCGAAGTTGGCTTTACCGTTGACTCAGTTGATGAGAAAGGGTGAAAAGTTTGTGTGGACGGATGAGCGTGAGCAGAGTTTTGAGGAGTTGAAACGACGGCTAGTTTCTGCACCTATTTTGACCTTACCGTCGGGTTCGGGAGGATTTCAGATTTATAGTGACGCTTCCAAGAAGGGTTTAGGTTGTGTTCTCATGCAGAACGGGAAAGTAATTGCCTATGCTTCAAGACAGTTAAAACCCTATGAGGAAAATTATCCGACCCATGATCTAGAATTGGCAGCTGTGGTGTTTGCGTTGAAAATATGAAGACATTACTTATACGGTGAATCATGTGATATCTTCACAGATCATAAGAGTCTCAAATACATATTTACCCAGAAAGAGCTCAACATGAGGCAGCGAAGATGGTTGGAGCTTCTGAAAGATTATGACACTAATATCCAGTATCATCCCGGCAAGGCGAATGTTGTTGCCGATGCACTCAGCAGGAAATCGGGTATGATTGCTAGTTTGAATGTTGAGCCTCGTATTCTTCAGGATTTAGAGCGGTTAGAGGTTGAGATATGTGTAAAGGGCGTTAGTGGTTATTGGGCGAGTTTGAAGGTGGAATCGAACTTGATGCTGCGGATTAAGGAAGCTCAGAAGGACGATGGTGAACTCTGGGCTATTATACAGAATGTCGAGGAAGGTAAGCAGTCTGAGTTTCGGGTAGATGATAGTGGTATTGTATGGTGTGGAGATCGATTATGTGTTCCTGATGATTCTGATCTGCGTGAGGCCTTGTTGACTGAGGCTCATAGTTCTCCTTTTTCTATACATCCTGGTTCTACCAAGATGTATCGGGATCTAAAGCAACATTTCTGGTGGAGCGGCATGAAGCAGGATGTGGCATCGTTTGTAGCTAGATGTATGACCTGTCAGCAGGTCAAGATTGAACACCAGAGAGCTAGTGGGTTATTACAGCCTTTGGAGATTCCAGTATGGAAGTGGGATGAAATTTCTATGGATTTTGTTTGTGGTTTACCGTTGACTCGTAGGAAACATGATGCGATTTGGGTGGTCGTTGATCGGCTAACTAAATCCGCTCATTTCTTACCCATCCGTATGAGCTACAGTGTTAGTAAGTTGTCCGAGATTTTCACGCAGGAGATTGTTAGGTTGCATGGCACTCCTTCTTCTATCGTTTCTGATCGTGATCCTCGTTTTACTTCGCGCTTCTGGAAAGGACTACACAAAGTTTGGGGTGTTCGTCTTAAGTTCAGTACCGCTTTTCATCCCCAAACTGATGGTCAGTCGGAGAGGACCATCCAGACATTAGAGGATATGCTACGGGCGTGTGCATTGGAATGGACGGGTAGTTGGGACGACTACCTGTGTTTGGTAGAGTTCGCTTATAATAATAGTTGGCACGCGAGCATTGATATGGCACCTTTTGAGATGTTATATGGGCGAAAGTGCAGAGCACCGGTATGTTGGAATGAAGTAGGGGAACGTATTCTAGAAGGACCTGAGATGATTGAGGTCACAAATGAAAAGGTTGCCACGGCTAGAGAAAAATTGAAAGAGGCACGGGCACGTCAAAAGAGTTATGCGGATAAGCACCGTCGGGATCTAGAGTTTAATGTTGGTGACCGAGTATTTCTTAAAGTATCTCCGTTCCGAGGCGTCAAACGTTTTGGTATTAAGGGCAAGCTCAGTCCTAGGTTTATTGGACCCTTTGAAATTCTGGAGCGTATCGGAGAAGTCTCGTATCGTCTAGCTTTGCCACCTCAGTTGGCTCATGTTCATAATGTATTTCATGTATCTCTTTTGAGGGGATACAATTATCATCCTCTACATGTGGCTTCTTATCCGTTTGATCAGATTCGTCCCGATATGACCTTATCTGAAGAACCGGAAGCGGTTTTAGAGCGTCAAGAACGCGTGATGAGAAATAAAGTCATTCCTTTTGTAAAGATTCTTTGGCAGAATCACCCAGCACGCGAGGCAACCTGGGAGACCGAAGAATCGATACGATCGAGTTATCCTCATTTCATGTTTTGATCTGGTATGTCCCGTTTCGTTTCTGTCATGTTTCCTTTCCTATGTCCTTGCAAATTTCGAGGACGAAATTTTTCTTTTAGTGGGGAAGAAGTTGTAATACCTGGAAATCTAAAAGCATGTAAAAAGACTAAAATACCCCTACGATCAAAAACTTTAACAAAACAAGTCCATGACTCACCGAATTGATCCCGAATCTTCACGAACTAATAAACTATGATACCAAATTATTCTAAGTCTCATATCACACGAAAATTTAAGTCACATGGACCCTTTAAAAACCTACTTAGCCGAATACTATTAATATGTACACATAAAATCACTTTTAAAATTCAAACTACAACTAATATTGGAAATTTACTATCACCTTTAATACCTTTGATTTGGTCCAAGCAAAATTCCGGAAATTTGGCCATAACCTCCCCCCCCCTACACGGTATTCCTCATTTAAATCAATCAACACAATTCTTTTTCCCAAAACCCTAAGTTAGCCGCTAGAACCAAAACACAAATAATTTTCTCTTGAGCTCATTCGACTGCCTGGAAACTCGACACTAATTTCCTGGTGTTGCTAGTGATCTAAGGAAGCCATAGAAACTGAGTTTGAGTCTTGTGAAGCCCTCGTTCGATCGCTACAATTTTTCTTGTCGATTCATAATAAACCAAAGGTAACGATTATATAAATTCGTTCGACCTATATTATATTCATTTCTTATTTTTCCCATGTCCCTTACATGCTACTCGACTTATGAAAAATGTGTACAAGGTTGTGGTGTCGTTTTTGTGGTCGTGTGGAAATTCTTTGTCGAGCGAGTGAAACCGAGCAGCACCAAATTCATACGCCTCACCCACACGTTCAAATCCTGGTTTGCTATTTTTCTCCTCTTCTTTAGTCGACATGCACATCATATAAAATCTATGAATCGATTCATGCATGATCTTTCTATGGTTTGTGAATTAATTCTTTAAATCGAACCATTTATCTAAAATAAATATATACGATCGAATTGAACCTTTTGATAAATTTTTATGGACACAATATGATTATGTTATCATGAGAAAAATATGTATCTAATTTATCATGGCCTCTAGAATTGTTTTTCGAATTAAAGTCAAAACCGGATTTAGAAATGAATTGGGAAAATATGTGATCAATCGATTTAGGGTTTTCAAAGCGTGATTTAGGGTTTGTTTAAGTATAATAATTCAAGTGTAATCATGAGATAATTATTGGTCTAGGTTAGGGCTTGGTTTTGGATTTTAAATAAGTTATACGATTTGTGTTTAAAAGTTTTGGTGATCGAATTGTTATTTTAAAAACATGGGGGTTACTTTTGAAACTTTCTAAAACCTGAAGGAGTCGAATGGTAATTTATGGGAAGGACCTTTTATGTTAAATAATTGTTTAAGGGTTTATTTTGAAATATATATAAATATTTATGATCGATTTATAATTAAATAAACTAGAGGGACTAAAAGTGTAATTTTGGGAAACTTATGGTCCATTCGTGTATTAAAACATATTTAAAGTGTCTTGTGGCGTTTTGATAATTTAAGGGGCTTATATATATAATTGTTATTAATTAAAGGTTGATTTTATAAATAGAAGGACTAAATATGTAATTCATATAACTTGAAGGACTAAAGTTGTAAAACCTGTATTCTAAGGGTTTTGAATCATACAACACATAAAATAAGGGTATAATATGTAAGTTGGTAAAACTAAGGGGCTTAACATGTTAATATGGATAATTAAGGATTTAACATGTAACTTATTGAATTAAGGGATTAAACATGTAAAATTATGAAACCTCAAGGGTATAAAGTGTAAACTTGTATAAAACTAATATTAACTTAACCTAATTCATAAATTATGGAAATATTACTAAATAAGGAAACTTTCTAAAAATGGAAACCTGCTAAAAATAGAAAGTTACTTAATATGGAAAGTGGGATCTTTAGTAATCATGTCTTTACTCCTCTAGGTGTGAAGAGGGAGTAATCCTGTGCTCGTTATCATCTTTTCAGTGTGATCTTTATCAAGCAATAAGGTACAGATATTCTGCTTCTTTGATAAGAGGCCTTCACTCTCTTATTATGACCTCGATTATTGAACTACCATGATATTGAACCTTGCATGATTATGAACCTTTCATTCATGAACCTTTGCTATGAACCTTTACTTATGAACCTGACTCATGAACCTTTATTTATGAACCTTTGCTTATGAACCATGATTATGAACCCATGATTATGAACTTATGAAACATGATATTGACCTATGCAAGTAAACTTAAAACATGAACCATGATACTTAACCTTTACCCTCAGTTTGATACTACGAGCCACTCACTAGGCATGAGGGTTTCATGTCCATGTCAGTCGATGCACCGATGGCATGACTCTAGGGCAGGAGAGTGATGACCTGTCCCGTCCCTGCATGTTATGTTTACGTAGAGGCAGATTATGGCCACCTGGGGCGTATGGATGCATCCTAGATTTGTTCATGTTATGTTATGTTATGTTATGTTATGTTATTCATGGTGACTGATGGTGTGTGCGATACACGTCTTTCACACTCTGGGAGCCGATCACTCCAACCCATGATGAGGACACCCCTCATATTTACAGGATATTAAGAGGACTCCCCTCTACATGTTTATGATTATGATTATGCTTATGATTTCATGTTATGGGCTCGTAGTGGATTACTGACCTTACTTCACCATACCCCTTTATCTTTTACCTTATGACACCATGTAATCTTACCATGTACTCAGGTTTCCTTCCTCATTTACTCATGTATTATTCATTATGCTACCGCTTGTTACGTTATATCTGTTCACTGAGCTCTAGTAGCTCAGCCGCGTTTTCTTTTCCCGCGGCAGGTAATTAAGCTAGGAGTTGGGCAATGCTTTGGGGTTGAGTGCACTTGTGTGGAGCTTGTTCCTTATAGCTTATCTACCATTTGATTTCTTTGGACTTTATGTTGCCATTGTTTGGGCATTGAACTTATGTACTTCTTTTATTTACTTTCATTTTGGATATAAGTCATGTTGACTTATTTTTGGATTATGTATTGACTTCCGCTATTTTGATCTATGGATACTATGTTGTTCTGATATGAAACCATATATTTGTGATATCTTTACCCTTGTCGGGTTGGGGTGTTAGTCAAAGATAATGATTCATGTTATGTAGCAAACTGCAAAAAAAAAAAATTCCTATAATTAACATGGGTTAATTATATATTAATCTTCGTCATTATTTTTAATCACCATTTTTACGGGAAAATTTAAAATTTTCTTTATTATATTAATTGACGCGAAAACGTTATCATATAAATTTCCAAATAACGGGACGAGTTTAACGCGTATTACTAAGTTTAGTTACACACAAATATACACACTATATAACCACACGGGCCAAGAAATTCCTCAGCCCACCCTCCTTGTCTGCGTACTATTCACAAAGCCCACAACTCAAGCCCAACTCTATTTCTTTTATTCCAATTCAGTCGAGTATATACTCATTCAAACGTCCTCGTTATTTTTAAATTCTAAACGAGACTTATGTATATTTTTGAGCCTCCTAATTGTCCTCCCACCAAGGAACTAGGATGCCAAATATTAGCTCGGGATATGAACGTTTGATACGTTTTCGAAAGCCAAAGTGTTTGTCCATTTTACACAAAATCGACATATGCATTTTTCACAAAACTCAACCGTTTTGACCCGGGTTTGTTTTAATCCCATTTTAATGATTATTTTTGATCATTTTTGAGTTTATGAAAGTAATTCCCAGCCAAGATATCATGATGGCACGTTAAAACCAAATTTTGTACATGATAATATTCTAGTCGACATGTATATGAGCAACTCAATTCCCATTTGTTTTCCCCTCACCCTCACAACTCCTAAAGTCCTCTAAAATGTCAGAGATCTAACATAATATCCCAACATTGGCTGACATCGAATAGTGTTTGCAAGTGGTGAATATTTTGTTATCAATATAACTTAATACGTATACATATATACGTATAACATATTCTCACCTTCACCACCTCTCTCCCTCAACTCTTTAATACATTTCTAACCCATCTTGATCAGTAGATAACTCCCAAGAACCAGAAGCAACCACCTTCCTCCATTCCAAGTTCATACGGAAGATATGGGTTTATATACATAAACGTATATATTGGTTATAGTGATCGTGGGATCATGTTCGTGTGTTCTAATCATTTGCACTCGTTCACTCCCCACCCTAAAGGTGTTGTAAGTCATTCCCTATCATCTTGAGTTCATTTCATATGTATATAATCCTCCATGCATTCCATATAAATCATTTCGAACGTATATAGTTTCATATATATTTTTACGTATCACGTTGGCATATAGAACACAAAAACGTGGTTGCCTCCCTTGCGGAAGGCCTAGTAACCACGAAATACACACACATCACATTTATAATATTGTTCCATGCATATACGTAACCCATTTTGAACCTTCATATACGCGTACAAACTTTCAGAAAAACAATACAAATTTTACTAAGTGTTTTCCTTTTAAGATCTGTCCCAAGTCGCCATATAAGTGACCTAGTAAAACAAAATTTATATTAACGACACCTGAATATTTTTGCTTGACTTAATTATTCATACTACAAACTAAATAATTCGTGTTTTTACTTAGTAATAATAAGCTAGTATAACCCTTTTAAATCGACCCAAGTTAAATTGATCACACACGTATAAAGCTAAAAATCTGGAAAATATTCTAAATCTTTTTAACCCAGAAAATTTCTCCAGGTCGCGACATAGATGACTCCATAAAACAAAATTCAACTTAACAACATATCTATATTTTTACACAACCCATTAGACCACGTTACTAACAACATGTTTCATATTTATAGTTCGTCTAGATAAGCTCGTTTGACCCCTTAAAAAGTGCCAAAGCAAATCGACCCACAAGCATTTCCAAACTTGTTATAAAAACCTTATTGGACTGTTAAGCCCATTAAGCTAAAAATAAGCCAATCATATAAGCTGAGTCAAAAAGCTTTCTAGATATGAAAATAGAACATTAAAAATGAGATTTTTGATGAGCTCAACTCGTCTCAAAGCTTATGGTTTTTAAAACGCTAACGGGCCTTTAATTTAGCTCGTTAAAGCCCATTTATTGAAAAATAAGCTATTTTTGCAAATAAGCAGTTGGAATAAGCTTTAATAAGCTTCATTAAGCTACAGAAAATTTCAGAATATTTTTACCCATAATTTTTGGATGTTTGGACTAAAAATGCAAACTAGTTATACTTTAGAGGACTAAAACTGTCAAACCTTTAAAACAGGGACTAAAACTGTAAAAGCAGAAACATTAGGATAGAAATTGATATTATTTGATATTCTAAGCTCGGAATGCTATTTTGGACATGTAGTGGACTATAAATGCAATTATTATTTAATTAAGGACTAACGGTGCAACGCTAACGCCGTTAGGGTGTAAAGTGTAAAAACAGTGAAATTAAAAGGACGAACAGAACCTAATACATATTTTCATTTCCATATTTCATTTTCCAATTTCTTCGTCACGTCACGTGCATTTTTGTATAATTTATTTCTTAATATATAACGTTCGTTATATTTATATATAAATCATTTTAAAACGATTTAACATAACGATTCGTTTCCCCACTTTCGAGGAAACGATTTTATTGGTTTCAAAGACATAAAAACAAGATAATATTAAGAAATATATTATTTTTAAACTTTAGGCATTTTAAGCATATCACATTCTCACTCTAACGATCAAATCGTTATTCGTTCTCGTTATCAATTCCACCGTTCGTATTTGGTCAGATTCTTAGACTTCCTTTATATTCTGGTCATGTGTT
Organism: Artemisia tridentata subsp. tridentata; assembly: GCA_021014915.2. NCBI lineage: Eukaryota > Viridiplantae > Streptophyta > Magnoliopsida > Asterales > Asteraceae > Artemisia > Artemisia tridentata. Next base: position 207,910,702 of record CP139502.1, read on the forward strand.
GAAGACGTTTCTGTAATCGTTCCCATAATCTTACTTGACTTCCTAATTCCAACTTGTCAGATACGCTCGAGGTGAGTCATAGCCCCGTTTTTATACTTGTGTTATAAATACTTTTTGGGGGAGATAAATGCTAAATTACAAATTTTTATTCGTATAAGTACGTTGAAAACTATCATGATTTATTTGGAAACATAACTCATATTAATATGTTTTGAATTACTCCTTGGGAGAATTATATGCTAGTTGTAGCATGATATTGGTTTTTAAGATTAACATTCAAGTAACATCATGAATGTACAGATCATTATTATATGCCATTTCAAAACTTCAATGGAATACTTGCTAGGAAAGAGCATTCGTATTTTAGGTTCATCATTACCTAGATATTGCCTAAGCACCCCTACTGCCAAAAAGTCCCTTTATCATGAGCCATTAATCACTTGTTGTGAACGCGAATATAGTGGACAGCTTCGAAACCTGTTGAGGCTTGACATCCTATCCCACTAATTACTCACTGTAACGACTCGTAAAATTTCCCATTTACTTTACAGAATTATTATCCTTTTTCCAAGGATAATTTTTTTTTTATTTGAATGTATCTCCTATCTTATGTGACGTAGCTCACATCCTTGATAAACGTGCTCCCACAAGACCTGTCTAACAAACCTAATGTTTATTTTATAAACATATTGATATGAAAACATAACAGATTACCATTTACCACTTTACGATAAATCCTTAACAAATATATCAACAAAACGTTCATTATCTGAATAAAGTTTCTATGAAACCCTAAAATCATCACAATACCAAATATGAACAACTAAATTTCAAAACATAAAAATACAACTCATCTGAGTTAATGTACAAGTCACCAAAGCACCAGAAACCCTAATTCCATTTCAGCTCCCGATAAAACCCTAATTTCACATAACTGTGATTTTATGTATTCATTTCACAAACCCTAATTTATTTATACAATATTCTTACAAAATATTAAGTTTACAAGTTATTTAAGCTAGATTACAAGTCCTTTATGCATGAAATCATTTATTTACAAAATCTTTATTAAAATTCTATTTATATTTATTTTAAAGCATAAAGTACAAACCATACATGCATAACTTTTATAAATTATTTTTTCTAAACTCATTAATTATTTTTACAAGTCTTTTAACACAAAGTACAAGTGCTTAATGCACAAAAACTATAAAATCCCATTTAATTACTTTTAAATTTAATAAAAGTTTACAAATAATTTCTATAAACTAACAAACTATTAAAACTATATTTTTCTCATACTTTAATTTATAGTACAACCATACTAAGCATGATTTACAACCCTCATAAGCATAATTCATTTTTCTCAATAAATTCAAATTACATATATATATATATATATATATAGTAACTTTAAAATAATTTCTAAACAACTAAAATGCATAAACTAAACTAACTAATACTTAAACCCTAAAGTATAACATATTAAACCCATTGTACCACCACTAAAGCCATTCGCCCCTCCTCATAAAATTCTGGTTCGAATTCTAACTAAAAAAAATTCGAAAAAAATATAGAAAAGAAAAAGAAAAAGGAAAAGTTGGAAGTTTGTTTTAACCAACTTATGTAAAGTTTTGTATTAAGTGGGAGATATCACCACTATTTGTTGTTGTATATTATATTTATGGATTGAATGGGAGTTGGCCGTTATGGGAACGCCAACTAAGGTTATTATTTGATTGAGATTTTGTTGTGTATAATTCGTGTCTACCTAAAGCGTGTGTTTCAAGTGTTAAAGCGTGAGTTATTCAATGATATGAGTCTTATTCATGGGATGGTTGGGAAAGTGATTAACCACACTTAGGATTTTAATTTATCTATTTTTTTTATTTTTCATTTTACACCAATTTGTATCCTAAATATTATCCATACCCTATATCATTCTTCATCCAAACCTTTGATTTATTGAGATTAGGGATTTGAGCAATCTTAAGTATCGTAGTCGTGGATTCGGCTATGTATTTATGATTTTGTCGCCCTTTTTGATATAATATTATTGGTGAAGATTACTTGGTCCTATCTTTAGCCTATTCGAGTTAAGGATTTGAGCAATTGCAAGTGTCGTGGTCGTGGATTCGATCATGTATTTGTAATTTTGTCGCCTTTTCTGGAATATGAGATCGATAGAGATTAAAAAGGATGATCAACCCTTAACCAACAAACCCTTTTTACCGCTTTAGACTTGTTACTCCTTGGCTTTAGTGGGGGAGATGCGTATACTTGCCATGCCTATGATAGAATATTCGTCACGACTAAGCAACTAAACGATTTAGAATTGTTTTACATTAAAAATTATTTTGGTTTCTACTTCGTTAAGTGTTTGGTTGTGTGATTATGACAAAACGAATACGTGCTTAAATATAAAAATAAATCCTAATATCTTTTAGGATACATTTTCATATGATTAATTCTAAGGTTTACTTGGGGACAAGTAAAGTTCAAGTGGGGGGATATTTGATGAACTCAAATAAGTACATTTTATTATCATCATTTATCCTGTTTATTTGACTTGTTTTATTATATTATATATGAGAATCGATACATTAATGTTTACTTTAGTAATTCTCAGGTAAAAACAAGCATTATGTGAAACTTGGCGATTTTGGACTAATTATGGAGCAAAACAAGCGAGATGTTAAAAGTCTACTGAAATCCAGAAGATGCGACGTATCTCACTCAACAGATACGACGCAATGTCATACTTGGATGAATTCGAAGACCATTGCCTGACTTTGAAGAATGCGCCGCATGCAATTCTGTCATGCGCCGCATATGAAACTTTGGTCAAAGAAGAAGATCAAGCTCGTTCTACTCCAGATACGCCGCAATATACTCCTAACATACGGCGTATCACTATCAAGATTTCACCAGTTATAATCCAAGACAGCTAAAGTACATGCGCCGCATACAAAGATCAAGTTACGCCGCATCTGAAGACGGTGTACGAATATTCCAGAATATATTAATCTTGGACCCCACGCGAAGTTAAGTCAATGCGCCGCATCTATCAACTCAATGCGCCGCATCGATCCCTCAGACAGAAACTATAAATACCCCAAGGTCAGACGAATTTGAGACATATAGAGACCGAAGACCACATAACCCTAGAGCCGAATTCAGACGACCAAGCAGCACAAGACACACCTCAAATAAAGATACAAGAGCTGTAAGAAGGTCCTGCATGTATTCAATTCATTAAGTAGTTTTGTTTTATTGTTTTAGTACACTTTAATTCATCAGGATTGATGGGCTTGTGTCATGTGACTACGGAAGATCATGCACTCCCCTTAATATTGCTTTCCCATTAATTAAAGTTTATATGTTGATGTCTTTGGTGACTTTTATTAGTGCATTGATAACCTCTGTGTCTAGCTGAGTCTTGCTTGGGTCGCCATGCCCTTTCCTCGCCTATTTGTTTTAGCGTCTCTTGAATAAATAGGATAGACATAAGTAATCATTAAGGGTTTACTCGCCGAAAAGATTAGAGCCAACGAGAAAGGTTTAATTATATACACTTCATATAAAACTAGCAATAAAACAAGTGACAAGCTACTTAATTATCAGGACAGATCTTCTTATTGTCTCGAGTATCTATCTGTGTACGTGTGTGCTAATCGCTGATTCATGCTCATTAGTTTAGTTTTCAATTTAATTATAACCAAACCGTGCCAATCTCTCAGGCTGAACCCCCCCTTGCGTTAGATTAGGTTGTATAACTAACTTAGGATATTAAAATACTGATTAGAATAACTAGATAATACATTCCACTCTTAGTAATCGACACTCTACTTACCATTATATTCATACTGACCGAGTACACTGCTCGTTAAGTGTGTGTGTTATTGATAAGTCGGCTAAATATAAATTTAAAACTTGAGTAGGCATTAATACTGCTAAACCGCAACGACACATCACGCACCATCAACAACCAAACTAAATTTTTCATCTTAATGATACAATGAACCTAGCCTAAACATGTCCTCCCCTCTCCTCTCCATCCTCTTCAATAAAACCCTCCACATGTCCTACTTCATCTTCAAGAACTTCTCCCATTGGTAGTTGCATGCCAAGGCTAAGAACCGGCCACATCACCTCACTTTCCCCCTCCTATCCAAGTGGCATATCTCACAGTTTCTTTCAGCCATGGTCTCCTCACTTTATCTCCTTATCACTTCTTACAAACCCTAATTCCCACTTCTATAAATAGCAGCCAACTTCACCCTCTATTCCCTCATCAATTCGACAAACACAAAACAACTTCTATATCCATTTCCTTCTGATCACAACCTCACAATACTCTCAACCCAAACCTAGGAAGTCCAGAAGAAGAGGAGGAACACTGGGAAAACAAGGGTCGAACCTAATCTATTCCAAAACCCTAGCGAGCCAAAACCATAAGTATGCTATCCCTTCTAAATTTAGTTTTAATTACTTTATATTATCTAAAAGTATTAGTATATAATCCATAACAACAAACATAATCAAAAACATCAAACTTTCATTTCCTTGTTTTGCTTCTATTTGATCAGTAAACATCAACACTCAATATATTCGAATATTTGTGTCAATAAATCAAAGATCACTGAAACATGTTAAAATACATCAAGTAATATCATATCTTATGTAAAAAGTTAGTTTCAAAACGTTTAAAACCCTAAAACCCTATCGGGTTGTTTTTCTGTGTTTTATATCGAGTAAGAAACACCCCAGAGACCCAACTTTTGAGCTGAAAACCAACACCCAAACGTTTGTTATAAATTCTGGTTTTTGGCATGATTGAAGTCCACCCAGCTACCTTTATTTAGAAACAAGAATCATTAAAAATGATCAAGTTTTCGCTAAGATATCGAATTTCTAAAATCTGTCTAAGTCGCTAAAATAGGAAGTTGGATTTTCAGATTAACTAGTTTTCTATTTTACTCGACTAGTTACCCAACTTCTGACCTATAAATCGACCACTTAAGGACCTTTATAAAAGCTAATTTTTAGCATGTTTAAAGTCCACCTGGCTAAGTTAAATTAGGAGAAGGAAGCTTGTAAAAATATCAAACGAGTCAAAATTTATTTAAGCCTAAAGTTTGATTGACATCGCTAAAATGGAAAACCAAGAAATCCAGTTATTAATTTTCCTTTTATTCGATCAAACCTACTGATTTTAAATCCAGTTTTCGACCTTTAGATGATAACCAAAAATTCTAAACTTTCAATATGTTAAACTTCATATAGTGAACTTGTTTTAGAAAGAAAAATCACTTAAAATAGTTGGTCGAGTAAAAAGTTACTCATGTTCAAAGTTTACTCTATTGTCGAGACTAAAATTTATTTCCAGTTTTTATTAAAACTTGTTCGATCGCCCGACTTTTGAAATGTTTTTCAACCATCAACTGATTTCCGTAAAATACGAAAATTGGTTCATTCTAATGTCAACCTGGCTAACTTTTCATAGAAACTAAGAGCACGTAAAATCATTTAGTTTTCATTAAATTATTTAATCCCAAAACTCTAGCCAAGTCTCTATTTTTATGCATCTTATTTTTGAATAATTAGAGTTATTTTGGGCTAATTTTGTAAATATTTATTATCAAGGGTCATTTTTGCAAATAACAAATGTACAGGGATGAAAGTGTTATTTTTGAAACTTAAGGGTAGAAACTGTCATTTTCCAAAAGCTCAGGGTATAAACTATCATTTGACCAAACCTTAGGGATTAAAGTGTAACCTTTCAAAACTATTATTTTATCCTTTCTATTTTTACTTTCCGAACTAACATTAACATAATACGTTTATTTCAATTAACGAATGAACGAACAAACGAAAGATATACATAATAAACAAACAACGAACAGAAACATAAGAACAAAAGATGTAAACAACAGAACGAAACGAAATGAACATATAATCATCAGAAATGATTACTAAATATTGACATAATAACCCAGGTTACTAGCCCGGAGACGTTTATCAACTTTCTGTCAATTTGTTTTCCATCCAGATTGTCAAGGTGAGTTCATAACCCCTACTTTTATATGTTTTGAATGAATTTTTGGGGGAGATACATGCTCATAACATTTACAAACATTGTTTGCTTTATATGATTTATGAATCACTAATGGACTTTTTCCCATATTAAACACAAGTAATTTCCCAACGTTACTCTTATTTTATTGCCTTAAGCTAAGTTTAATTAAGCCAAAAGTCCTCCCATCATGAACCTCTAATCACCCGCGACTTAGGGTGAGCGCGAATATGGTGGATAGATCTATTGGGCTGACAACCCCTTTGTGTTACCGTAACGTAACCCAAAGCATTATATTTGAGATGAATAAAGAGATGTGGCTATCTCCTACCCGGGGGCAAGGTTACCTACATTTAATTATGGGGTAATTATTACATCATTAGCTCATGACTGTTGATGTTCTGTTAATGTTTTGCGTTTCATGAGACTTAGTGCAATAAAATACATCTTTCCCTAATAATAATTGTATGTATGGCAATTATTACATTTAAACTTGTGTTTAAACGATTTCCAACTGAACTGAACAACGTATTTCTGATTAATTGGACAAACGTATTTCTTAGTAACTGAAACGGGCTTATTTCTAAATAACTGGAACCAACGTATTTTTGAATAGCTGAAATGGATTATTTACAATTACGAAACTTTATGAGCTCACCAACTTTATGTTGACCCTTTTAGCATGTATTCTCAGGTTATTGGAAGCATAGATTGGCACGGGATTGGCTATGGATTGTCTATGTTATCATTCCATAAATAACATATTTTATTAATGTATTTTGGAAACTCTTGCTGGGACCTGCATATTTTAACTCTGATATAAATGAATGATAACAATTTTATCTAAAACGTCTCATTTTCGAGTCTTTTTCTATCATCATGACTGTGAACTGTTTAGTAACACCCCAACTTATATTTCCGCTGCGAATATCGAAAACGGGGGTGTTACAAAGTGGTATCAGAGCTCTTGGTTATAGAGAACCAAATGTTTTTTTTAAACATTAGACTATAACCGCATTTTCAAAAATAAGCAAAACTTACACCATAAAGTCCTATGCCTTCCGTGCCAGGTATGTTTCAAAATTTAGAGCATCCTTTATTATGATTATTTGGCATTAATAATCCCCTATCTGATAACTATTTGATTTGCTTTATTTGCAAATTTCGAATTGCTTATTTTCACTATTTGCGGGTTACTACAGTATCATGTCCCCCGAAACTCCCGAACTTAATGAAACAGATCTCCGTACTATATGTACACCATCTAACCACCCACTTAGGGAATCCCCATCTGATGAAAAGTTTATTGGTTGCCCAACAACATTTGAGGTTGGACAAAACTCACGCCAAGAAACAATTCAGAAAGATGATGAATCGAATCCTCTAGGACCTAATACTCCCGAAACCCCAATACTAAACTTCCCAGATGCTATATCTACGCCTAATTCCCCTGAACCTAAAGATCCCATGTGGACTCTTCTTTATGAACACGCCAGTATTCTCGACAATCACGCTAAACATTTGGAGGAGTTACCACATTTACGTTTCGAATGGTACGACCGTAACTTCGACACTCTGTTTAGAAGGACCGATGCCGAAAGGAGAACGGTGTTCGACTTAGAAGCAAGTGTTGAACGAATGAAAAATACGCACGAACATAAGTATAAAAGCCTAGATTATAGGATCCGTTAGTTAAGGAAGGAAAACAGTCAACTACGTGGTAGAGCGGAAGAGATTAAGAGAACCCTATGGATGGCCAGAGAGACGGCAATCTGCCAGGGTCAGAAAATTTTCACTTTTGAAGCTATGCTGGACAGTCAGATAAAGGTAAACACGGAATTTCAGGAGCGTTTCTTGGAAATGGAAATTTCACAACTACAACTTGAGAATGAAGTTAAGCTTTTACGTCAAGGACGTGGCTGATCTTAAACTCATGTGTAACAACGTTGTGTTTACTGTACCAAATATTATTTGGTTAAGTATTTCCTGTATTTTCCAATAAACCTGAAATCTTCAGAGTTTGTAATCAATCAATAAATGTATGACAAATATCTTTTGTTGTATATATTATTGTTGAGAATAAATTCTTTTCCATCATGTCTTACAATAATGCTGTGCGTATATGTAATGACTTTTCATAAAACCCTATCATTTGTTTAATAGACGAATGGTTTCGAACTAAATTATACCTAGAGCCCAATAAGTGTCACTTACCTAGTTAACTAAACATAGAGCCCATTAAGCAACAGAGGTATTTTGAGGACTAAACCCTTATGATAAAGATAGAAAATCCTAAACCTACTACCTACAATATTAATAAAAGACCTTGTATTACTTGTTTTTGTAAAAACAATTGATCAAGTTATTAATATTATGCTATTCTCATCCAGACATATCATAATCATAGAACCCTCCTAAGATAAAATTTCGGAAGAGAACCTTGATGAATGAAGAGAAAGTTGCTGAAATCTAAGAGAATTAGTTAATTTCTTAGCAGTTATACCAAGAATTAATCATTTATCTACAATATTTAACCAGACATACCCGAAAGAAAGTCAGAATGAAAAATACTATGCTAATATTAACCGCGCCAATGACTCCCGAAGTTATCCAGAAGTTGGTAATCAATCTCATTGAAACAGTGCTCGAAGTGGCTACGACGGCTCATTCAGGAAGCAATAAGAAGGCTACGGGAAAGAAGAAGATGAATGCGTCTTGTACCCCTGAAAGTTTTACGGGTTGTAGACCAGTTCATAACAAACCTAGAAGGAATAACTAAACCTACTACCACCCATACCCTAGGAATTGAACAAAATAACCAAAAGCGAAAACATCATGAGATAGAAACCACCATCCCAACTCACTACCCCGCCTGCCATCACGAACATCTTATTCATGAAGCTGTTTATCGTGGAAAACGACCTCTATGTCAACGATGTAAGTTACATCATTATGGAAATTGTTCTATCAAGTGTGGAAATTGTAAACGAAAAGGACATCATAGGAAGCAATGCCCAAGCTTCAAACCCGACTGGAAGACTAAGCCTAATGCAGAAGAAAACTAGAACTCATTAAGAAATCACATCTATGTCCTAGTATGACCTTTAAGTTGATATCTCTGAAGTAATGAATAAATTGAGGTTAGAACTCTTTAAGTTATATTTTCTTTTCAGAACTACTTTAGTTACGATGGATGTAATATAAATAAATTATCTTTCTATCTTATGAAATCTCTATCTCGTAACAATTTCTTCATATTCCCAAATCTGCGTTTAGTTTCGATATCTATTTTTCTCCATATCCTAATCATAAACTTTATCTAGCAAAACCATAGCCAAACTCTAAGATTTATTTTGAGGTTATCCCATTAATACCTTAGGAAACCTTAACCCATCACCGTAGAGTAGACTGAAATTTTCCTATGCTTTTAAAAATTGTTTATGAATCTATATTACAGAAATAAAACGTTGAACACCATCTAAATATTTTTTGAAAAAGAATAAATATCACATTGACTGAACAAAATATTGCATCATTTGGTCCCCAATTATACATAACCTGATCAACTATGTATAATTCAGGAAGAATCATGTAGTGAATTGGACAGTTATATTTTCAGATTTTCTACTACTAATTTTCATTCAAAAGCAAATATTGAAACAAAACAAATTATTTATAAACTATTATTTTTGATTCAGTACAACAAAAGTCTACAACTACTACACATCATCTCTAAGATAAGAATTCGACAACATTATGGATAGAAAAACCCTAAGATTTTATTAAGAAACCTCGGAAGATAATATATAGAGACATAATTAGCAATTGAAATGCTAATATTACAAGGATTACATAAGCTTTATTACATTGAGGATTACCTAGAAAACACAAACTAAGACCATCCTAATAACCCTAGCGCAAGACTTATTTTCCCTATGTTTGATCCACGATAAAGGCTACGATAGTAAGTGGAACAACGAACAATAGAATTATACCCAAGGCTTCGAAATTTTCATCTGGATTATACGCCATGTAGGAAGCAACCACAACCACAAAAACAATCGCTAGGTATGTAACAAGGTGCGGCATTTTGAGGTTTTAGAAAGGAATTTGGTGGTGAAAGAATGAGGATTAGAAATGAGATATTTATAGGAGAAAATCCGATCGTTAATCCGACCGTTGAGGTCACTGTTCATCCACTTTAAAAATCTGACCGTTGCATCGTGCTTTTCCCAGCCATTAGATTTATCAGGTGGCAAAACATTCAAATTTAGTTCATCCAGTAGAGATGAAACTGACCAAACCTTGATCCTTTGGTATTAAACGGAGAACCAAGGATTATCAGTGAAACGACATTATCCGAAATCAGACCCAAGAATAAGATAATATTTTAAGTAATATTATTTTTAACTTGAGGCATTTTAAGCATATCAAACTCTTATCCCAACCAAATCGTTGTGCGATTTTCCTTTATCGCATTCCCTATCGGAATTGGTCAGAAATCTGAACCTAGCTATCCCTATACATAATTTTTCCCAACTTTCCAACCAACATAGGCCGAATCTCGGGACGAGATTCCCTTCAACGGGGGGAAACTGTAACGACTCGTAAAATTTCCCATTTACTTTACAGAATTATTATCCTTTTTCCACGGATAATTTTTTATTTATTTGAATGTATCTCCTATCTTATGTGACGTAGCTCACATCCTTGATAAACGTGCTCCCACAAGACCTGTCTAACAAACCTAATGTTTATTTTATAAACATATTGATATGAAAACATAACATAATAACATTTACCACTTTACGATAAATCCTTAACAAATATATCAATAAAACATTCATTATCTGAATAGAGTTTCTATGAAACCCTAAAATCATCACAATACCAAATATGAACAACTAAATTTCAGAACATAAAAATACAACTCATCTGAGTTAATGTACAAGTCACCAAAGCACCAGAAACCCTAATTCCATTTTAGCTCCCGATAAAACCCTAATTTCACATAACTGTGATTTTATGTATTCATTTCACAAACCCTAATTTATTTATACAATATTCTTACAAAATATTAAGTTTACAAGTTATTTAAGCTAGAGTACAAGTCCTTTATGCATGAAATCATTTATTTACAAAATCTTTATTAAAATTATATTTATATTTATTTTAAAGCATAAAGTACAAACCATACATGCATAACTTTTATAAATTATTTTTCCTAAACTCATTAATTATTTTTACAAGTCTTTTAACACATAGTACAAGTGCTTAATGCACAAAAACTATAAAATCCCATTTAATTACTTTTAAATTTAATAAAAGTTAACAAATAATTTCTATAAACTAACAAACTATTAAAACTATATTTTCCTCATACTTTAATTTATAGTACAACCATACTAAGCATGATTTACAACCCTCATAAGCATAATTCATTTTTCTCTATAAATTCAAATTACATATATATATATATATATATATATATATATATATATATATATATATATATATACATATATATATATATATATATATATATATATATATATATATATATATAGTAACTTTAAAATAATTTCTAAACAACTAAAATGCATAAACTAAACTAACTAATACTTAAACCCTAAAGTATAACATATTAAACCCATTGTACCACCACTAAAGCCATTCGCCCCTCCTCATAAAATTCTGGTTCAAATTCTAACTAGACAACCAAACTAAATTTTTCAACTTAATGATACAATGAACCTAGCCTAAACATGTCCTCCCCTCTCCTCTCCATCCTCTTCAATAAAACCCTCCACATGTCCTACTTCATCTTTAAGAACTTCTCCCATTGGTAGTTGCATGCCAAGGCTAAGAACCGGCCACATCACCTCACTTTCCCCCTCCTATCCAAGTGGCATATCTCACAGTTTCTGTCAGCCATGGTCTCCTCACTTTATCTCCTTATCACTTCTTACAAACCCTAATTCCCACTTCTATAAATAGCAGCCAACTTCACCCTCTATTCCCTCATCAATTCGACAAACACAAAACAACTTCTATATCCATTTCCTTCTGATCACAACCTCACAATACTCTCAACCCAAACCTAGGAAGTCCAGAAGAAGAGGAGGAACACTGGGAAAACAAGGGTCGAACCTAATCTATTCCAAAACCCTAGCGAGCCAAAACCATAAGTATGCTATCCCTTCTAAATTTAGTTTTAATTACTTTATATTATCTAAAAGTATTAGTATATAATCCATAACAACAAACATAATCAAAAACATCAAACTTTCATTTCCTTGTTTTGCTTCTATTTGATCAGTAAACATCAACACTCAATATATTCGAATATTTGTGTCAATAAATCAAAGATCACTGAAACATGTTAAAATACATCAAGTAATATCATATCTTATGTAAAAAGTTAGTTTCAAAACGTTTAAAACCCTAAAACCCTATCGGGTTGTTTTTCTGTGTTTTATATCGAGTAAGAAACACCCCAGAGACCCAACTTTTGAGCTGAAAACCAACACCCAAACGTTTGTTATAAATTCTGGTTTTTGGCATGATTGAAGTCCACCCAGCTACCTTTATTTAGAAACAAGAATCATTAAAAATGATCAAGTTTTCGCTAAGATATCGAATTTCTAAAATCTGTCTAAGTCGCTAAAATAGGAAGTTGGATTTTCAGATTAACTAGTTTTCTATTTTACTCGACTAGTTACCCAACTTCTGACCTATAAATCGACCACTTAAGGACCTTTATAAAAGCTAATTTTTAGCATGTTTAAAGTCCACCTGGCTAAGTTAAATTAGGAGAAGGAAGCTTGTAAAAATATCAAACGAGTCAAAAGTTATTTAAGCCTAAAGTTTGATTGACATCGCTAAAATGGAAAACCAAGAAATCCAGTTATTAATTTTCCTTTTATTCGATCAAACCTACTGATTTTAAATCCAGTTTTCGACCTTTAGATGATAACCAAAAATTCTAAACTTTCAATATGTTAAACTTCATATAGTGAACTTGTTTTAGAAAGAAAAATCACTTAAAATAGTTGGTCGAGTAAAAAGTTACTCATGTTCAAAGTTTACTCTATTGTCGAGACTAAAATTTATTTCCAGTTTTTATTAAAACTTGTTCGATCGCCCGACTTTTGAAATGTTTTTCAACCATCAACTGATTTCCATAAAATACGAAAATTGGTTCATTCTAAAGTCAACCTGGCTAACTTTTCATAGAAACTAAGAGCACGTAAAATCATTTAGTTTTCATTAAATTATTTAATCCCAAAACTCTAGCCAAGTCTCTATTTTTATGTATCTTATTTTTGAATAATTAGAGTTATTTTGGGCTAATTTTGTAAATATTTATTATCAAGGGTCATTTTTGCAAATAACAAATGAACAGGGATGAAAGTGTTATTTTTGAAACTTAAGGGTAGAAACTGTCATTTTCCAAAAGCTCAGGGTATAAACTATCATTTGACCAAACCTTAGGGATTAAAGTGTAACCTTTCAAAACTATTATTTTATCCTTTCTATTTTTACTTTCCGAACTAACATTAACGTAATACGTTTATTTCAATTAACGAATGAACGAACAAACGAAAGATATACATAATAAACAAACAACGAACAGAAACATAAGAACAAAAGATGTAAACAACAGAACGAAACGAAATGAACATATAATCATCAGAAATGATTACTAAATATTGACATAACAACCCAGGTTACTTGCCCGGAGACGTTTATCAACTTTCTGTCACTTTGTTTTCCATCCAGATTGTCAAGGTGAGTTCATAACCCCTACTTTTATATGTTTTGAATGAATTTTTGGGGGAGATACATGCTCATAACATTTACAAACATTGTTTGCTTTATATGATTTATGAATCACTAATGGACTTTTTCCCATATTAAACACAAGTAATTTCCCAACGTTACTCTTATTTTATTGCCTTAAGCTAAGTTTAATTAAGCCAAAAGTCCTCCCATCATGAACCTCTAATCACCCGCGACTTAGGGTGAGCGCGAATATTGTGGATAGATCTATTGGGCTGACAACCCTTTTGTGTTACAGTGAAGTAACCCAAAGCATTATATTTGAGATGAATAAAGAGATGTGGCTATCTCCTACCCGGGGGCAAGGTTACCTACATTTAATTATGGGATAATTATTACATCATTAGCTCATGACTGTTGATGTTCTGTTAATGTTTTGCGTTTCATGAGACTTAGTGCAATAAAATACATCTTTCCCTAATAATAATTGTATGTATGGCAATTATTACATTTAATATTGTGTTTAAACGATTTCCAACTGAACTGAACAACGTATTTCTGATTAACTGGACAAACGTATTTCTTAGTAACTGAAACGGGCTTATTTCTGAATAACTGGAACCAACGTATTTCTGAATAGCTGAAACGGATTATTTATAATTACGAAACTTTATGAGCTCACCAACTTTATGTTGACCCTTTTAGCATGTATTCTCAGGTTATTGGAAGCATGGATTGGCACGAGATTAGCTATGGACTGTCTATGTTATCATTCCATAAATAGCATATTTTATTAATGTATTTTGGAAACTCCTGCTGGGACCTGCATATTGTAACTCTGATATAAATGAATGATAACAATTTTATCTAAAATGTCTCATTTTCGAGTCGTTTTCTATCATCATGACTATGAACTGTTTAGTAACACCCCAACTTATATTTCCTCTGCGAATATCGAAAACGGGGGTGTTATGCCTTTGTGGCTAGTCATAATTAGTCGCGATGCTTTATATTTGAGCAAAATAGGAATGGCAATCACCTATTACTCGAGGGCATTATTTTCCATCATTGACTTGATGTGACTCCTCCGTTTTACGGTTCATTGTTAACGTTTGCGTGTCCTGAGGCTTGGGGCAATATCAATAAGAGATTATGTGTCATCACATATATCTAGATACAGCTGTATTAGTATTTCACCTCACCACATTATAGAACTCAGGTTTAATACCATGGGTTCCATCTCATGTTAGGATTATGATCCAATATTTGAACTTAATTGAATACATATATGATTTACTTGTGGTTATACTCAACATCACTTATTACTGTTTCATCACTGTTAGCATTTATTATGGTTACTATGTCACCTAACCTCTGAAATTATTAAAATGAACTATTTATCAGTACTTGAAATATTATGATAAAATATTACTCATATTTGAATTTATTTCAAATATTATGATAAAATCTTGAATTCATTGAAATAAATGGTTTTCCATTAAACTCTATGAACTCACCAACCTTTATGTTGACACTTTAAGCATGTTTATCTCAGGTAATTAACGGAGGAGGACAAGACACAGAGCGGGCATTATATACTCTGATAAATTAAATGGTGTAAAAATCAAATATGTCATTCTTTCCAAATTATCAAACCCTTTCATGGGATTTACAAATCAGATATTTCACCTTTATATCAAAAATATTATTTGAATGACAAATAACTTTCAAAACGCCTCTTTTGAGCCATTTTCTATAATTATGACTTCGATCCTCACCATAACACCTTAATTAGTCTTCCGCTGTTATCTCATAAATTAGGGGGTGTTACATGTTATGATTATTTCTGAGTACAAGTAAAAGATTTTGAAGACATTCAATGGAAGAAGGAGTCGAGATTAAGAGCTTAAGAAGATTATTTAAAGATGGAGTTTTGTGCCAACCCAAGGTTGAAATACATATGCAAACCAATACTCAACCTAAGGTTGAAGCTGAGGTCCCAACCCAAGGTTGAAGCTGAGGTCCCAACCCAAGGTTCTATAGCTCAACCCAAGGTTGAGCTGTCATCTCAACCATCGGCTGGAGGTCCCAACCGGAGGTTGAGACGTGTCTGAACTGAAAAGTTGCATTAAAACTTGGTTTTAATCACCATTAATCACTAAGTCTAATTATTACCTCTTCATCATGATTATTAGGAGTTTGTAACAGCTTTTTAGTCATAATCCAAGCATAAATAGACCCTAGTATCACCATATTTTATCATACTCTTACAATCAAGCCTTACACCATAAGGACTTGATCATATTTTCTACTAAATCCGAAAGAGCCAAATAATCTATGCCATTCTCAAGAAGATACCAAGGAGAAACGAAGGAAGTGTTGGTGATACTCATTTGAAGAGGTGGATGATTCGTTGTTCAATTGGAGGCCTTAAGGAGTGCTATAACTCTTTATATTTCTTACTCATTTGTAGTCTTACTTTGGGTAACTCTTTTACTTAATTATTATGTTGAACGATTTGATGTTTAATGAGATGTTACGTTTGTTGATGAAACTTGTTATGGAGTAATTTGTGATACTTGTTTGGGAATTATGTAGACTTTCGTATGAATGTTGAATGGTTAGTCGGTTAGAAAAAGCAATTGTTCTCATAAGTTTGTTTAAATATAATTCGTGTCCTAAAACTTGTTGATTGAACGCTATTGGATTTAAAGGTCGAAAGGATTTCTAATATTGTTTTATTCCAAGAAGTTGGTGCACAAATGGAATGAATATTGATAATTGACAACTATCAAGTAGTTAAGTTTTTAAATGAATTCGAGAATATTTAATCACGAGTATGGGTCGAAAGGACTCGTAAGAACTAATGATTCTAATTATTTTTTTCATACATTTAAATATACAAAGTAACTTGGTTAATGGGATGAGTATTGGCCGAAAGGACTCACCCGTGAAACTAGTATAAATATGTGATTTTCTTGATATTACCCATTGACTAGAAATCCATGTAAAATTGATATGTGCCTTCTACATATATGTTTCACCCAAACATGTTCAACATTCTATCACGATTGGTTACTATTCCTAGACAAGTACTTTTTTGTTTGATTGATTAGATACACCATTGTTTGTTTGTTTGTTTAATTACGATGCTTTAGAGTGTGAACATCTAATGTGCTATTCTTGTGCTACGCATTTGCTAATCTAAAATTACATAGTCTCTTGGGAAAATCCCTATTTACCACAAACCATATTACATGCGGACGAGTATACTTGCTCGTATGCGTTTTCTAAATAAGCGTTGAAAAGGTGTTTATAAATTTAAAATTTGAGTTGAATTTAGGATATTATATATAACCGAGTGACGTAAATCAAGTTTTTGGCGCCGTTGCCGGGGACTTAGTTTAGTTTTAGATTAGATTAGTTTGTAAATAGTAGCATAGAAATTATTTTTGTCTTTGCGTAAAGTAAGTGCTATTTGATTTTCATTTATGTCCTTGTTTGATTTCTACACATTTTATTAATTATTGAGTGTTTGGATGAATATGTTTTGATTTTTTTACTTGTTTTCTTTTTGGATTGCATTTCATGATTTATATTTTTAAGAAAAGTCTTAGAATATTTAAGTAATGAGATTTTTTTTTTTTTTTTTTTTTTTTATTTATTTTTTTTTTTGTGAAAAATTGCTAGCAACCCACGGCTGGGGAGTCCAACCGTGCGGTTGGCTGGGTTCGAGTGACAACAAAAGCAGCAGCAGCCAGTGGCCGAAAGCCCAACCGGCTGACTCAAAGATTCTGTGAACCAAAACCCGAACCGACCGCCGGTTCTGGCCTTCAACCGGCTAAAAAAAAAATAATAATAAAATAAAAAAGAAAAAGAAAAACAATTTTTTTTTTTAGTTTATTTAATTTTGTTTATTTCTTGAATATTAGTTTTGATTTTCTTGTATTAGTTTTATATGTTTCTATATGATTTCTTGTTTAGATTTATATTAACTAACCCCTAATGTTTATGTTTGGATTTGTTTTTTATGATTTTCTTAGTTTACTTTTAGCATTATGGAATCACTAAGTGAGGTTTCGGACTACATGGATAATTTGGAAGCGGAGTTGATGGACGTTGGAATTGTTTTGGCAAGAATGGAGAAAATGGTTGAAGTGAAGAAGAGCAGTAGCAAAAAAGAAAAGAAAAAAAATTTCTCTCTCCCCTAGGGCGATTTCAGGCCGTCTCTTCCCTTTAATTTCCGGCCAAAAACAGCCCCATATCTGCCTCTCTATCATCCTTGATTTGATTAAGTGATTATTATCTATTTTAGGGTTTGTTTATTGGTTTCTTTTTTCTAAAGATCCCATTAACATAACTAATACTGATTTTATTACTCGATCTGCTTGAATGATATGCAATCGGATCTATGGGCTGTTATTCTCTGGGAAGAGGCGTGCTAGGCTTTCTTATTCATCAATGTTTCTGAAATCGCCTCACACATCCGAAAACCCAAACCCTAATTTATTAGGGTTCCGATTTCTTGTTTATTATTTAGGGTTTCGCTGTGTTTTGATTTGGGTCCGTTTGGAGCCATTCTTGGGATGATCTTCCAAGATCTGCTCTGATCTGGTGGTTTTGATGTGGTGATTAATGATTACAAATCCTCTTTAGGGTTTGTTTATTCGATGCTATGAGATACCTTCATCTGCTAGTTAACCCGTTTAGGGTTTATGCATGTTCTAATCAGATGTAAGTGTTTCTGTACGTGGATCATGAGAGAGATGTAAGTCAAAGTTTTTGGGGTTCTTGTTCAATTATCCTTATTCGTGATCTAGTGTTGGTTGGTCATGTGTTCGTGAATCGGAAGTTAGGGCTTATAACCCTATTTTTTAGGGTCGTTTACTTGTAATTCCAGACCTTGTGTGCTGTGTCATCTTCACGTATTATCAGACTTTCAATTCTGGTGGTTGTGATTGATTATTGGTCTGTTATGCGATCCACTTGGAAGTTAGGGTTTGGAACACCCTACTATCATCTGTTTTCGTCTAAGACCTGCTTGGTCTTGTTCGATGTTGCTGGATGTTTTGTAATTCTAGACCTGCTGGTGTATGGTGGTCGTTATTCGATCCATGTTCATTGGTCTGGTATACGATTCTTATGGGAAGTCAGGGTTTCATAAACCCTATTATCGTTATTCATCAAAGGCCTACTGGTCCTTACTTAAGCTCACATATCAGGTTCTTATGATGATGGAAGTTAGGGTTTTTAAAACTCTATTGTTCGTGATTATATTGGAAGTAGGGTTATGCTTCGATTTGCATATCCCTGGTTATTTAAACAGGTCCAATTGATCGGTAATGCTGCTGTTCCTTTTGATTAATCAGGATCTGTTTGTTATGATGTATATTGTGTAAGTTAGGGTCTCGTACACCCTATGGTTCGTCTATGGCAGCCTATCACTCTTGGGTTTCTTTGCATGTGGTGCGTATAATCCAATGAAGCTGCAATAGGTTTTGGTTGGCAAAAACCATTTTGATATCATGGATTTGCATTGTTGGAACACTCTGAATCTATGTTGTCGAACCATGGTCAGTTTGGTTTTTGTTATGTAAGTGGTGCATTATGGTTATAGGGAGGAGGTGATTCTTTGCTATTTCAACAAACACCTTTTATATGCTTAAGATGATCGAACCAAGTGCTACTATTGCTGATGTTATGTGGTGTTCGATGGAAATCAAGTTTGGGGGTATCCTTGTTCAAAAACCTTCGTACTCGTTTCTTGGAAGTTAGGGTTGAAACCCTATTTGGAATGGAATTGATTGTGGAACGCCATAATGATTTAGAAGACTCATGTGCTTTACCTGAGTAGTTTTGTATTGTCCTATGTAATTTTAATCATTTTTGGTAGTTCCTTTTGGTTAGTTATTATGTAAGTTATAAGAATGGCCTGTCATTCTTATATAGTTGCTTGTATGTGCCTATGTAACGGGCTGAGATATGGGACTTCACCCATATTCTTTGTACTTAAACGTTTTTTGGTGTTATACATTTTACCAAGGTGCAGGATTACTCCCCTTTACCCAAAAAAAAAAATGGTTGAAGTGAAGAAAGTGGAATTGCAATCGAAAGGGAAAGATGTTGAAGTTATGCAATATGAACTGGAAAAGCCAAGGGTGATCACTTTCACTCAAGCTAAGTTAAGGGAATATGATGAGCCAAGTATCAGATATTCCACGCCTTGTGGAATAGAAGGTTTTGGTGCTTGGGATGCGGAGTGCAACATTGTTCAAAGTGATAGTTATGTTACGTATGCATTTTATGAGAAGTTCGGAAATGAAAAGTATGATTTGGACAAGTATGGGAGAAGGATTGCAAGTGATGTTAAGATTGACATTCATGGTTACAAGTTTGGTCCCCAATATCTCATGGGTCCATTTGGGCTAAATATTACATTATCATGGTTCATGTATGGAAATGGTGGATAAGTGTTCCATGGCATGTAGTTGGGACCTTGATAGTTCCTAGACATGTTTTGGTTCCAACTATTTTGATGATGATGCTGTGAGTTAAAGTTACTCTTTGGAAATGGGTGTTTGGGAAAACTAGTTCTAGGTCTTTGTTGAACTGTTTTAGTCCTTGTAAAACCCCAAAGTTTACACAATCCGAAAAGACTAAAATGCCCTCAAATTTAAATTTTAAGAACTATGAAAATTATGTAAGTAACATTAAGTGTACTTAACCTAAAATGATTATATCCTAAGTTACCAAATGAATTAAGCTCCAAATAAAAACATTATACTATATGCAAATGTGCAAAATAAAATCCCTACAACTACAACCACATTAGTCGATTTTTTTTTATGTGTTACACTTCATTATTTTCGGCCCAAGATGTGATGAAATAATCATGTATCCATTTGATTGATTTAGCCCATAATAACATTCATTCTTGCCTTATATGTACAAATCACAAAACACGGTTTCCCTTGATTCTCTTAATACCGAAATTTTTGAAACCCTAAAAACCCTCTCGCTCTAAAAACAATTTGGCTGCTGTGTTCTTTCTCCTTGTTTGACCATCTGCAGCAGCCAAGGGTGGTTTTGGTGTGTTCTTGTTCTATTCGTATCCAAGGTAATCTCACTCTCAACATGATTAAGTCATTCGAATTGATCTAAAGCCATAACCGGACCATTCTTTTGTTTCCCTTCTCTTTTCTGTTGTGCGTACCAAGAAGGAAGGAAGGAAGATCGTTTGTGATTCGATTTGGTGGGTCTTGTTCTTGTGTTTGATCACGCTTCAAGGGTATGGTATCATCCTTCTTGTGATTTCTTGTTTTTGTTTTTCCTTGATCTTATGGTCATTAAAATACATGTGATGATTAAAAGATGCCACACAAAATAATAAGTCGTTACATGAAATAATGGTTAAGAAACCCTAGTATGAATCTAAGTGATGTTAAGATTGACATTCATGGTTACAAGTTTACCATGGACTTGATCATTGATGAGTATGAAGACACTACGGATCTGTCCGTTGTGTTTGGAAGGAATTTCTTGGTAGCAACTAAGTGTACTCTTGACATTGGGTTAGGAGAATTGCAAGTTAAGGTTGGAGAGCTTCAAGATGATAAGGATGTTGATTGATTGATAGAACAAATGGAGGAAGCGTGTGATAATGATGAAGATGGTACCTTCGGGAAAATGGAAATGGTCAAGATGGGAAAGGCTTCTCATCTCAAACAAAAATACCGACCTTTTAAGGGACTTATACCTTCACCATCATCACTACCACATCCTACTACACTACTCAAGGGAGAAACTTCTTCCAATCTTACACCTTTACCAAAAGAAAAACCACCCAATTCACTAATTGATGAAGCTAAGTGTGTGGAAGAAATAACTACCAAGTTTAAGGAACTACTTAATGAGAAGCCAATACTTCATGTGTTGGAACATTATGCTCGTTATAGGAAGTTACTTGATGAGATTTCTGTTGAGAAGATGAAGCTTGATAAGAAAAGTGTGATTGAGGAAGTGGAAGAAGAAAAAGTGATGGAAAAAGGTTTGTCAAAGAAGATGGAGGATCCGGGAAATTATCTTATCCCGCTCAAAGTTAATGGAACCACCGCACTTAATGCCTTGGCGGATACCGAGGCAAGTGTGAGCATCATCCCCTATAAACTTTATAAGCTTTTGGAGTTAGGGAGAGCGTGTCCTTCTAATGATGTTTTGTTAATGGCGGACAATACTATGGCTAAAGCATATGGAAAGGTTAAGAATGTGAGGCTTCAAGTAGGCTTTCAAACATACTTACGTGACTTTTTGATTCTACATGTTCCCATTGATAGGGAAATGCCTATGTTTGTTGGTCATCCATTCTTGCGCACGTGTGGTGCAATCATAGATAATGTAAAAGGGACGATGGAAATAGATGATGGAGTTGTGAAAAGGATCTACCATGCTAAGAAGAGAAACAAGATTCTAGCGGATGAAGACTCGGACGAGGAAGATTGGTTGGATATGTTTGACATTGGTCATGATAGTGAAGGAAATCCGGAGTATGGTATAACCGCACCATCGTTTGCACATATAAAGGATGATATGGAGCGCGCCTTGGCTATAGAAAATTATTTCAACCCATTCAAAAATATTATTGTGTACAAGAAAATGGTTGAATTTCTTGGTTCTATGCCTATTCAACTCAAGAATATTGAGTGGACATCCGATGGGTATAGTAAGTATCAAAAAGTCGAGGGAGACAAAGTTTGGCATACTAAGATTGAAATCACAAGCCCAAGTGGACGTCGGTTCGCTCATGGGTTTAAAAGAAAGGAAACCGATAGGATACTCTCGGTAAAGTTCAATTCGGAGGATATTCTACGTTTTAGGAACTATTTTGATTAAAGGAAGAAGTTGGAGGAATTAAGAAGCTTATGATTAAGTTTCCGCTCATTTTGTCTATGATGAGCCTTTTTATTATTGTTTGCGTTTAGGATTTTAAATCCCGCACTATTTTTCATTTCTATGTTATGTTTAGTGTGTTTTAGTATTTTCTAAGCTTTTTAGCTTTTATCTATTTGAAGTAATTTTAATAATTTAGTGTTCTAGTTCATTTTAATTTGTAGTTTAAGTTTATTGGATATGTTTGGAGTGTTATGAATTGTGGTAATTGTTTGAAGTATTTTGCGTTGTCAACGTGAAATAAGGATCGTTTTGGTTTAACTCGGGTTTTGTTAAAAGATTTTACCAACCCACGGTTGACACCCAACCTACGGTTGAAAAACCCAACCCACGGTTTGGAGTTCATTTTTCCCAAACACACATGAAAGTGAAAAACATCACAAGCCACTAACACTTGCAACATTAATCCAATTGACCGGGAGATTGAAGATTATCAATTGCATTAAGTTTCTAAGGATTCCATGGCACTTAAGAGAGTAAGTAACACCATCCAATTACTTTAATTTGTTCTTAATTCGAATTTGATTTCTAGGGTTTTT
This sequence comes from Artemisia tridentata subsp. tridentata, assembly GCA_021014915.2. Classification (NCBI taxonomy): domain Eukaryota; kingdom Viridiplantae; phylum Streptophyta; class Magnoliopsida; order Asterales; family Asteraceae; genus Artemisia; species Artemisia tridentata. The sequence continues at coordinate 207,934,045 of CP139502.1, forward strand.
AATTAGGCGAATTTTAAATAGCTTGAATTGATTGAATTTCTTTGGTGGGATTACTAGATCTTTGATAGTAGGTTTGATTGCAAGTGAAATGAGATGGATTGGTTAAGTATTGAATGAGATCTTGAGTTTTTTTTAGAATGAGGGATTATGAAGGACGAATTTGATGAATTTAGAATCAAGATTGATTGAATTTCTTGTGGTATATGGTTATGAATTAGTGTTTATATGCTATTTGATTGATTATATGGACCACTTCTTTGTTCAATTTTGATTTGATTCAAGGATTTTAGAGGTTTGGAATTTAAGAGGTTATGGAGGATTTAGCATTTAGAATAAGCCACAAATAAGCTAAAAGGAGAAACGAACTATCTTGACTAGTATTGGGGAAGAGTAGAAATCCCGTTTTTACCATAGAGTAGCAGTGAACCGCGGCTGGGGGACCCAACCGCTGGCTGGAAGTCCAACCGGGCGGCTGGGAGTTTCTATGAAGGCAGGTTTGAACCAATCGCCGGTTCGGGGGTTGAACCGCGCGGTTGGTGAGGTTTATATAAAAAAAAATATATTTGTTCTTGTCTTCCTAATTTAATCCTTTAGCTCCAATATTTCTTGTGTGCTTGTGTTGTTTTTGTTGTGTAGAAATTTTTGAAGGAAGCTCCTAAAGAAGAGGAGAACCCACTCATTGCGTTGTACGCCTAGCAAAGTGGAAGCAAGAAAGCTAAAAATCTCATGCCGATTACTAGTGATCATTTGAAGTGGGGAAAGCTAAGCAAAGAGGCTAAGGCTTGTTTCAATAGCCGTTTAGCTATGTTACAAAGAAAGGAGATTGCGTACCATGGATAATTGATTGGAGTTTGTTTACAAAATATGGACTTTATACGGGACTTGAGAAGTTTATGGATCTTAGCACGGAATGTGAAGATGGAAGTATTTATGAGGATTTTAGTATGGAGGCTGCTTTTAAGATTGATGAAAAGCAAGTTTACAAGGAATGTTGTTTGGAGTTCTTTTCGACAATCTACTTCAATCAAGATGTGGATTTGAGCAACATTGTGAATGAGAAATGTGTATGACTTCGCTTGTTTGGGGAAGATCATGTGAACACTTTACTGGAGTTTGCACTATTGCTTGAGTTATATGATGAGGTTGATATTGCTGATGAGAGATTTATGGCACATTTTTCTAGGTTGGAAAGGGAGTACCCGAAGTACGGTTGCAAAACCCACGCATGGTACTCTGATGAAGCGAAAAGTGTACAGTTGGAATTTGATCGGGGATCCGAATAGTCCTAGTCCAAAGGTGGTGGAAATGCATCATCCACTATCAAGGCTTTTGCATACGATACTTGTGAACACGTTTATACACCGAGGTAATAGTCAAGATGAAGTTCATGGGCCGGATTTGTAGTTGATTGAGATGATAACGAGGAAGGGAAAAAGTTTAAGTTAAATGTGGTATGGACCTTGGTAACTTATTTGTCCAAGAAGGCAGCTATTATCACGGAGCATGGGTATATTAATGGAGGTCATTACGTGTCAAAGATTGGTAGTAGTTTGGGGTATGCTATACCTAAAGAATTGAACAAGATTACGGTGGTCAAGAATTGTGATTTGCTTGATAAGAAGAGTCTTACGGGTTTTCTTGATCATGACAAGAAGCAATTGGTGGAGAAAATAGCTAATGTAGTTCGTAACCCACCACCACCAAGACAAAGGGGAGAACCATCGGGGCTTGATTCAGGATGGGGAGAATGGCATGCAAATTTGCCACTAGTTGAGAAGAGAAAAGTTTGGAGAGATATGACTATGATAAGGGTCGGACACCAATTGGATTATTGTGCACCAATTCTTACACACCTTGGAGAACAAAGTGTTCTACCATAATCTTTTCCAATGAATTACGATCCACCTAGTGTTCCACCTTATCCCTATCCATATACACCTTACCCATTGCAACATGTGCCTTACCCGACATCATCTAGTGCATTTCAAGGAAGGGTACAATGTTAATCATGAGGGGTTCATGGGTTATTATTCTTCTGATGTGGGACCAAGTGGCTATGAAGTGCGAACTTTGTCAGCAGTTGTTGGCCTAGGAGCTTTGGTTGATTATGGAGGTGATGATGATTATGAGAACATAGATGAAGAATGATTTTGATGATCATTTGAGGTTTTATTGTGATGTGTAACGGATAATTATTCTACTTCTCTCTCGTACTTTATTTCTGAACTATTTTTATTATGTCATGTAGGATATTTTTAAGGTTTTCTAGGAACTACTACTACTACTTAATTAGGATTATTAAGTACTTTTATTATTATGGATGCATGTTTTTGTTTGTGTTTTGTTTGGATGGTATATTTGTTTTATTTTTCAGGTTTGAGGAACCATGGAATTATTGACGGATCATATGGTTGGTTCATTTTGGAGTTGGAAGTGATCAACTCATGCGTTAAAAACCAAATATGGATCTCGCACGATTTCTCGGTGATATCATTTACTATTTATTTTCTCTATTTCCTTTACTTTAGAGTTAATTTTTCACATTGAGGACAATGAAAAACTTAAGTGTGGGGGAGGGAAGTAAATAGTGAAAATGGTCTAGTTTAAAAAAAATTGTGATTATTTTGGATTTTGTTTGTTTGCCCATGAGGAAATTAGTTGTTTTTTTACACCTAAAAAGCTTATATAATTAAAACAACTTGGAATTTTCCAATACCATAAAATGGCAATTTGAAATTTTGAACGTATCTCGATTAAGTGAAGCAATCTGTTCTTGAGATTGATCACATTATTTGTGCATTTATATCCTATTCTACTAAATACGTGAGGATTTGAGCCTATCATTTAAAGCATATATCTTTATGCTTAAATTCTATTTTCTTGCTATGAGTGTGCCGGTGATTGAATTGATTCTAGAACTTGTGCTTGTCATGCATTACGAATTCGAAAGTAAGGTCACATTCGTGTTATATAGATGAATTTAAATGATAAGGGGCAACTTAGGATTTCAACGAAATGGCCCTCCATTTACATATAATGATATATTAGCTAGCCACATCGATTAGTTAACCACTTTTTATGGACCCATTTGTTAGCGCTTATTTTTAGTGCTAGATACCCTTAGTACACCCTCTGAGCCATTCTTTTTCATTTTGTTACATCCAGAAAAATAATAAAAGATTTTACACTTTAAACTTTAGCCTAACCCTTTATCAAGTCGAATCGATAAGTTGCTTGTTGCTCGGTGTGAAGGAGTTTTTGATGAATATTAGTCTACACTTTGTATTTCGGATATACCGTTCCGACAAAGAAAAGGTAGCTACTTATTTATATTTTTGAGGTATATGCTCATCCAAAGTGTGGTGGATGTTGGAAAGAAAAGAAAGAAAAAAATAATAATAAGTTATCAAAAGAGAAAAAATGAAAAAATATAGATGATGACAGAAATAGCCAATGTGCTATATATATATATATATATATATATATATATATATATATATATAGCCAATGTGCTATATATATATATATATATATATATATATATCTTTACATTATATATAACAGGAGGCGTTACACGTAGATAATGCCACATCAATGCCACCTCAATGCCACATAATCATAAAAATGCCACATAGTCATAAACTATGCCACTTTGGATGAGCTAAAATTCGGATTAAATTCGTGTAAAAATAAACATGGTGAGATTCGAATCTGCATCTTTTGGTTAACATGCAAACGTCTCAACTAATGGAGCCAAGCCATTGATTGTGATCAAGGACCTAAAACAAAAAAAATATACTATACAAAAGAGATTAAGCTAAACACAGAGGGACGGGGAAAAACCATCAGGGCATAACTATATGTCTCTTATCAATATTTGTTACCTTTCCCAAAACCCCAAAACCCTAAATCGACTTCTCTGCTAATGATAATAATGTAACATCTACCGCCATCATCATCATCATCATCAATCCCTCCCAAATTCCGCTTCAATTCTCAGCAGAAAACCCTAATGTGCTTCTTTTTCATTCGTGCACCATTCAATCCCTCCCAAATTCCTAAAACCCTAATTTTTCAATATACACAAATGCATGTTCATCACAAATCAAGTAAAATAGTTGTATATGATAAATTATAATGGATGCATGATGTTTTATTTTGTCTAATAGTTGTTTATATTTTATTTTATTGGTTTTATTTAAAATTCAATTTTGTGTGCTCTATTTTTTGCAGAAAAAAATATATGTCGATCGAATAATCAATAGCTAGTGTTGTGTACGCTTCTAATGAGGTCTTGCTTCTGTTTTCTAATTGTTTTTTAATGTTTAGTTAACTAAACCTATGCATGTATTGATGATGTTGGAGATTGTGAAATTCCATGGGAAGATCTGGTAATTGGTGAAAGAATTGGACTAGGTAACAATATAAAGGACTATGACTATATTATACTACAACCCTAATATAGTTAGTTCTGTGATCATGTGTTACACTGTTTACCTCTGCGAGTTTGGATGTATTTTCGCTCTTTAGTTCCCTTCTCTAATACATGTATTACTTTTATATGCAGGTTCATACGGTGAGGTTTATCATGCTGATTGGAATGGCACTGTAAATCTCAGTTATCTTATTACTAAAAAGAATTTTATGGTAGTTAGGAAAAAGTTTAGTTAGACATTTTCACTGAGTGCTTAGCCACTGTATAGCCTAAGTATTTGCTATCTCTTTAAAAATGTGGTGGCAGTGAAGAAGCTCCTTGATCAGGATTTTTCAGGTGCTGCTTTAGCAGAGTTTAAGAGAGAAGTAAGTAAAGTGCCATGAAAAGAGTTTATGAGATTAGCCTTTATTAAGTTATTGAGTAAGTATATAAGAGGTGTTTTGAACTGCATCATTTACCTATAGCTTTTGTGGATTTATTTAGTCACTGCATGTTTAATCTACAAGAGTTGGAAAGCATGAATACCATCAAAAATGAAAGCTTTGCTAGGAACAATGAAGGCTTTTTGAGAATAGTGCCCTGGGTAAATTTAATAGATCTAAGGGTGTACACGTTTTTAGTATTTTTTTATTAAAATCATAACTTGCTGTTTAATGTTGGTGGTCTGCTCATGGTTGATAATTTACTAATACCGGAGTTTTCAGACAGTCACATGTTTGGAGTGGGAATAGAGAGACAAAACCTCTTGCAAAAGCTGTGTCACAACTACCACTAAAAAGCCACAGGTGCCAACAGAGGTAACAATGTTTTTTTTTTCCTTTATATTTATGATTTATGATTTAAAAACTGTCCCCATACCAGTTTTCTCATTACATGTCACTGATAAACTTGCCAACATATACTATGACTACTAAAAATTAGGCTTTCTTTTACATCTTATTATATAGGTTATGTCGTACATATCGCCTACCAAACTAGCTCCCAACATGTGATGATTTGGCTCAAAGGGCTGATAGCTTGAACTTTTTAGATTAGAGAATAATATAACATACATGCGATTACAGAACATAGGTCATTGTTTCTGATGCAATATCCCAGTGGTCTATTTCAGTTGTATTATTACAGTAAAATCTTTGTTACTTATTCTTAATAGATGCCACTTTCTATAATTATAAGTAAAAGTCGAAATATGGGTTGAAACTCGTCATATTTGGTAAGGGTCACAGTGGGATGGGTTATGTTAAGTTGATCCACATTCAATTTTTTTTTGTTGCGCATTCTTTATTAATAAATAATGCATTGATTTATGACTACAAAATTATAATATTGCAATAATAGACTAAATCTTCAAATAAAAACGATTTAGGAGATCATATGCATATACAAAATACATTGGGAAATTAGTAACCCTTTTTTACCCATAACTTTTTAATTATTCTTTTTATTCTAATTTGACCCGTTTGAGCTAAAGAACAACCCAACGCGTTGGTAGTAAATGGGTCAGCATTGCACCCTAAATTTTAACAATAATTGAGTACACATGCATAACGTATTATTATGTGAAACTCACAGAAAATGATGCACTCACAAGTTCGGTAACTATATTGGCTTTATTTTTATGCACACAAAATAAAATTAGTGTTTTGCTTGGTCTAACTTAGTCGACTATGCTAAATTTATACACCATAAAAATAAATAGAGTTATGTAGGTAACTATATTGGCTTTATTTTTTATGTAGGTAACTTAAAACATTGCACTAGGGTTTGTGATTTATAATCTCTTGGATTGGATTTGTTGATATAGCCCGCTCATGATAGGACGTGAGTGGTATAGCTCAATTGTAAAATTATTGGGTTAATGAGCGTAGAAAGTTACTACTGTAGATATAGAATTTGTATAGCTCTTATAGGGACCGTTTGGAATTGCTTATTAGAACTGCTCATTATAGTATAAAGGGGATATTTAGAAAATTGAGCGAGTATTTGAGTCTGGAGTTGGAAATTCAAGTATTTCAGTAAAATTTTGTGACCTGATAAGAGCACACAAGCTTCTATAAGCTTGTGTGAACTGAAATAAGCTACAAATTCTATAAGCAAACCCAAAAAGACATTTCTAAGCTGAAAAAGCAGTCTTAAATAATCAAAAAGCTCAGAACTAAAATTAATCAATTAAGGCAAAAATTGCATATTTAAACAGACTGAGCACTTTATGTAGTTAATTGTGCTAACAAGTGGAGTTTTTCCTCTATTTAAATGAAGGATTATGAATGGATGATACGTATTAGACTTTAGTTTTTTAAATGTAACGATTTTTGTAATAATGTTATGAAATAATAGAAGATCCCACGCATACATTTCTAGATTTTGAAGTAGCTTTTTTTAGTTCTGAATTTCTAACTATTGCCTCCTCTGATAATCTGATTTTTTATTCTATACTTCATAGACTGAGTGCAAAGGAACTTTTGCGACATCGCTTTATTACAAATGCTAAGAAGAAACCGAGACACTTGGAGAGAATCAGGTACTTATAACGGGATTTATTTGGGATGTAACTGATCTCAAACGGGTTTTATCAGTCCACTAATAGTTTCCAGTCAAATGTGCAGCTGGTGTTATCCGTAAGGGTGACCAATGGTCTGCTGCAATACCAGATGGCTGCTGCAACAATTTCTAGTGCACCTGTGTTGCATTCCTCAACCACGCAGGTGATCAACTCATTATTTGCTTCCAATTCCTTTTTTATATACCAATTTATTACTGTCAAAGTGCTATATTGCAGAAACAACCATCGTTGGGTTTCTTCTAGATTTTAAAGTAGTTTTTTTTAAGTTTTGAATTTCTAACTGTTACCCCCTCTGATAATCTGATTTTTTATTCTATACTTCAGAGACCAAGTGCAAATGAACTTCTGAGACATCGCTTTATTACAAATACTAAGAAGAAACCGAGACTCTTAGAGAGAATCAGGTACTTATAACGGGATTTATTTGGGATGTAACTGATCTCAAACGGGTTTTATCAGTTCACTAAAAGTTTTCAGTCAAATGTGCAACTGGTGCTATCCGTAAGGGTGACGTGTGAATGTCACTGTCTTTTAGTTTTTTAGTATCTCTTGCTCTTATCTGCTCTATTACTATATATGATTTTATTTTATTTTTTGCATCTCATTTGCGAATAAGTTGACGGAATATAGTTTCATTTGTCAAAAGGAACATCCACTTTGTAGCACATCATGGCTCTTTTAAGATTGTAATGTCTATAAATATTTGAATCTTACTTCTATTTATTTAATTGATTTAAAGGATGTTGCGTTGAAATCCTTAAAATACTTTTTCCAAAATTGATGATAAAATCAATACCATAGCTCATTTTTGTAATTACCCAAAGTGGTTAGGTGAAAATACTTTTTTGTTTTTATTGGATTTGTGATTATTCTATTGAATACGATTAGAAGATAATGTTTATGTGATGATGATCTTTCGTTTGCTTAAATCAGCCGTATCTATCTGTCAAAAGCTGGAAGCTGCTGGCGTGGTGAACGAGTTAGATATTTCAGGTATGAAATTAATATGCTTGTCTATAATCTTAGAAGTGGAAAAAATGGGCCGGTTAGGTAGGTTCACTTAGGGGTCTAAACGGCTTTGGGTCAGTTTGGGTTGGACCATAAACAGTTTTTGTCCATTTATGGTGAAGATGGTTACAGATGCTATACATATATACAGTTAATGTTTTTAATTTGACCTGGTTAACCTTTTAGAGATTAATTCCCAGGATTGACCATTTTGTTATAAAACATTATCCAACCCGTACAAAATTTTAATTTTTTTTTTCTTTCACACTATCACCAATCTGGTGGTTAGATTGGGGCATCTTGTCAAAACATAGACTAGATAAGGGAATCTACGGGTGCAACTGTTGTTGCTCAAAACCAGTTGCCGTTATGTGTATCTGCTCATGAATCAGATAAAGTAGTGCAGCCCAAGCTAGACATGCACCTGCCATTTCCAAGCAGCCCAAGCTAGACATGCACCTACCGTTTTCGAGCTGGCAACTGTCAAGAAAGAGCTCGAAGATCTTCGTAAAGACTATGCTTTACTGGTCGCTGAAAAGGATATAGCTGTATTTGATGTAGCTATATGTCACGATGTTTGGGGATGCTTATCCAAGGATAGTATCTGTTCAGGTATTGCATCATTTAATTATTTGTTCCAAACAAAAATGCACAACTGGTGACTGTATTATTGCTCTCTAAAATTTTACCCGATTGTGCTTATAAAAATAAAATCAGACCCTAATGAGCTTATTTTGTGCTTAATATTTAGCATGGAAAGAGGCTAGATCAGACACTAATAACTGATGAACCAGTTAAGGTGAATCTGATGAACTATTTTTCAGGCAATAAATAAGCACTCATTAAGCTATGAATTGAACTTATAACTGGAAAATAGCATTTAACAATAAGCAAACAACTTATAAAATGAATTTGAAACCCTTTAACCTACAAATAAGCACTAGAAATGGCTTAAAAACTGACTGATCAGGTTGTTATTGTGAATTAGGTTCTGTGACAGATTTTTAAGAACATTGTAGTAAAAGACTCTGCATCAGGTTGGTCAAAAAGGTTTGGGTTCATATGATATTCTACACTTGAAGGGGTTGTTGCTGGTATAGATAGCATGGATGGCAAGGTAAACTATGTACACTCTTAAAGATATTATAAACTTATGTAACAAAGAACTACAAATTGTTGTTATACTGATTAAGGACTAATAAGTCGTCGTTGTTTAATGCCTGAAAGTAACTTACTTCGGCTCATTTGTAGTGGCTTGCATGATCACAATGGTCGCTGAGTTTAATGCCTGAAAGTAACTACCTTTCTCACTTTCTTAACATGTTAACTATAGGTACATTTACGGTAGACATATAACTTATGAACACCTTTTTCATATGTTCAAGTTTAACAAGAATTAGTTACCTGATTACATATACTCTGGAAGTTTCTATATATTTTCTACTCATCCATGTGTGGTGAATGCAGGTCATTGATCATGCCCACGTAGTGAAGAAGAGTGCCTCATCAGTTCATCCACACCACTAGACAAAGAACTAGCAGAATTACTAAGGACACGCACATATGTTTTGTTTGTAAAAATATTTACCAAACAACTCAAAGCTTTTCGATCTCTACAATTTAAACACTAAGGTATGCATGTTATAGCTTCCGCGGAGCAAATTACACCATCTCTCGGGGCACTGATATGCTGCTTGACATTGTTATTTTCTTGATTTGCAGGTTACGGATGCTATGTTATATGCCTGCTTCTCTGTCTATACCAATTGTTCGTAAGTACCATCTAGCTCTCTCTCTCTATCTCTCACACTCTCATGGACATGGTTTTTCATACGTATTTTTATCCATTGTAGGGATGCAAAGAAGAAAGCAGCAGCCTCCGCTTCTCATTCGCAAGGATCGGCCTTAACTGCTGTTGATCCTGGTCTTTATGAGACGTTTCTCACTAAATGGACAAATGTGGCGGCCCCATTATTTACCCAAAGGCATGAAAATGCTTCATTTATGAAAATAAAAGAGCAAGAATTAGAAATGGAGAAACTAGGCTTACTCAACAACGGAAAATTAAAGCAGATAGACTTTAATACGAGAGACGGCAACTTCAGTTTCAACGTGAACAAATGGAATGGCAAAAACAAGAAAAAATGGAGAAAGACATCATCTACTACATTACATCTCATGAGTATTTGACTGAGAAAGCACTAGAGAGGTGCTTAACCTTGAAGCAAAAAATCAAGAAAAGCTACAATTTAGACTATTAGTTTAAGTTTGTTTTAGTTTTTATCGTAATGTTTTTTTAGTTGAATTGTAATCTTTTAGTTGAATTGTTATTGTAATGTTTTTTAATTATGAATGAAATTTTAATTTAAAAAATACAGTTACGATCGACATTGTGGTCACTTTTAACAAATTGTGGTTGTGTGTAGTATTGGATAGAGAAAACTGATGTGGCGCTGACGTGGTTAAGGGTGACCACAATCTTTGTGGTTGCCATTAGCATCGGCTTAAACATAGGCAATTTGCTAATATCTATGAAGAACTATGTGAAACTACTTCTTGAGACTTGCAACCCGTTTACACACCTTCATAAGCTTTCCAAATCTTTTGGTACTCAATATATGAGTTTTCATGCCTCACTCTCAATTTCTTTTATAGTATGACAAATGTGTGTTGTATTTCACAGTATCTAACATCCACTTTGCAAAGTATTACAAGCAATGTAGGTGAAAGAAATTTGAGACTCTTGTGTTATGTTTTATCTTCACTCTTCATAACTTATCATTAGAGGAGTTGTTAATATTAATTTTGACCCAGAATGTTTAGCACGTGAAGTGACGTACGAGCTTGGATATGTGTAACGTCACTTAAATTTAGACGTCATCAAGTAGAAGATATGCAATTACATGTGATTACTTTGAGAAACATTGTACATTAGTGTATATGCTAAATTGGATTGATTAAATTTGAATTTTGATTAGATGTTTTTTACTTAATTTCACGTAACTCATGCATTACTCACTGAAATGTAAACAACACAAAATACTAAAGTTGATAATAACCTTTTATCAACTATCGACATTTCATCGACACTTTAAAAATGCAAATTACTAAAATTGAACAAAAACAAAATGATATAATACCCACAAAACATTCAAAGGATACTCACAAGTCATGCCCGCCTTTGGGCGGGCTTTGACCACTTCCTCTCGATATCAAACCAACACACTGTCTTACAATTAAATAAATCTATACTACATAGTAATGATTACCTACAATCAAAATACAAGACTATATATAATTAATAAACATATATTGTAAATGTATATCACATGTAGCAGAAAACAATGTAAACTAAATACTGCATCAAAAGATACGGTTACATAAATGCATGCAACATATGCATTCGGAAATGTTATATAAAAAACCAAACAAAACTCCAATCCTTTCAAACCGTTCCTTTTAGTCAGCATATACAAACCACTTATACAACTAGACATTTAAGTAAAATCTATACACTCTAATATGTACATTAATGAATACCTATTTTAAACATACAACACATAAAAAAATTAAGAGTAAATCACAAAAATGGTCACTATGGTTTGTCTATTTTTTCACATTTAGTCACTGAACTTTTTTTTGGACATACATGGTCACTGAAGTTTCAAATCGTTACAGATTCAGTCAACCTTAGTGACCATTTATGTAATTTTGGACAAACCATAGTGACTATTTATGTAACGAAATTGAAACCTTAGTGACTGGATCTGTAACGATTTGAAACTTCAGTGACCATGTATGTCAACAAAAAAGTTCAGTGACTAAATGTGAAAAAATGGACAAACCATAGTGACCATTTATGTAATTTGCTCAAAAATTAATTAACATGTATTTTAAATGTATAAAATATGTATTATACACCAACTCATACTAAATAGTACATAAATAACAATAACATAACCCTATTTACGTAAATTACAAGTCATGCCCGCCCATCGGGCAGGCTTTGAAACTAGTATACACACACACACACACACACACACACACACACACACACACACATATATATATATATATATATATATATATATATATATATTATATATATATATATATATATATATATATATATATATATATATATATATATAGGGGGACTTTCTTACGAGAACCATTTTATCTGCGAGAACTGAGAGAACCACAAAAAACATAATGCACGCCTTTTAAAATAAAATAAAAATACATGCAAATCATCAATAATCGTAAGTATCCACCTATGTTCTTCAATATCATCATGAACTCATCCTCTTTTTTCACAAAAACCTTACACAAGGCCGCAATATTGTCGTTGCATGCCTTATAAGAACATACATGCACACCTTCAAAGAAAAATGTTGTATTTCCAATTTCTTATCAAATTCTTTAGAACAACTATGTTTTTTTAAAAACATATATGTTGTTTTTAGAACATATGTGCAAAAATACAATTATTGAAGGCGTGCATTTATGTTTTTGGTGGTTCTCTCAGTTCTCGCAGATAAAATGGTTCTCGCAAGAAAGTCTCACTATATATATATATATATATATATCTTGCATGGAACCTGGTATGGCTTATGTGTAGCAGGAGTGGAGAAGCCCGCCCGATGGGCGGGCATGACTTGTAATTTTGCATTTTAATTTGATAAGCGTACGATTTTTTATATTGAATGCGTTAACAATTAAAATAAATAAACGTCAAAATTTATAGAACAATTAAAATATACAAAGTTTTTTGTAACAGCATAGTATATGATTTAAGCTCAAAACGTTATCATAATCCTATTGAAACCTCACATTGTGCACGTCATGTCATGATCATTTTACACTTAATACCGAAACAATTAATAGTTACCTGATTTGTGTGGTATTGAATCATTGAAACCATGCTTTTAAACGATCATAAGATTGCTCAAAGAAAGTACGTCATCTATTTGCTTTAAGTGGCAAAAAGAGGTGCTAGGAATGAGGCAGCTGGATCAACAACTTTTCTAATGAACTATAATGTTGCTAGACCTGTAATATAAAATAGCTTATTAATAATATTTATTATCTGTAAAGATAAAACTAATGGTCGTTATAACTAGAAGAAAAACTGGTGGAGTAATAGAGGGAAGCATCCATATTTCTTGCTATCCAAAGTCAGAAGAGACTTTTGCTAGGATATGTGGTTACTGCGAGCAAAACGACATCCATTCACCTTGTTTGACTGTCATAGAATCACTTCTTTTCTCTGCTTGGCTTCATCTAACATCAGACGTCGGGTACAAAACCTAAAAGGTATAGATCTTATATATATTAGAGGTGACATGATGGATGACGGGTCAAAATGGGTCATTTTTACATGTCAAATTGGTCTGGTTTCACTCACAAACACTTCTTTTGTCCAATTTGATTAATAATTAATGTGTTAATGATGATTACAATAATAACATATATCAGAATAAAAGAATTTTGGAGGTTGCATTCAGTGATAAAAGATTTTGGGCGTTTGGCTTTTTGGAAGTGAGCTGGATGAAAAGTCAAAAGCAGTTCAATGTGGATGTTATAAGAAATTAAATCAAGTACAAATGTTGTTAATAATGTTGTAACAACATCAACCACTTACTAACACCAAACGGCAAAACTTGTTAGAACAAAAAGTAAACTCTGAAAATAATGATCCACCAACTCATAATAAAGTGATTTCCTGCACCTTGAGCTACAGATTCATTAACACTGATTGTCCGCCGTTTTCCTCGTCTACCTTTAGCTGATGAATACTTTTTCTTCCCCCGTTGAGCATTTGCATCTTGCTTAGGATTTTCATTTGGCTCCTTAACAGATATTTCATTTGGCTCCTTTATAGGATTTTAATTTGGCTCCTTAACAGGTTCCTGGCTCTTTTCCACTAATTTGATTCCGGGACTTGTAGGTGAACTAACTTCCGTCAGTTGAGCACCTTCCACCACAGAAATTTCAGTTGGTCCAACACCTCCATTCTGATGATATTCAACTGCAGTAATATTTAATAAGGAAAAAAATGTTCAAAACTATACACTAACGAATTGTCAAACAATGATATTTAAATATTTAGGAGGTTTAAATAATACCTGTGACTGGAGTCTTGGGGCTTTTGGGTTGTAACTTAGGAGGTCTACCCCTTTTCCTTTTTGGAGCAACAGTTGCAGCATCCTCTTTCCTTCCCTCCTAAATAAAAACATTTAACTATTTTATAGAAGTATAATGATGGACAAAATGGTCCCTAAAAAGTGGGTTGATACATGAATTGCAATTCCAGCCACCCAATCTATATTGTTTCATTCAGTGCAAGTAAAGGTGTGATAGTTTGTTTTGCAACATCCATGTCAAATGTAATTTTGCTACCTTACCAACCACAGTCATAACATCATTCCATTCAACCATGTAAAAAGTGATATTTACTTTGCTACATCTAAATTGGTCTAATACACTTTTAAGTAAATGAGCTTCATATCATTAGAATTAGGATGCGAACCGGTAGGTGAAATGTTAATGGTAACAAATGTAACATATAGTAGTCAGTGTGAACCTAGAATAATCAAATGTATGTATTACTTTTTCTTGCAGGACGCGGCCGCTTGTGGATTTCGGATGGAACGACAAAAGGTGTTTGGCATATCTCAACTGATATCCAAACAAAAATTAGCATAAACACTGGTTCTGTATCCTAATTTACAGATAAGTAAGTCACATATGTCAGATGACAATTTACCATTCAGTTTTCTTTTATATCTGCTATTTATGGCAACTGATTGGAATATCCTAAATTGCTCTGCGTTTTCTTTTTGTCAGATTATAGATTTATAATCATGTTTAACATAATAATTACTAATTAAATTTAGAACGCAAGGATGATAAATCATTTGCGTGTATCCAAGCCGGCCAAGCCCATTATGACACACTATATATAAAAACTTACCCGTTTTGACCCGTTTATAATAAAAATAGTTTTGAATAAACTCATTTATAACAACTATATAGTAATTGTAGGCAAGCTCACATCACTAAAATGTTACAACTCAGAATTACAATACAAATAAACCATAAAAAATGATAAATGACCAAAAGTTGCATATAACAGCAATTGATATACCTTTACATTTGAAGACGCTTCTGTTACTTCGGTGACGTTTTGAGTTTCAGTCGATTGAGATGTGTTTAGTGTGGTATCGGAAGGAGGTCCGTTCTCATTTAAATCAATTGACGATGTATGACTCATGTCGGATTAACACCCCAGCCACATACTTCTAAACTAATTTAAGAACTTCCTAAATTTCAAATGTAAGTTGTAATCCACATTATTTGGAATTTAATTTACATACCTCAAATGGAGTTGGAGTAGTTTCGTTGCATGTCAAGTGTCTAGCAGATAAGATAACAGGTGAAACGGATACTGTGTGTTGGGTTGATCTGCAAAAATAATAATAATAATAATAATAATAATAATAATAATAATAATAATAATAATAATAATAATAATAATAATAATAATAATAATAATAATAATCTTATCAAGCAACCTTTAGGACGTGTGCATTAAGAATCTGCATTTTACGGCTACAGTGCTATTTTATTATTGTTTTTTGTCTGTTTGACCCGTTAAAGATAAAGCAAAACCCACATCAACCCATTCATCATTATGTATATAGTGACATTAAGAGGTACCCAGGATTGCAGAATTCCAGCAGAAACGGACTTATCATCATCTAGTGAACTGAAATAAACCTCCACTGATATTGAGGAGGGATACTTTGCTATGTTTTTCGACCCATGGTAACAACATTCTTTTTTGTGGTATCTGATGTACTCATTGTTAGTTTCTCGAAAAACTTGAGATTAGAAGGCAAGTTCCATGGAAACCTGCCATTTTTCCCGATTCCCATATCATGAGTTGTAGCAACTACAACAATAGGTCATTTTTACATGTCAAATTGGTCTGATTTCACTCACAAACACTTCTTTTTTTAGGATTTATTTTAAAGTGATGGTCATTTGTCATTGTAATAGTTTAATTAAGTGTGTCGTTGTTTGAGTTAGTTAGTTTAATCAACGGGCTTGGGCTTAAGCTTGTTAGTTAAATGTTATGATTATGTAATCCTTGTATAAGCCCATCTCAAGCCCAAGCCCACCCAAGTCTAGAAAACTATAAATACCCATCCCCTCCTCACTTGGAGGGTGTTGCTTCAAGGGGTATTCACATCTTGTATCTCTGATTTTCTTATCGCAAGCTAATCTCTTGAAGTTGCCGCCTCTCTTATTTTTATCTATCTTATCTTATTCTTCTTTCTTTAATTCTTTCTTATTCTTGTTTCTAATATTGTGTTTATGATAAAGGATCAATATTAAGATTTAACAAGTGGTATCAAGAGCATAAAAAAGTTAAAGATCTAGGATTATATACGGTTATTCACACGTTACTGTTTCATATATTTTTTTTTGTCTCGTTACTTTTCCATTAGGATTGCTATTGTTACATTGTTTTTGCTTCATATATTTTGTTTTTATCTCTACTGTTCTCTAGCACCATCTTTCATCAAAGCAGCATCAATATAGTCGAACGAGGAGGTTTCATCGAACGAGCAATATAGTCGAAGCATTTTGATCGAACCAACATTTCATCGAAGGAGGTTTCATCGAAGGAACCACTTGATCGAAGGTATCAACTGATCGAAGGAACCAACTGATCGATCGAACCAGCAAGTTTCATCGAAGGAGCAACCTCATCGAAGGAGCAGTCATCGAACGAGACAAGGGTAGTCGAGTTAGACTTACTCTTCCAATTGATCGAACGAACTTGTTGATCGAACGAGCATTTTTGATCGAACGAGTCACTTGTTCGAACGAGTTAAAACTAGTCGAACGAGTCACTTGATCGAACGAGTTTGATCGAACGAGAAAACTAGTCGAACGACCACTTTGATCGAACAACTTCTTTGATCGAACCAAACTTCATCGAACGAGAACTTTGATCGAACCAACTTCCATCGAACCAAACTTCATCGAAGCAACTTTCATCGAAGGAGTATTTCATCGAACGAATTCTTTGATCGAACCAAACTTCATCGAAGCAACTATTTAGTCGAAGCAACAAGTTCATCGAAGCAACTTTGTAGTCGAACCATCACTTTCATCGAACGAGCTACTTTTGATCGAACCATATTTTTGATCGAACGAGAAGGATAGTCAAACGAGCTCTTAGTTGAACGAGCACTTAGTCGAACGTTCACCTAGTCGAAGCAAGTTACTCATAGTCGAACCAAAGTTTGCTCTAGTCGAACCTGAATTCTTTTTCATACTTGTGTTTCTTCATTAGTGTGTTTGATATGTTTGTGTTTGCTTTTATATTGTTGCTTGCTTCTTGTCTATACATTTACATTATTATAGTGAGAGTTTGCATGTTACTGATGACGTGTTTCATAAGAAGCATTATTATAGTGTGACTTTAGTATAATAATCTTTTGTTTTGAAGTTTGCATGTGACTTGACGTGTTGTGTTTTCTTTCTGTTGAAGTTTGCTTGACGTGTGTAACTTTAACGTGTTAACTTTAGTATTACTTGCTTTTTGCTTTTAACGTGTTAACTGTTGACGTGAAGTTTGCTTTTGCTTTCACGTGTGCTTGCTTTTTGATTTATTAATTTATGAGCTGTCAACTTTAGTTTGTTATCTTTAAGTGTTTGTGACTTGGTGACTTTGTAACTTTGTGAGTAATTTTCAAGTTTGGGATTTATCAAGTTTGAAGTTTATCTTCTTTGTGAACTTATCAAGTTTCTAAATCTCAAGTTTCTCAAGGATTATCAAGTTTCTCACAAGTTATCAACTTTCTCGATATATCAAGTTTCTCAACGACTCTTCAAGGACAACGACAAAGGACTTAAATCAAACAAAACTCGTGAACAGTAACCAACCGTATCCTAGTTCTTTAACCAATCCAACATCATCTTTATCATACAACTTCATCAATGGCCGCTCACCAAAACAATATCACAACTGATTTGGCATATGCGTTTGCATTAATCACCAAAGCATTAAACATCCCACCACACAACAACAACCAATGGAATTCACCGTACACTGACAACATGCAGTCATATATAGGACAAGAAGGCCAAATGGTTGAGGTTATTGAGCATCAGCAAGGAAATGCAACGGGTATTCAAATGGGGAATCAAATGCAATATGCTGGGCAGTATACAGGAAATCAAATAGATCAGTTTGTGAATAAGAATGGGGTCAATCAAAATGCAAATTATTGCTTCATGACTTCTTCTGCAACCCAAAGGAGTGATATAGGTAGAGCTGGAAATGTCAATACAATGGATAGGGTAGAAAAACTCCAGTACATGTTGATGCTAGCCAAAAAGGATGAATCGGGAATACCCTTGACTGATGAGGAATACAACTTCATGGTTACAAGAATACTTAATGATAATTCTACAGAAATTATTGGAACCTCTGACGTTATGAATATTCAGCAAGCAACAACATCGTGCAGTGATTCTGACACTCCTCCTACCTATGACACGGAACCACTCCATGAGACATCAACTCCAAGTAATGAGGCTAATCCGTTTGCTCATGAAAAGCCACATTCTGTGCCTCTCGAACCTACTTATGATACATATTTGGACACGCCAAGTTGTAGCAATATTACTTTGGCAACTCCAAATATGGATTCTAATGAAGTTCAAGCTGCACAAAATGATGCTAATGATGAGGAAACCCGTGCTTTATTTGAATCATTACTGAATAATTATCGTACTGAGATTGAAAAAGTGCAAAAGGTCAATAGCGATGTTAAGGCCACTAATGAAAAATTGACCACTGAGCTTGAGAGATACAAGATGAACGAAAAAGATTTTGAATTTAACCACAAACGTCAGTCTGAACTTGAAATTGGTTATAGAGATTCCGTTTCAAGGGAGAAACATTTGCAAATCAAATACGACACTCTTGATGTTAGATTGAACATGCAAATTAAATCCTTAAAAGCAGAAATTTCTGATCTAACCAACCAACTTTCTAAACAAAAATCAACTTGCTCTGATCTTCAAAAAGAAAAGAAAAAGTTGCAAGAAAAGTTTTCCAAACGAGAAGATGAACTTCTTGATGAAATTCTTGACAAACAAGAAACGATTAAAAAGTTGGAAGAACTGCTTGTTAAAACGGGTCACTCTACTCAAACAATTAATATGTTAATTAACGACAAAAACCCGATTTTATATACAAGAAAGAAAATGGCTCTCGGTTGTGAAAACCCTTGTTATCTCAAGAAAGCTCAGCAAAAACAGAATGTGCTATTTAATGGTAATCTTATAAATGATGTGCATGATCCACCTGCTTGTTATGATTCGCATGAAACAATTGAGCTTACGAAAGAGAGTCGAAACAAAATGAGACAATTGAATAGAGAAATCAAACCGATTGATTATAATGAAGCCAACAAACTTGCTGGTGTTCATCTTGTTAAAAAAGAGTCACCTTTGTTTTTCAAAAAACCAGTGGCTGCCTCAAAGTTCAAAGTTGTGTCAAAACACCTTTCTAACATCGAACAAATGTACTCTAACGACACTTCCACAAGTGAAGATAGAATATTTTTGGCTGATCTTAAAAGGAGAGTTGAAATGCTTCAAGATGTTGTGGCAACCAAAACTAATACTAAAATCAACGATTGGTTTTCAAGTTTTCAAACTGAACAGAAAAAGATGTTCGAAACAGAGATTACTCCCATTGTATCTGGCATACATGCAAGAGCAATTCATGTTGAGAACGCAATTATCAAAGAAGTAACTGAATTTGTCAAGGACCACACATCCTTGATAATTGAAGCCAATGAAAACATTGAAAAAATCAAAGTTTTGGAAAAACAAAATGACGCACTCTCTGAAGAAGCTCTTTCAACTGATATTATGTCCATTATTTATCAAATGTATTCTGTCGAAGATGATGAAAGAATTCGAGCTGAGACTTCCGAAATTGTTTCAAAATATGAAAAAGGCGCTTATTAAGCTTGAAAAACAAAATGTAACATATTTTAAACAGCTTGATCAGAAAAAAGAAGAATGCAAGTATGACAAATTGTCGTATGAGCGTTCTTACAAAAACATGCAAGAACAAATTGATCTTTTGAAGTCTCAGCTTGATAGTCAAAAAGGAAAGGGTGAGGAAAATAAGTCTGCTAGACCAACAATGTCCATTTCCACACCCTTGCCTAAGGAAAACGAGAAAGGAAAAGGAAAAGCTGTTGTCGAAACATCAAATGTGATAGCACCTGATCTTGATAGGATTAGTCCCACTACTGCGTCTGCCTCTACCTCTCATACACATAGGGCGATAGACAAAAGTGTAAAAGATAATCCAAAAGAGTCTAGGAATGCTACTACAAATTCAAAGGACAACAAGTTGAATCCTAATGTGTGTGCCCCCAGGAATAGCTCACCAAATGTGACCACAAATACTGTTAAAGAATCTGTTGGTTCAAACAACATGGTCCACAATTCCTATCTAGAAAAAGCTAGGAAAAAGGCACAGATTCGAAAAGATGGAATTTTAGGAACACCGTCTACGGTGATGAATTCTACAACATTACAAGGCACTGCTAGTAGTTGTAAACCACTACCTAGGAACTCTCAACAAAAGACTAGCGATTGGCCTGCATCTAAGAGCAGTTGCGAAAAAGAAAATGTTAAACAAGTAGAATGCAACACTAAGAATTCCTCTTCGAACAGAAAACAAGCTTCAAATGACTGTAGTGACAAAGTTAAGGTTGCTGTTTTGAACAAGAATGTTGAATTTGTCTGTCCTACATGTCAAAAATGTGTCTTTTCAGCTAATCATGATGCATGTGTGGCACAGTATATCAAGAAAGCAAATTTGCGTGCTAAGGCACAATCCTCTAAGACACCAAATAGAAACACACCCGTTGATAAGAAGCAAAAAGCTAAGAATTCTACCAAGTGGATCCCTACAGGACGTAGTTTTTCTCAAAATGAGACTTCCACTGTATCTGAAAAGAAAACAACTCCTAGATCCTGCCTTAGGTGGATTCCCACGGGAAAAGTTTTTAAAACAGTCGGTCTTAGATGGATTTCCACAGGAAAGATTCTTGATAGTCGCACCACAACAAGTAGTAGTGAAAATCATCAGGATAAGGATGAAGAAACCACTACAACCATTGACAGTGAACACCCTCAGAGTGATGATTCATGTGCTGCTAACACTACTATTTGTGCATATTCTTCTTTTGTGGATTTTGTGAATGCAGGAACTTGTGAAAGTGCAGATGGTTCATACAACCAATGTGGAAAAGAAGAACTCTATGCCAACATCGCATTTGGAAATCCTGGTCTTATTCCTCTCTTAACTCCACTTCTACTTGTTCATACTTAATTCTTCTTTGTGAATACATTTTTTTTTAGAAAAAATCAAAAACAAAATACAAAATTTGAAAAACCAACAAAAACAAAATATAAAAATAGAAAAATTTCAAAAATACAAAAACAATACAAAATATAAAAGCAAAAAAATATTCTTCTCACGACATGTCTCTCGTATAATCGATATTCTGTACGTACCTAGAAATGTCATTCAACAATGATACGGGCATGTACAAATTCTTGAGCGAGATTTCAGTTAAATGTTTTCAAAACATGTCGTTTTTCTCAAAATTTCTTCTCAATGGCTTCTGAACACATCAGTTCAGGACCCGTACTTCAAAGAAAGGAAAGTGCTCATTCAAAATAAAGGTTTTAAATATCTTTCGAGCACTTATCCTAAAAATCTAAATGACTTGTAAGTATTTCAGCTTACAACACGAACTTCAAATAAAGGAAAGTGTTGTGCAAAACAAATTTCTTTTTCTAACACTTATCCTAAAAACAAATGAATATATTTCTCCTTACATATCTTCAAAAATTTTCAAAATCTTTTCTATCTTAAGCACTTTTTCTTCAAGATTTTTCAATAAGATTTTTCCAAATCTTTCATAAAGTGCTCAAGATAACTCCCTCCTAAACCCTTAAAACTGCTTTTAAACTAAAATGTTTAACCATATGCTTTGCTTAAGGGGGAGTAGAAAAACAAAAATGTTCCAATTTCATGCTCAAATCCGTCGTTCTCTCCAAAAGGTTTAATTTTAATCAGTTGATATCAAAAATATCAATTCATGCTATTTTTGAGGGGGAGAAGACGTGATTAAAATGTGATCAAAAGGTTTAAAGTTCGTGGAATCTCAAAGTATGCTCACCAGACAGACTTAGATTAACCCTCGAATTGACGAAAGCTAAATGTCGGAAATCGAAAAGACTTGTCCGGGACGGGTAATAATTTCAAGTTGGGCATCCAGTGATGTAAACGTGTCTCGCAAAGGACTTGTCTGAGTAGAATGTACCAATTCGAGAGATGATCATTGAATATGACCGGGACGGGTAATAATTTCAAGCTAGTCTATCTAGTGATGTAAGCGTTTCTCGCGAAGGTTATGTTCATTGAAAATCGATCAATTCTAAAATGTGCGAACTCTACCTAACATGTGCAATTTTAGTTAAAAAAAATGCATGAGCACATGTGAAGGGGGAGTATTTCAAAAATGCAAAACTCTCAAAGTGTTATCTAAAATGTGTTTATTCATAAACACTTTGAGAGATTTTCACAAGGTTTTATGGCAAATCTAGGATAGTCAAGAAGTTATAAGGTGACTAAGGTTAGGGAAAACCGTCCTATGATCCGCCAGAGCCGGAGGGATCTACCCAAGGACAATTCCAATAGATTAGAATTAGAAGTCCTTAGGTAAGATTGAAAAAAGGAGTAAATGAGAAAGGGAAAAAAGGGGTTGAAGAATTAAAAAGAAAAGTTTAATGAAAGGGGGAAAAGAAATATCCCTCCAAGAAAACTTAGGGCAGAAACCGGGTCAATACATCTGCTATCGGTACTCACTAAGGTGATGCTGATATTGAAGATAAGACGTCATGGACCCAGTGACGCGCTGCACCACCCCTCCTAGCCACTCAGATATCTCTTAAAAGATATTTGTTTCATTTCTCACGGAGAACACTACATAATCTATCGGCCTCTCATTTCGAGATGTGTTGATATTGAAAAGGTGGCACTCTGCTCCATGCCTCTGACGACTAAAACCAAAACGCACAATAGAGTCTAGAGCCATGAGATTCATCAAAATATCTCGTTAGGAACACTTCCAAAATGATACACTTGTGTTTGTCAAAAAGGACACAAGTTGTAAGAGTCTTAATGAGATCCAAGGATCTTGCCATTTTATATCATGATGGTTACGTTCTTCAAATGGTCTACAGTCGTGGGGTGATCTCCAGCGACTCAATGAATCGAGGGTGCACCTCGGTGTGTCCGTGTAAGCCCTCTCGGGGGTATCCGGTTCAAAACGGCCTGGGGAAAGATTAGAGAAAGTCTTCACACTATGCTGTTGACAATCTCAAAATCCCAACCTGTAAGCGCTGGATGATTATTACTAACGGTTTTATGCAGCTACCTATAAACATCCATTAACCATCACCACATACATCATTCATCTTCACCTCAGCATACTCATACTTATGAAGAACATCTCCAACAAAGCTCAAGTGTATAAGTTCAAGACAAAAGGATCAAGTTAAAGACAGAGTGTAACGACAAAGTCAAAAGGCTAATCAAGATGTCAAGAACAAGTTCATATATCAAATGATGAAAGAAAAGGGGAGATTGTTAGCATAAGTATAAAGTTCAAGATGTATGAGTATATTGGAGGTCACGACATCATAATCACATGAAGATGCTGATCGAAGGCAGGAACAACCTCAAAGACGATACTTTGAAGATCACATAACATGAAGGAACCAAAAACAAAAAATGCTATACAACGACACTCAAAGCTCAAAGACATTGAAGACGAAAGACCATCTCACATGGAGCATCATTTGAATGACCATCCCTTAGGGGGAGATTGTTAGGATTTATTTTAAAGTGATGGTCATTTGTCATTGTAATAGTTTAATTAAGTGTGTCGTTGTTTGAGTTAGTTAGTTTAATCAACGGGCTTGGGCTTAAGCTTGTTAGTTAAATGTTATGATCATGTAATCCTTGTATAAGCCCATCTCAAGCCCAAGCCCACCCAAGTCTAGAAAACTATAAATACCCATCCCCTCCTCACTTGGAGGGTGTTGCTTCTAGGGGTATTCTCATCTTGTATCTCTCATTCTTTCTCTCTTAATCTAATCTCTAGAAGTTACCATCTCTCTCTCTCTCTCTATCTCTTTCTCTTCTCCTATTCTAATATTGTGTGTATGATAAAGGATCAATATTAAGCAATTAACATCTTTTGTCCAATTAGATTAATAATTAATGTGTTAATGATGATTACAATAATAACATATATCAGAATAAAAAAAATTCGAGGTTGCATTCAGTGATAAAAGATTTTGGGCGTTGGGCTTTTTGGAAGTGAGCTGGATGAAAAGTCAAAAGCAGTTCAATGTGGATGTTATAATAAATTAAATCAAGTACAAATGTTGTTAATGATGTTGTAACAACATCAACCACTTACTAACACCAAACGGCTGTGAATGAGAGTCATTCGTAAGATAATCACTTCCATTAAAAGGTACTGGAGAGTGCACTCCTTCAATCCATGTCGAAAGAGGTTGATCATCCAGACAGCAGAAGCTTTTGGATCTTTTGTTTCTAAGCTCCCATATGTTTTTTCTTTGGATGCATCTTGAATATCTACACCAAAACTTGTTAGAACAAAAAGTAAACTCTGAAAATAATGATCCACCAACTCATAATAAAGTGATTTCTTGCACCTTGAGCTAGATATTCATTAACAATGATTGTCCGCCGTTTTCCTCATCTACCTTTAGCTGATGAATACTTTTTCTTCCCGCGTTGAGCACTTGCATCTTGCTCAGGATTTTCATTTGGCTCCTTAACAGATATTTCATTTGGCTCCTTTATAGGATTTTCATTTGGCTCCTTAACAGGTTCCTGACTCTTTTCCACTAATTTGATTCCGGGACTTGTAGGTGAACTAACTTCCGTCACTTGAGCACCTTCCACCACAGAAATTTCAGCTCGTCCAACACCTCCATTCTGATGATATTCAACTGCAGTAATATTTAATAAGGAAAAAAATGTTCAAAACTATACACTAACGAATTGTCAAACAATGATATTCAAATATTTAGAAGGTTTAAATAATACCTGTGACTGGAGTCTTAGGGCTTTTGGGTTGTAACTTAGGAGGTCTACCCCTTTTTCTTTTTAGAGCAACAGTTGCAGCGTCCTCTTCCCTTCCCTCCTAAATGAAAACATTTAACTATTTTATAGAAGTATAATGATGGATAGAATGGTCAATCTATATTATTTCATTCAGTGCAAGTAAAAAAGTGATAGTTTGTTTTGCAACATCCATGTCAAATGTAATTCTGCCACCTTACCAACCACAGTCATATCCATCTATAATCTTTCAAGAAACGTGGCCGTCATTTCTTAAATTTCAGACACTATCAAGTAAACTAATGCATTACTTCCGTTCATATTTTTGCTCCTTAGGTGAAGCTTAGTGACTTATCTTTGTCATTCTTTGGTTTTGGGCTTCTATAACTAATGAAAACCCCTTTTCATCAAATAAATCATTTTTACTTCTCAGGTACATTAAGTTTGGGGGCAAAAACCTTTCAGTAGAAGTAATAATGTTGAGCAAAATGAGCGAGCTTAACAGCACAGTTGTGTAGATTTTGCTAACCTGATTCAAAAGCCACTCAACAACCCATCCCCCTTCCTTCCCACGCTTCGTTGCCAGAGAATCTACCTAAAACAAACAAAGCAGCAGCAGCCAAAGCATCATTTAAATGAAAAGTGTAATGTACACAACATAATTCATTAATTATCGAGGTATCCCATACCATATTGGAATCTACTCAAACGCATCTAATATCCCGCAAAGTCATCAACCAAAGCAGTAAATATTGGTAGGGCAGAAAAGATGCGTACTTTGGCAGCACAACTCTCATCTTCATACCTTGTAACAATAAGACTAAAAACCAAATTATTATTTTTTTTAATTTTTTTAATTTTTATTTTTTTAAGTAAGAACAGTCACTCAGTTATGATTCTTATCAAATTAATATCCACAACATAATAAAATTATTAAAGTCACTCACAATAGACCGACTCGTACCAAAGTTCACCCGTTGTGACAGTTAACTGATGGGTTGATATTCAGCACTAATCTGGCCACCTTGCTCAGCATAGAAACTTGTACTCTCATGAATTATACCAACATCAACGCCAGCCTCGGCCTATTCCACATACTAACTGCCCATCTAAATTGCTTTTATCACACTTTTTTGGTCCTGAAAATAATACAATGAAGGAGTTTCTCTAGTTAGCATAAAAATTATACAACACCCACAAAATGGATAAATGGGATGATGTATATAACAGAAAGAAAACAAAAACCGAATTTGATCAAGGAATTAAACATTACCTGTGATAACGTTGCATAAAACGATCCAAAATTTACCTACTCCGTATTAGTTATCCCATGTTATTTCTCACACATTAATTTTTCATTGTATTATGATATTCCATTTTTAATTATCCCATCTATCGCTAAATGGACGCCCTGTAGCTCTAGTACCACAAAACAACCAAAATAGAATAAAGGACGGGTAACATTATCCGCATTATCCTTGAAAACAAAAGCAAACAATTAAAACCCTAAAACTGAACTGGGACATACCCAGGCCGTGCCGGGACCGATTTTCTATGTGTCTAGTTCACGATCCTTAATATGAAAACATCTTCAGTCACATCGCGGTTCAGTTTTGGTCAGATGTTGTTCAAAAGTGAAGTTTTCCCTTTATTTAAATGGAAAGATGTTTAGTGTGGTTAAATGTCTGGTTTTGGACTGATTGTTTTTAAGCTGGAACATCACAAAGATGTCAACTTTACCATTTGTGTCGTCCCATATTTCTGGACTGCTCATCTCAAAATGCACCTACTGTTGCCAACATATAATATCAAAACTATAAGCATGTTAACCATTTTCAACTTGATCAACAATATATGTGCTTTCTGTTACACACTGATCATTATTTGTGCAAAATTGCATAAAGAATACTTATATAAGCTGAATTGCGATGGTAAATACCTTATGCTTGCTGCACACAGAACTGCTAATTCAGCTATCCTTAAGACAAATATGTATGCTTCAGTTATTCCTGTAAGGTACCAAAAATTAATCTATGTCGCATAAGCATTCAGTGTGTAAACGAAACTATAATGTTAAAAAAGTTTAAGAATTACAAAATTCAGGTGATACTACTTTTTCAGGACTGTCACATGGTGATCACTATGTTCTCGTGTCCACATAATGTTTATGATTTTTAAGTTGTTCAAATAGCCGTCTAACTTTCTCTAATTTTATATTTTGTATTTAAACTTATATGCACAATAAAAAGAAATTAGACATCCCACACTTTCAGAGCAAAGTGAGTGTCAGTGTGTCACCAGCGACTAACACCCAAAAAAACGTTCACAGGACCTCCTGAGATGTTAGCAGCAACTGATACAGCCACAAATAGTGTAGATCCGTTTTAGATACTTGTATGCCATCTTTCATTCCACTGTCTTATTATTAGCATTAGTTGTACCACCAGTATTAGTATTTTCAAGTTAATAAACCAAAAAAAGGATGGTAGGAAAAAATTTAGCAATATACGTGCACATATATGCGCACAGATTTTAAGCATCTTGTTACAGCAATAACACCAATGGGCACCACTCGACCTGACCATCTCATTGCAGTTGTATTTTTTTTTTGTTCCATTAGTCAACTAACCTCATAAGCTCGCCTTTTTAGGTTATGAGTGCAACTTATTCAAGTACAAAAGGTCAACCTAATTACCTCATAAACCAAAAAAGACCAGCTTATGAGCTTTTCCAAATACAAATGGGTCGTAAGCCGTTGAAATAAGCTAATCCAAACACCTCCTTAATCATTTTCCTCAATCTATCTCAAAATCCAGCATAATTTAGCAATCAAATGAATAACAACCAACCAATAATTTGACACTTTTACACTTCTACGCGGATTGCCTGTAACTGTTTGAAAATGATAGACGAAGCGGTACCTTGTTAGCCGGCAGATTTTTGGAATTTTCTGAGTTTAATTTGCGTTCTGTATGGAACCATATGACAGTTGAACATCCGTTCCTACATACAGAAGAAGGAGCAGATGTTAGTGACAAATAAGCACATGGAAACTCAGGAGGCCATATATATATTTATATCAAAATAAATCTGCTTCGTAGATTACCCACATGTTTTGTTATTTCAAAAGTGTCGCTGTTCAAACTAATATACCTAATTGACCTGATATTCAACCCAAAATACCCATTTGAGCTGATATTTAACCCGCTCATGTTGCAACATGTACCAATGCTGCAACGATCATTAAGTAACACTCACCGCCTTGCAATCAATAGATATGGCCACCCCTTGCAACAACTGAATGTGGCAAATGGGCAGGTTGGGTAACGGTCCAGAATGGACCCGGGTCGATATATAGTAAAATATTCAAATCAGATGTATAGAAAAACTAACCATTTTACCTGAGGTATAAGCTTCTGCATCTTTCTTAGCAATAAAAGAAACCGAATTTGCATCATATTCTTGAATTATTTTATCAAGTAACCCACATGGTGGAAGATCCACATTCTCCGTATGAAATACATCTTCATCAGGTCTTGGTTCATCTTGTATAAACCTAGTTGACTGCCTTCTAGTTTTGAGCCTGTAGGAGATTACAAATATAGCTTATTTACGACAACTAATATTCTTAATGTAATACAATTAGATCATATATAAAAAAAACCTTCCATAGTCACCCACGCCCGTATCCTGACGCTTATCAACACAAGGGCCTAAACCTAAAACCAATAGTAATGCTAATTAGCAACCTAATCATAAGGAGAAATTCTATATCACAATCCTAAATCTCTGACCTTTTGAATTCCACCATCACTATAAAAAAAACGAATGAAGCACGTTAGGGTTATAAGTCATATGCATACAATGGGATCTATATTATGTTTATGGAGTACCTCATTCTCAAGTAGTTTTCTAAAGAACCTTTCGGCTTCAACAGAAGATATATCACCATTATAATGACGACTAATCAAGCAACGTGAAGCTTACCAGTTTGAATAAAGCAATCCCAAACACACCATATCTATGTCACAGTCAACCTCTGCTTTTCTGTTCTGAATGAAGAGGCCGTATGTTTATGTTTATATGTTTTATTAGGGTTGGATAATAATAACAATTTAATTTTATGCATACAATATCTATTATTTAAGCATGACATATTTAGTTTGTATTGTAAATCACAAAAATTGGGTTGGTCTAGTGGTTGAAGCATTTGTATGTAGATCAAATGACCCAGGTTCAATTCTTGTCAATATCAAATTTTTAATTAATCAGAATTTTAATTGCCAAGTGGCATAGTTTATGATTATGTGGCATTTTTATGATTATGTGGCATTGAGGTGGCATTTATGTGGCATTATCTACGTGTAACGCCTCCTGTTATATATAATGTATATATATATATATATATATATATATATATATATATATGTGTGTGTGTGTGTGTATATGTGTGTGTGTGTGTGTGTGTGTGTGTGTGTGTGGTGATCGATGAAAGAAATCAAAGAAAAGGCGAAATATTGTTTATTTAAAGATGGAGTTTTGTGCCAACCCAAGGTTGAAATACATATGCAAACCAATACTCAACCTAAGGTTGAAGCTGAGGTCCCAACCCAAGGTTCTATAGCTAAACCTGATCCTCTGAGAAAGGGATCCGGCCCATTAAGGTGAAGGGATCCGGTATTACAAAAGACGTAGAAGAAGTTTTTTCTTTTTTCTTTTTTCTTTTTTTTTTTCGTTTTTATGAGTATCTTAGCACACCATTAATTTTTCTAATCTCGACGCGAGGAGGCATTACGCATTATGACATGAAAGGTCAACCTCTTAATGTCACATAAGATTACACAAGTTAAATGGTTTGCGATAACTCAAGTTCTGCCATTATTTGTCCGGTTAATTTAAGAAACGCCTTGTGTGTTTTGAAAATATTGTTTACTCGAGGGAAATTCCTTAAATGCTCTAGACAATGAGTTTGTATGAAAGGAAAGTGAAAAAAAAATTATTTGTCTTGAAGGAGTTTTGAGAAAAGAATAGATGAATGTCATAAGTATGACTAAGAAGTAGGGAACCTTTTCCTTACATTGATTTTAGCATCGAGTGAACAGAAAGGAGTTTATATGCAATACTATTACTTATGATTCAAGAGAGACTTTTGAGTTTTGTAATTTAGATTAAAAAGATTTTTTTGTTGATATGAATCCTTTTTGAAGAAAATAAATGTTCGAAAAGGATTTTGAAAGACAAATCATGTAAATACAAGCATATCAAATAATTGTGTACCGTATAGATCAACACATTTTCAATCACAGACTAGTAACACCAAAAAAAATAAAATAAATAAACATACCTTTACCATATTATCTTTGAGAGTGAGAGCACTCCTAGATGAGCAATACTTCATGAGTTTTTAAAGAGCTTCCCAACATGAAGAGTTCTACAAGGAGGTATGTTAGAAACATTTAGATGTTATAACAACTTTATCAATATCCAAGTATAGAGTGTGTTATTATTTTTGTAAAAATGAGTTAGATGTCAATTTATACAAAAGATTTTCCTTCGTTGTAGTTTTCAAAACATAGACGGATCGTATCAAGTTTTTAATGTACAATATACTTTAAGAAACTTGGTAATGAAGCTCTGATGCCAATTGTAGAAAACTAGAAGGGGGGTTGAATAGTTTTACCGATTAAAACTTCTTTTTAAAACTTATAGATCGACTTATGTCAATCTAGTTTTGATGTGTTGGATATTGATAGTAGAAAAGCATATGATAACGCTCATTTTGTCTATGTTAGAGTCGTATTATTTGTATATTATTGTATATTATTTAGTTATGTTTATGAACATTTTGCGCTTAAAAGGTATAAAGATGTATCTAGGTTTAGGTACAAGGAAATAGTAAGAATGATGAAGAAAAGCCGATAAATCAAGAAGAATATGCAATAAAAGATGTTCGTCAAAGATAATGATTCATGTTATGATTATTTCCGAGTACAAGTAAAACATTTTGAAGACATTCAATGGAAGAAGGAGTCGAGATTAAGAGCTTAAGAAGATTATTTAAAGATGGAGTTTTGTGCCAACCCAAGGTTTAAATACATATGCAAACCAATACTCAACCTAAGGTTGAAGCTGAGGTCCCAACCTAAGGTTCTATAGCTCAACCTGAGGTTAAGCAGTCATCCCAGCCGCCGGCTGGAGGTCCCAACCAGAATTCGAGATATGTCTGAACTGAAAAGTTGCATTAAAACTTGGTTTTAATCACCATTAATCACCAAGTCCGATAATTACCTCTTCATTATGATTATTGGGAGTTTGTAACAGCTTTTTAGTCATAATCCAAGCATAAATAGACCCTAGTATCACCACATTTTATCATACTCTTACAATCAAGCCTTACACCATAAGGACTTGATCATATTTTCTACTAAACCCGAAAGAACCAAATAATCTCTGCCATTCTTAAGAAGATACCAAGGAGAAGCAAAGGAAGTGTTGGTGATACTC
This sequence comes from Artemisia tridentata subsp. tridentata, assembly GCA_021014915.2. NCBI lineage: Eukaryota > Viridiplantae > Streptophyta > Magnoliopsida > Asterales > Asteraceae > Artemisia > Artemisia tridentata. The sequence goes on from CP139502.1 coordinate 207,965,836, forward strand.
ATTTGAAGAGGTGGAAGATTCGTTGTTAAATTGGAGGCCTTAAGGAGTGCTATAACTCTTTATATTTCTTGCTCGTTTGTAGTCTTACTTTGGGTAACTCTTTTACTTAATTATTATGTTGAATGATTTGATGTTTAATGAGATGTTACGTTTGTTGTTGAAACTTGTTATGGAGTAATTTGTGATACTTGTTTGGGAATTATGTAGACTTTCGTGTGAATGTTGAATGATTAGTCGATTAGAAAAAAGCGATTGTTCTCATAAGTTTGTTTAAATATAATTTGTGTTCTAAAACTTGTTGATTTAACGCTATTGGATTTAAAGGTTGAAAGGATTTCTAATATTGTTTTATTCCAAGAAGTTGGTGCACAAATGGATTGGTGCCTGATAATTTTACAACTATCAAGTAGTTAAGTTTTTAAATGAATTCGAGAATATTTAATCACGAGTATGGGTCGAAAGGACTCGTAAGAACTAATGATTCTAATCATCTTTTTCATACATTTAAATATACAAAGTAACTAGGTTAATGGGATGAGTATTGGCCGAAAGGACTCACCCGTGAAACTAGTATAAATATGTGATTTTCTTGATATTACCCATTGACTAGAAATCCATGTAAAATTGATATGTGCCTTCTACATATATGTTTCACCCAAACATGTTGAACATTCTATCATGATTGGTTACTATTCCTAGACAAGTACTTGTTTGTTTGATTGATTGGATACGAAAACCATTTTTTGTTTGTTTGTTTAATTACGGTGCTTTAGAGTGTGACAATCTAATGTGCTATTCTTGTGCTACGCATTTGCTAATCTAAAATTACATAGTCTCTTGGGACAATCCCTATTTACCACAAACCATATTACATGCAGACGAGTATACTTGCTCGTATGCGTTTTCTAAATAATCGGTAAAAAGGTGTTTATAAGTTTAAAATTTGAGAAGAACTTAGGATATTATATATAACCGAGTGACGCGCATCAGCATATAAAACTAAACTACGGGATAGAGATAGAGAGACATAACCACAACACAAGTATTTATAGTGATTCGGCTACAAGGACACCTTCCTTGCCCTACTCCACTCCTCGAGTACCCAACTCGAGAGTTTCCTAAACACTACACAAGTCTAACTCCTTTTATCGGCGGAGAAGCCTTCAAAATGTCGCTTACACTTTATCCGGTACAAAGCTAAATACCGAGCTCTTCCACGAGGTAGAGCCAAACCTTCGTCAAAACTTTTGGAATCCATTATACTTTGAACTTTTGGAACCCGAATACAACCTAAGTAACTATGACCTATAATATGAGAATTTAAAAAATATTAAACCTATAACTTAAGCCAATAAAATTCGACACATGCTTGATATTATAAGTTATATATCACACGTCTAGGAGTTACATAGGGCCGAATATATCTCAAAATTTTGTACACAACATTTAGTGCATGGAATGGTCCAGATACATAATAGTTTGAAATGAAGATTGGTCTCATTTGACCTCCCTTTTGTTCGGCCAGAATTCCAGCCCCATCTTCCCTTTATCTACTCCTCTTATCACTTAATATTTCATTTCAAAACTCACGACTAAAAACCCTAACCCAACCTAAGTGGCGGCAGCTCATTTGGATCCTATTCGAGGGGTGCAAAAAAGTGGTGAAGAAAGGTGGTACGAAGGAGGTCAAGAGGGTGTTTTGATCGCGGGTAAACTGGGTTCGAAGAGGATTGGTCTTGCTCTAATAAGGTGTTTTATTTTGGGTTTGATTCTGGTTCTTGTTTTTCATTGTTTCGTCCTTCCCTTTGACAAAGGTATCACCATTTTGGTTCCTTGTTTTCTCTCGACATATATACACATAACTGTTAATAATTATAACCTGGAAATAAGCTTTAGTCGAACTAAAAAGAGTAGGACTGAATGGGTAATATGTATGTCGATATAAGGTTTTACATGACTATTAGAATCTGAAATAAACACAACTGTTTGATCTCTATTATACAAGTAAAAGGACATCTTAAACACAGCCTAAAATCATGAAATGATGGCACTTATATAGGTCGATATGTGGTTGATCTGCTGTTCGAATCAGTATATATATAAAGACTTAGGATCTGATCTTTTGAAATGTGTTTAGGTGTGATGTGTTTGTCGATTAAAAGGGGCTTATGAATCTGGTCTTGAAACATTTATTTGATCACAAATATACAAGCCAAAAGATCTGGAAAAATAGTTGCATGAAATCATGGAGCAAATATGTATGTCAAGATGTAGATTTAATGGCTATGAGAATCAGAGTTGCATGTGTGTTTGATAGGATATATTTTATGCATGATAACCTAGATATTATACACGTATAAAATAGAAGATTGCAAGCATGTTTGTGGATATAAATAGGTCAAATATAGGGAAATAAAACCTGGATGTTATACGTGAAAAACCAGAAAGATAGCATGCATGGAACTTGAACAAGCTTTTTAAAACTGATTTTTACTTTAAAACCTATTAAATTTTTATAAAAAACTAATTATTATGACTAAATGACCAAATAAAAGCAGCTTTAACTAATTAATAAGAACACGCCAATAAGCTAAAGCTTATTGGTGTATTTGACATTTAAAGAACAAAACTATGAAATAAGCTATAAACAATTAGATCTAATAATCAAAACCTCAAATAAGACAAATAAAAGCAAGTAAAACAGATAATAAGCAGAATAAAGCAATAAGCAGTACTAATAAGCTAAAAGCAGTTTTAAGCTGAAACTGAAAAGTACCTTGATCCTAACTCAAACAAGGATCAAATAAGCTCGAGGAGCTACTCTACAAGCCCTAGCTTATCAATTGATAAGGTGGTGAGACCCTATAAGCCCTTCCATTTCTGGCTTATCTTCCAAACTTAGCTTATTTTGTCTTAAAACCAAATTAACAAAACAAACAACTTCAAATTCAAACCATAAGCTACACACACTCAAACAAGCTATTGAGAAGTTTGTTTGAGTATAAGTGAAGGTATAAGAGCTTATTAACAGCTTATTCAACCAAATGAAAATATTATTAAAGCATAAAGTAAATTCGAACACAATTTAAAATAAACTGAACTTTTATTAAAATTTTACAATGATCACAATACTTGAAAGAAAGGAAATGACAATATTTAAAAGGAAATTAAAAATTACAATAAGCAGTAAAATAAGCTAAAAATTAAGACACAAAAAATTAGACTCCTCTTTCTATTTGTTGAGGAGGTCCTATTTATAGGCTGCTGAGGATGCTTCTAGGGTTTGGGGAGCGTCTTGAGCTTTCCATCATGATCGTCCAATCTTAGCTTCTTGATTAAGCTGGGATAATGGCCCTTGGATCATGTACCTTGTTGTCTCAACCAGTCAGATAGCCTTGGATTGCCAGTGTGGACATGATGGCATCACCATCTCTGACTTGTTAGCTTCTTCTAGAAGGGTTGATTGGCTTAAGGTGGGGTTAATTTTAGGTGAGTGTGTGCAGGGTAAAAGGGGGAAGACGGGTGAACAGTGAAAACTATTTTTCCCACTCTATTTTAACTAGGTATAGGGTATAAGGTTTGACCGGGTAGTATATGTTTGACTTGGGTAAGGGTTGGTCGGGTTGTGGATATTGGATTTGTTTTGGGCTTGGTTTTATAAAGGGTTGGGCCGGTTTAGAGTATATAAGGGATTTAATGGTTGATAGGTTAGGACTAACTTTGTAATTGATAAGGACTAACGGTGTAATTGATTTATGACTAGTGGTGAAAATGATTTTAGGTTTAGGGTGAGGTTTGGTATTTTTGGTTAAGGATTGATCCAAAAAGGTAGAAATTCATCCCCGGCTTCGGCTTTTCACGCTGTTTCCAATCTCGTGCACGTTTTTGTCCGTTTTGTCTTTATTTTTGTCCTTTCCTCATATTCGTTACCTGCACATACACAAACACAAAAACAAGCATATATTTGGCATTTATAATACGTTTTTTGTCTTTTGAGTCCGTTTTTGATAAAGAAAAGGTATGTGAATTCACACATACCAAAATCCCATAGACTAAGGTATTGTCGTGCCCTCACGCAATGTAATCACATCACGCTTTTGAAACCAAAAATTTTAAACCTCTCTTTACTAAAACTTTAAAAAGTAGCAAAGTGTTCCTTACAAGAGATTAAGAAATCAATAGCTTTAAAAACGCCCCGTTTGACCATTTTACTATGAATAATATCTTTTTCTATAAATTATTATTATTATTATTTTTTTTTTTTTTTTTTTTTTTATTATAAACATCACTTCATTAAAAAAAAAAAAAAAAAAAAAAAAAAAAAAAACCATAGAATTTACAAGAAATTGGTGGGAAGCCGAGAAACCAACTGGGCCCCCACACCTCTAGCAATAGCAAAACCAATTTTATTAAAAATATGAACCGCAGCACGCGCCCCAATGTCTTGAGTCATAGAGAATCGTCGAATACGCTTTAGTAGGGTTACTGCATCCTTCTCAAGTTCTCCAAAAGAAGAGAAAGAGAAGGGGAGGAAACCATACCCGATATCAACACATTTGGCATCGTACTTGACACGTTTACGCTGTGCTGCATCAATAACCGCACGCCCTGGCATAAAATCAATCATCCCTGAATGCGTCAAGGGCGACGAACCCGTAAGAAAATAGGATTTACAAGAAATTAGAGGGGAGCCGAGATACTAACTGGGCTCCCACTCCTCTAGCTATTGCAAAGCTAATCCTATTATTATTATTATTATTATTATTATTATTACTACTACTACTACTACTACTATTATATATATATATATATATATATATATATATATATATATATATATATATATATATATATATATATATATATATTTTATGATGGGATGTTGACTTTCATTATTTAATAAATAACTTTTAGGATCACGGAGTAAGAAGCACTTTTAATGAAAAAAACGTCCACATGGATAAAATTCGTCGTCCTTGATTTTTCACAAGTCCCCAAACCAAGCTTAAAAATGAAATCATAGCTAAATACAAATTAGATGCTAACACTACCCATAGATGCTAATTGTGTACTCCTTGCTCCCTTATTCCTATTGCCTCTAAGGATTTTATTTTGAAAAATGATTTTTTTTCTTATTTCGATAGATTTTTAGTCCGATAAAGACACCCAGTTTAGACGCTAACTAGTTTAAAATCCTTCCCTCGAGAATCGCTGCAAATAAAAATGAGGTCCACCTCAAGGTCCTAATTTTACACGATTTAGGGGATATCCTTTTTATTTCGACCGAAACAACTCATCAACGAGTCCAGAGACAGAAGCTTTATTTAGATATCCCCAGAGTCGAAATTTGGCATTATTAACATTATTAAGCACATTAGCCCTCGGTCCTTTATAACAATTGCAACAACGAGAGCGAACCATCAAGAAAGAGTTGTCTATTATGACCTTGGGAATTTCCTCCGCCTTTTTGAAGTCTGAGTCAACGGGAGCGAACCGTCAGGAAACATAAAACTTTTATGGCTTTGGATTATTTAGTTTATTACTTCCACCTTTTGAACAACCATGTCAACGGGAACGAACCGTCAAGGCACAGTACTCTATTATGGCTTCGGTTTACTATTACATATATGACGCCAAATCCTGAGTCTTGCGGTCTTTCAACATCCGAAACAATAGCAGCGAACTATCAGGAATCAGTTGTATTATTTCCCCGTAACGCTGGCAGTACCTTGATATGTACCCAACTCTCATAAGCAAGAATTCTATAAAGAATGAGTAAAAACTAACTATCACCAAAACCGTGCACCTTTAATTATTTTGAAAATTTTTATTTTTGCGTTTATTTACCTGATGGGAGCAAAAAGCCACAATTAACCTCTATGAGCTCTTAAGAGATCCAACTACTGCACGCTTAGCATCTAACTTATATTTAACTCTATCATTTTTCGTTCTTCGCAAATTTAAAATCCTAAATAATAAGATCCACGAATGCTTAGTCGAATAAAATCAAGCTTTGCATATATAAAGTCAATTATGGAAACCTGCAAATTCTTAGCTAGAATTCGCGTTTTAGTGCTTCTTGTATAAAAGACTAGAAAGAGCTTTCAAATATAAAGGTTAAGGGGACAAGCTAGAGCTCAACACGCTCAATCAAGTCAAAACTTTATTCCTACTCTCACCAACGGAAAATCAACAATGTGTCAAAACACTTATTATATTTTTGCAAAAGTTTTTACATTTTGTCATTTTTCATATTTTGAATTTTGGAGGAAAAACGGGGTTGCGAGAGTATAAGGAAAAAATGCAAGGTAAAATCAAATCGAAAGATTACCCCCCCCCCCCAGACTAAAACAAAACATTGTCCTCAATGTTTTGAAATAAGGGTTCTCTTACGCAAATCTAAAGCCGTTTATTAATTATGCTAATAGATAAGCATTAATCGATAAGATTGTGGATATCGGATTTCCCAATAAGCAACGAAGGATGAAACTCGAGTGGATGAAAGACAAAATCACGAGCACGAGAGTCGTCATACTTCTAGCAAATCCTGGACATAAAACAACAAGCACGAAACACGAGAAATAGAAGAGGTGGGCCTCCTCACGTTACATTTATTAGAAAATAGAAAGAAGATAGAAACACGGGTTACCACCCGAGAAGCGCTTGTTTATTATCGAGTCATTTAGCTTGACTCGCCCCGAATTTAATTGTTCATGGGGAAGGTTTGGAGATCCGGGACAACCATGGATGGTATGTCCCCTCCAAAATAGTGTTTGAGTCTATGACCGTTCACCTTGAATTTGGGTCCGTCGTTCTGAGATAACTCGACTGTTCCATAAGGGAAAACTTGAGCAACGGTGAACGGCCCGGTCCAACAGGTTTTGAGCTTGCCCGAGAAAATCTTTAATCGAGAATTGAAGAGAAGGAATCGATCACCAACGTTAAAGATGCGGTTCTTAATTTTGGAGTCATGAATCTTCTCCGTTTTCTCTTTGTATATCAAAGAGTTCTCGTAGGCTTGATCCCTAATTTCATTTAATTCATTCATTTGAACTTTTCGGTGATCACCCGCGGTCTTAAGGTCAAAATTACAATGTTTCAAGGCCCAATAGGCCTTATGTTCAAGCTCTATGGGGAGATGACAAGCCTTTCCGTAAACTAACTTATAAGGGGTGCACCCAATGGGTGTTTTGAAGGTTGTACGGAAGGCCCATAATGCATCATCTAACTTATTGGCCCATGAGGCCTGATTTTCACCTACGGTCCTTTCTAAAATACGCTTTAAACCACGATTGGAAAACTCAACTTTTCCGCTTGTCAGCGGGTGATACGCGGTAGAAAGACGGTGAGTAACTCCATATTTAAGCATAACTTTCGCAAATTGATCATTAAAAAAATGAGTACCGCAATAACTTATAATAGCACGAGGAGTTCCAAGTCGGGAGAATAGACTCTTCAAAAATTTCACAACAACTCGGGCGTCATTAGTGGGGAGCGCCTTTGCTTCAACCCATTTTGACAAATAATCGATGGCCACGAGAATATACTTTTTCCCTCGAGAAGACGAGAACGGTCCCATAAAATCGATGCCCCAAACGTCAAAGATCTCGCAAACTTGGATTGCATTTTGAGGCATTTCGTCCTTTTGCGAGATTTTTCCTTGACGTTGGCAAGAGTCACATGACTTTACCAAGTCGTGGGCATCACAGTAAATAGTCGGCCAATAAAAACCGGAATCAAAGACTTTCTTAGCGGTGTAGTTGACACCATGATGTCCCCCGGTGGGTCCATTATGGCAAGCCGTGAGGATATCAACGGCTTCTTGACTGTGAATACATCGTCTAATCACTTGATCCGCACAAATCTTAAAAAAAATAGGGGTCGTCCCAAAAATAATGTTTCACATCCTTAAAGAATTTCTTCTTTTGTTGGGATGACATCCCTTTCACAATAAAATTTCTCGCACGGTAATTTGCAATGTCAGCAAACCATAGGGTACTAGAATCACCTCTAAGCGATATCATTCCAAGTGTCTCGAGAGGAAATGTTTCGGTAATTTCCTTTTTCTCGTGAACACCTTGATGAGGGTTTTCTAGTCTAGACCAATGGTTGGCGGCGAGATTCTCCGCTCCTTTTTTATCACGAATAATGACGTCAAATTCTTGGAGAAGGAGAATCCACCGAAGCAATCTCGGCTTAGCATCTTGCTTAGCAAGGAGATATTTAAGAGCCGAATGATCCGTATACACTATGGTTTTTGATAAGACGAGATAAGGTCTAAATTTCTCAAAAGCATAGACGACGGCTAATAACTCTTTTTCTGTAGTGGTATAATGAAATTGGGCATCGTTCATCGTCTTACTCGCATAGTGTGTCGGCTGAAAATATTTGGTCTTACATTGCCCCAGGACAGCCCCTATAGCAAAATCACTAGCATCACATATAATTTCAAAGCGCAAGTCCCAATCGGGGGCAACTAAAATCGGAGCTTCCATTAATTTCTTCTTAAGAATTTCAAATGCTTCGATGCATTCTTTAGAGAAGAAAAACGAGGTATCTTTTTCTAGAAGGTAGGTCATTGGCTGGGCGATTTTAGAAAAATTTTGAATAAATCGACGGTAAAAACCGGCATGACCAAGGAAACTTTGAATTCCTTTAACGGAGGTGGGATGAGTTAGCTTAGCGATAACATCGACTTTAGCTCGATCGACCTCAATCCCGGCTTTGGAAATCTTATGGCCAAGGACAATGCCCTCTTTAACCATGAAGTGACACTTCTCCCAATTTAGAACTAAGTTGGTATCTTCACACCATTTTAGCATTTTGTCTAAATGGGAGAGGCAAGACGTAAAAGAATTTCCATAAACCGAAAAATCGTCCATAAAAACTTCCATTTTTTTCTTGATCATTTCATGAAAAATGGCCATCATGCACCTTTGGAACATGCCCGGAGCATTGCATAAGCCGAAGGGCATACGTCGATAGGAAAACGTACCATAAGGGCAAGTGAAGGTAGTATTTTCTTGGTCTTGTGGGTCAATCGGGATTTGAAAATGTCCAGAAAATCCATCGAGAAAACAATAATACTCATTTCCCGCTAAACGTTCGAGCATTTGGTCTATAGAAGGGAGCCGGAAATGGTCTTTACGAGTCGCATCATTAAGCTTACGATAGTCAATACACACTCTCCATCCGGTGACGAGGCGTGTGGGAATCAACTCATTATCTTCATTGGTGACGACGGTCATACCCCCTTTCTTGGGTACACAATGAACGGGACTAACCCACGGGCTATCGAAAATAGGGTAAATCATTCCGGCATCAAGGAGTTTGAGAACTTCCTTTTTGATAATGTCATGAATTTTCAGATTAACCCTTCTTTGTTGTTGCACCGCGGGTTTGAAATCATCTTCCATTAAAATATTATGAGTACAAAAACGAGGGTCAATGCCCTTAATGTCGGAAATTTGCCAAGCGATGGCACTCTTATGATTCTTAAGCACATCTAAAAGTTGGGTCTTCTCCTCATCTTTTAGGTCCTTAGCAATAATGACGGGAAATTTATCGGTTCCCTCTAAAAATGCGTATTCGAGATGAGGAGGTAAATCCTTGAGCTCGAGCTCCGGAGGATTTTCATTAGACGGCTTAATTTCTTTTATTTCTTCAATATTAATTTCCTTCGGAGGGAGAGAAGGTGACGGGTCATCGTTGAGTAACTTTTCGAGGAGAAGAATGTCTCCCTCCGGATGAAAGTAGGTATCATCAATTTCCGGTGAAATTGAATCATCTAGAGCAAGAAAAGCTTTGGTCTCCTCCAATAGAAATTCACTATCCCCTAAGGGGGTAAGAGATGGGGAGGGAGACGCGACAACAGGATTAGTAGATGGAGTGGGATTGCCACTCGTAGAATTATCTGAAAATCCAAGAACTTCTTGAGCATACTCCTCACAAGCAATATCTATGACATCGATTTGGTTTACCGATTTATCATCATAATTAGAGGATTATCTTGAAGTTTGATCGAGATTAAACGTTATGGCTTCATCATTAGCACGAAGGGTTATTTCTTCACCATAAACATCAATTAAAGCACGTCACGTCCTTAGAAAGGTTCTCCCAAGAATGAGGGGAACCCGAGGATCAGCATCAAAATCAACGACTACAAAGTCGGCTAGAAAATGGAACTTACCTACTTTTACGAAGACATCTTTGGCGACACCGATCGGATGAGTAATTGATCGGTCTGCAAGCTCGAGAGTCATACGAGTAGGTGTAAGTTCGGGAAGGGAAAGCTTCTTCCATACGAAAAGTAGCATTAGATTGATGCTTGCGCCAAGATCGGCCAAGGCTAAGCATTCAACCATTCCCGGAAATTCACATGGAATAAGAAACTTGCCGGGGTCTTCAAGTTTTTCAGGTAACTTCTTGAGGAGAACCGCCGAACAATGCTTATCTAACGGGGTTTTAGCCAATTCAAATAATTTTTCTTTATTACTTAGCAAATTCTTAATTATCGGAGCAAATTTAGGAATGAGAATAAGAGCATCTGCGAAGCTAATATCGAAGAGTAAATCTTGAAAGATTTGGAAGAACTTCTCCATTTGATTGTTAGCTTTTTCACAGAGCTTTTGATCGTTAAGTCTTTACGGGTAAGGTATTGACGGTTTAGGATCAGACTTAGGAGTATTAATGGGAGCAACTTCTGGCTTAGAAGTTTGGACAACCGGAGGTTGGACATCTTCGGTACTTCCCTTATTCGTAGGTGGCATCGTGTCTTTTGTCACCTAGGTTTCACGTTCCACTACTTTAGGAGGAGAAGAAGAAGTAGTAGGAATCGTAGGTCCCTCATAAGTAACACCACTTCGGCTGGTGATAACGCTCATGTCACTTCTCGGTTTAGCAATGGTATTGCTTGGAAGAGATCCCGAACCCGAGGATCGTTTCATTTGCATAAAACTACTCATCATGTTCTTAAGCTCATTCGTTTGTCTAGTCAATGAAGTATCGATTTCTTTCCTAAGCTCGACCTTCATATTGTTGAGTTGATTTTGCATAGCTCTCAGGCTATCATCATTCGTCTTCATGTAGTTTGAAATATCATTAGAAGGTCTGACTTAAGGAGGAGGTTGATAATGAGGTGGAGCTTGGTAATTTTGGTTTCCTTGATCGAACTTTTGTTCCACGATTTTGATTGTAACCTTGATTAACATTGTAACCTTGGTTATTTTGATTGAAACGATTTTGATTGTCTTGAACAGAAGGAAAAACGGGTGGTCCCATTTGGTTACTAGAACGATAATTAATTTCTCCTTGAGGACGAAATCCTTGATTTTGATTGTAATTCGCTGCTGCTGCTGTAGTATTGAAAACGTTGCCATCGGTGGCTTGACAATCATAATAAGGATAGGGACCACCACAAATAACACAACTTTCAGTAGTGGCTTTAACGGGCTCCGGTTTTGGTTTTGAATCTTAATCTCTCTCATCATACATCTAATAGCATCCGTAAGTTCGGCCATCTCCGATGGATGTGCCGGTAAAGATGAAGAAGAAGTATTAGCACTCACTTTGGAAACAGCCGGTTTGTTTCATGAAGTGGGAACTTTCGATTTGTTCTCGATAATAGTCAAAATGTCTCTCGGAGTTCGATTCAAGATATTGCCATGGGCGGCTGCATTAAGCGAATCTTGATCGATTTGAGTCAAAGCATTATAAAACGTATTGATTTGGTGCAATTTCGAAAAACCGTGATGTGTGCATTTACGAAGGAGATCCTTGAAACGTTCCCATGCCACACCAAAATTTTCATCAAAACGTTGTTGAAAATTCGTAATATCGTTCTTAAGATTCGTCGTTTTAGAAGGAGGAAAGAAATGATTCACGAATTTAGAGACGAGATCTTCCCAAGTCGTAATAGAACGAGGGGGTTCTTATTCAAGCCAAATCCAGGCTTCCCCCTCGAGAGAAAATGGGAATAACATGAACTTAATCGCGGTATGAGGAACATCCCGATATTTCATAGTCGAAGTCAACTTATTAAACCATCGGATGTGAGTGTGAGGATCGTCCCTCTCGAAACCATGAAATTGGTTTGACGTAACAAGTTGAATTAAACTGGTTTTTAACTCAAAATTCTCAGAAAGAATTGGTGGTAAAACTATAGCATCTCCGTAACCCTCGGTGGGTGCTTGGAGCAATTCCGACATAGTACGCGTATCCGCCATTTCGATTATGGGAGCTTCAACAAGAGTACGTATCGGTATTGTGGGAGATTTATCGATTAAATTCGATTGAGATCGAGTGCGCATGCACTAAAAACCCAAAATTTAAAAGAAAAAACAATTTTGAAAAAGAAAATATTTTTGGGTTTTTATATTTTGAAAAATTGAAAAACAAATATTTTTGGTAATCGATTCGTCAACCGGTGCTCGGTAGCTCTCTAGAATTACTCACAAAATGACAAAGAAACAAAGGTCAGCAATTAATGCCAATTAAAAACCCGTTTGTTTTGGTTCGACAATTTAATGTCAATCCTCCTTAAACCCTTCTTATAGTTTGTAATCTAAAGGTGAGCCGATGTAACAATTGACTTCACGATTTCTTTTGTTGGTTTTTTAATTTTTTTGGTATTTTGAATACTTTAGGAAAAGTATTCGTGATTTTTTTTATTTTTTTTGGTTTTTCTAATACGTATACACAAGATAAAACGATAACTTCACAGGGAATGATCTTCAAATCACTAATCTTCAAACGTTTTAGTTATTCTAATACTCGTTATTCTATATATATATATATAATATATATATATATATTGGGCATGACTTGTAAATATAATTTGGATGATTCTAAAATTAGTTATTCTAAAATTATTTTTAAGGACGGGTAATTGTTTTTTCTAATGGTATTAGTTTACTTGTGAATTGTTTTTTTACAAAGTTATTTATAATTAATTTTGATGGTGTTAGTTGACGCAACTTGTAATCATAATGTGTTTTTATTTGGTTTTGGCAAGTGTTTTGTATTAGTAAGCGATATTTGATTTCTTTATGAAAATACATTTTTTGTATCCTAATAACATTTGAATGTGGTTTGATGTATACATTTTTAATTTTTATGTTATTTTTTTGTTTAAAAATATATATTTTATAATGAATATAGTGTATCTTAATCATTACTACTCAAAGCTTATAATGAATCTATACATGGTCTTTTCATATCACTATTTTTAATTTGTTATCTTCAAGACAATAAGCATTATTACAAAATTGAATAGACCAAATTATATTTGATTAGAAAATTGGTATCCGGATAAAGAAAAGGTAAATCTACAATCTTGATCTTATAATTTTAGTTACGATATTTTGATCTTACTTATATGCTTTACTTATTAAGAAACTGCATCCACGAATTGTATTATGTAAGTGTATTTATAGGTAAATAATTTGCTGGTTGTTTATGTATTTATTTATTTTTTCTTTGAATATAATTACAGATGTCGAAGCCCGGGCGGGTATTACTTGTAAGTATCGTTGACATATTTTACTATGGCAAAAGAAGACGTGTAAAAAATGGTTAGAAAAGTGGCCAATGAATAAATTAACGGTTAATGAATTTTGAACATCGTAATATACAACGAAAGAAATAAATGTTAACTTTTATTCAACAATTAAAAGATACAAAGTTGTTTGTAAGAACATGGTATATGATTAAACTCAAATGCAAACTGAACCTTTTTTATACACAACGTTCGTTGTTGATTTTGCATAATTATCATCCTTATCACAAAAGTTAATTTTCAATCCTTTTCTCCTCTTAACTCTAGAGACAGCCACTTATTGTTATATGGCCCGCTCGAATGGGCTGGCTAGCTATATGAATATCGTTGAAAAAAAATAAGTTTAGGAAAATAAGTTAAAGAAATACCAATATATTTATTCAATGCATTAAGTACGAAAATAAATAAATGTTCATCCAATATGAGAAAATAAAAATGTGCACATTCATAATTGAAGTTATCAATATATATGTTAAATATGGGGGCTTACAATTATCACATGTTGCATATGGTTCCACTGATCGTTAAAATTATGTAAGTGCTGAGATCACTAATCTTGGATTCACAAGTTCAAGTCCTAAAACTGCTTACTTCACACAAATTGCAGTAGAACATGCCATCTTCACTTGTCTGAAGATCAGACTGTAACACCCCCATTTTCGAGATACGCAGCGGAATATAAGCTTTGGGGTGCTACTTCATGGTTCACAGTCATGAGTATAGAAAACGACTCGAAAAGAGACGTTTTTAAATAAAAATTGTTATCATTCATTTATTTAATATCAAAGTACATAAGATAGGTCCCAGAGGGAGGTTCAGAAAATACATTATAAAAGTTACATTATCCTTTTGAATGATAACAAAGTGGACACCCTTTTATTTTTAAGAAGAAAGTCCACCGCCGCTCCGTGCCATTAATCATACTTCTAAATACCTGAGATAAACATGCTTAAAAAGTCAACACAAAGGTTGAGTGAATCCATAGCGTTTAAAGTTATAATCAATTTGAACACAAGCCAAATAAGAGAAATCAGTTATATCACAGTTCGGAATATTGCACTAAGCCTCATGACACACAAAGCGTTAACAGGTTCATAAAAATTACCCCATAATTAAATGTAGGTAACCTTGCCCCGGGTAGGAGTCTGCCTGAAACTCTTTATTAAACTCAAATATAATGCATTTGGTTACTTAGCCAGCAACACAAATGGGACGTCAACTGCCAATAGATCTATTCACTATATTCGCGCTCACCCGCAGGTGATTAATGGTGCATGATAACAGGGTCTTTTAAAATAAATAGGCAACAGTTAACTTATTGCAATAACAATCAGGAAAATACTTGTGTTCGGTTTAATAGCATGTATCTCCCCACAAGTTTGGAAAACATATAAGAAAAGTGGGACTATGAACTCACCTGAGCAGTCTGGATGGAAAACAAAGTTAAATAGAGCTGATAAACGTAGAGTTGATAAACGTCTCCGGCTTGCAACATGGGTTGGTTATGTCAAGTTTCAGTAATCGTTTCTGATTATATATAAGTTTCCAGTGTTCGTTTCGTAACGTTTTGGTTTGATAGTTAAATACTTAATAGAGCCAATATGTAGTTTCAAAAGTAAGATTTTATCTGATCTTCTTATCTGTAAGTTTCGGTTCCGTCCGTTCGTTAAAAGGATTATTCGTTTGTTAGTTACAGTACAAAACTTATATTAAGTTTAAATAAAACTTAATAATAATAATAATATTAATAATAATAATAATTATAATAATAAAATTATAATAATATTAAATAAAAATTAGGGTTTATGTTATATTTTCATTTTAAACCTTCATGTTTCTATAGTTGACAACTTTTACCCTTAGACTATATGAAAATGACAGCTTTCACCCTCGGACTTTTAAAGATATACAATTTTTGCCCCTGGACTTTCTTAAAATGACACTTTCTACCCTTAAGTTTCAAAAATGACAGTTTACACCCCTAGGGTTCAGATCGACAGCAGGCATGGTCCTTTTTACAAAACTAATTAGAGTTTTGACACTTTTCACCCTTGAGACTTCTATTTCATTTCACCCGTAGTCCTTTTCACATGAAAACGACTTGTTTCCTATGAATCGTGGCGAAACTTTTTACCACTCTTTACCTAAAATACTTATCAGTGTTTTAAGAGTATTTCTACCAAAGATTAGACCATGGTTCGATCGTATGACCTCGAAAACAATTTTTGGAATGGGCGATTTATAGATTTTTCGACACAGAAACAACCCGACAAAAATGAACTAGAACTCGCTCGTTTCTTAATGAAATTCGTTGATTCTTTTTCCTAAAGTTAGCTATCTCAGTGGTTTTTAATCATCCCAAAATCTAGAATTTTAGGAACACTTTAAAGGGTCGAAATTAAGGCTCAAAACTCTGGGTCTGCTGCTGTCATTATTAAAAATCAGTTCTGAAATTAATTAAAACATCATTCGTTATACGTTTTTATGACTCGAAGTCTAAAGACTTTTTGAAGGAAACGACGTTCCGGACAACTTTCATGTTTTAAGTTTTCGACGAAACGGACCAGAAAGGCCTCGAAACGCGTGATGTTCGCTGTTCACAGAAAGTTTGACAGTTTTATTTATAACTTAAATTCGACATAACTTTTGACTCATTTAATCATTTTCGATGATTCCAATTGCCACGTTCTTCTAAAATTATTCTCTTTAACAATATGTATGTATCTTATATCCTAGGGTTTCCAGAAATTCGTTTCATATATGTTTGTATATATTTTCTAAAATTCATTCGGTTTTAAATTTAAGAAACAAAAATTAGTTTCTGCTAATTCTGGGCTATGACACTTATCAAGACATGTTCTAGGATGTATTTAGACACAAAATAAATATATGAAAGTAAATGAAAAAGGCCAGAAGCATACCTTCTTTAAAAAGTCGAATAGGGCAATTTTGAGTGAGATATGGTTCGAATTAGATCTCTACTGATCCTAGCTTGCTTCTACTGCTCTCTTAGGGTTATATGAACTTAGTTTGATTGTGTGGAATCAAGGTTAGGGTCGTGAGTGGCTGTATGTATTGGTTCGAATGGTAGTGTGATGGTTTTTTTTAGGGTTTTCTAGTGATCTCTATTTATAGGAAGGATTTAGGGTTTTCATGTGGCTTCTAGGGTGTCTTAATGAAGAAGGTGATGAGGTGTATGGTTATAAATGATGACACATAAGGGTAGGAGGGGGAAGGTGATGTGGAACCTTGTATGCTATACACATAAGCCCTAATTCTAGAAGAATGAGATGTGGCAACTTAGGGTTCATGTATTTGGACTCTTAAAGTTGAAGAAATTGGTTAAGGTTGGTTAGTTTAGGGTTAGGATTGAACTAGGTGATGTAATTTGGTTATGTAGGACCGAATTATGCATAGGGTAGTTGTACCTAAGGCTTTGTTGACTTGTTAAACTAGGGTTTAAGGTAGAATTAGGGTTCCTAGGTTTAAGACTTAGTTAGAAATGATTTTTGAATCCATATAACCTAATTTAATCTTTATCGAATTGTATATAAATAGAGAAAAATAATTTTTGTGCTTTAGCAAGTTGTACTCTAGGCTTATAGGACTTGTACTAATGTAAGAAAAATAAGAAAAATATAATTTTAATTATTTCTTAATTTTCTATAATTTTTATGTAATTTTTATTACACTTTAAATATGTGTAAATGAGTTTTTATGAGTTTGTGCATTAAAGAGTTGTACATTATGTTTATGGAGTTGTACATATACTAAATATATAAATAAATTATTTTTATAATTTATTGTGTAAAAATATTACATAAAATGTCATTTAAATAATTATTTTTGAATGTTTTATAGGGTTTTTATTTTCATTTAAGTTTTATGCTTAAATGACTTGTACCTTGACTTAAAACACTTATACATAATATTTTTATAAAAATATTAACTAGAGTTTACAAATAAAATAATAGTTTCTGAGAAGTTAGGGTTTTATCGGAAGTTATAGTGGAATTAGGGTTTCTATGCTTTAGTGACTTGTACATTACCCAAGTAAGTTGTATTTTAATATTTATAGGGTTTCGTTATCTTCACATGTTGCTATGGTGGTTTAGAGTTTCATAAAACTCTCATTAGTTAAGAAACATTCAGTTTTAAACGTACGTTAGCGAAATATCGTAAAGTGGTAAGTGGGACCTCATAACGTTTTAGGTCAAAGATGTTTACATAGGTAAATACTAAATCAGTTAAGGTTGGGTTGCAAGCAGGGTTGTCAGGGATGTGATCTTCGTCACATAAGATAATAGTTATAATCAGGAAAAAAAAATTCTACGTGGAAAAAGGATAAATATTCTGTAAGATGATTTATTATAATAGTGGGATTTTCACAGTGGTTACACAGACGACTCTTCATCCTGATTCGTGCAGTGGCATATGACAGCACAAGGAACCAGAGCCAAAATAGCCTTAGAACATGACGGCGATGACGCGTCTCTTTTGCTTTTGGATTTGTTACCTTTCGCTCTTGAATCTGTACATCTCCTGTCATTACTGGAGCATTTGTATCTTGAATTGATGATGTCGATTCGTCACCAATTTTTTATCCTTCTTTTCTAACATTGGGATGGTTTGGATCATAGTAATTGGTACAATCCTGAAGGACGAACCTAAAATCATCTTGATAGCAAACTTAACCGGATCTTGAGAAAATATACTATGCTCACTCTCACCTGTGGATGGTGTCATTGCTGTAGTAGAAGGCAAGGCTTCGATAACCGCATCCGCCAGGTCGGTGATGAAGGTAGAGGTGCACCCGAGAGCAGGGACACGGGCCCAATTTTCAACGCCAGATTCAAGGGCCAACTCCTTATATTCCATGTCTATCTCTTCGAGAGTTTCTATGTGCTCACTCACAAAGCTGCACATTCACAAACACCAACTTAACATTAATGGTTTGACGATACATGAGCATTCAGAAGTGGAAAAACATACAGTTCTTTTATGTATGAATTGGGTAGACCAATCAAAATTTCTACGTTTAACAAAATATCAAAACTATGTCTTCTTATAATACCTGACACCATCGAAGAATAAATTCCAAATGAGGGCAATTTTCTATAAGCTCTGCAAAAGCCTGAATCAATCTATTTAGATATTTAAAAGGGACAGATGCAACGACAGGTCTGATGTCTACGGGAGGAACAGCAACGATGCATCTTTTAATTAGAGCATCTTCATTTAACCGTAAACTAAGGATTAAAGCTCTGCTTGGTTGATCTTCAGCAAGAGCAGCTTCAACTGCCTGCAAGTAAAGATAATGAAATTAAGATTAATCAATCCTATAATCATTGGATAAGCAACACCGTCTTCTTTAGCGTGTTTAGGTTAGTGGTGCGTTTGGATGCTGCTTTTAAAAGTGACTCTGAGACTGAATATTCATAATTAGATAACCCAAACCAAAGAAACTTTCTTACCTCCGGTGTGACATCTATATCAAGATCTGTAGGATCAAATATGAAATTTTCATCCATTGAGTAAACCAAAACCCCTTCTGTAGTTGCACCAGACAAACTATGGCATGTAGGTGCAATTCTTAAACATTTTGTTCTAACAATAGGCCTTCCACGGTTAGTCACTGCTCCTGGTAGATCATAACTTGACTTAACTCGTGTTTGTTTATCAACACCATCTTCTACATCACTATCATCATCATCAATTAGATTCATAGGACCAACATCAGTCATATTCTTTGAATTTAACACATCAAGAACTCCGTCTAAAGAAAGATTTAGGGTTATTTGAAATCTTCTCAGCAAAACCTGCAAAGTCGACAGTACAGGATTGTTAGGAACAGTTTACCAATATTTACTTAATATAGTGACCTGAAAGCAATAATTATGACTATTAGTACAATATCATTAGTTACTAAAACTATGATCTAATACTCGAAATCTTTACCGAATAAAGAGGTTATGAGCATTGATGAGTGGCCATTGGGCAACTCTCAGCATCTTTAACCTGTTCCCCTTATAGCTTAAACCTTAAGAAGTAAAATGAACCCTTTTGGCAAAAAAAAAGGGCTTAAAAGAATCCATTTATAAATAATCGCTTAAAAGAAGAAACTAACCTGGTCAGCAACATCATACATACAGATGTATTTACTACTTCCACACGCCAATATATAATTCCCATTAGCAGAATAAGACATAGTAGTAAACACTTTCAAGATGAAGAGTTAGCGGCTATTCTATGATCAGTCATCAACCGTTCTCCAGTAATGTCTCTACGCCCCTCAATTGTGTACATTAACACACCATCAATGGGATCCCAGAAATGAATTTGACCATCTAATGTGCTGGAAGCCAATTGCTTGCCATCTGGACGATAAACAACTATAAGAACATCGTGTGTGTGAGAAAATGTTTCAACTGAACCTTTTCCATCAAATACGTCCCATAGTCGGACGGTTCTGTCCCATGAAGATGATGCTAGAATTGCTTGTAGACATGAAAAAACGAAGGAATAATAAGCCCATGAGCCACAGATATACACAAACATATAAGGGGGTGTTTATTACGATTAATTTATACATTTCAAATAATGGGTTTCATACCAACAACTGCAACAAAAAGGATAATTCAAGTGTATAAAAAAATTACCTAATTACCAACCTAACTTGCGAGCCGATTCTCTCATTTCACAAAGATGTCATTTTTGGTCAGTTTATTTGAATTAGCAAAAGCTTCTTTATTCCATTTTATTATCTAGTAAGGGTATGATAAAAGTACATACTTACTTGTTGCCTAATTATATCTGAGAGCCTTCTAAGGCTTTACTTTCATTTCAAAAAATTGTTTTTTTGCCGTTTTACTTATTTATTAACAGAGTATTACTTAAACAGAATTTGCCAAACAGTCAAACATCTTATCATCTAAGTACTACAACTTCAAACAGCATAAGCATATGCAAACACTCTAATAAGATCTGTTATTTTTATAGTTGACTATAGGCTTCAAATTTACAATACTAAATAATCACTCTTGAACCATGCATGTAGACATAGAAATGGGAACATATAAAAACTTCTGGAAACTACTTACGGTTGTAGGAGAAAACATCAATCCATGAACTGGACCTTCATGACCACTAAGAACATCCAACAATTGCCCCGTCTTCATTGACCAAACATGTTATGTCAACATTTTTAAGACAAACAATTTGGGGTTTTGACCCGTTCACCTTTAAGCTAAAATTTTGGTATACCAGTTAGAACAAAGATAACTTGTGCCCTGTTCTCTCTCCTAGCAAAAATGTGGTTGAGCTTATAAGAAATTACTATAGCCAGACACATTCATGCATAGTTAAAAGCAGCGATTACTGAGCCTCTAATCCAACATCACATGTTCATATCAAAATGAAATATAGATCATTAACAAAATTGACTGTTCTGAATAAAATTTACCTAACAGGCACTGTTAGGAGACTCTTTACGACACCTTTACCGAGCTCAACTTCCCAAACACCCAGTAACACATTTATGATATTGGCTTCTTTTGAAACGTGTACCTCCACGAGACGCGCTTGCTGTTTTAGTGCCCAACGACTCTTCATCAACATCCTAATCAAAACATTACTTGCACTAAGCACATTAAAAAATAACACGACATTAAAGAAACAAATGAGTATATACATACTTGGCTTTCGCACTCAAACTCCTTTGTATCACGAGATTTCCTCTTATAATTCTTGGGAAAGTCATTAGACCCTCTTTCAGCACTGTTCCCTGAGCAAATAGAAGAAATAGCAACAACATTGAAAAAGGGGATTATATAGAGGCAAATAATCCATTAGTGTTTGGATTATCATCCCAAGTAGCCAATAGTAAACCTAAAAATCCATTATTTTCAGCTTGTTAGATAATTAACATAAACTTATAAACAAAAAGTGAGCCAAGTAAGCTTAATCCAAACACCTCCTGAAGTGATTATCTGATTATAGTCTTTTCAAATTTGAGATAATCAGTTTCAAAATAATGTCGATTGCTTTTATACACATATTATTAAGCGAAAAACGGCTAGAAGAACATAAATGCATACCACGTTCCTTTGAAGCCTTACTTCATGAATCGCGTTCTAACCTGCAAAAAGCTTAACACAAAACAACGTGGTTATAAGTGAATTAACCGCAGCATGAGATGTACAAAGATTCGGCATCTGACACTTACTCTCACCTGTGGATGGTAGTAGAAGGCAAGGCTTCGATAACCGCGTCTGCCATGTCGGTGATGAAGGTAGAGGTGCACCCGAGAGCAGGGACACGGGCCCAATTTTCAACGCCAGATTCAAGGGCCAACTCCTTATATTCCATGTCGATCTCTTCGAGAGTTTCTATGTGCTCACTCACAAAGCTGCACATTCACAAACACCAACTTAACATTAATGGTTTGACGATACATGAGCATTCAGAAGTGGAAAAACATACAGTTCTTTTATGTATGAATTGGGTAGACCAATGACATTTTTGTGAACGCGTAGGAACATTTTTAAGACAAACAATTTAGGGTTTTGACCCGTTCACCTTTAAGCTAAAATTTTGGTATACCAGTTAGAACAAAGATAACTTGTGCCTTGTTCTCTCTCCCAGCAAAAAATGTGGTTGAGCTTATAAGAAATTACTATAGCCAGACACATTAATGCACAGTTAAAAGCAGCGATTACTAAGCCTCTAATCCAACATCACATGTTCATATCAAAATGAAATATAGATCACTAACAAAAGTGACTGTTCTGAATAAAATTTACCTAACAGGCACTGCTAGGAGACTCTTTACGACACCTTTACCGAGCTCAACTTCCCAAACACCCAGTAACACATTTATGAAATTTATGATATTGGCTTCTTTTGAAACGTGTACCTCCACTTTTTATTTATGGTTTCTTTTTCTAATACATAAAAAACAGAAATAAATTGCAAAAGAAAGCGATTTGGTGAAAGAAAAAGAAACCGAGAAGATGAAGATAAAACACAGGTCGAATAGGGATCCATCCAATAACCATTACTGATGTTTAGCCAACAGGGGCTGATTATTTACATATTGGAACATTACATCTTTGATGGTGATTAAACTATACAATAGCATTTTAATACGTGTTATTAATCAGTTATTACCACTTTCACCATCTGAAGCGCCTTCAAGCTTTGCAATGGCATCCACAAGGGCTTGTTCATGTTCCTGAATTACAAAACCTTATTAGCGAAGATTAAATTAATCAATATGACATCCGGAAATGAACAACTGAGATTCTAGAAAACATTTTAAAACAGGTAAGAACTAAGATCATTTAAAGAAAATAATGGGGATTGTAAGTATTGATATCAATCAATAGTATCAGTTGAATCCTTACTGCTAATCTCACAAACACATGTTGTAATTACCACATTCTATGTACCAAAAACATAAGACACATAAAAGCAATTAATATACAAAATCGAACCGTAAATCATCAAGGGTTGAATTGTTTTAAAAAATATATACAATTTACAATCTTGGTGGATAGATGGGGTTGGATTCAAATCATACCTTAGATTATCTGATGATGATGATGATTATGGCGTCTACTCCTTAGATTTGATGGGCTTGGCGTCACACCCTTGCATGGAATCGTCTCTTATCTGCAACAACTTAGGTTTAGGTTTTTTTTAATGATAATTACCGGGGATTATCTGATGGTCATGATGATGGCCGTATAGGGTTTAGGTGAGATCGGTGGTATGAAGAGTTTTTGTTATTTAGAGAGTGCTACAGAATTAGGTTTTTGCATTGCGTTTATTGAATATGTATTTGAGTTTATTAAAATGTTTTCTGGATTTTCAAAAGTTGTTTCACATCTTTATCAATTTTGAGTTGGAATTCGATTAACAAAACTTGGCTTGTTTTGGTGGTTGAGATGTTTCTTAATATTAGCAGACATCTCAAGTTCGATCCTTGCCACTATCTTTTTTACACTAAATTAATCCGAAATTTTCAATAAATATTTGCTTACATGGACAAACATCGATGACATGGACTAAAATGTGATTATTTGGCAATGACGTGGACTTATGTGGCATTATCTACGTGTAACGCCTCCTGTTATATATAATGTAGATATATATATATATATATATATATATATATATATATATATATATATATATATATATATATATATATATATATATATATATAAAATACAAGATCCTTTCCAACCAGGCTGCTCTATCAAAGGACTATCTCAAAAGCCGGAGAGAATGATTGAATTGAAGCCATGTCTCCCGAGAGATAATGATATATATATATATATATATATATATATAATAGTAAGAAATAACCGACCAAATAGTCAATTCGCCCTCTAACCAAGAGTGAAAATCCCAAGTGGTCAAAGAAAGTCAAACTATATATATTTCCGGAAGTATTGGATATTCCCGGGTCGTTTATGTCCCAACGAAGTGTGAATGGAAAATCGGGTTCGGTTCGTGATCGGGTGATTTGAATAAGCAAGATATTTTTAGAATTATGGTACTAAAATAGAATACATAAACAAGGAAGCAAATATTAAGCATACAAAACAAGAAATCAAAACACAATTAAGTCTTAACGCGAATTAAACTAAAAACGAGCACTAAACGGACCTAAAAATTAAATTATCAAATTTTAACCCTAGAAGTGCAAATTTATTTTCTAAAAGTCCTAAATGATTAAAAATATTTTTTTTTAAAAGAATTATATTTTTTTGATTTTTATTTTATTAATTATGAATTAAAAACACTTTTAAACTAAAAATATTATTAAAAATTACTAAACTAATTTGGAAAAATCTGGAAAAAAAAATACTGAAAAGTACTTTAGGATATTAGAATCCTAGGAAAAATAAAACAGGACAACCAGCTTGTTCAAATAAGCTGGAAATAAGCAAAAAGGGGCTGAAAGGTAAAAACTGAAAAATGACTTAAGTATAAAAGGTATGCAAACCTAAATGAAAAAGACACAAGGGCGCGGATGGTATTGAGTGTGTGTAATATGGTTGAGGCTGGGTCGAGGTCTCGGGTTCGAGCCTGTCTCACCCTTGGCTTCCCCAGCTTCCCATATTTTTATTTTGCAAAATTTTTTTTGAAACTTTTTAATAAGCTAAAAATAAGCAACTTTTGTGAAAACACTATTTTTATATATACCAAATAAGCTGGAAAAAATTGTTTAAATCTAACAGTATCACTTAACAACTAAAAAATCAAATGGGCTTAACTGAAATAGCAAATAAGCTTCTAAAAGCTAGACTAAAATCTAATAAGCCACTAGAAACCTAAAAGTTAACTTAAAAATGCAAATCTAACCTAAATTCAGCTATTCTAAGCAAGCTAAAAGCTCAAAAACTAAATTAAGCTTATAAGTCAAAACTGGTATGAAAACAGCCTGAGATGGCACTTTAAGCTACTAAACCAACAAGCTAATCTATCAAATCTAAAAGCAGATGATGCTTATAGACCAAAGAACTCTCAAAATCAATTTCAGACATTTTGAACTAGAAATAAGCTTAAAAATAAGCTGATAAAAACTGACAGTAGAAGCATTTTTTTTTTTTTTTTTTTTTTTTTAGAGACTTTTATAAAAACTTGCAGACCTGAGCTACTTTTTAACACTAAAAATAAGCTACCACAAGCTAATGAAATAAGCTAAAAACTTTAAAACAGCTAAGAATACCAACTAAAGAGCATATAAAAACAATTTTCAGACAATTTGAACTAAAAACGAGCTTAAAAAGAAGCTGATAAACAAGACAGTTACACTTTTTTTTTTTTAGTTTTTCTGACTTTTAATGCTGAACAACTACTTTCAAAGCTAAAAATAAGCTACTAAAACAATAAGCTAGATCTCAAAAACCTAAAACAGCTGAACTATACCTACCAATGAACTCATAAAACCAATTTTTACACATTTTGAACCTAAATTGATCTTAAAAATAAGCTGATAAAAGAAACAGTTAGGCAAATATTTTTGGTTTTTAAGAAATTTTGGAAAACTAATTGCATACCAATCACTTAACATATAACACTAAATTTGAACCCAAAAACTACTACAACTAATAAGACCTTTTAATGAACTTATCAAAATAAGTTGTTAAACTTAACAATTTTTCTTAAAATTGTAGAAAGCTAGAGCAAAACTAATTGAATTGACTAAAAACTGAAAACTAATTATCAAAACTACTAAAAATACTGATTTCAAGCTAATTCAAATTGGCTTAAAAGCCAAAACAAGCCTTGGCAGTATTAACTTGAAATTAATACTGTTAAGCCAAACACCCCTTTAAAACTTGAACAAGCTTTTTAAAACTGATTTTTACTTTAAAACCAATGAAATTTTTATAAAAACTAATTATTATGACTAAATGACCAAATAAAAGCAGTTTTAAATAGTTAATAAGAACTCACCAATAACTAAAGCTTATTGGTGTATTTGATAGTTAAAGATCAAAACTATGAAATAAGTTATAAACAATTACATCTAATAATCAAAACCTCAAATAAGAAAAATATAAGCAAGTAAAACAGATAATAAGCAGAATAAAGCAATAAGCAGTACTAATAAGCTAAAAGCAGTTTTAAGCCGAAAATGAAAAGTACCTTGATCCTAGCTCAAACAAGGATCAAATAAGCTCGAGGAGCTACTCTACAAGCTCCAACTTATCAATTGATAAGCTGGTGAGACGCTATAAGCCCTTCAATTTCTGGCTTATCTTCCAAACTTAGCTTATTTTGTCTTGAAACCAAATTAACAAAACAAACAGCTTCAAATTCAAACCACAAGCTACACACACTCAAACAAGCTATTGAGAAGTTTGTTTGAGTATAAGTGAAGGTATAAGGGCTTATTAATAGCTTATTCAACCAAATGAAGACATTATTAAAGCTTAAAGTAAATTCGAACACAATTTAAAATAAAGTAAACTTTTATTAAAATTTTAAAATGATTATAATACTTGAAAGAAAAGAAATGACAATATTTAAAAGATAATTAAAAACTACAATAAGCAGTAAAATAAGCTAAAAATTAAGACACGAAAAATTAGACTCCTCTTTCTATGTGTTGAGGAGGTCCTATTTATAGGCTTCTGAGGATGCTTCTAAGGTTTGGGGAGCGTCTTGAGCTTTCCATAATGATCGTCCAATCTTAGCTTCTTGATTAAGCAGGGATAATGGCCCTTGGATCATGTGCCTTGTTGTCTCGACCAATCAGATAGCCTTGGATTGCCAGCGTGGACATGTTGTCATCACCTTGTCTGACTTGTCAGCTTTCTCTAGAAGGGTTGATTGGTTTAAGGTGGGGTTAATTTGAGGTGAGCGTGTGCAGGGTAAAAGGGGGAAGACGGGTGAACAGTGAAAACTGGTTTTCCCGCTCTATTTTAACTGGGCATAGGGTATAGGGTTTGACCGAGTAGTATTTGTTTGACTTGGGTAAGGGTTGGTTGGGCTGTGGATATTGGATTTGTTTTGGGCTTGGTTTTATAAAGGGTTGGGCCGGTTTAGAGTATATAAGGGATTTAATGGTTGTTAGGTTAGGACTAACTTTGTAATTGATAAGGACTAACAGTGCAATTGATTTAGGACTAGTGGTGAAAATGATTTTTGGTTTAGGGTGAGGTTTGGTATTTTTGGTTAAGGATTGATCCAAAAAGGTAGAAATTCATCCCCGGCTTTGGCTTTTCACGCTCTTTCCAATCTCGTGCTCGTTTTTGTCCATTTTGTCTTCATTTTTGTCCTTTTCCCATATCCATTAACTGCACATACACAAAAACAAGCATATATTTGGCATTTATAATACGTTTTTGGTCTTTTGATTCCGTTTTTGATAAAGAAAAGGTATGTGAATTCACACATACCAGTTATCCTAATGTCTCTTATCAATTAGTAAATCCTAACTACACGAATGTATTCTCACTAGCGATCTCGGGATGCATCACAAATGCAAGTTCTAGTATCTATATACTACCGGTACACTCATAAGAATTTTCTAAAGATCTGAAGGCGAACCTCACATTTTTGGGGTGGAAATTTTTGAGTAGAAGGGTTTTTGTGCTAGCTATATAATTCCTATCCATGAAATGCTTATTAAGACTAAAGTTTCACTCCTATATGTTCTAAAAAAATTTAAATTTGGTGCCAAAATTACCCTGACAAGTATTTCTTTTAGTTTTATTACATATTTACTCTTAGACAAAACAAATATCAAGCGAAGTTATAGTTTCTAAGGTATCCCATTTTACCCTCCCTACACTTAAATTGAATATTGTCCCCAATGTTCTGAAAAGTATCAAAGTTATGATAATGGGAAAAATAAAATAGAGAAAAGGAACTAATACTCCCCTGATTTGCTCAGCATGGACGATGTAAAAACATGGTTAAATCATCCTCCAAGAAAATAAACTTCAAATAATGCTCATCATACTTCATCTTTTATCTTCTTGTCCAATATAACATGTAATTCACTAGGATAACAAACACAAAACCTCGCATAAAATCGGTGGTAAACACTATATATATAGAAGAACTAATTCCTAGAAAGCAATTAAGATATAATGCTTGCAAAATAAATGTCTACATCCCTGAAAACTTAAAACTTTGAAAATTTGACAAAATTAAGTTCCAGCAGAAAAACAAAATTTGGGAAAAATGTGCTGCTACCGTGCCTGACTTTGTCAGGTTATAAACCCTAACACCGTCAGGTAAGACCTGACAGTATTTTTGCGTTTTGTTTCTGGAAAATTTATGGAAAAATCTGATTAATAAAACCTGGAAAACTGCAGAACACTCATTGTGACTCGATACAAGCATTTGACTCTAACAAACACAAAAATATATATGCTAATCAATAAATGTTAACTTTTATGTTTGAATTCATTCTTTTAAACCAATGTGAGCTTCCCTACACTTATCTTTTTGTAAAATACCTTTATATGTGATTAAGACAAGGTTAAAAACAAAATGAAGCATTTTCACAAATTATTCAAAAAATGAACGATGAATAATTATGATAGAGCATATATATGAAATCAAACAAAATAAACAAACAAACAATAAAACATAGGTTGCCTCCCAAGAAGCGCTTTTCTTTATTAACGAGTCTTGTAGCTAGACTCAAAGTCATGACCTATCTTGTGTCATCTATGCTCACATAACCAATCGTGAGCCACCTGATCGTTGCCTCATCTTTTTTATACTCATCATTCAACTCTAAACAACCTCGATAATATCTCTTGTTTTTTTCATGCGGATATTTAAGTCCACTCCGTTTATCATTCTCGCTCAAAATCGAAAGTGGAGCAAATCTATTACATGCCTCAATTGAAAAATCCTTAAATATAGGGTGCGAATGGGGCATTTGATAAACAAAATCCTCATCTCCATCCGAGAATGTAATTAACCCATTCATAAGTTTTTTATCTAACTTAGTTAGCCTCTTCAAGGGTTTTCCAAATACGACTTGGGTCAACTTGTTATCAACAAATTCTCCTAAGTTCTCCATGACCATAAGATCTACCAAGTAAACAAAACTTTCGACAAAAACGTGCAATGGTTCATCCCTAGCCACAATATTATCTCCTTGATATTCTAACTCATTTACCATGATTTTATTATAATTAGCACGATAAATTAAATTCATTGGCAAAGATGTGTTAAGGTAAGCATCAAAACTCCTATATCTGATTTTACAAGGAAATTGCATATTAAAAAGGCTATCTTTCTCAATCTTTGTCCTAGAGTCAACATATTTAAGAGGGTCTACATCATCTTCTTTTCTAACCTCATTAATAACTTCTCCATCACCTAAATCCTCATCAGAATCCGAGAAATAGAAAGGGCCATTCTCATGGTCGGTGTCATGATCGGATTCATCAATTTCAAAGTCATTGCCAAAGTGATGGTCAGGTGAAAGGTTAGGTGGGTTTGCGTCCTCCATAACGGGGGGTGGAACAGGTAACTAAAAATTTCTACATAGAAAAACATGGATAACAGACATATATCACGAACAAATGCACAAAGAGAAGATGGACTAAAGAAAGCTAATAAAAGAAAATAAAAATCTCACTTGAAAGGAATTTAGTGAGTAAACCTAAACAAGATAGAAATTGAACCTAAGAAATAACTATTCCCCGGCAGCGGCGCCAAAAATTTGACGCGAGATTTGTAAGACCTCGAAAGAAGTTTTACAATCCTCCAGGCAGTGTACCTGATCGCAGTAGTGTAGTATATGAAAATCCGGGGGATTGATCGTTCTCTAGGGGAATAGTGTCGTTAGGTCAAAATATATGACGAGATAGGTTTAGAGGTGAGGGATGATTCTTTTTGTCTTTTTATTATTTTATGAAAACAGTAAAAATCTTGGGTTTTAGAAGAGTGGGCGGAATTAGTTGCTAGTCAACTAACCCAAAACTAATAATAACAAAATTAAACTAATTAAAATGGAAAGAAAATACAATTGGTGACTTTTAATGATAGGGAAAAGCGTGTTTACTTAGATTTCATTACTCCCTAGTTATCTCCTATTGATTTGTTGAATTGTCACGTCCTTGTTTTAGTTGAAGCGATGTATTCCGTAATATCGGTCGTGGGGAGGTGCCGAAGTCCCCAAATCTATGAATCTTAGTCTCCCCTAAAAACCTTAAAGTCTATTAAGTTTTCTAGGATCTACAAGCCGTAATTCATTCAATAAATACGATGAGAAAAACAAATTGTGCACTCTACAATTGCGTTTCTAAGACGTTCAAGCCAGTTACATATAAGAGATCGGCCAGTTTTCTTAGCCTAACGCGAAGCAATCAACTACACAATAGGCGACAAATTAATAATCAACAACTAGGTTTCACTAGATCTAAGCAAACTCAAGTAAATTTAAGCTAGCATATTAAAGTAAAGAAAAGATAAACACATAATCAAACGATACATAGACATAACGAATGATTAAAGGGATAACTTATTTTTATTGAAACATGAAGTTCAAGGGTTGAAAAACCCTTACAAAGCTGCTAAAATTCGTCCTTAAACCCTAGCTAAGATGTTACCCAAGGATGTCACACTTACAATGAAAAACAAAGGAAAATATATATAGGAAATCAACTCTGATGGCGTCAGCTTATGGGTCCTGACGCCATCAGCTCGCCGTGATTAGGTTTTCGTCTTGTGCAAGTCACCGTTCTGACAGCGTCACTTTGTAAGTCCTGACGCCGTCACTTTTTAAAGTGTCTGGGATGTCTCTTGTTAAATTAACACGTGACTCTCTTCTTCAGTTAACACCTGACACCATCAGTTTATGCATCTCCAAAATTTGACTGAGGCGTCTCTTGTTAAACTTGAGCTAAAATTCCAGCATAATCAATAAGTGACGGCGTCACGTTGTAGCCTGTGACGCCTTCAGAGCTCCAGGTCTGACAGGTTTTTCGCGACTTCGTCGTTTTCTTCACTTTTTTGTCCAAATACGTCCAAAAAGTGCCAATTTCCAGATTTCTTGTCCCAAGTACCTAAAATGCAAAAAGAAACAATTTTAGGCAATATTTGATCATATAAATACGATTATGGGCTTAAATGACCCTTTAAAAAGGTACCAAATAAATCCTTATCACTAAACTTAGTCTAGTGCTGGTATACGTTTAAAGTAGTCTTTCTTTGTACACGGGTTAACCTAACCATTATATGTTAAAGCTCAAAGTCACGTGTTCAAAGTAAAACGTTTAAGTTTAGGTTTTAGTATTAACCTGAAAAATGTCAGTTGTCACATATAGTGTAATTATCGTATTTACATTATACAATAATCAAGTAACTCGAAAACGAGAGTTGGACTTAATGAATTCATAGTGGACTCAAGCAATTAGATAGCCCAATCCCTTGGTCCATGAATTTGGCCTATATGGCTTGAAAGGAAAGGAATGAAAGTCTAGGGGGTTTCGTGTAATTAGCAAGATGATAAGTTTTAATGATTTGGTAATTCATAAGACACAATCTTTTACCTAATTACCACAAAACTTTCACTCCTCCTCCTTATTTCTTCTGAAAACCCTACGCCATCTAGGGTTTGTGTTGTTGATTTTTAAATCATTTCTAGCATAGTGCAAAGGTGAATCAAGAGGTACTTGAAAGGATTAACATCCGGTGGTGGTTGATAGATATGTAATGTGGATCCTCGATGGGTGATTAATGTTTTTCTTATGTTGTAATTATATCTTGCATGTTCTTATGATTAATTATTATTTTATATCTTGAATTACCAATAATGGTATCACGAGCCATCATATGATGTCATATGCTTATCTTGTGGATACATAGAATGATTTTTGCGTTTTTTTGGAAAACCCTAAAACCGGCACCCCTTAGGGCTTAACTTACTGTGATTTTCGACCCTAATGAGGGCTTTAACACATGAGTTTAATGATATTGATTCACAAATTGCAAATATTATGGAGTGTTTATTCTTGTTTAGTTAATTCTTCATGCTCTACTCCACTCCCCGAGTACCCAACATGAAAGTTTGTAAAAAACTATGTCAACAACCTCCTTAACCGGTGGAGAAACCTTACAATTTCGCTTACACTTTTTTCGGTACAAAGCTAAATATTGAGTTCTAGTTCGAGATAGAACCCACCTAACTTCGCTTACACTTTTTTCGGTACAAAGCTAAATATTGAGTTCGAGTTCGAGATAGAACCCACCTAACGCCGCTTACACTTTATTTGGTACAAATCTAAATACCGAGTTCTAATTCAAGGTAGAACCCACGTAACGTCGCTTACCCTTTATCCAGTACAAAGCTAAATACAGAGTTTTAGTTCGAGGTAGAACCCACCTAACGTCGCTTACATATTATCCGGTACAAAGCTAAATACCCAGTTCTAGTTCGAGTTAGAACCAACCTAATATCTAACCAATCTAAACTCTACAATGGTTTTTGATGTGATGTACAATGTATGTGTATGTAAATGATATACAAACAGTAACAATACGATCTAAGTATGTGAATGAAGAATAGCTTCAAAAAGCTTATGGCTTGGATGTCTTGTATACAAGTGGTGGTGATCTTTCTTTCAACAAAGTGGTGACGCGAGAATTGTAAGACCTGAAAACAAAGTTTTACAATCCTCTAGGCAGTGTACCTAATTGCTGTAGTGTAGTATAGGTAAATCCGGGAGATTGATCGTTCTCTAGGGGAATAGTGTCGTTAGGTCAAGATGTATGACGAGATAGGTCTAGAGGTGAGAGATGATTCTTTTTGTATTTTTATAATTTTATGAAACCAGTAAAAAATCTCGGTTTTAGAAGAGTTGGTGAAATTTGTTGCTAATCAACTAACCCAAAACTAATGATAACTGAATTCAACTAATTAAAAAGAAAGAAAATACAATTGGTGACTTTTTATAATAAGGAAAGGCGTGTTTATTTATACTTAATTACTCCCTAGTTATCTCCTATTGATCCGTCGAATTGTCACACCCTTGTTTTAGTTGCAGCGTTGTATTCCTTAATATCGGTCGTGGGGAGGTGCCGAAGTCCCCAACCCTATGAATCTTAGTCTCCCCTAAAAACCTTAAAGTCTATTAAGTTTTCTAGGATCTACAAGCCGCAATTCATGCAATAAATACAATGAGAAAAGCCAATAGTGCACTCTACGGTTGCGTTTCTAAGACGTTCAAGCTAGTTACATATAAGAGATCGGCTAGTTTTCATAGCCTAACGCGAAGCAATCAACTAAACAATAGACGACAAATCAATATTCAACAACTAGATTTCACTAGATCTAAGAAAACACAAAGAAACTTAAGCTATCATATTAAAGTAAAGAAAAGATAAACACATAATCAAGCGATACATAGACATAACGAATGATTAAAGGGATAACTTATCTTTATTGAAACATGAAGTTCAAGGGTTGAAAAACCCTTACAAAGCTGCTAAAATTCGTCCTTAAACCCTAGCCATGATGTTACCCAATGTCACACTAATAACGAAAAACAAAGGAAAATATATATTGGAATACATATTTGACGGCGTCAGCTTATGGGTACTGACGGCGTCAACTCGCTGTGATTAGGGTTTTGTCTTGTGCAAGTAGCCGTTCTGACGGCGTCACATTGTAGGTCCTGATGTCGTCACCTTCAGTCTGATGCCGTCCTTTTGTAAAGTGTCTGGGACGTCTCTTGTTAAATTAACACGTGACTCTCTTCTTCAGTTAACACCTGACGCCGTCAGGATATGCATCTCCAAAATTTGACTGAGGCGTCTCTTGTTAAACTTGAGCCAAAATTCCAGCATTATCAACAAGTAACAGCGTCAAGTTATAGCCTGTGACGCCATCAGAGCTCCAGGTCTGACAGGTTTTTCATGACTTCGTCGTTTTCTTCACTTTTTCGTCCAAATACGTCCAAAAAGTGCCGATTTCCATATTTCTTGTCCCAAGTACCTAAAATGCAAAAGAAATGATTTGAGGTAATATTTGATCATATAAATACGATTTTTGGGCTTAAATGACCCCTTAAAAATGTACCAAATAAATCCTTATCAAATATCCCTACACTTGGGATTTAACATTAATATAAAAGTAATTACAACACATGATCGTTCCACGTTAGTCAAAACAAGCACGGAAATTATATACTAGCACCTCTCATAAAGTGTTTGGATTCTCACATCACTTGGGTGTATAAAGTTATGTAACATATGGAAACGAGAAAATATAACACTCTCTACCTGTCATAGCACATAGATTACCATAGGCTTGGGAACGGATCAAACCTCCACCACTTGGCATAAGCAACTAGGATAAACTATCAAAGAGGTCTTTTAAAGGGTTGTAATTTTAGGTGTAAGGGTATAGGAAAACACGGTTTTGTTGGATAGGGGAAATTTACTGGTGGCAAGTCAATCATATTAGTTAATTACTTGTACAATGAGGCGTTTCTAAGCCAAGACTAGGCTCGACTCGCTAACTACTAACTCTTTTTGTATTTTTTTTTTCAAGACACTATTTTGACTTAAACAAAAATGAATGATGGGATGGAAGTCCGTGTGTTTTTTCTCTTGTCTTTTTCTACTATTTTTTTTCTTTTTATCATTTTTTTTCATTTTTTTTTCTTTTTCTCCTTTTTTTTTTCTTTTTTTCTTATATATATATATATATATATCTTAACTAATTATAAAGGAAAAATGGTCAACAAGTCAAGAAAGTGGAAAACTGAATTTTCGTTAATCCCCATTTTGCCCTTCAAAACTGAATCGGTCATTTATAAACTAAAACCCAACACAAATACAAACCTGAAAAAAAAACACATATCTTCTTTCATATCTACCTCTCTCCATAACCTAGCACCACCCTCACTATATCTGCCGCCGCTACAAACACCACCATGTACAGACGCTCCCGTCGCCTCAATTATCTGAATTCGACGTCGCTGCCACTACCAGGTTTGTTTAGATCTATGCATCTGACTGGTTTTGAGGTTTTTGTAAAGATTTATGCTTTTTTTCATGTTTAGAATGTATTTGTTTTATAGATCTATGTATATATGTATTTGTTCTTATAAAAATTTTGACATTTTTTTCAGATCTGTCGCTACTTGAACGCCGGAATCTTCTACTGCCGTGGCCAGAATTTATTGTTTCTTTTTAAATTTGTTATAAAGTTTGATATGTAAGTTTTCATTAAAATTATTTATTTATTTTGTCATGTAATATTGTTTAATAAGTTCATTTGTGAGGTTTTTTTTTTAAAATTGTTTTGTAACAGCCGGCGGTGTCTTGCCAGAAACTTCGGAGATGTGTAACTATTAGTCTTAAAAGTGTTTTTGTATAAATTTGTTAATAAGATTTATTGTTACTATATATATAATTTGGCATTATTCAATGGCTTATTTTCACTTATATGTGCGTTATAATTTTTTTTTAGGGGTTTCTATATGTGGATCTCACTTTTGATGCGTTTTTTCTGTAGCCAGAAATTTCTACCGCCACTACTTTGCCGGAATCTGCAGGTGGAACTTGCACTTTTTTTTTTTAATTTGCTTCCATGAAATATATTTGTTTGTGCGAATTTATTTGTAATAATTTGCTTCAGTCTGTTTGATTATAAAGTCGTTTGTGGTAGTTTATTACATCTCTGATTTGTATTTATTTTACTATTTTTTATGAACTTACTTTTTTGAGAAATCTTATACATCTATTTTTTTTGCTTAAATCTGATTTTTTTGAGTTTTTTTGTATCAATTTGATTTTTATTTTTTCGTTTTTGTTTATAAATCTGATTTTTTTGAGCTTCTCTTTTTATGATTCGTTAAATTTTGTGTGTTACTTTTTCGAAACTGTATTACTGATTCTTTGAAACTACTTTACATGGTTTTAATAAGAATTGTATTATAACAAGGGAGTAAAGTGTGGGGAAGGAAATGTCTATCAAATGCAAAAGTAACATTGGGAAGCAAAATGGTAGAGAAAATGAAAAGCAAAAGTAGCTTTTGACCATTGAAAAAATCACCCAATTACGGGGTACTTTTAAATTTAAAGGTAAACACACATGTTGCAAAATTTTGAATTATAGGAACCACGAAAACTAGAAGTTAAACAAATTTGGAACCTGGGAAAGCCAAAAAGTTTATAAAATAATTGAAAATGAATAATTTCAATTATAGGAACCGCGATAAAAGAGGTATTTTTAAATAGACACGATATACACACGAACATGAAACAAAAATATGTGAATTATTTATAGAAAAATGGGTAGAGATTCTTTAATTTTTATTGAATTTTCGTTGATATAACATATCAGATCTTCTATATTGATTGTCATGCAAAAATTGTGGCATCTTAGCCCAAAATTCCTTTTGAAAAGAAAACGTGGCCTTTGAAGAAACTTGATGACGCAATTCATTGAACATGATTATTTTTAATTTAATGTAATGTTACATAAACGTAAGATTTTTTTTGTTCATTTTTACCGACATAAAAGTAATATTTGAAAATAATCATCGACTATAAAAGTTATTTAAGTCAAGCAATTGGCAACTAATCCACTATTATGCAACTAAACAGTTTTAAACTTCAGTGCCAAAAGTAGCATACAAACTTGTGACTTTTTTTTTTTTTTTTTTTTTTTTTTTTTTTTTTTTAATTTTTTTTTATCAATGTTGGAAATTATATACCGTTGTTGAGCGCAAGTACTCGGTAATGTATAAAGAAAGTGAATGAGACACGAGGCTACAGTAAGCACTTCCGCCGCAACGTGCAGTCACTCGCCTAACAATGCTTGAATTAATTATTAGTACAATCTTAGAATAATGTTATCGGAAAAAACAATCACACAGATTGACGTTATTCGAAAAATAATACAACTATGCTATTAGAAAAACAGTTCTTAGCACAAATAAATATTGTCTGTGTTAAGTACTTTTTTTTTAGCGGTTGCACTATTCTTATTAGTTTTGTAATTGGATATTGTAAATGGTTTTGACGAATATATGGTTTGTTGATAAAAATATGAATTATTTGGCTCAAATAGGAATAGAGAAAAATGCTACCTGGGTTCTCAGTAGTTTAACAGAAGAATATATTTGCGACATCCTACGGCTAAAGTTGCGACGTCTATAAGATGTTTTATGCGACATAAAGCGAAGCTAATGACAAAAAGCGACAGGATTAGTGACGGCTAGAGATTTCCTAGCAAAGTGGAAACCGTCGTAGTTCAGTTAGCGATATCATTCCCTGTCGTTATTAGCGACCGACACGTATGTCGCTATTGATGACACTATTTTTTGCACCAAAGTTTGAAGAGACGCATAATCTGCGACGCTTTAACACCGATAGGCTGCTACCTGTCGTAAATCCGACGCAAGGGAAAAATCCGTCGCTAATTCCATCTCTAAATTTGTCGCTAAATAATGAAATTCTTGTAGTGAATATCGCATATCGTTAATTGTCTGCCACTAGGAATTTCCGTTGCTATGCACGGGTACTCGCCTAGTGTATATATATATATATATATATATATATATATATCATACACTCTTGCCCTACTATCCAAAATAATACATCAAAGAGATCTTGCAACCTCCCTACACTTGAACTTTTACATGAATAAAAACTAATCTAACGACCTGAATCAAGAAAATCAAAACACGTGGAGTACCTTAAACATTAACCCATATATGGGGGTAATAATTCCCCATTACTCCATAACAAACTAGCACTTTTACCCATGAGTCCCAATCGTCCCAAAACTGTATTTACAAGATATAACTCGACTTAGCAACCATGTAATCAATTAACTCATTAACAAAGGGTTTAACATATATGTGGTAACAATAATGCACTAA
Organism: Artemisia tridentata subsp. tridentata; assembly: GCA_021014915.2. Taxonomy (NCBI): domain Eukaryota; kingdom Viridiplantae; phylum Streptophyta; class Magnoliopsida; order Asterales; family Asteraceae; genus Artemisia; species Artemisia tridentata. The sequence goes on from CP139502.1 coordinate 208,003,777, forward strand.
AGGTGAGTGCATACAAGGTAGGCTAAGGCAATTTAGTTGTACATTTGGGGGTCGATTGTAAACAATGTTCTTCATTAATATTTCAGAATCCATCAAAATATCACGAGAACCGAGAAAAAGATAGGGTCTGAGGGGTGTACTAGAGGTATCGTGTACTAAAAGTGAGTACATCGAAAAGGTGTGGGAAAATTATTTGACTTAATTGGTCAAGTAACTTGGCTCATTTCTCAAGTAATTTATGAAACAGGTTTAAAACAAGGATTATCCTAATGCCTCTTATGATTTAGTAAATCCTAACTACACGAATGTAGTCTCACTAGCGATTTTGGGATGCATTACAAACGCAAGTTCTAAAATCTATATACTACCGATACACTCATAAGCATTAAAGGTAAATGCTTTTTCCTAAAGATCTAAAGGCGAACCTTACATTTTTTGGTGGAAATTTTTGAGTGGAAGGGTTTTTGTGCTAGCTATATAATTCCTATCCATGAGACGCTTATTAAGACTAAAGTTTCACTCCTACATGTTGTAAAAAAAATTTTAATTTGGTGCCAAAATTGCCCTAAAAAGTATTTCTTTTAGTTTTATTACACATTTACTCTAAGACAAAACAAATGTCAAGCGAAGTTATAGTTTGCAAGATATCCCATTTTACCCTCCCTACACTTAAGTTGAAGATTGTCCCCAATGTTCTTGAAAAGTATCAAAGTTATGATAATGGAAAAAAATAAAATAGAGAAAGAAACTAATACTCCCCTGATTTGCTCGGCATGGACAATGTGAAAACATGGTTAAATCCTCCTCCAAGAAAATAAATGAAATAAACGCTCATCATACTTCATCTTTATCTTCTTGTCCAATATAACCTGTAATTTACTAAGAAAACAAAAACAAAACCTCGCATAAAATCGGCAGTAAACACTATATATATATATATATATATATATATATATATATATATATATATATATATATAACTAATTCCTAGAAAGCAAATTAAGATATAATGCTTGCAAAATAAATATCTACAGATTCCTAGAAATTTAAAATTATGAAAATTTGCAAAAATTAAATTCCAGCAGAAAAACAAAATCCTGGACAACTGTGCTGCTACAGTGCCTAACGTTGTCAGATTATAGACCCTGGCGCCGTCAGGTATGACCTGACAGTATTTTTGCGTTTTGTTTTTTGGAAAATTTCTGGAAAAATTTGATTAATAAAACCTGGAAAACTGCAGAACATTCATTGTGACTCGATACAAGCATTTGACTCTAACAAACACACAAATGTATATGCTTATCAATAATTGTTAACTTTCATGTTCGAATTCGTTCTTTTAAACCAATGTGATCTTCCCTACACTTATATTTTTGTAAAATACCTTTATATGTGATTAAGACGAGGTTAAAAACAAAATAAAGCATTTTCACAAAATTATTCGAAACATGAATGATAAACAATTATGATGGAGCATATATATGAAATCAAACAAAATAAAAACAAACAAACAGACAAACAAGAAAAAATAATAATAAATAAATAAAAAAATAATAATCGTGGGTTGCCTCCCAAAAAGCGCTTTTCTTTATTTATGAGTCTTGTAGCTAGACTCAAATTCATGGCCTACGTTTTCTTATTTTTATTCTCAATAGCATACTTGATCCTCTTAACAAATTCCCTATCAACCTTATACCTTGGTCCAAAGGTCAGACAGTCCTTATAGAAAAGGCTCCTTTTCTCCCATACGTAATCCATGCCCTTTTTTCTATCCTCTTCATTAGTATCCTCAAATGCATTAATGATGTCTTTTTCTAAGTTGGATACATAACGAAATTCCTTCATCCTATAAGGCATCCTATATGTAATTTCCTCGATCTCATTAGAAAATTGAACTGTTCCTTCTAATCGATTGTACCTTAACTTGGATTCTTCAGCAAATGGCTTACCTAGAACAACATAAGATAAGCAACTATCTATGATACTTCCTATATCCTCTAGAATCATGAAATCAGAAACATAGGTAAAGTTCCCAACAAAGATTTGTAAACCCTTAACCGTTCCAACAAAGTTACAAATTCCTCTGAGATAATTGGGGTCTTTCCTAGGTCCAAGTTGCGTATTCATTATATCATTGTAAGCAATTGAGGACATCACATTGATTGGGGATTCTAAGTCAATGTAACCTTGATCAATGTATTTGTATCCAATCATACATGGGATCTTTATGTTCCAAGGATTACCTCTCTTTACTTTGGGATCGATCTTAACAAAGGGTGGTCGAGGGTTATCGATTATGTTACTGTGGTATGCTATTTTTTCCTTGGTGGGGTATAGATTGAAGTATTCATCACCTAGTTCCTCATCTTCACTTTTCTCCATAATTTCAATAACCGTAATATCATCAGGCCCTAGGTCATCATCCGAATAGTCGCTTATAGTATCTGCGTTATCAGATGCATTAAGTGCTCATCATCAATCGACCTATTAAGCTCTCTAAGTTCATGAATCTCATTCTCAATTCGGTCACGCAACGAGATCATTTCACTAGGTGAAACGGATGGATTCGCGTTATCCATAATGGCAAACGGAATAGTCAATGAAAGAGTTTTTATGTACAAAAGCACAAAGACAAGATAGACTACAAGAAAGCTAATAAAAAGAAAATACAAATCTCACTTGATAGGAATCTAATGAGTAGATCTAAACGAGATATAAATTGAACCTAAACAATAACTATTCCCCAGCAGCGGCGCCAAAAACTTGATGCGAGATTTGTAAGACCTCGAAATGAAGTTTTACAGTCCTCCAGGCAGTGTACCTGATCGTTGTAGTGTAGTATAGGTAAATCTGGAGGATTGGTCATTGATTCGATGGAATCAACACGTAAATATTTCCTAGGAAACACAAGTGAAGTATGTGTAACCCGGGTCGTTATCCCTAACGAAGGTTTGAATGGAATTTGTGATTCGGTTCGTGATTGCGTGTGATGAAAAGTGGAAATGATGGATTTTGGGTTTCTATGCTAAGATAAGTGAACATAAAATAAAAACAACTTAAAAGGATGGACAAACATTAATCTAAAGTGCTCTTAATTAAAAACGTAAAAGAAAACTAAGAACGCGTTTAAACCGGGAAATCCCGAGCCTAAAACGTGAAGTCTAAGAAATATTAGCTCTACGGGTGCCAAACTAATTTTCCTAAGTTCTAATTGATAAAATAAAATTTTACAAAAAAGAATTACATTTTTCTGAATTTTATTTAATTAATTATGAATTAAAAACTAAATTAAAAAGAAAAATGAATTAAAAAATACTAAATGAATTTGGAAAATTATGGAAAATTCCAGAAAAGTGCTAAATTAAAAACTGGTCCTAGGAAAATTAAAATGGGGATAACTGCTTATTTAGATAAGCAGTCATTAAGCAAAACGTGGGAATAAGCTAAAGATAAACAAACTAATTAAATAAAAAACAATGTAACACTATAATTGAAAAAGTCCCTAGGGCAGTGGTAAGTATGTTGGAGTGTGAGTCCAGAGACCAGGGTTCGAACCCTAGTCCTGGCTTTTTGCAAAAACATTTTTTTTGATATTTTTCTTTTTGGAACTCAACAACCAACTAAAAATAAGCAATACCTAAAACTAGAACTATTTTTGAAAACTAAAAACTAAGCCAGAAATTAGCAATGGAGGCTGATCAGTTGACAAAAAAGGGAAACAAGCTAAGGTTGCATCCAATGGGCTGAATAAGCTATAATTAAGCTAGAGTGAATCTGAAAAAAGACTAGGTGACTAATAATAAGCTAAAAAGACAACTAAAATAAGCCACAATAGAGGAAATAAGCACTGCATCAAAGCAAATAAGCACTAGGTCTGCTGATGCAGCCTTGGTGCAGGGGAAATTGAGTGCTTTTCAAGGCACTGAAAAGCATTCCAAATTAAATCTGAAAAATCTATAAAAAAATAGCACTAGCTAGATAAGCCAGCCAATAATACATGTGCAAATTTATAGCTTATAACAACCTAAATTAAAGAAATTAAAAATCAAAGAAAATTGCTGAAAACAGCAAAATCCAAAAACTTTAGTCTGCTATAACTACTTGGACTGAATTAAGCTATTTTTAGAACAATGGCCTAAGGGATTTAACTACTGCTAAGAATGAACTAAATAGATATTATAAACACCAAAAATAAGGGATGAAACTGAATAAGCTTATAGCAAGCTTATTTGAACAGTGACTGTTCTAGAATTACACTAATCCACTCCAAACCTCTAAAAGATTCATTTCAGCTAACAACCTCCTACAAACAACTTAAATCAACTAATTTAGGCAAGATCAAAACTAATCCAAGGGTACGTAAACAGTACTTACCCATATGACCCATTTTGAGTCTTAACCCAAACTGCCCATATGACCCACTCCAAACTGCCCTTTAAGTTGCTGTTTTGAATTTTAAAACTAGAACAAACTAATCTAAGCTAGGATTTTGCAAGACAGAACTTTAACTAGGTCATTTAAGCACTAATGATCAACTTTTAATGGAAAACTAAGCACTAATAAGCAGTTCTTAAAAATAAGCTAAATTGACTGATTTTAAGGTATTTAAGTGAAAATGATGATTAAGCTAATACTGACTATCAAACTACCATACATTATCATCTAATAAAGCAAATAAGCAAAGAAAAAGGGAATAAGTACCAAATAAGCAGATGAACAGTGACAAGGACCATCGTTGACTTTTGTTGACCAAATGGCATTTCTGAATTAGAACTGAACTAGACTATCATAAAATCACATTAAGCTATATTAAGCTTATTTGAGCTTATTCTAATAGGAATAAGGGTTCTTGAATCATTTAACAATATCTAACTTCTTATTCGAATTGACAGCAATAATTGAAAACTTGAAATTATATTAAACTTGGAACTAGGAACAAATTATAAAATTGATTACAAATGAGCTTACATGAACTTGAATTAAAGTTTTTGAACTAAAATTGAAACTGAAAAACTACTATAACTACTAAACGACTACTAAAATTACACTACTCCTAGTTACTCTCTTTTGTGTGAGATTGAATGAATTTTATATCACTCCATAAGCTCCTTGGGTCACTCTGAGCAAATCCCACCCGTTGGTTTTGCTTCAAACAATCTCAATCGTCCAATTAGCATTTCTGGCGGGAAAATGTGGGTTAGTGGGATTCCAGCGTGGATTGGTTTCTCGTGAAGCTTGTACTGGCGAAGTGAGGGGGGAGAAGGCGTGTAGCAGTGAAAAAAAAAGCATGGGAACATTATTGTCGGGTTTAACTTTTCTGGGGAAAGGGTGAGTTGTCAGGGATGGTTTTGGCGGCAATGGTTTTGGGAGGAAGTGGGTTTGACTTTTTGGTTGACCTGGTTTTAGTTAAAAGATAAACGGGGTTGAGCTGGGTATTTTGTTTATTGGGCTTGGTTTGATTTTTGGGTTAAATGGGGTAATTTAAGGTTTTAGTGTAGGATTAGGTTTAGTTTAATTTAGGATTTGGTTTATGTTAGGGTAAAAAGGTTTAGGGTAAATAGTAAAAAATAAGTTTTGGTTTCGGGTTCGTTTTTCCACGCTCATTCCAATGCCATATCCCGGGATTGACGTTGACTTTTCTTTTCTTCATTAAATGCTCAAATGGTGTCGAGTCGATCCGGCAATGTCCGTTTTTGCACTTTTTCCCATCCAAGCTCGGTTTTGTCCGTTTTTGCCTTGTTTTCAATTCTTTTGTACCTGAAACACATAAAAACACAAACCACGAATATTTGCAACAATATTTGGTCTATTTGGGTGTTTTTGGTCATTTTTGTGTCTTATATATGTATAAAATGATGAGTAATTAGGCACTCATCATCCCCCCACACTATCAATTGCTAGTCCCTAGCAATCCGATCATATAAAGTAATGAAAGGATCAAAAGAATACCAAGCATACCCCGTTTCGACTTTTTATTCAATGCGAGAAATTTAAACTAAGCCAAAAATAGATAACATGATTGATTTCCAAAAATGGTATCATGGAACGGGATTCACACAAAATGGGTGTCTCCAGGGAATTGAAATCGTCATCCTCTTTTTTATACTTCCAACTAAGCTTAAACTCAATGTGCAAATGATTTTGTAAAATGCTAACACTACTTATACTAATAATCTATGTAAGCCGAAACTTAACTTTTCACTCCCACAATTTATTCAAGTTAGGTGACTATGCTTGATTTTCAAAATTTTGATCACAAAAATCGACGTTTTTATAAGATTTTGACTAATACTAGTTGAAAGATAGATTTAAGATTTACAACAAGCAAGTTTCAAAACTTTATTCAACACATCAAAACTTATTGCATTTTGCAATATCATTCCATTTTTTTTTCTTTTCATTTTTTCATCATTTATTTATTTATTTATTTATTTATTTATTTTTTGTGCAACATAAACTAACGGAGTTTCACGGGAACCAAGACCTTACACCTTCCGGAATAAAGGATACAAGGGCCGTTACAACGGAGAGTTCCAAGACTATAAACATTCCTGAAGTGAGGATCCAAGGGTGTTAGACCAAGACCTCACACATTCCTGAATTAGAGGTCCAAGGGCCGGTATAAGAGGGTAGCCAAGACCTAAACGCCTTCCGGAAATAAGGATCCAAGGGCCGATCTTGAACCGTAGCTTTTTTAACACATACATTTATTACTTAACTTTTGCAACTTTCAAGCAACGTATCACTTTCATTTTGCATTACTATGACATATGCTTGTTCCCAAGTTTAAATAAAGCTTTGAACTAGTATTTTTCAAAATCGTATGAAAAAAAGATTGTGTGTGTTCAAATATTTGAAAATAAGCACTTATTAAGTCAGATTAGTTATCTCCTGGGAGGAAAAGCCATAGATTACTTATATAAGCTCTAAAGAAAACCAACTATTCTATGCTTAGCATTTTCATTTGCACATATCGTAAAACCTTAGTCTAACTGTTAAGGAAGCAGCCGGATCAACACTCTGACAGAGTCGAGATTCCCTTTGTTCTAACCTAATCAAGACTAAACACTTCTTTTTTATTGCAATTTCTTATCTAAAAACGAAAAACATTTTGGCCAAAACGGGGGTACTAGGGCACTAGAAGGTACATATGTGACAAAAATCGCGAGAATTCCCCCCCCACACTTAGAATTGAATATTGCCCTCAATATTCAAAGTACCGGCTATTATGCCGACACTTAGAACGTAAAAAGAAAATATTAATAGCCAAGTGTGTGACAGAAATCTCATTTTCACAAACAGGATTAAAAAGATATCCCTAGATAATCGTTAGCAAAAAGATCGGATATTGGGCGGCTGGATTGAAAACAGGCGCATCAATCATCACAATCTAAGGGAAACCTGCAAACAAAAGCAAACAACACAAAAAATAAAGCACAGTAGAGGAATCCCCCCACACTTAGTGTCAGAAAATAGAAAGAAGTCAGAAACATGGGTTGTCACCCATGTAATGCTAATGTTTTTGTTAACCGAGTCACTAGCTTGACTCGACCCCGAATTCATTTGTTCTTGGGGGAGCATGTGGAAAAGATAATCTCAATCGGACTTTCATTCAAGATGTTTGGATAAACATTGAAGTTCTTGAAAGTTCCACTCCGATGAGATACACCCGGCTCAAAAGAATGACAAATGGAGATGCCGGGGTCAAAAACTTTGTCCTCATTTCCAAAGGAGAGAAGGATAGGACAAGTCACCGTATAGGTGAAGAAGGGTAGAAAAACTCGAACGACATATGTGAAGTCAATATAATGGCGATCCTCAAAGGGAAATGTCACATATGTCGGAGAAAGAATGTCTTTATGAATCTCGGGATTAAAAATTGAGGTCACATCATCAAGTTTATGAATAATAGAGTCCTTGACCTCATCGTTCTCTAACTCTTCATCAAAGAGAGGATTTATTTTGCTAGAAAAGTACTCATCATCAAATTCAAAAAGAGAATTCGAATAGACTTTGAGACTTTCATTTTGAACGTCCTCATCAGAAAGTGATTCGTCATCACTAGAGGAAAAATCATCATTGGAATTGAAAAGGGGGTTAGAGAAAATCCCGGAAAAATCTTCCGCAGTGTCAAAAGGATGATCACTACGAAAAGAACCATCACTATCACTGTAGGATATATCCTCAGACTCACTTGGGATTGGGAAAAGGTTCTCGGCACTAGACTTTATGAATTCATCCGATTCCTTTTCAGGAATAGTGATGTGGTTGCAATAGACTGAGGGAGTTGAAAAATGGTATTATTCATAAGAATAGCACTCTCCTCGTAGTCCTCATCTTCGTCATCGAGCATGCAAGCCTGATTAAACAAGAAACGCTTTTGTGCTGCTCGTTCTACGACGAGTAAATCTTCCATAGATTTTCCATGACGATCTTGTGAGTAAGATAAGTCAATGGGAGGAGCTTGTTTTCTAAAAATCATCTCCTTAAGACCGTCTATTTCAGTTTGAAAGTCCATGTTGAGTTGATTTTGAGAAATAATCACTTTAGTGATCAATTCAGCTCTAGTTAACTCGCTTTGAAGAAGGTGGTGAGGGGTTGTGTATTGTGAAGGTGGGTCAAATCCGGATGATGTCTGATTGTTATAAGGGTCGTGCTCATAGACAAGCATGTCTCCCGTTCGACAATCAAATTCCGGATGAGGAAAACTTCCACAATATTCAGAAGAATATGTTTCCGTCTCATGGTGTGGAGGTTGGTTAAGGAAATTGGTTGTTTCATTGTAGGGATTTTGGTCGTAGACAAACCCGTTTCCCGAATTTACAATGCTACAACCGGGGTAATTTCCACCGTTCGGAGGACCTCTACACCATTCACAACCATAATGGTAAGACGAAGACATAAAAAGAATTAAACGGATAGAGGGTGAGATAAAGAATTTAATGAATAAGAGGAATAAGATGAATATTTTTGGATTTTTAGAAACATTTTGAAAAACACAAAGGGAAAAAGGAAAATAAATTTGAAAATAAATTTTTTTTGGGTTTTTATAAGAAAATATTTACGAGAGAAAACGATAACTTCTCGGAAGAAGGGTCTTCAAAACACGCAACGACAAACGAGAATTAAAAAATTTGCTTCAACCTTCCCCAGCAGCGGCGCCAAAAATTGATCCGATGGAATCAACACGTAAATATTTCCTAGGAAACACAAGTGAAGTATGTGTAACCCGGGTCGTTATCCCCAACGAAGGTTTGAATGGAATTTGTGATTCGGTTCGTGACTGCGTGTGATGAAAAGTGGAAAAGATGGATTTTGGGTTTCTATGCTAAGATAAGTGAACATAAAATAAAAACGACTTAAAAGGATGGACAAACATTAATCTAAAGTGTTCTTAATTAAAAACGTAAAAGAAAACTAAGAACGCGTTTAAACCGGGAAATCCCAAGCCTAAAACGTGAAGTCTAAGAAATATTAGCTCTACGGGTGCCAAACTAATTTTCCTAAGTTCTAATTGATAAAATAAAATTTTACAAAAAAGAATTACATTTTTCTAAATTTTATTTAATTAATTATGAATTAAAAACTGAATTAAAAAGAAAAATGAATTATAAATACTAAATGAATTTGGAAAATTATGGAAAAATCCCGAAAAGTGCTAAATTAAAAACTAGTCCTAGGAAAATTAAAATGGCTGCTTATTCAGATAAGCAGTTATTAAGCAAAACGTGGGAATAAGCTAAAGATAAACAAACTAATTAAGTAAAAAACAATGTAACACTATTGTGGAAAACTAGAAGGGGGGGGGGGTTGAATAGTTTTACGTCTTTTTAATTTTTATTATGAAAACTTTGTTTACTTTTAAAACTTAGATTCGAATTTATGTGAACTCATCTCTTGAACAATATGAACAAATATAAATATAAATAAGCAATGCAAGTAAGGTAATGAAATGAAATGAAAGATAGAGAATGAAAGATCGAACCGCGAGACAAGAGATTTATAGTGGTTTGGCTACAAGGACACCTTCCTTAACCTACTTCACTCCCCGAGCACCTAACTCGAGGGTTTTCTTCACTATGTCAACAAGCTCCCTTATGGCGGAGAAAACCTTACACAACTTTAGCTTGCACCGGCTTAACGACACAAAGCTAGATGTCGGGTTCTAATCGTAGCTAGAACCAATCTCACAACTTCAACACGACTTCTTCACAACTAATTCACGACTTCTTCACGACTTCTTCACAACTTCTTCACAACTTTTCACACACCTTCTTCACTACTTCTTCACAACCTAGCACGACTAATCTACTCTTCTGTTTCTTCACACCTTCACTACTTACACACCTTGACCTCTTCACAACTTCATTACTTACACACCTTGACCTCTTCACAACTTCATTACTTACACACCTTGACCTCTACACAACTTCACTACTTACACACTAATCTAGCCTAACCAAATATGCACACACTTATCTAACAAATATACACAACTTATACACAAATGAATGGATGATTATACAAGCAACTTAGGTAACAAGATGATACTAAGTTGCAATACTTCTTCTCTAGTTGTTGAAGAAGTATTCTTCTTTTGCACTTGAATGGTAAAAGCTTGGATCACTTAGAAACCAATGCTTAAGAATGTATGATCAAAGGATTTTGAAAGGATTTAGAAAGGATTAGAAGAGATTTAGAATAGAAGGTTTGAGGGTGCAAAAGGTAAGAAAAAGTCCAGGGAAAACCAGTATTTATAGGCAAAAACTGGACAGCTGGAGGAGCGGGGCGGTCCCCTTAAATAAGGGGGAGGTCCCCTTAAAATTAAGGGGGCCGCCTTGTATAATTAAGGGGGCCGCCCCTCAAGACCGTTGCCTAGTTTTGTCTTTTTGTGAGGAAGGTTTTTCTGGAACATTTTTGCCATTTTTTGTTGAAAATTTGAATTCATAAATTTATAATGGATTAAACCTTTTTATTTAATACCAAAAATGTTTTTCTAAAAGATATAAAATGTTTGTGACATTTTATAAAAAATCTAGTGATTAAGAAAATTTTCCTTTGATCATATAATGCATTAAGCATTTGTTTATTCATACCTTAAGTGATTTGAGTTGTTAAAATAGATATTAACAACTAAATGCTTGTTTACGTCATAATTTTCCGTTTAATGATTTTGCATTTTGTAATTATCAAAACTTAGAGATGTCGAAAAATATAAATAACGTGTTTAGGCATTATTTATATCAACAATCTCCCCCTTTTTGATAATTACAAAATCTAAACTCATTAAATTGAAAATTTAATTTTTAGACAAGTATTTCGTGAGTTTATATCTAATTCTCCCCCTTTTTGTAGAATCAAAAAGGTTATGCCGACAAGTTTTATAAATAAAATTAGTCGGGATGAGAACTCCCCCTTGATGTGTACTCCCCCTTGTTCGAGGGCACCAAGGAGACGAGCTATGGAAATTTTGGCTGCAAAAACAAGTTAAGAACACAAGACATATATATGCATAGCAAAAATATTTAGAACAAACAACTAATCATATTTATTCATTCAAGATGATCGTGTGTAAAACATGAATCATCGTTACATCACATAAAGTTAGGATTAAAACATGAGTAATAGATACTAATGATCCTATTATTGCCAAAAAGAGCGATTGGACTTGCTTGCGACACAAAATGGAGAGGGATTTTATTTTGGGGCGGAAGGCATGTGAATGGGACTTAGTTGTATGATGGTGAAGGAAATGGAGCGGGTGGAGTGGATCTAATGATGTTATATCGGGTTAGAGGAGTAATGGGATGAGGACGAGTAAGAAGATATTCGATCCAAGAAATATCTTCACTCAAGTGAAGAATTTGTTTTTGAAGGAAGATGCAACAAGGGCAATAGTGGGTGTGGTTTGCAACTTGATCCAAGTTGAGAGAGTGGGGTAGGCAATTTGTGTAGGGTGAGGATGGAGGTTGTCCTTTGTTGCGTTGTGCAAGGTGCATAGCAAGGAGATCGCTAAGGTCGTGGATTTGGTTAATCTCTTCATGGAGCTTTTGCTTCTCCATGGCAATATGGTTTTGATCATTTGTTGGGAATGGATGAAATTGGGGTGTGTGGTTTGAGTTTAAGTTTGATGTTTGACCAATGTGATGATGATTTTGTAAGGTTTCATTGAGGGTGGTTTGAGGTTTAGAAGTGTAGTTTGGGATGAATGTGGATGTTTGGCCAACATGATAGGGTGTGTGAAATGGTTCAATGGAATGATGTTGAGATCTTGGAGATTAGTTGGGAATGAAAGTGGACGGAGGTTTTGGTTGTCTAGTCACACCATTTGTGATAGACTTGTTGTAAGGGTGAGGTTTTCTTTTCCACCCGGGTTTCATGGTCATCCTTGCTAGCTTTGAGGTTTTTGGTTTTGGGTTGATGGGAGAAGACATGATGGGATGAGTGAATATGGTGAGGAATGGGGTTATTTATAGTGGAGGATAGATGTGATTAAGGATGGATAAACTTGTTGGGGTGATCATGGCAGAATATGTTTGTGAATTTAGGGAAGTGTAGGATGAAATTGGCTAAAAAGCAGAAAAAGATTCTGTGAACTCGTCCTGCAGATGGCCGGTCCCCTTAATTATGGCCGGTCCTCTTAATAATTAAGGGGGCCGCCCATCTGGTGTCATTTTGAGTTCCAGAAATAAGTTTTTCTGCAGAAATAGGTAAGGAGGGCTATGTTTTGAGCTTTTGGTTTTAGGCAAGTCCCACTCTTTGAGGCAAGAAAGTATGTAACATATTATTAACTATGCATGCAAGACATATCAATTAAGCAAATAAGCAAGCAATTATATCTAGCAATCAAGAATATTGAAACAATTAATCACATAAGGCAAGGGGAGAATAGACTAAAGGTACTAGAAACTTAACAAGAAGATGATTGAACAAAAGTGGAGATGTTACATGCAATTTTGTTTTAGTGTGTGCCTATATGCAACAAATGTGGAGATGTGATTGTTTCGACTCCTAAATGCAAAAATTTCCTTAGAAACAATCCAAAGTCTCCTTGATTTGATTTTGCTCAATATATGAATATCAAAGATATATATTAGGTTATATATTTTGACAATTCATGTGAGATTTTATGCATGAGAGAAAAATATTTTTAGCATTATTCAACAATGCAAGAGAAATGATTTTCATGTATTTTCCTAGATGTGAGAATGATTTAAATAAAATGGATTGGGTTTTGTATATAAATATGTTTATGCAAAAATAGAAGTGTTTCCCAATCTTTAATTTTGTGCAAAATAGATTCCTAGACACAGATGAGAGGAAGGGAGAGAGGAAGGAAAAAAAATTCTGACAGATGGCCGGTCCCCTTAAATAGGTGGACGGTCCCCTTAAAATTAAGGGGAACGCCTTTATGACTTAAGGGGGCCGCCCATCTAACGATTAAAATTTAACCAAAAGTGCAGAAAATTCAGTCAATTTGTTCCATCATTCCTAGGCCTAAACGTAAGTGGTTAAAGAGTTCGCGCTTGAGGGGTTTAGTGAATATGTCCGCTATGTTATCTTCCGATGCAACCTTTTCTATAGATATGTTTCCTTTTTGAACGTTGTCGCGAAGGAAGTGGTGGCGTATTTCTATATGTTTAGTCCTAGAGTGTTGAACGGGATTTTTACTTAAATCTATAGCACCTTTTTTATCACACATAATTGGGACATTATCTAACCTAATGCCATAATCTACGAGAGCTTGTTTCATCCATAATGCTTGTTGACATGCCTTTCCAGCGCTTACGTATTCGGCTTCTGTAGTAGAAATAGCAAGAGCGGTTTGCTTCTTCAAAAACCAAGATGTTAGACAACATCCCATAAACGTGCAAATACCGCTAGTGCTTTTTTATCCACGTAGTCTCCCGCATGATCCGAATCCGCATAGACGATGGTTTCTATGCCGGATCCCTTAGGATACCATAATCCTAAGTGTATAGTGCCTTTAATGTATCAGAAGATACGCTTAACCGCTTCTAGGTGAGAGGTTTTGGGATCCTCTTGAAAGCGAGCACAAAGGCAGACACTAAACATAATATCCGGTCTACTAGCCGTTAAGTACAGTAAACTACCTATCATCCCTCTATACTTAGTGTTTTCTACGGACTCACCTTCTTCATCTCTTGTGAGTTTTACTTCTATAGACATCGGTGTTTTCATAGGCTTAGAGTCTTCTAGTCCAAATTTCTTAAGCATTTCCTTAATGTACTTAGATTGATTAAAAAATATTCCATCTTCTAATTGTTTTATTTGTAATCCTAGGAAGAAATTAAGTTCACCCATCATACTCATCTCAAACTCATCATGCATGATTTTGGCGAATTCATCACACATATCCTGACAAGTCGATCCAAATATAATGTCGTCGACATATATTTGGACAATGATAAGATTTGGGCTTTTCTTTTTCTTGAAAAGAGTGTTATCTACCATTCCCATGGAATAATCATGTTTAATAAGAAAGGCTTTTAATCGATCATACCAAGCCTTAGGAGCTTGTTTGAGTCCATATAAAGCTTTCTTGAGTTTATAAACATAATCAGGTTTTGCGAAGTCAATGAATCCTGGAGGTTGTGCCACGTATACCTCCTCATTGATAAAACCGTTAAGGAATGCACTTTTCACGTCCATTTGAAATAAATTAAAGTCTAGGGCGCATGCATAGGCAAGGAGTATTCTTATAGATTCTAATCTAGCTACGGGGGCATAAGTTTCGTCATAATCAATTCCTTCTTGTTGATTATAACCTTGGGCGACTAACCTAGCTTTGTTCCTAGTAACAATTCCATTTTCATCCAACTTATTTCTATATACCCATTTAGTTCCTATGATGGTCATGTTCATGGGATTTGGGACTAGTTCCCAAACGTCATTAGTCTTAAATTGATTTAGTAGCCATAACCCAACTTTCATCTTTTAAGGCTTCATTTATATTTTTAGGTTCTATTGTTGAGAGAAAGCAAAAGAAATTATTTTTATCTTGAGCTTGTGATCTAAGGGTTCTTTGATTTAGGCTTCCTATTATATTATCTATTGGGTGTGATTTTGATTCCTTAATATTTACTATTTCATTTTCTCCTAGTGTTATATTATCATTATCATCACCTAAGGGTTTAGTTTTACTAACCTCAATAGCTTCTTCTTCAACTAGGTCATCATCTTCTAGAGGCAATGTTTTAGGTGGTGGTGGAGTTTCATCAAATGTTACATTCAAAGATTCTTCTATTTTCATAGTATGTTTATTAAGTATTATATAAGCTTTACTATTTTGCGAATACCCTAGAAAGATTCCTTCGTATGACTTAGGATCAAACTTAGTAAGGTAATCTTTTGTATTGAGAACAAAACATTTGCTCCCGAATACCCTAAAGTAATTTAGATTAGGTTTTCTACCTCTTAACAATTCATATGGGGTTTTTCCTAATATTCGCCTAATTGAGACTCTATTTATTATGTATGTTGACATATCTATGGCGTGACACCAAAATTTTTGTGGGATAGATTGTTCATTTAGCATTGTTCTACTCATTTCTTGTAAGGAACGGTTCTTTCTTTCTACTACCCCATTTGATTGTGGAGTGCGAGGAGCGGAGAAATTGTGAGATATTCCATTTAAATCACAATATTTTCCGAACTGCACTTCGTTATCAAATTCCCGACCATGATCCGTCCTAATAGATACTATGGAACATCCTAGTTTGTTTTGAATCATTTTACTAAATATTTCAAACTTATTGAAGGCTTCGGTTTTATCACTTAAAAATCTAGTCCATGTGTATCGTGAATAGTCGTCTACAATTACCAAGGTATATCGGTTACCTCCGTAACTCCGCACTGCGGATGGACCAAAAAGGTCCATGTGTAATAATTCTAGACATCTAGTAGTGGAGACTATATTCTTAGCTTTGTGACTAGCGTGTACTTGTTTTCCCTTTTTACAAGCATCGCAAAAGTGTTGGTCATATCTTAGGTTTGGCAAATTTCTAACTAATTCCTTAGAGGCTAGGGATTGTACTTGTTGCATATTAGCGTGACCTAATCTCCTATGCCATAATGTAGAGTTTTCATCTAAGGTTGCTAGACATATTTTATCTTCCGGTTTATTTCCTAGTTTCATGACATATACGCCACCTTTCCTAATTCCTCTACCTATGACCTTTCCGTCCTTAACTATTTCGCTATCTCTATCGGTAAAGGTAACTCTACACTTATTATCACATATTTGTCCTATACTAAGCAAGTTGTATGTTAAATTATCTACATGCTCAACATTTTCAATAGTTAGAGAGTCTTGAGAAATCGTACCTTTGCCAATGATTTTACCACGAAAGTCACAACCGAAAATAACGTTACCTCCGTTGTAATGCTTGTAAGAGGAGAATAGCTTGCGATTCCCCGTCATGTGTTTCGAGCATCCACTATCCTTAATCCATTCGTCAGGCTCCAAATTTATTCCTAGGCATATTTCATCGGTAGCTTGAGCTACAAGACATTTTTCGTCGTTTTCTTTGTCCGCTTCGTCTTTGTCGCTGTCACTCCATGCTCCACTAACAAAGGCGCTTTGGTAATCATAACCCGGTGGCTTCGAACATTCGCCAACGAGATGGTTTGGACTTCCACATCTAAAGCACTTTCTTTTCCCGTAGTTATCATTCCTACTTCTTTGGAGCGATCTTCTTTCATCTCGTGGTTGTCTTGTGAATCTTCCTCGTCTCTTAAAGAATTTCTTGAACTTTCTTACGGCCATTGCATATTCTTCGTCTTCACTATCGTCACTTGAATCGTCATCATCACTAATTTCCTTTTTGACTTTTAGCGCAAGTGATTTTATTTGATCTTTCTTGCTCTTGACCGTTTCCGAGTCTATCTTTATAATTTCTTCATGAACCTTCAAGTTGCCGATAAGTTCATCAAGCGATAACGTCATCAAATTCTTCGATTCTTCAATAGCCGTGACCTTCGCTCGCCATTTTGGATGTAATGCCCTAAGAAATTTCCTTACACAATTTTTGCTAGAAAAAGTCGCATCAAGTGCTTTTAAACTTGTGATGATAGTGTTAAATTTAGCGAATGCATTATCAATAGATTCCTCTTCAGGAATTGTAAATTGTTCATATTGTTGAACAAGAAGATCTATTTTGTTATCTTTGACTTGACTATTACCTTGATGAGTGATTAGTAAAGAATCCCAAATTTCTTTTGCGGTTTGACACATAAAAATTCGTTCATATTCTTTACGAGGTAACGCATTATAAATTACCATTTTAGCCTCATTATTTTTTGCTTGTTTCTTTTTCAAATCATCATTTTGTTTTTCAAAAGGTACAATTTCATCTATTTTAGTTAAAGGATTATTTTGAATAGGGGGAAAATCACCATAGGTAATAACATGCCAAAGATCAAGATCTTTTGATTTCACATAGGTTTCGAATCTATTTTTCCAATAAAGAAAACCATCACTCTCAAATAGTGGTGGTCTTTGCATGGATTGCCCTTCTAAATATTTTTCAGATTCCATAGATCGTTTCAAGTTTTAAAATACAGTTTATCTTAAAAATCTTGTTTAACCTGGCTTTGACACCAATTGTGGAAAACTAGAAGGGGGGGTTGAATAGTTTTACGTCTTTTTAATTTTTATTATGAAAACTTTGTTTACTTTTAAAACTTAGATTCGAATTTATGTGAACTCAACTCTTGAACAATATGAACAAATATAAATATAAATAAGCAATGCAAGTAAGGAAATGAAATGAAATGAAAGATAGAGATGGAAAGATCGAACCACGAGACAAGAGATTTATAGTGGTTCGGCTACAAGGACACCTTCCTTGCCCTACTCCACTCCCCGAGCACCTAACTCAAGAGTTTTCTTCACTATGTCAACAAGCTCCCTTATGGCGGAGAAAACCTTACACAACTTTAGCTTACACCGGATTAACGACACAAAGCTGGATGTCGGGTTCTAATCGTAGCTAGAACCAATCTCACAACTTCAACACGACTTCTTCACAACTAATTCACGACTTCTTCACAACTTCTTCACAACTTTTCACACACCTTCTTCACTACTTCTTCACAACCTAGCACGACTAATCTACTCTTCTACTTCTTCACACCTTCACTACTTACACACCTTGACCTCTTCACAACTTCATTACTTACACACCTTGACCTCTACACAACTTCACTACTTACACACTAATCTAGCCTAACCAAATATGCACACACTTATCTAACAAATATACACAACTTATACACAAATGAATGGATGATTATACAAGCAACTTAGGTAACAAGATGATACTAAGTTGCAATACTTCTTCTCTAGTTGTTGAAGAAGTATTCTTCTTTTGCACTTGAATGGTAGAAGCTTGGATCACTTAGAAACCAATGCTTAAGAATGTATGATCAAAGGATTTTGAAAGGATTTAGAAAGGATTAGAAGAGATTTAGAACATAAGGTTTGAGGGTGCAAAAGGTAAGAAAAAGTCCAGGGGAAAACCAGTATTTATAGGCAAAAACTGGACAGCTGGAGGAGCGGGGCGGTCCCCTTAAATAGGGGGCGGTCCCTTAAAATTAAGGGGGCCGCCTTGTATAATTAAGGGGGTCGCCCCTCAAGACCGTTGCCTAATTTTGTCTTTTTGTGGGGAAGGTTTTTCTGAAACATTTTTGCCATTTTTGGTTGAAAATTTGAATTCATAAATTTATAATGGATTAAACCTTTTTATTTTATACCAAAAATGTTTTTCTAAAAGATATAAAATGTTTGTGACATTTTATAAAAAATCTAGTGATTAAGAAAATGTTCCTTTGATCATATAATGCATTAAGCATTTGTTTATTCATACCTTAAGTGACTTGAGTTGTTAAAATAGATATTAACAACTTAATGCTTGTTTACGTCATAATTTTCCGTTTAATGATTTTACATTTTGTAATTATCAAAACGTAGAGATATCGAAAAATATTAATAACGTGTTTAGGCATTATTTATATCAACAACTATAATTGAAAAAGTCCCTAGGGCAGTGGTAAGTGTGTTGGAGTGTGAGTCCAGAGACCAGGGTTCGAACCCTAGTCCTGGCTTTTTGCAAAAACATTTTTTTTGATATTTTTCTTTTTGGAACTCAACAACCAACTGAAAATAAGCAATACCGAAAACTGGAACTATTTTTGAAAACTACAAAATAAGCCAGAAATCAGCAATGGAGGCTGATCAGTTGACAAAAAAGGGAAACAAGCTAAGGTTGCATCCAATGGGCTGAATAAGCTATAATTAAGCTAGAGTGAAACTGAAAAAACACTAGGTGACTAATAATAAGCTAAAAAGATAACTAAAATAAGCCACAATAGAGGAAATAAGCGCTGCATCAAAGCAAATAAGCACTAGGTCTGCTGATGCAGCCTTGGTGCAGGGGAAATTGAGTGGTTTTCAAGGCATTAAAAAGCATTCCAAATTAAATCTGAAAAATCTAAAAAAAATAGCACTAGCTAGATAAGCCAGCCAATAATACCTGTGCAAATTTATAGCTTATAACAACCTAAATTAAAGAAATTAAAAAGCAAAGAAAAGTGCTGAAAACAGCAAAATCCAAAAACTTTAGTCTGCTATAACTACTTGGACTGAATTAAGCTATTTTTAGAACAATGGCCTAAGGGATTTAACTACTACTAAGAATGAACTAAATAGATACTATAAACACCAAAAATAAGGGATGAAACTGAATAAGCTTATAGCAAGCTTATTTGAACAGTGACTGTTCTAGAATTACACTAATCCACTCCAAACCTCTAAAAGCTTCATTTCAGCTAACAACCTCCTACAAACAACTTAAATCAACTAATTTAGGCAAGATCAAAACTAATCCAAGGGTACGTGAACAGTACTTACCCACATGACCCATTTTGAGTCTTAACCCAAACTGCCCTTAAAGTTGCTGTTTTGAATTTGAAAACTAGAACGAACTAATCTAAGCTAGGATTTTGCAAGATAGAACTTTAACTAGGTCATTTAAGCACTAATGATCAACTTTTAATGGAAAACTAAGCACTAATAAGTAGTTCTTAAAAATAAGCTAAATTGACTGATTTTAAGGTATTTAAGTGAAAATGATGATTAAGCTAATACTGTCTATCAAACTACCATACATTATCATCTAATAAAGCAAATAAGCAAAAAAAAGGGAATAAGTACCAAATAAGCAGATGAACAGTGACAAGGACCATCGTTGACTTTTGTTGACCAAATGGCATTTTTGAATTAGAACTGAACTAGACTATCATAAACTCACATTAAGCTATATTAAGCATATATGAGCTTATTCTAATAGGAATAAGGGTTCTTGAATCATTTAACAATGTCTAACTTCTTATTCGAATTGACAGCAATAATTGAAAACTTGAAATTATATTAAACTTGGAACTAGGAACAAATTATAAAATTGATTACAAATGAGCTTAAATGAACTTGAATTAAAGTTTTTGAACTGAAATTGAAACTGAAAAACTACTATAACTACTAAACGACTACTAAAATTACACTACTCCTAGTTACTCTCTTCTGTGTGAGATTGAATGAATTTTATATCACTCCATAAGCTCCTTGGGTCACTCTAAGCAAATCCCACCCGTTGGTTTGGCTTCAAACAATCCCAATCATCCAATTAGCATTTCTGGCGGGAAAATGTGGGTTAGTGGGATTCCAGCGTGGATTGGTTTCTCATGAAGCTTGTACTGGCTAAGT
Source organism: Artemisia tridentata subsp. tridentata (assembly GCA_021014915.2). Lineage (NCBI taxonomy): Eukaryota > Viridiplantae > Streptophyta > Magnoliopsida > Asterales > Asteraceae > Artemisia > Artemisia tridentata. The sequence goes on from CP139502.1 coordinate 208,024,562, forward strand.
GAGAGGGGGGGGGAGAAGGCATGTAGCAGTGAAAAAAAAAGCATGGGAACATTATTGTCGGGTTTAACTTTTCTGGGGAAAGGGTGAGTTGTCAGGGATGGTTTTGGCAGTAATGGTTTTGGGAGGAAGTGGGTTTGACTTTTTGGTGACCTGGTTTTAGTTAAAAGATAAACGGGGTTGGGCTGGGTATTTTGTTTATTGGGCTTGGTTTGATTTTTGGGTTAAAAGGGGTAATTTAAGGTTTTAGTGTAGGATTAGGTTTAGTTTAATTTAGGATTTGGTATAGGTTAGGGTAAAAAGGTTTAGGGTAAATGGTAAAAAATAAGTTTTGGTTTCGGGTTCGTTTTTCCACGCTCATTCCAATGCCATATCCCTGGATTGACGTTGACTTTTCTTTTCTTCATTAAATGCTCAAATGGTGTCGAGTCGATCCGGCAATGTCCCTTTTTTCACTTTTTCCCATCCAAGCTCGGTTTTTTCTGTTTTTGCCTTGTTTTCAATCCTTTTGTACCTGAAACACATAAAAACACAAACCACGAATATTTGCAACAATATTTGGTCTATTTAGGTGTTTTTGGTCATTTTTGTGTCTTATATATATATATAATGATGAGTAATTAGGCACTCATCAGTCGTTCTCTAGGGGAATAGTGTCGTTAGGTCAAGATGTATGACGAGATAGGTCTAGAGGTGAGGGATGATTCTTTTTGTGTTTTTATAATTTTATGAAACCAGTAAAAATCTCGGTTTTAGAAGAGTGGGCGGAATTAGTTGTTAATCAACTAACCCAAAACTAATGATGACTGGATTAAACTAATTAAAAAGAAAGAAAATAAAATTGGTGACTTTTTATAATAGGGAAATGCGTGTTTACTTAGATTTAATTACTCCTTAGTTATCTTCTATTGATCCGTCGAATTGTCACACCCTTATTTTAGTTGAATCGCTGTATTCCTTAATATCGGTCGTGGGGAGGTGCCGAAGTCCCCAACTCTATGAATCTTAGTCTCCCCTAAAAACCTTAAAGTCTATTAAGTTTTCTATGATTTACATGCCACAATTCATGCAATAAATACAATGAGAAAATCCAATAGTGCACTCTACAGTTGTGTTTCTAAGACGTTCAAGCCAGTTATATATAAGAGATCGGCTAGTTTTTTTAGCCAAACGCGAAGCAATCAACTAAACAATAGACGACAAATCAATATTCAACAACTAGGTTTCACTAGATCTAAGCAAACACAAAGAAACTTAAGCTTGCATATTAAAGTGAAGAAAAGATAAACAAATAATCAAACGATACATAGACATAACGAATGATTAAAGGGATAACTTATCTTTATTGAAACATAAAGTTCAAGGGTTGAAAAACCCTTACAAAGCTGCTAAAATTCGTCCTTAAACCCTAGCCAAGATGTTACCCAAAGATGTCACTCGATGTCACACTAATAATGAAAAACAAAGGAAACTATATATAGGAATACATCTCTGACGGCGTCAGCTTATGAGTCTTGACGCCGTTAGCTTACCGTGATTAGGGTTTCATTTTGTGCAAGTCGCCGTTCTGACGGCGTCACATTGTAGGTCCTAACGCCGTCACCTTCAATCTGACGTTGTCCTTTTGTAAAGTGTCTGAGACGTCTCTTGTTAAATTAACTTGTGACTCTCTTCTTCAGTTAACACCTGACGCCGTCAGGTTATGGATCTCCAAAATTTGACTGATGCGTTTCTTGTTAAACTTGAGCCAAAATTCCAGTATAATCAACAAGTGATGGCGTCAAGTTGTAGCCTGTGACGCCGTCAGAGCTCCAAGTCTGACAGGTTTTTCGCGACTTCGTCGTTTTCTTCACTTTTTCGTCCAATTACGTCCAAAAAGCGCTGATTTCCAGATTTCTCGTCCTATGTACCTAAAATGCAAAAAGCAACGATTAGAGGCAATATTTGATCATATAAATACGATTTTGGGCTTAAATGACCCCTTAAAAAGGTACCAAATAAATCCTTATCAAGTGGTTTTGTGGATGATTGCTAAAATGAATATAGAAAGCTATGTAATTGTTGGGAATTAAATATTCTAAAGTTAGTACTGCTGTGAGAAATACACTAATAGTACAAATTGCTAGTGTATATATAAAGACTGCTGGTTTATAACTAACAGTACTAACTGCTAGGTTAGTAATGCTAGTAAAACTTATGGTACTGCTAGAAGATAACTGCTCTTGTACGACATTGTAGGAGATAAGTATGGTATAGATTGTGTGTATATCTTTATTAGTTAGAATTATACGGTGTAATACTTATCTTGTAAAGGACTCCTTAGTCTATAAAAGGAGGTCCTAGGTTATACTTTTGTATACGTACGAAGTCATAGTTTTTGTTAAGATTCAAGGTCGATTGTAACCCTAGTGATAGCTAAGATCACTCGTATTATTCTCAATAATATTGAATCGTTTGGTGTTAATCATTGTGTTCATTGTCCAATACAAAGCATTATTGTTTCATTAATCAAACCAATATTCTTCTAAGTGTGGTTAAGTAGATTCCGCATACTTAACTGCATTCACTCAAAGTATCTCATATACGTTATAAAGGAGTAACATCCTAAGTGTATTATAATCCTCACAAGTGGTATCAGAGACAGGTTGATACTATTGATTTAGAAGAAGTAATGGACCTGGAAAACACTCAATCAAACATGGCTGCCAAACTACCAATGCTCAAGCAGAATGAATTCGACATGTGGAAGTTAAGGATAGAACAATACTTCCAGGTGCAAGACTATGCACTCTGGGAAATTATTGAACAAGGAGATTCGTTCAAGCCTTCAACTTCTACTACTACAATTGATGGTAAGGTTGAGACAGTTGTGCAGACTGTTCCAGTTACTGCTGAAGAGAGGCTTCAGAAGAAGAATGACCTCAAGGCCAGAAGTTTGCTGATGATGACTATTACAAATGATCAACTCTTGAATTTCAGCAAGTACAAGGATGCTAAGACCTTGTTTGAGGCAATTATTGCTAGATATGGTGGGAATGAAGCCACCAAGAAGACACAAAAGACTCTCTTGAAATAGAACTTTGAGAACTTCTCTACAACCAGCAATGAGTCTTTGGATCACATGTTCAACAGGCTTCAAAAGATTGTTAGCCAACTTGCTATTCTTGGTGTGGATATACCTCAAGAAGATCTGAACTCCAAGTTCTTGAGGAGTTTACCTGCAGAATGGGCCATGCATGTGGTGGTCTGGAAGAACAAGCCGGACATTGATACAATGAGCCTGATGGACTTATACAGCAACTTCAAGATTATGGAGCAAGATGTGAAGAAGGCTGGAGGATCTAGTTCAAGCACTAGGAACATGGCCTTTGTGTCATCTCCTAGTAACTCAAGTCCATTTGAAGAGGTAACGGTTGTTGTAGGAGTTAGTACTGCTAACTCAAATGTTAGTACTGCTAGTTCATCAAGTAGTACTGTTGGTATTCTGGATGAGAAAACCTGTTGTGCTTTCCTGAGAAGCCAGAATGATGGGTCAATGCTGACTCATGAAGACCTCCAGGAGATCAATGATGATGATTTGGAGGAGATGGACCTCAAATGGCAGATTTCTGTTCTTAGCATGAGGGCTAAGAAATTCTATCAGAGAATAGGGAAGAAGATTACCATCAGCAGCAATGATACTGCTAGTTTTGAAAAGTCAAGGATAGAATGCTACAATTGCCATAATATGGGGCACTTTTCAAGGGAATGCAGGAGGCCTAGGCAACAAGATGGAAAGAGCAAAGGGTATGGGAACAAGACCAAGTCTGTGGAGATAACTGAGCCAACTTCAAAGGCAATGGTGGCTATTGATGGCTTAGGGTTTGACTGGAGTTTTATGGCAGAAGAGGAGGAAGAACCTACTGAGATGGCACTTATGGCCTTCTCTGATTCTGAGGTACAATCTGCTAAATTTTGTTCTAAATCTTGCACTGCTCTTAAAAAACTAGAAACTTTAAGAAAACATTATGATGAACAAAGGATAGAGCTGAACAAAACTAATTATAACTTGTCAAATCATAAGAGGGGTTTAGCTGTCCTAGAGGAGCAGATAGTACACTATAAGAACAATGAGTCTAGTTTTGCTGATGATATAGCAGTTCTTAAAAGGGATTTATCTTTTAAAAATACTGAAATTAGTCTTTTGAAAGCTGAGTTGGATAGAATTAAAAAGGCTAATGAAAACATTCAATTAAGTGTAGAAACATGAGAATATGCCTCTAAGGGTGTAAACAAAATAATTGAATGTCAATTAATCAACAAGGCTAAGTCTGGTTTGGGTTATAAGACTGTTCCACCTCCTCACAGAGGAATTCCTACACCCCCAGGGATAGACCTGGAACATACAGGTTTGCCTAAATTTCAACAACCAATATTAGAATATGGTCCTAAGCCAAAAGAGAATGTAGTTGTTGATAAGCGTATAGAAGTAAGTGAACCCTTTGAGAGTGCAAGTGACATTTCACTCACTGAGGACAAGGTGTCCTCTGGTAGGAATTCAGATGCTCCAATCATTGAGGATTGGACATCTGATGATGATGAGGAAGATCAGGTTATGGCTAAACCTAATGTAGTTAAGGTAGTAGGAACAAGTATTCCTAAGGTGGTCAAAGATGAAACTGTTAGGCCTAATTCAAATGCTAAACCTTTTAGGAAGATAGTTAGGTATTGTGAAATGTATAGATCCACATACAAGCCTAGAGGTAACCAGAGGAACTGGAACAACCTCAAGTCTCACCAACTAGGTGATGACTTTGTCCTATATAAGAAAGCTTGTTTCACTTGTGGAGGTTTTGACCATCTTGCAGCTTTTTGCAACAAAAGGGTAACTGGGTATTCAAACCATAGGGTGAACTTAGAAAGGCCTCAAAATCACTCTAAAATTGCTAGAATGAAACCCAGAGAACTTTTATTGAAGTCTGGCCCAAAACCAGTTAATACTGCTAGACCAGCAGTTAGTACTGCCAGACCATTTAAGTCTTTTTACCCAAAACCAGCAGTTAAAGGTGCAAAAACAACTTTCAAACATGCACCAACAACTGCTAAAAGGCCTTTTCAAACAAAAGCAGTGGTACAAAAACAAATTTGGAAACCAAAGGGTACAACTGCAAAGCTAGCAGTTAATACTGCTAGTCAAACAGTTAGTACTGGCAATATTAAAAACACTGGTAGGGAACAAAGGGCTAATCTTGTTAAGGCCTCAGCATGTTGGATTTGGAGACCTCTTCAATCCAATGGTGCATCAACTGTTTTGAAAAGATTTAACTATATTGATGCACGAGGCAAACCCAAGTCAGTAATAGCTTGGGCACCCCAAAGAAACTAATATCCTTATTTCATGTGCAGGGACATTCACAAGGAGATAATGAAGATCAAGGTTATGCAGATAGTGGGTGTTCCAGGCACATGATAGGAAACATGTCCTATCTTTCAGACTTTCAACCAATGGATGGAGGATATGTTACCTTTGGGGGAGGAATAGGAGGCAGAATTATTGGTAAAGGTACTCTTAAAACTGGTAAATTGGATTTTGAAGATGTGTACTTTGTTCAAGAGCTTAAGTATAACCTGTTTAGTGTCTCACAAATGTGTGACAAAAAGAACAAGGTTCTTTTTACTGACACTAAATGTCTTGTGCTTTCTCTAGACTTTAAGTTACCTGATGAAAGTCAGGTATTACTTAAAGTCCCAAGAAAGGACAACATGTACAGTGTTGATATGAAGAAGATTGTTCCTAAAGAGGCTCTTACTTGTCTTGTTGCAAAGGCCACATTGGATGAATCTATGTTATGGCATAGGAGACTTGGTCACATTAATTTTAAAACCATTAATAAGATTGTAAAAGGTGGTTTGGTAAGAGGCTTGCCTCAGAAAAGATTTAAAAATGACCAAACTTGTGTTGCTTGTCTTAAAGGCAAACAACACAAGGCTTCTTGTAAGCCCAAGATTTTAAACTCTATTGATCAACCTTTATTTATGCTACATATGGATTTGTTTGGTCCCACATCTGTTAGTAGTATTATGCATAAAAGGTACTTCCTTGTTATTACTGATGACTATAGTAGGTTCACATGGGTTTTCTTTTTAGGTTCTAAGGATGAGACACCTAGCATTCTTAAGACATTCATTACTGAGATAGAAAACCTAGTGGATAGGAAGGTAAAAGTCATTAGATGTGATAATGGGACAGAGTTTAAAAATAGAGTTATGGATGATTTTTGCAAAGAAAAAGGTATTAGAAGAGAATTTAGTGTTGCTAGAACTCCTCAGCAAAATGGGGTTGCTGAAAGGAGGAATAGGACATTGATAGAAGCTACTAGAACCATGTTAGCTGACACTAAGTTGCCCATCACCTTTTGGGCTGAAGCAGTTAATACTGCTTGCTATGAGTAGAACAGGGTTTTGGTAGTTAAACCCCACAATAAGACACCATATGAGCTTTTTAGACGTAGAACTCCTACATTAGGATTTCTAAGACCTTTTGGGTGTCATGTGACCATTCTGAATACCTTAGACCATCTAGGCAAGTTTGATGGTAAAGCTGATGAAGGATTCTTGGTTGGATATTCTCTCAATAGCAAAGCCTTTAGAGTATACAACATAAGAACTAGGAGAGTTGAGGAAAACCTGCATGTTGAATTTTTAGAAAACAAAGCTAATGTTGCAGGTGAAGGACCAAAATGGCTGTTTGACCTTGAGACTCTAACCCAATCAATGAATTATGTGCCAGTTGTTGCAGGAACCTTTTCTAATGATTATGCAGGTTCAGAAGCTGATGATGCAACAAATGTAGCAGGCTTGGGTAAGGAGAAAGATCCAGATCCTGTGTTGATGCCAATATGGACAAGTGTGGATTCAACTTCAATGAATGGTGGACCTTCTACTGATGAAGCTAAGTGTTAGACTCGTTTCCCGGGTGTTGGGACCCCACCCTAGATGAAAGTGGATAAAGACTTTACGTGATTGGCCAGTCAACATTTGTGGCATTTTAGTCAAACCCGATAGTCAAGTAATAGTCAAGAATGACTAATATAGTTATATGAAATGTGTTGCATAACTAAAGGGGCCTAGGTTGCCAAGTATTAAACATGTGATAAAGTTAGTTGTGGCTAAATAAGAAGGAATGAGACTTGAGGGGCCATCTTTGCCATTAGCCCAAACTTGTAACTAGATATTATTTATCCAGGATTATCTAGACCTTTCTCCATTATTCAAGGTGAGTTGAGTGAGTTCGGTTCTAGAGGAAGAAAAAGAGAGGGAAATGGTAAAAGTGGATGTGTTATGATGATGATTATTCAATGGTATGATCCCTAGCTATGATTCCCCTTCAAGTAAGTAAACTATTGCCTTTATTTAGTAAAGTTATAGATGATAAGGAAAGTGGGAAATCATCATATGAGATGGGTGTGATCATATGATGATTTGGTTAGCAAGATGAGTATGTTTGATGGGTTTTGTTAACCATTGTTTATGTATTTGATTATTATGTTGTTAGGTTTTGGTTATTTGTAAAGGATGATGATGATGATGGAAGATTGTGATGATGATGATATTCATGTTATTATTAGCTTGGATTAAGGTAAGTAAAATGATGATGACATGATTTATATGGATTTCTAGTATATATATGTGATGTATGTTTGATGTCAAGTGATATGGACTTGGTTATGCTTATGTGATGCCATGAATATGTTTTATGTGATGATTTGATGCTATGGAATATGTTGGTGCTATGTGCTAGATGAGGTTTGAGTGGTAAGCTATGAAGTAAGTGTTTATGTATATGATGCTTATGTGGATTGAAGTATAATTGTATGTTATGATCGTTTTGCTTACTAAGCCTTTGTGTTTACGGTTTAGTTGTCTAACCGTTTTGTAGGTTGGCATGCTTATATGGATGATTTGGATATATGAGTTAAGGCTTGGTTATGCGATGTGGGTAGATTGGTAAGAATGTAGAACCTAGGTAGATACCGGGCTTATGTGTAAGCTTGTAACCCCGTTACTCTTTTATGGGTTGTTAAAGTGTAGCCGTATGGCAAATTGTATGTCAAGAGTTGTATAACGATTTGGTAGTCGTTTGGTAAGTCAAAGTATGGGTTAGGTGTTTTTGGTGTAATGTTAAAGGGGCGTTTGGATTTAGTATAAACGTACCCATTTTGGATAGTAAACGGTTCAAGTGTCATTGAAGCATGTTTGTTATGATAAGTTATCGATGTTAGTCAAGTTTGATGTAAAACGGAAGTCGTATGGGTTGTTTGTAGTGAATATAGGTCAAAACGGGTTATTTGCATAAACCGTCTCATTTGTAAAGTACCCCTTTCGGGAAGTCGTTCGGTAAATGTTTTTGTATGAAAATGAGCCCAATGGCATACTAAAGAAATATGGAAAGTTTCATTAAGTTTCGAGTCTTGGAAGTCGTCTTTCCGAAAATTAGAGTAAGTTGCTAAAAGTTGTGGTCTTGGTAAAAATCTGGGAATGGAGCATAAGGCCTTCCACTTCTGGGCAATAATGCCTTCCTCAATTAAAAGTGGTTTTATGTGTTTCTGAGTACAGGTCATACGCCCTGATCATACGCCCTCATGGGCTGAGCATAAGGCCTTCTGCCTAAAAATGTATTTTTACAGTTTCTAAGTACAGACCATACCCCCTTCCGGACCTTGGGCGTAAGGGCGTATGGTACTCAGGTTGTTTTGGTAGATTTTTGTCAATGTTCGAAAAATCATATCTTTTAAACCGTAAGTCGTCACGGGTCGTGCCACCCGTCGTTTTGAAGGTAATTGAATGTACTTTCATTTAAAAATAGTCTCAAGTCCTGAATATGTACCCATTTTTGTCAGTTGTCAAAAGAGTGACAGAATGTCCATAAAAGTCAAGTGTTTGCGCGTAAAAAGTTTTAATTTTTGGTCTAAACGGGTACGGGGTGTAACAACTTGGTATCAGAGCTTCGGTTTAAGTAAATTAGGTTTTATTTAGGATTGCCTAGATTTAAACCACTCGTAGAAGTATTTGACGTAAGTATTAATTGCGCAGAAATTAGTTGCTAAGTGTTAAACGGATTTTGATTTATGCTAGTCGAGCTTGTTGAGGATAGGTGATGTATGTGTGTTATGGTTTTGTTGTGTATGAGATAGAAGTCCGTAGAGGACTTGAAGTGTTTGATTGATAGTTAGCTGAGCCCCTTGGTTGGTTTCGGGGATTGTATTGCGATATGTTAATGTATAATACAACTATAGTGATGGATTGCGAGTAGCAATGCTAAGTGGTATTAGAGACGGGTTGGTAAGTGAACTAAGGTTTATGATGCCTTAGTTATAAGATGGGCTATTGCTTGGGGTTAGTTAGAATGTTGATGCTTAGACATAGATTGATTATGCGATACGATATATGATGCCATGGACTTCATGTTTTGTTTATGTTATGAATGTTTTAACAAATGTCGGATAAGTGTTAAGTGTTATGTTATGATTGCTTATGTGATGTTAAGTCTATGGTAGTTTATTATATGTCTAAGTTTTATGTGATGTGCTTGAGAGTACGATTGTATAGAAGTGTATATGTTGAGATAGATACATGGGAATGCATGTTATGTGATGACTTAGTGTCGAAAGGAAGTTGAGAGAACACATTGATATGTGAAATAATTTAAGAAGCATGATAATTATTTGAAAAAGCATAAATTCTTAAAAAGATTTAGATAAGTAAGAAGTGAATAGCGAAGTATGTGTGTAGTTTGATGTCTTGAGAGGCATGATTGATATAATAATGATTAGATGCTGAAGGCATAAATTCTTATATGAGTAACTAAAATGAGAAAGTTAAGCGTATAGTTAAGACGTGATGAGGTCATGTATTATATAAAACATGATAAGTTAAACACATTAATAATAAATGGCTAAGCGTGATGAGTAGAAGCGATGATTGAAATATAGATTGCGCTAGAATTCATAGTGATATGAAGTGCGCTAGAAAGAATTGTAAAACATGAATATAATCGTGCTACTATATATATAGTTGGAATGGATATGATGAGAATTGTGATAGTGTTAAAGAATAAGCTTACGTAAGGTTTATATGCGTAAAATTTAAATAAACTAAATGAAGCGATAGTCTAATTTGAGAATATGGTCAACAAGGGGTTGACGGGTATTAGTAAGAGTGTGTTGTAAGAACTTGTAGATGTAGGGATTTCATATTGATTAAACCATCAATACCACGAGTACTCAGCGGATGGATCTATGTTTAATGTTATGAATTAAAACACATAAAAATACTAACCTTGAATCTATTGAAAAATAGATAACCACCAAGTCTTGATCTTGATCACAAACACTCCAACGGATCTCGTATCACCACGAAACCCTAATCAACTATAGTGAGTTGATCTCTATCGAAAACTCACACTACACGTCTAACAAGAGCGTTAGGATGCTAGTGCTTAACCCATGAGCTTACGAACTAAACACAAATGCTAGACGTAAAGAAGAAACAAAGCCAACTCCCTTACAATGGGGTGCTGGACGTTTTGTAGGGGGCAAGAGAGAAGATCAAAGAATGCTTTGATTTGAAGGTGTGAATAAATGAAGACCTAAAGGCCTCCTTTTATACTAATAGGGTAGCTTAGGGAAAAAGCCACCCCTCTCTTGCCCTAGCCCATATGGCCGGCCACCCCATGGGTTCCATGGGCCTCCATATTGCTTTTTGGTCCTTGTAAAATAACTATGTACAATACAAGTTAACTTTGGACTTAATGATCGTTAAATGTTACATTAACAGACTAACGACCGTTATGTATATTTCGTGGATTATATTAATTATAATTAATAGTATACATTAAACATATTAATTATATTTAATAAACGCTCTCTAAATGTATACGTGTGTGCCCCGATAGGCTCACGTAATTTCTAGCCGTATAAATATTGATTTGACGTGCGCATAACCAACAGCTCCCACTTGCGATCATCATAAACAATAATATATAATAACAATGCTAAGCGTCTAGCAACACCGCATTGCTCCCAGAAATACCTGAGTGTGGTTTCATAAAACAACTAGGTAAATGGTTTACAATTTTAAATTATCCTTTTGTTTCAGATACTTGTTGAACTATGGATATGGATCAAAGTTATTCCTTATTGTTCAACTATTCTGTTTCTCGTTTTAGAAATTAATCAAAATTACCAAACGTAAAACAAGCATCATCTTGATTTACCCTTTGGGCACGGCCATGCAAACATCTGATTAATTCAGCGAGGGGCCCAGTAGTATCATACTCCAGAAGACAAGTGGAGGAACAAATTCTATTTTGACTACACGTGTCATTCATGTGCTTCAACCAACTTCTGAGAATAGCCTTTATAACCACCTTGTTCAGGATAGCGTTTGACTATAGTCAAGAAGAAAGATCCACACATGCAAGACCTGCTTGCATCTCAAGTCAGAGGACAAATAAAATAACCATTTGCGAGAAATCACTTAATGACGCCGATCCATAAAGTGATGACTCGTGGGTTTGGGGAAATCCAATATCCAAAGCACGTGGATAACATGTGAGTTTGGCGGACACGTCCTTAGTATTCAAAGAATATAACCAATCTCTCACATTTGCCTTAATTCAACAATACTGCCATATCATTGATCGACAATGGACAATTTAAAGTAATAAATTACTTATGGATTAAACATACAAATATAGGACACAATTAATATATGAATGAATAACTCAAGTACCACGTATATTAATCATCAAAATAATAAATGTTTTACATATCCCATTATCCAAACACTAAACACAGATTCGCATGAGACTACTAGTAAGTTAAAATCCAATGTTCTTAACATGATCAACTTGTAAGGTACAAGATAGCTAAGTAGTCATCTGAGTAAACTTTAAGAGTACTTATTTCAAAACTCACAATAGTGAAAGTTTGAATAACATGATGAGCGTCATTTTGTACGTGCACATTCTAATACACTAGTATTGCCATGGTGCATTCTATAGGGTGTTTAAAGCTAGCGCTACACCTATATGAGACAGTCATCTCAACAGCTTCTTAAACTGTAAAGTATTCTTGTCCTTTAATGTGTATTGCAACAATGTTCTCAGCTGAGCATGTCTAGTCAACAACATCATCATTCGTGATGAAATCCTACAATGACTAGGATTGAGTATCCACTCAATCAAACTAGCATCAGTGTATACAATAACACTATGCTCTTAAATGATTGAACCTTTCTTTGGCAATGTTCGGTGCCTTTCTGAACTACCAGGTTCATCCAATAGGACATTTGTTTTAACAGTCATCTAAAGACTCTCACTTAGATACTGTTGTTGTTAACTCACTTTGCACTCATGCAAAAGTTACAACTATCCCCATACACAATTTAATGTACATGATGAAAACTTAGTAAAACTTAATGTATCCATCCATGTGTTAAATTATCACAAGTGAAATATATCCTTTGAGACTTGCTCAATGATATGTTACATTGTGTTATACTTAATTACCGTACATGTTTATCACCATAAACATTTATTCCAAGATTGTATGTTTTAATTCCTAAATCTCTGAAGTGAAAACTATATTCCAAGTCGAGGGATAAAATCTTGCTCGCATGGAAAATAGCTTTCAATATGTTGCACGACATATTAGATATAAGGAATAAACATAGTACTCCCACATGCTCTCAGGTCAGGAGTTATCTTATTTTAATCAAAATCAAAATATTGATTTACAATTAAACTTAAGATCTCAGCTCCTAGATGCATGATCTAATCCACACTTGGATTCTACTATTTTGTGTACTTAATAAAGATCATATGGATTCATCACCCTTTTGATTACGCACCGTCCTCGCAAAGGTAATCAACAATTGTCACATTTCATATGCATGAAAACAAGTATGATAATTAACCATCTTTATATCATTAATACGTGTAGAGATGAAATTTAATCATAGTCAATTGCTTGAGTATGATTAAAACTTCTATCACAAGACATACATTAATGTTTGTACAATTTTGTCCTTATGAGTCTTTCTTCTAAAGAAACTCATTCTTAATCTCACAGTTCAGTTGTTTAGTAAGAGATCAATCAAGTTCAAAAAAATGATTGTCTTTCAAGGACTGCATCTTTTAATTCATAGTTTTGAGACATTTACCATATTCAAGATCTTGATAATGCATCTCTGTATAGTTAACAGGTTCTCAGAGATTCTCAAACTTTCATTCCTCAGCATTGATATACAATATCACTCAAGTGCATGAGGTATCCTTGCGGATCTATGAATGTGAGTTACATCATTCTTTGGTTCAACATTTTCATGTTTAACCTTAGTATGACATTAGCAAGTGTATTTAGAAGGTTGTGCATTTTGTTCTTAAATATCTTCAAGATGCTCCCACTTACTTTTGTAAGTAGAGACTATTCTCTAAATACTAAGCGTCTTGAGCCACAATAAATTGTTTCCACTTGGAATATTTAAAATGCATCCACAGTTCTCAACTCTAGTTTGTTAATGACGTGCTCTAAGAGATTTAACAAAATTTTGAACTTCAATTAAGACATAATGGAAATCATTCCATTCCGTCAATAGATGATGTCTTAATTACCTTCTATGTTAGAGTCATATTTAGTATATGCATGATATACTCAATTTTCTAACCTTGATAGTTTTGGAGATTAAAGCAGTTTAAGTTATCATGAATCAAACAATGTCAGAAGAGTTTAATATAACACATTAGACATACCACAAGGATTGGTATCCTATGGGATTGTGAGACTATACCACAATTTCGTAGATAACTTAAAACTCTTTTGGTCATATACTTGCCAATTGGGTAAAACCAAATTGTTTACATAGTATTTTGAAACCAATTGCATACTAGATATTATTCGTTGACCAATTCACTTACTTTATGTGTATGTCCTTACATGAAGACATAAACATTTAATATCTTACTATACGTTATAAGTCATTGATCAACTCAAGGACTTCATGTTCATGTCTTAACAAGAAGACATAACGAGTTAACGTCTTACCTTACGTTACAAGTCTTTCAACAATTAAAGGACTTTATGTTTGTGTCTTTACAAGAAGACATAAAACATATTTAACTAAAGTAATTATGAGTACCGACTGTTGGTCTCAATAGTAATTTCAAGTTAATTGCTTACTTCATGATTATGACTTTAAAAAAAACATAATCATATTGCCTAAACAATTCAGTGAATAATTATGACTTTGCAAGAAAACATAATCGTACTGACTAAATCATTTAGTGAATATTTAGAAGTAGCTCTCATCATATCTTGACACTTATTCTAAATAGGGCAACATACATTTTATGTGTAGAAGTCTTAGTAGAATATTAATTTCCTTACCTTATGGTCAAGAAAAACCATTAGTCATATTACTATATGTTGTTTCTTGCACACAATTAAGATTTCTCCCACTTGTGCATGATACAACATTAAGCAAGTATACAAAACAATACGACAATTATTTGCTTGTATAGATAATATGAGTATGTCAGATATAGAATATGAATTAAGTCAAGCTTAAATCATATCCTCATGAAAAGTGTATATAGAACAGGTTCAATTAATAAGTAATCTTGCATGATGACGTTATAGATAATGCTACAGAAAGCGACAAGTTATCATATAAAACAATATGCAATGATTCGTACTAAATAAAAGAGTATCACACTTAGAAAGTAATAAATTATTTTTGGGCAGGCCAGAAATAATATGGGACAGCTATAAGTTAGACAAGCTCATAGCTCCCACTGAATCAGATAACATTACTAGAATGCCAGCTTAGAAAATAAAAATGTATTACTCCCACTGAATTAGACAAACATTACAAGTGTTTTCCTATTGGTGAGAAGCAAATGACAATTTATTTACTTTCCTTATCCTGAATATCTAAACATTATTGCTAATGTGAACAAGTAAGCAAGTACTTAGATATCCAAGGGAGTGTGTCAAGTTCTATGACATAAACGATGGACTAGCCATTTATGCTAATGTTAACTTGAAATTGGCATGCAATTCCTCCTTATTTGGCCTACCTTGCCACAAGGGTGTAGTACCTTTATTTGGTTAAAGCAAACAACTAGGTTAATCATGCTAGTTATTGCTTTTACAATTTTACGGTAATATTTCAATTTCTTAATTAAAACTCATAAGATGTCTCGCTAATAACAAGACATTAATATTTAATAGGTATAAAACACGTTATATAGTTATTGAAAACAAATCTTATAAGTTTCAAAGAGTTCAAAACCGAACAGGGGTAGTGAAACATGTTTGAAAGTATAAGATTTAGTAACCATACTTAACCATTTGAATTTTGCAAGGCAAAACAATTTCATGAGTATGTTTACTTATGAGTATGATTAGAATTTGGGGTAAATTCAATCGTATCTTTTATCCACTTTTCTAGCAAGGAAAATGAATAGGAATATGTCTCTATCTTTCTTACAAGGAAAGGAGACCCATTTTGTCCTTCAGTTTGCCTTTTCCAGGAAAAAGGACAAACCATTGTTTACAGTATATGTTGCAATATACAATTAGCAGTTAAGTTTAAATTTTAGTATTTTCGATAATTGATTCTTTTAGAAACTAACTACCCTTGTTTTAATAGATAAAACAATTAATTTACTAAAAGACTAAGACCCTCTTGAACTCTCACTCATCACGGTAGTGCTTACTACTCTGGTAAGTCTTGTGGGTACAAGAGGTAGGCGGCGTGCGACAATTGCATTACAAGTGCAACTCTTAGATTTATGAGACTTATGGCACTAGAGTACAAGCTACTAGTGTCATGCATGTTTTGTCTCATCCTATGCCTCGGGCTCAAGGATCTCACTGCTTGACTCGATTAAGTTGTCCAATTAGAGAACATGTGTAAATAACTCTAGGTCTCATGCCAGAGAATAAACACCTTGGGTTGCAATTCACTCACGTCCCACGAAGAGCAAAAGGCAAGTGCAAGTGTCCTCAACTTTGGATGGCATGAACTTAAATTTCAAATAGGGTATCACATAATTTTTTACAAAAGCATGTATCAAAAATTATATACAAAGAGGCATGCATACATCTTTGTAACACAAGTTTGCAAAAAAAACAATTTTTCAACTTATTAGGTGTGCTTTTATCACCGACAAAGAATGGTCAAAAACCCTATATTGTACTCTGCATGAGTCAAAAGAACCAAGTTCTTCCAATAATTCCCTCGTATGCCGAAGCATGTAGTGGGGCGGGAAATAGACCACACAAAACCCTAGATCTTGATTTGATCAAAGATCATTAATAAAAGCATAAAACTTTAGGTATCTTATAGTTAAAGTTTATTAAATCACACGATATCCAGCAAGCTATATCCTGGTAGCTTTGAGTAATGATCCACACCCTCAATAGCTTGATGGAACCCGCAATTTAATTAAATCATATTTCAATAGTTTATAGTCCATTTAAGTGTAAAAAAAATTTCACACATAACACATAACTGGTCACAAGGGATTAAGTGAGTATATTAACAGACAATAATTAAATCTCACGATATCCAGCAAGCTATATCCTGGTAACTTCGAGTAATGATCCACACCCTCAATAGCTTGATGGAACCCATGATTTAATTAAAATCAAGTTTTGATATAAGTAATTAGTCTGTTTTTATTTCCAAAATCAACACCATATATGTAAAACAAGTCACAAGGAATAAAACATATAAGCAATTAAAACAGACATAAGAGGGGTAAAAGGAGAAGACATACTCTAATGGAAAGCAGTAAAAACAAGTAATGCTCCAAAACTCAAGAATGAGTCTTCCCCAATTGGAGAATCTAAGGCTCCCACAAGTTTTCGAGCTGGGTACCTTGTGGACCACGGACGTCATTACTAATGACCGCGTAAGCCTTAAGATTTGGAAAAGAAAAAGAAGAAGTACATGTTACAATAATCTTTTAATTTTCCTAACCCCTTTTAAGTCTTATTAACCATTAATAATTAAACAAGATCAAGATTTAATTAAATGACAATAATGCATGTTATTGTCATAACAATTAATATATGTGTTTAATTAGCGTAGCAAGCGACTCTATGTGTAACCCATAACACCAAACGAGATGGCTCGTGATGCCACTGTAGGGATTTCATATTGATTAAACCATCAATACCACGAGTACGCAGCGGATGGATCTATGTTTAATGTTATGAATTAAAACACATAATTAAAACACATAAAAATACTAACCTTGAATCTATTGAAAAATAGATAACCACCAAGTCTTGATCTTGATCACGAACACTCCAACGGATCTCGTATCACCACGAAACCCTAATCAACTATAGTGAGTTGATCTCTATCGAAAACTCACACTACACATCTAACAAGAGCGTTAGGATGCTAGTGCTTAACCCACGAGCTTACGAACTAAACACGAATGCTAGAAGTAGAGAAGAAACAAAGCCAACTCCCTTACAATGGGGTGCTGGACGTTTTGTAGGGGGCAAGAGAGAAGATCAAAGAATGCTTTGATTTGAAGGTGTGAATAAATGAAGACCTAGAGGCCTCCTTTTATACTAATAGGGTAGCTTAGGGAAAAAGCCACCCCTCTCTTGCCCTAGCCCATATGGCCAGCCACCCCATGGGTTCCATGGGCCTCCATATTGCTTTTTGGTCCTTGTAAAATAACTATGTACAATACAAGTTAACTTTGGACTTAACGATCGTTAAATGTTACATTAACAGACTAATGACCGTTATGTATATTTCGTGGATTATATTAATTATAATTAATAGTATACATTAAACATATTAATTATATTTAATAAACGCTCTCTAAATGTATACGTGTGTGCCCCGATAGGCTCACATAATTTCTAGCCGTATAAATATTGATTTAACGTGCGCATAACCAACAGTGGAGATGTGTAATTTGTAATGGATAAGCATTACGTATAAATTGTCTAAATAAAGATGGCACGTAGAGAGGGTGTGAGTCAACTTGGGGTTGACGGATGAATGATAAGTTGCATTGCGAGAATGCGAATATAATAAATCGACAAGTGTTATATAGAAACTTGTCTAGATAATAGAAAGCGGGATAGTGAATATTGAAATTGCTTAAGGCAATAAACATAGAGAAAATGATAAGTGTAATGTGACAACTTAGATGAAACATAACGTGTATATTCATATGTTCGGGAGCATGAAAAAGATAAGTATTGCTAAGATGGTGTCAAGGTAACGAAAGGTGATAGGTGAGCAATCGGAGGTGCTTGAGGCAAAAAGAAGAGAAAGTGAAAACGTGGTAGACTAAGAAATGTTTGCATAAGGAATAAATTGGTGATGCATAGAATTAGCGAATTAGAGGTGATTAATTGGTGATAACACGTAGCGAACTGTTTACCGTGCACTTGGTTAGTGCCGGTGATTATATTATGATTATACAAATATATGTTAAAGCAATGGCAATGGAATATAGGTAGGAACGATAAGTGGTATTAGAGATGGGATAGCAAGTGGATTAAGTAATGACACTTTAAGTATAGATTTTAATGATATTAAGCGTACTAAGGTATAGCGTGAAAAGACAAGATGAAACTAACAAAATAATGATTAAACGTTTAATGACTTGAAGGTTAAAGAATGAGATTAGAGAATGATAGCACGAAATGTGACCGACATATGGTTTCATTATATTTAGTGACTAAAGACTAATATTAAAGTGGTATAGGGATGGGGAAATGGTAAGGTAAAGTATGTGAGGCCTAAGTGTGAACGTGAAGTTGTGATAAAGAGTGTTGGTATATATATATATATATAGGATGGAACTTATACGAAAAAGTTCGAATGCTAAAGGCTAGATGCGATAAGCTAAGAATGTAAATGAGGATGAGATAGGTAGGTAGGAAGATTGAGTACGTACATGAACATGTAGTAATGAAAGTGAGAATGATTTGGCACATTGATTAATAAATGTCTAATAAACTAAAAGTTATAGACTGAGACTAAAGCAACATGATATGTAAAGAATGACCAAGAGCGGAATTGCTCTAAACGCATAGATAAGTAATGAGATGAGTTAAGGGATGAGAATAAGAATGTGAAAGGTTAAGAACGCAAGTGAGAATGATATAGGTAGGCATGAAGTTAAGGTAATGACCTGAAATTATTATTATCACGGCTAATGTGCCTCATTAGCGGTGCTTATTGAAATGAAAGTATTGGTAAATAAAACATGATGAAAATGTGTAGATGATCAAATGTGTAGGAAGAAGGAATGATGCTAACGAATGTAGTTAAACCTATACAAGGTTTAAACACGGAAAAAGGCGGATAGGCTAAAGGGTAAAGTAAGGATGTGAGAAAGATTAATGCGGATTAAGAATTTAAGACGATAAACACATAGAAAATGTGTAATTATAACAAGCAGGTTCATATGCTCTATGAGCTTGCGTTTACTAAATAAAATGGATGAGATAATGAGTGTATGTTAAAACGGTAATAGCTTGGATCCAATGTTATAATGAGAAAGTGATAAAGTGTGAATGATAAAGATCCTTCGGGATGAATGATAATGATCCTTCGGGGTGAACGTTAAAAGTGGTATCCTTCAGGATGACCAAGTCAATGAATGTTAAGGAATCCTTTGCAATATGTTAAAGATCCTTCGGGATAAAACGTATTGCCTTCATCGACAAATGGGGTTGCCTACATCCTTGGCAATAAAAAAAATATCCCTATAATGAATGTGTTAATGATATGGATCCAAGTCTAAAAAGGAAATATGAAATATAAACATAATGAGGGAATAAAAGTTAAATTGAGAAATAGGAGTAGTAGTGTTATGTCGGGAGTACATAACCATGAGTTTATATTTCTTAATTTACATCGATTGGGACGCCTCTCCATGTAAATGAGGAAGTATAAATAAGTGGGCTTATGTGTTGACGACACGGCACGAGTAGGGTTAGAGAAGTAGAAAGCGAAAGTCTAGAGGTAGTTAGGAATTACAAGGACTGAGATAGGAGGATTAAGATTAAAGTACGTCCTTCAGTGAGACTTAGGAGAACCTATGATTCGAGTGTTAACTATAAACGGAAGGAATTTAAGAGTCGTAATGATGCTTCAAAATGTTATAATACGTAATTATGCCGTGGTACAAAATGTGAGTAATGGAAATAGTTGATGAATAAATGTCATGTGTAATGTGGCGACAAATGTTAAAGTATGGTGCTACAAAGCTAATTCATGAGATATTTCTATAAGCCTTAGAAGGTAATCGAAAATAGAATGAATAAATGAGTGGGCTTATGTGTAGCCGATATGACGTGAGTACGGATAGTGATGAAGCGAAAAGTGTACCGCTTTTAGGGGGTCATTTAAGCCCTAAATCGTTCCTTTTGTCATTTATTTGATCAAATATTGCCCTAAATCGTTCCTTTTGTCATTTTAGGTACTTTGGAGAAGAAATCTGGAAAAGGAAGCATTTTGGACGTTTTTGGAGCAAAAAAGTGAAGAAAACGACAAAGTCTCAAATTTATGCTAAAAAGTACCTTTGACGGCGTCAGGAATATCCCCAGACGGCGTCATGGCTTGGCAAAAGTGGTGGATGTGAAAATTACTCATGATAAGCCAGAGAATTTTGCATGGAAATTCTGACGGCGTCACCCTTTAATATGATCAAGGTCGTCACGGTATAAGTTAAAGCGGGACGGCGTCACGCCTAATTCTGACGGCGTCAAGCCTTGATAAGCCAGAACGGATTTTGGAGAGCTAAAGAGGGACGGCGTCAAGAAGGCCATCCGGGAACCCTAAAAGAGGCGAGGTGACGGCGTCACACTCCATAACGTGACGCCGTCAGATCTGAAAGTCTATATATAGTTTTGCAATTTTTTGTCATTAGTGTGGAACTTATTGTGGAACTTTGTGTGTAAGAACCCTAAGACGATTTTAGCAGCTTTTTCAAGGCTTTTTGCCTTGAGATCTTCCATGTTACATTGAAGATAAGTTATCAATTAATCATTCAATATGTCTATGTGTTGTTTGATTCTATCTTGTTCTTGTCTTTTGTTTAACATGCTAGGCTAGATTTATTTTGTGTTTGCTTAGATCTAATAAAACCTAGCTATTGATTATTGGTTATTAGTGTGTTATTAGTTGTATTGGATGATTGTTCATCTATGTTAGGCTTAAGAAAACTGGCTAACTTCCTATTCGATAACTTGCTTGAACGTCTTAAGAAACATGAACCAATGCGTACTAAGGTTTTTATGGTTGTATTTAATGCACAAGCGAATTCTAGTGATCCCATGTTAGGAGCTTCCTAGCCGGCTCGACATAGGAGTGAAGTAGGAGCTTGTAGAGTTGGGGAAGTACGTACGCCACCCCACAATTGGTATTAAGGAATACACCCGTCATCCACGCGATTAATACACACTAATCAACCGGTAAAAGATAGTTAGGGAGTAAGGAAATCTAAGTAAACACATTTCTCTCCACATAAGTTTTACCACCTTTTCATTTTCAGTTATTTTATTTTATTTGCATTTGTAGTTATTTGGGTTAGTTGACTAGCAACTAATTCCGCCCACTCCTTCAAAACCCGAGATTTTACTTGCTTTCATAAAAATATAAAAATACAAAAAGAATCATCCATCACCCTTAGACCTATTAGAGTAGTTTTTCATACCTAACGAACACTATTCCCTGTGGAGAACGATCAATCCCCCGTACTTACCACTACACTATACTACATCGGTCAGGTACACTGCCTGGTGGGGTTGTAAGCCTCTTGAGATCCCTTGAGAGGTAAAACCTGTTGTAAGGTTGCAAAACCACGCATCAAGTTTTTGGCGCCGCTGCCGGGGAATAGTTATTGTTTAGGTTGAATTTTTATTTTATAGGTCTACTCACTAGATTCCTTTCTAGTGAGATTTTTATTTTCTTTTTCTAGGTTTTCTTTAGTTTATCTATTTTCTTCGTTTCTTTGTTCGTAACCATTACCATTCGACATCATAGAAGATGGTAATATCCTTAATCCCAACAACCCACCACCACAACAACCACCACCACCTCCTAGAGCCCGTACTTTAGGAGACTACTCCCGTCCTAGCCACCATGGCTATCGAAACACCATTGAGCTCACTCAAGGAGCCAATGTCACTCCCTTGCGATCCGACACCATCCGGTTGGTGCAAAGCGGATGCGCATTCCATGGACTTCGTTCTGAAGATCCTAACCAACATCTCAAGGACTTTCTCAAAATCGTTGATTCAATAGACCTTGATGTTGCCACTCGAGAGACGACCCGACTGCGTCTCTTTCAATTCTCTCTGCGGGACCAAGCTAGTCAATGGCTAGAGCGTCTACCCGCAGGATCCATCACCTCTTGGGATGATCTCACCACTCGTTTCCTTGCTCAGTTTTTCCCACCGGGAAGAACTACCAAGCTAAGGAATGATATCTTGATGTTCCAACAACGTCAAGGCGAAACCCTCTACGAGGCATGGACTCGATTCAAGGACTTACTCCAAAAAGTCCCTCACCATGGCATAGAACTTTGGCTCCAAGTCCAAATCTTCTATGACCATATCAATCTCTCCACGAGGCAAACCATTGACCAATCGGCCGGTGGTAAGCTACGTGATCTAAGTGCGGAACAATCATGGGCTCTCCTAGAGGATCTTGCTCTTTATGACAACGAAAGTTGGAGTGATCCCCGTGATTTGAATAAAACGGTCAAGGCAATATCTTTGCCTTCGAACAATTCAAGCGCTTCCGACCGTAGGATCATAGAACTTGAAGACCAAGTCAAGTTTCTTATGAAATCCTACGAGGCTCCTAAACCTTCAAGCCAAGTGAACAAAATCACTTCTTCGTGTGAATTATGTAGTGGTCCCTACGACACTCATGATTGCATGGAACTCCCCGAACAAGCTTTTGCGGACTACGCATCCTCGCGTACCGACGGAGCGGGAGACAAGTGGTACACTTTCAAACCCGAGCCAAACCCTTACGGTGATTTGTACAACCCCTCATGGAAAAATCACCCAAACCTTAGGTGGAAACAAAACCAAAACGCACAACAAACCAATTCTTCCAACCCACCTAATCGTTTCCAATCAAGCGGTTCCAACTCGAACCGTACTTTCAATAACAATCCTTCCCACAATTATGGTAGTACCAATAACTTTGAAGGATTGATGTCCCAATTTATGGCATCTCAAGAAGCTCGGATAGCTAAGTTTGAATCCGAATTCAATCAACAACAAACGGAGATGACCAATAAAATTGACAACTTATTGAAAGCCCTCAATAACCAAGTGCTATCACCTCCACATAAGGACGCTAGGAACACAAATAGCGGACCCCAAGTAAAAGACCCCTCTTCATCCAAACACGTCCACTTCGTCAACGTTGTCACTATCAAACCAATTGATAGGAATGAGGATAATAGTGAACCTGAGGATGAGGTTGAGAAAGTCGAGGTTGATAAGGAAGTTAGGAAAAGTGAGATTGAAGAAGTAGATAATGATGAGGACTACTTCAATAGGCTACCCACTAAGGAAGAGCACGCATATCATACAGACTTATTCGATGACCCCGAGACACCATACTTCCTAGGTAGACCAATTATAAAAATAGGCGATCCTTCTAATCTCAACATACCATGCAACATCAGACATTTGCATGTGTGGAAAGCTTACATCGACCTTAGATCGCCCATAAACATCATGACTAGAGCCTACTACAACTTGATAATGAAAAATCAACTTGGGTATAGGATGTTCCCTGACAAGGGTTGGACGAGTAACTTCACGGGAAGAGTTAAGGGATTACCGGTTTATGTAGGAAACTTCACCTATGTCACCGACTTTGTAATTGTAGAAGATATCCGCCCAGTAGTCGATGCATCCTTAACTCAAGTGGTTTTTGGAAAACCATTTGTTGAGGTCTCTAGAATGACTTATGAACCTTCCTTAGGGATAGTTAGATTTAAGGATGAGACCGATGAGGTAAACTACCAAATGCCATATAAGATAGAACAATTCCAACACTTTTCAAATGTTGAGAAGGAGCTTAAGCAAGCAGTCTACTATAGGAATGATAAAGATAGAAGTAAAGGAGTAGACTATGTTATGGGAAGGATATTCGGTTTCTACAAGGATTGTTTGAAATTAGGACCGGAATATAGAACCGGACATGAGGATGACCTAGAAACCGTGACCAATGATGGAATCACGTAATGTACGTGACTTTGAGTCTAGCTACAAGACTCGTTAATAAAGAAAAGCGCTTCTTGGGAGGCAACCCAAGCTTTATTTGCTTTGTGTGTTTATTTATTTGTTTGTTTGATTTTATTTGTTTCCGTATGTATGTTTAAATTTTATTATTATTGATTCAGGTTCAAAAGTAAATTGTGAAAATGCTTTATTTTGTTTTTAACTTCGTCTTAACTACATATAAAGGTATTTTGCAAAAGTTAAGTGTAAGGGAAATCTAAATCGGTTTATTAGAACACAAATGAACACGAATCCTAATAATATTAAATTGACATACATATTAGTATTTGTTTGAGTCAAATGCTTGTATCGAGTCATAATGATGTTTTGCAGGAATTCCAGGAAGTAAAGTGTAGGTTTTTCCAAAAAATTTTCCGGAAACGTAACATGAGAATTCTGTCAGATCATTTCTGACGGCGTCAGGAGTTACAACCTGACGGCGTCAGGTTTAATTTTCTGAAATTTTTGAAAGTTTTGTTTTCATAAAAAGTTTCTATTAAATCTCTAACTTATAATCTCCAGGAATCTGCAAAATTATCATTCCACAAGCATTATATCCTTATATATAGAGTTTATCCCGCCGATGTTATGCAGGTTTTCGTGTTTGTTTTCTCAGGTTTAACAGGTTATTTTGGACAAGGAAATGTTTGTTGGATCAAGCTTATGGCGATGCATTAGTCATGGAGCTTCAACATTACTTTGGAAGAAGATCTAACCATGTTATTTCTTTATCCACCGAGCGAATCAGGGGAGTATTTGATTTCATTCTTATACCTTATTGCTTTTACATCTAGTTATTTGAACATTGGGGACAATGTTCATCTTAAGTGTAAGGGGGGGGGGGGGTAAAAGTAAGATTAGAGAATGCTCTTACGCTTGATTTTTGTTTGTTTAATAGTAAATGTGTAATAAAACTGAGATAAACACCTGTTAGGGTAACTTTAGTGCCAAATTTAAAATTTTTTACAACATTTAGGAGTGAAACTTTGATCTTAATGAGCGTCTCACGGATAGGAGTTATATGACTAGCACAAAAACCGTACCACTAAAAAATTTTCCACCCCCAAATATGTGAGGTTCGCCCCTAGAATTGGTAGGAAAAGCATTTATGCTATGATGTGTGTACCGGTAGCACTTAGATTCTAGAACTTGCGTTAGGACCATTCCGAGGCCACAAGTGAGACTACATTCGTGTAGTTAGATTTACTACATGATAAGAGGCATTAGGATTAACCCATTGTTTTACACCTGTGTTTTTGTTATAATTACATTGGCTACATTGGTCAAGTAATTCTCCCACACCCTTTGCGTTGTACTCATTTTTGGTACACGATACCCCTAGTACACCCTTCAGAGCCTATCTTTTCGTTTCGACCTTTAAGCATTTTACTTAAAGGAAGAATTTGTTTACACCCCACTTAAATGTACACCCAAATCGCCTTAGCCTACCTTGTATGCACTCATTTTTAGTGCATTATTGTGACAACATTTGTTTAAACCCAAGTTAATTATCTAGTTGATTACATGGTTGCTAAGTCGAGTCATATCCTTATACATATTGTTTTGGGATGATTGGGACTCATGGGTAAAGTACTAGTGTAATGGAGTAATGGGGAAGAACATCATTTATTACCCCCATATGTGCTAAATAATTTTAAAAGTACTCCAAGTTTTTCAATCATCTTAATTCGAGTCGATAGAATAGTAATTGTAAAGTTATGTAAAAGTTCAAGTGTAAGGGGAATGCAACACCCCTATGATGTATTATTTTGGATGGTAGGGAAAGAGTGTATGTCAAAAAAAAAAAAAAAAAAAAAAAAAAAAAAAAAAAAAAAGAAAAAAAACATACGGACTACCATCCCGTTTCATTTTATGTTTATTTTATGTTTTTGTTATTTTGTTTTAAGCTTAAGATCGAGTCGAGTCTTGGCTTAGCAACATTGTATAGTACATGTAATCAACCAAGATCTTTAACTCGCCACCAGTAAAATATCCCTTATCCAACAAAACCGTGTTTATCATATCCCTACACCTAACGTTATAACCCGTTTAAAAGCCCTCTTTGATAGTTTATCTTAGGTGCTTACGCCTAGTGGAGGAGGTTTTTGATCCTTTCCCAAGCCTATGGTAATCTATTTGCTATGACAGGTAGTGAGAGATATTATCCGTTTTCATTTATGAGATTTATTTTGATGACACTTGAGAGATGTGAGTATCTAAACACTACTTGTGAGGTGCTAGTATGTAATCTCCGTGCTTATTATGATTAAAGTGGAACGAATATTTGTTGTAATTACTTTTATATTAGTGTTAAATGACCCCTAACTTGTATTTTGATTAGAATAAAAGCGCATTTGCTTGAGGACAAGCAAATCTCAAGTGTAAGGGTATTTGATGAAGCGAAAAGTGTACCGCTTTTAGGGGGTCATTTAAGCCCTAAATCGTATTTATTTGATCAAATATTGCCCTAAATCGTTCCTTTTGTCATTTTAGGTACTTTGGAGAAGAAATCTGGAAAAGGAAGCATTTTGGACGTTTTTGGAGCAAAAAAGTGAAGAAAACGACAAAGTCTCAAATTTATGCTAAAAAGTACCTTTGACGGCGTCAGGAATATCCCCAGACGGCGTCATGGCTTGGCAAAAGTGGTGGATGTGAAAATTACTCATGATAAGCCAGAGAATTTTGCATGGAAATTCTGACGGCGTCACCCTTTAATATGATCAAGGTCGTCACGGTATAAGTTAAAGCGGGACGGCGTCACGCCTAATTCTGACGGCGTCAAGCCTTGATAAGCCAGAACGGATTTTGGAGAGCTAAAGAGGGACGGCGTCAAGAAGGCCATCCGGGAACCCTAAAAGCGGCGAGGTGACGGCGTCACACTCCATAACGTGACGCCGTCAGATCTGAAAGTCTATATATAGTTTTGCAATTTTTTGTCATTAGTGTGGAACTTATTGTGGAACTTTGTGTGTAAGAACCCTAAGACGATTTTAGCAGCTTTTTCAAGGCTTTTTGCCTTGAGATCTTCCATGTTACATTGAAGATAAGTTATCAATTAATCATTCAATATGTCTATGTGTTGTTTGATTCTATCTTGTTCTTGTCTTTTGTTTAACATGCTAGGCTAGATTTATTTTGTGTTTGCTTAGATCTAATGAAACCTAGCTATTGATTATTGGTTATTAGTGTGTTATTAGTTGTATTGGATGATTGTTCATCTATGTTAGGCTTAAGAAAACTGGCTAACTTCCTATTCGATAACTTGCTTGAACGTCTTAAGAAACATGAACCAATGCGTACTAAGGTTTTTATGGTTGTATTTAATGCACAAGCGAATTCTAGTGATCCCATGTTAGGAGCTTCCTAGCCGGCTCGACATAGGAGTGAAGTAGGAGCTTGTAGAGTTGGGGAAGTACGTACGCCACCCCACAATTGGTATTAAGGAATACACCCGTCATCCACGCGATTAATACACACTAATCAACCGGTAAAAGATAGTTAGGGAGTAAGGAAATCTTAGTAAACACATTTCTCTCCACATAAGTTTTACCACCTTTTCATTTTCAGTTATTTTATTTTATTTGCATTTGTAGTTATTTGGGTTAGTTGACTAGCAACTAATTCCGCCCACTCCTTCAAAACCCGAGATTTTACTTGCTTTCATAAAAATATAAAAATACAAAAAGAATCATCCATCACCCTTAGACCTATTAGAGTAGTTTTTCATACCTAACGAACACTATTCCCTGTGGAGAACGATCAATCCCCCGTACTTACCACTACACTATACTACATCGGTCAGGTACACTGCCTGGTGGGGTTGTAAGCCTCTTGAGATCCCTTGAGAGGTAAAACCTGTTGTAAGGTTGCAAAACCACGCAACAGATAGTGATATGAGAAAGTGAAAACTAAAACGTGTTAGACGCCATAAGAAAGGATAGATATGAATAAAACTTATAGTGGCGTTAAGGTCATGTGTGAAACCTTAAGATGGACGTCTAGAATGAGTTGTGCATTAAATTGATAAGTTATTGGTAAGCTTTTCCGATAGTTAATAAGAAAGATTGTTTAAGTGATGCGTGAGAAGGAATTTTGAAAGGTGCCGTTTGTATGGTACTCTGTATATTTTGAATTAAGTTGTCGATTTTTTATATTGATATGTGTTGGTATTATGTGGAATGTAAATTTGGCCGTATATGATTTTATGTAATGTTAGTGCAGGGGCATATGACGAGGTAATAGTGCTGAAGTTTGACTTATATAAAGTCAAAATAGTAAAATTTTCCATGTGACAAGTAGTCATTGTTGGAAATTTTAGATAAGATTGCGATAAGAAGAGTTGTTATAGCGGATTGCAAGTTATGTTTATGAATAGTAAGTTAGAATTTGCATGATCATTTAGATCGTTGCAAAGTTGTGGCTTAGATAAGAATGAGAATAAGATGCATGTATATGATGTGAATTTGATTTTGGATAGTAATAGACGACAGATTTCGGGGACGAAATCTAAATAAGGGGGTAGAATTGTTAGACCCATTTCCCGGGTGTTGGGACCCCACCCTAGATGAAAGTGGATAAAGACTTTACGTGATTGGCCAGTCAACATTTGTGGCATTTAAGTCAAACCCGATAGTCAAGTAATAGTCAAGAATGACTAATATAGTTATATGAAATGTGTTGCATAACTAAAGGGGCCTAGGTTACCAAGTATTAAACATGTGATAAAGTTAGTTGTGGCTAAATAAGAAGGAATGAGACTTGAGGGGCCATCTTTGCCATTAGCCCAAACTTGTAACTAGATATTATTTATCCAGGATTATCTAGACCTTTCTCCATTATTCAAGGTGAGTTGAGTGAGTCCGGTTCTAGAGGAAGAAAAAGAGAAGGAAATGGTGAAAGTGGATGTGTTATGATGATGATTATTCAATGGTATGGTCCCTAGCTATGATTCCCCTTCAAGTAAGTAAACTATTGCCTTTATTTAATAAAGTTATAGATGATAAGGAAAGTGGGAAATCATCATATGAGATGGGTGTGATCATATGATGATTTGGTTAGCAAGATGAGTATGTTTGATGGGTTTTGTTAACCCTTGTTTATGTATTTGATTATTATGTTGTTAGGTTTTGGTTATTTGTAAAGGATGATGATGATGATGGAAGATTGTGATGATGATGATGATATTCATGTTATTATTAGCTTGGATTAAGGTAAGTAAAATGATGATGACATGAGTTATATGGATTTCTAGTATATATATGTGATGTATGTTTGATGTCAAGTGATATGGACTTGGTTATGCTTATGTGATTCCATGAATATGTCTTATGTGATGATTTGATGCTATGGAATATGTTGGTGCTATATGCTAGATGAGGTTTGAGTGGTAAGTTATGAAGTAAGTGTTTATGTATATAATGCTTATGTGGATTGAAGTATAATTGTATGTTATGATCGTTTTGCTTACTAAGCCTTTTTGCTTACGATTTAGTTGTCTAACCGTTTTGTAGGTTGGCGTGCTTATATGGATGATTTGGATATATGGGTTAAGGCTTGGTTATGCGATGTGGGTAGATTGGTAAGAATGTAGAACCTAGGTAGATACCGGGCTTATGTGTAAGCTTGTACCCCCGTTAGTCTTTTATGGGTTGTTAAAGTGTAGCCGTATGGCAAATTGTATGTCAACAGTTGTATAACTATTTGGTAGTCATTTGGTAAGTCAAAGTATGGGTTAGGTGTTTTTGGTGTAATATTAAAGGGACGTTTGGATTTAGTATAAACGTACCCATTTTGGATAGTAAATGGTTCAAGTGTCATTGAAGCATGTTTGTTACGATAAGTTATCGATGTTAGTCAAGTTTGATGTAAAACGGAAGTCGTATGGGTTGTTTGTAGTGAATATGGGTCAAAACGGGTTATTTGCATAACCCGTCTCATTTGTAAAGTACCCCTTTCGGGAAGTCGTTCGGTAAATGTTTTTGTATGAAAATGAGCCCAATGGCATACTAAAGAAATATGGAAAGTTTCATTAAGTTTCGAGTCTTGGAATTCGTCTTTCCGGAAATTAGAGTAAGTTGCTAAAAGTTATGGTCTTGGTAAAAATCTGGGAATGGAGCATAAGGCCTTCCACTTCTGGGCAATAAGTCCTTCCTCAATTAAAAGTGGTTTTATGTGTTTCTGAGTACAGGTCATACGCCCTGATCATACGCCCTCATGGGCTGAGCATAAGGCCTTCTGCCTAAAAATGCATTTTCACAGTTTCTGAGTACAGACCATACGCCCTTCCGGACCTTGGGCGTAAGGGCGTATGGTACTCAGGTTGTTTTGGTAGATTTTTGTCGATGTTTGAAAAATCATATCTTTTAAACCGTAAGTCATCACGGGTCGTGCCACCCGTCGTTTTGAAGGTAATTGAATGTACTTTCATTTAAAAATAGTCTCAAGTCCTGAATATGTACCGATTTTGTCAGTTGTCAAAAGAGTGACAGAATGTCCATAAAAGTCAAGTGTTTGCGCGTAAATAGTTTTAATTTTTGGTCTAAACGGGTACGGGGTGTAACACTAAGGAAGGGATTGAAGGTGAAAACTATGTAGATGGAACTGAGGAACAAGAGAATCAAGTTAACAGTACTAATGATGATTGTACTGCTGAGCCCCAACTTGATACTGCTAGGCCAAATGTTCATACTGCTGGCCCATCAGACTCTAATGCAGCGGATTTCTCAGAAGATGAGGTGGATATTGGAAATCTACCACCTAAATATGGAGTTCTCACTACACCACACAAAAGGATTCACAAAGCTCACTCCCTGGACAATGTGATTGGTGATATGCAATCTGGAGTAAAGACAAGGAAGCAACTTATGACTTCAGACCAACAAGGGTTTCTTAGTACTGTTTATGAATCAAAGCAGCATGAAGATTCCAACACTTGTTTATTTGTGTGTTTCCTCTCACAATCTGAACCCAAAAATGTTCTCAAAGCCTTAGAAGATTCAAGCTGGGTAGAAGCAATGCAAGAAGAGCTTCTCCAATTCAAGATTCAGAAGGTTTGGGTACTAGTGGATTTACCCAAGGGTGTAAGGGTAATTGGAACCAAATGGGTTTTCAGGAACAAAAGGGATAAAAGGGGCATTGTGGTCAGAAACAAGGCTAGACTTGTAGCCCAAAGATACACACAAGAGGAGGGTATAGACTATGAAGAAGTTTTTGCACCAATAGCAAGAATTGAAGCCATTAGACTATTCTTGGCCTATGCTTCATTTATGGGCTTCACAGTTTATCAAATGGATGTCAAGAGTGCCTTCTTGTATGGTACTATTGAAAGAAGGTTTATGTCTCACAACCTATAGGTTTTATTGATCCAGAACATCTTGATAAGGTGTACAAGGTTGTAAAGGCTCTTTATGGACTACATCAGGCACCAAGGGCATGGTATGAGACTTTGGCTTCTTATTTGTTGGATAATGGATTCCAAAGAGGCAAGATTGATCAGACATTATTCATCAAGAAGCACAAGAAGGATATCTTGCTAGTTCAAGTGTATGTGGATGATATCATCTTTGGATCCACAAGGCATGAGATGTGTGTGGAGTTTGAGAAACATATGCATGATAAGTTTTAGATGAGTTCCATGGGGGAACTTACATTCTTTTTGGGTCTGCAAGTAAAGCCATCAAGTGAAGGCATATTTATCAGCCAGGATAAATATGTAGCAGAGATTCTAAGGAAGTTTCAGTTTTGTTGATGCTAAAGTGGTCAGCACTCCAATTGATCCAGACAAACCATTACTCAAGGATGCTGATGGAGAATGTGTTGATGTGCACACTTATAGGTCTATGATAGGGTCCTTGATGTATCTTACATCATCAAGACCTGATATCATGTTTGCTGTATGTGCCTGTGCAAGATTTCAAGTGACTCCCAAGGCTTCTCATTTAACTACTGTCAAGAGGATCTTCAGATATCTTAAGGGTCAACCTAGGTTGGGTCTGTGGTATCCTAGGGAATCACCTTTTGACCTGGTAGCATATTCAGACAATGACTATGTTGGTGCAAGCCTGGACAGAAAATCAACAACTGGAGGATGTCAATTTCTTGGATGCAGACTTATATCATGGCAGTGTAAGAAGCAAACAATTGTGGCAACTTCAACAACTAAAGCTGAATATGTAGCTGCTGCAACTTAGTGTGGTCAAGTGCTTTGGATTCAAAATCAACTTCTTGACTATGGGCATAATTTCACGAACACTGTCATATATATTGATAATATCAGTACAATTTGTATAATTAAAAATCCAGTGCAACACTCTAAAACAAAACACGTAGAAATTAGGCATCATTTTATTAGAGACTGCAATGAGAAAAAGTTGATTCAAGTGGTTAAAATTGATTTTGATCAAAACTTTGCAGATTATGGTGTAGGAAGGTTTTGAATCTTGGTAGCAAGTATTGTGTAACACCCCAACCCGACCTTGGTTAAGATGCCACATTATGGTGTCTATCAGAACATACAAAATAAATGCAAGCGGAAGACTTCATAATAAAGCTAAGTCAAGAACATCATGACTTACAAAATACAAGCTCTCAAAAGTCTAAACAATATCAAATGAAAGGAAATGAGATAATTTCCAACATAAGTCTAAATCATATCCAAAAAAATGGGGAATCTAATAAGGTAGGTCTTCTACTCCTACTCACATCACTCTTGCCCAGCATCCCGCTTATTACCTGCTGCATGGAAAATAAACCGCGGTTGAGCTTAAAAAGCCCAGTGAACAGATATATATATACAAATCAGAAAGGTAATAAGCATAAGTAAACGAATATGAATCAAATGGATCAAATGCATAAATGCCATGAATCAGAATATCATAAAGAATCAAAGAGTCAGATAAGAACGGCAACGAACACGTCTAAACGAGCCACTCAAATAGACCAAAGAAACATATAGGATAGCCACGAGCCTGTCTAAATGAGCCACTCGAATAGACCACATAATCACATATACATACCATATCAAATCATAAGTGTACGGAGAGGGGAGGCCTCTAAGTATCAAATCATAGGTGTAGGGCACACACAAGCCAGTCACCAAACATATCATAATCATAACAAATCATATTAAATCACATATGCCTAGGATTCATCCATACGCCCCCCCCCCCCCCCCACAAAACAAATCATATATGTACCCTGTACTGGACAGATATACACATATATCATAATGGCCAAGTGATCACATAACATATCATATCATATCATATCAAATGGGGACGCCGTGGATCAATCACACCTCCACCGAAAGTGTCATGCCATTGGTGCCTCAATGACATGGCCATGGTACCTCCATGGCTAGTTAGCTCGGGCGACTAAATAGAATAAATCATATCATGTCATAGAATCATAACAAAGGGAATCATAGCAATGGTTCATATCAACTGAATCATAACAAAGGATCATATAAATGGAATCATAGCAAAGCTCATATCAAAAGGGATCATAGCAAAGGATCATATCATATCAAAGCAACGAATAAAATTCAAGGATCAAGAGTCATGAGAAAAGACACCCATACTGAGAAAGGGTAGAATATATGTACCTTATGCAAAGCAAACCAACAAAATAAGAAAGCACACCAAAACAGGGATCACTCCTTCTTCACTAAACCTATACAAATTAATGACCACGTATCACTTATAAGCTCATTTCACAAGTTTACTGCTTATAGTTCTTTAAGTTTCACATTTGTGGTTTCTTTCTATTTTTAGAAACTTTCCATTTTTAGAAACTTTCTATTTTTAGCAACTTTCTATTTTTAGAAAGTTTCCCGATTTGGTAACTTTGATAAATCATGTTTGCTATTGATAATTAGGTAGAGCTAAAGGTTAATAATGACAATTATCATAGTTTAGGGTTTAATATGTAACTTACCATAGTTTAGGGTTAAATGTGTAAATTATTAAAGTTTAGGGTTTATTGTGACAAATGGTAATTTTCACGTTGTTAATTAATATTAAATGAGTATTAATTATTTTTAAGCTGAGCAGTTCTATGCGCATTTGCATGTTTCTGAATATTTTTGAGCATTTTTGGGAGTTGTCTCGCATACTGTAGCTTACAGTCACTGCAGAAAAAGTATATTTTTGTCAGTAAGCGTAAATTATCCTATTTCTAATAGTTACTGACAAGTCTCGTAATTAACTGAGATCTTTCTCACATTTTTCTAAAAAACAACCGCACGCGCGTACCGACAGCACAGTACACATGGTAACAGTCAAATAAATATATTTTTGAGTCTGTAATAATATTTTATTACATTTTTGATAAAAACGTGGATAAAAACTTTATTTTACGCATACGTGTCCAAAAACGTTAAACCGGGACTTTACGGTCATGTTTTAGCTCAAACCGACACACGATACACCAACGCGGAGTAAAAATAAATCTTACCCTCCCCCTAATACACCAAATCCGGCCACTAGTTACTACTCCCCCATTACAAGACAAAACTTACCCACTAACACCAATTTAATCTTATAAATATTACCATACTTTCCTAAATGTTACTAAAACAAAACCAACTTATCCTTTAACACTCTCAACACTTTCCTAGATCATTTTTGATCTCAAAACTTTCGACACACATCAAACATCAAGATCCCATAATTTTCTTTGAAGTTCAATCAATATAGAGTGTATATTCAAGCTTTACGGGTTATTTGGAACGTGGTTTGGGTAAATTTGGTGAAGTTTTGGGTGTTCTTGGTCTCTCATTCTCCACGTTAACCACTAAAGCATTGTAAGAAATCATCAATTTTTCCTAATCTTGTTAATCACTTGTTCATTTGATGTCTAATGATGATTAAAAGTGTTAAATGTATATGTTTTGATAATATGGAAAAAGCTAGGGTTTGCATGTTTATATATAGTGCTCGACATTTTTAGTGAGATATGAACAAATTAGTAAATTTCTTGCTTGTGTGGTAAATCTTGTTGCATATGATGTTAGTTTGATGATACAAACATGATTTATGTTAATTACGCGAGATTAATCAATATATTGATTTTTGAAACTATATGGATGAATCGGCCAAAAGAAAAATAAAAGATTATTGGGGTTTTGAAAAACATAAAATTTTGGCTCAAGTGGTGAAATGGTGGAAATTATACTTAAGTGCTTATTTGGAATAGCTTATTGAATAAGCCATAAGTTATAGAAATTAACTAGTAAAAATGAAAAATAAGTTGACACAATATGTATGGGTCAAATGGAACTTAATTTGGTCATATTTGAATATCTAACTTAATAGCTTATTTATTAGAGCTTAATTGATAAGCTTAAAGTTTAATAAGTAACTAATAATTACAAGTTTACTAAATAATGGACTAAAGATAAAAATTGGACACATAAGCCCACGATGAGGCTGTTGGGCCGAGCCCACTGTGAAGTTTTGTAGTTTTGACTTTTTGACCAAACGGACTTAATGAACGAGTTTAATGACTTTTAGAAACGCGACGATATATACGTTTTAACTAAAAAATGTGTTTTGGGCTAAAAGTGACTATTGGGCTTATTACATGAATTTCGGCCCAAAATACAATTTAAATGACAAAAATAATTTTTGGAATATTTTCCGACTCGCCATGGATATTATTACTTAACGAAACGATAAATGTAACGAAAACTAGTTTTGGACTTTTTTTGAGACGCTTAGTCTCCAAAAGGGTGAAAAATGACATTTTAACTAAAATAATATTGATATTGAATTTTGTTGACTTTTCAACTAAATATTGACTTTGTGTCGAAATCTATTGTTAATAATTAAACGTAACAATAACGATAACTATAACGATAAAAATTACTCGCGACGACGAAAATATATATTACTAACGTATTTTGCACATATACTTTACGAGATGAGTTATTTGGGAAAAATTGCAACACTTGAGGAAAATGGAAACGTTGTATATACGAATGGGTCATGCCCAAATTTTCTAAAAATCTAACACTTAGAATATTTTAGTGAAAGTACTTAACTTAAGTAAATTTTCTAAAATTACTTAACAATGTTTTATTTTCTTATAATTAAACTTGTATTATAAATAATAAATAATATTTATAATATAATAATCCTCCACTAACTTCATTATTTTATTAATTTCTCAAAAACCTATTTAATTAATTATAATTTTAATTAATTAAATACATGAGTATCTAACCTAATATATATATATATATATATATATATATATATATATATATATATATATATATAATATATATATATATATATATATATATATATATAAAATACTTGTGCATTTTAAATGGCGAATACCAGCACGGATGTTCCGTTACGTATTCCCAGCGTGCACTTTCACCATGAGCCACCACCAAGAGTTACAACGATAAATCATTTTAAATATATTTTAACACACAGCAAGTAAGAAATACACGAGCACTGGTCAAACGTAAACTTTTCAAATAAAATAAAGACATATGAGACACGAATATTTCGCTAAGACTTACCGTACTGATTTAGGTTGTGTGTCGGCGCGGTTGCACTATTTTGTTGATTAGCAAATTGCTGTTGTTTGCAAGGTGAGTTTATAGCCCCATATTTTTATACGATTTGTTTTTACAAGCTTTGGGGTGAGAAACATGCAAAATTATTTTCATGGACCAAAAATGGATTTTGTTTTTATACACACTAATATGCAGAAACCTAAGTTTAGTTGAATCCCATTGCGCCCACTATCGTCAACCGTTAATTCCTTTCTAGGAAGTCGTTTGATATAAATAGATCTATTGGGGATGACACCCCCGTTCGGTTGGCTCGGCATAGCCAAGGCGAATGTATACCAATCGAATAATAGGCCGAGTGTCTGGGTGTAATACCCAAAAATCTAAAACATGTAAAAAAAGACTAAATTGCCCCTGAAACTTTAAAACTGAATTAAAACACATATAAAGCACCAAATTAATTCTAAAACTCTGGTAATGAGCTACATATGAAGTAAAATAATTTTGTGGCAACATTACAATGTCATACTATGTACAAAGAATTAACAATCACCTACAACAATATATATGTACCGAAAATTTCATTAAAGTATTTATTTGTATTTTAAAAACCCTTTAAAACAAGATACTATCAAATTAATTATGGAAGGACCAAATCAAATCATTGATTTTGTCAAGTCTTTAGGCCGAATCTCCAGCCCATCCCCCCCCCTAATCTCGGCCAATTCCAATTACTTAATTCCTTCCATTTATTTTTCCACCAAAAACCCTAAGTCGACAAACAAAAATCCCTCCCATCTCCATCCGATTTTCTGGAAGTGTTCTAGCAATTTTTTGGTGTTCTTCAAGGTCTAAGGAAGCTAGGAAAAATAAGCTTTGGGTCGTGGATAGCTTGATTCGAACGTGATCCTTTTTCTTTTCTCGGTTTAACCTAACGAGAGGTACCAAATTCTTACGCCTAATCTACACGTTCAAAAATTGATTTGGTATTTTTCTAATGTTAATTACATCATATACGACTCATATAAATTGGTTGAATCGAATCATGCATGTTTATTTGATCGTACGAATTATAGAGAACAAAAACGTAAATAAAATACAAATGAGTTCATACGGATTTTCTGGGTCTTGTACATAATTTTTCTGGGTTCTATTATCATCATATCACTCTGGAAAAACGTTTGTTTGATTTGTTATAGCTTAGATCGATCATGGTAATTTTTGTGTTCTAATCGGGTTTTAAGGAAAAAAATGAGAAAACCTAATCGTGCGAAATAGGGTTTGTGTTCTATGGTTAGATCTGGTTATTAATTATGTTATTTTTTGATGATTTGGAATAATTAGGGTTAGGTTTTGTTAATTAAAAATCTATACCGATTGGAAAATAATAGTAAAAGGGTGTGTTTTGTAATTATTAAAACTTTTGGGGTATTTTTGTAAGTCATTTTGAATCTGGGGTAATGTGTGAAAAATATAATATAAGGGTGCTATGTGTAAAAATTGCAAGTAAAGGGTTTAATTGGTAATTATGTATTTCGATCTGTAAATAATTAAAATAGAGGGGCTGAAAGTGTAAATTCTGGAAACTTAGTGGTTTTTGTATAAATAATGATATAAAAGGTTTAATTTGTAATTTTGGATATTTAAAGGCTTAATGTGTAATTATGGATGAATTATGATTCGAATTATAGTTTTGGAAATTATAGGGGCTTGTTTTGTAAATTATGAAACTTAAGGGTAATTAGTACTACTTATTAAAATCAGAGATGTATTCTGTAAATTGGTAAAAGTAAGGGCTTGATGTGTAAATATAATTATGATAAGGGTTAAATTGTGATTTAATTAATTATAAGGTTTAAATTGTAATTTTGTAAACTAAAGGGTATAAATTTGTAAAATTGTTAAAGTGGAAGTATTGGAATCGTATATATTGGGAACTTATGGATTAAAATGGATAATTTGTAATATTTGCATTTTGGACCTTAACTTTGGGCATATTTACATTTGAAACCCTAAAATATAAAAGTTGTCATAGTGAACCCTAAACTATCATGACTTGCTAACATGAATCCTATCTCCATAATAATATTTAATAAATGACTTAACCAAATTACTTTGTGGAATTTATCTAATTATGGAAATTTGCTATTTTTGGAAACCTGCTATAAATGGAAAGTTACTAAAAATGGAAAGCCGACTAAAATGAGAAATCTGATTTGAAGAAGATATTAATAATAAGACGACCATGTATTCGTGTAGATTCGCTGAAGATGGAGTTGTTTCCGATCTTTATATTTCTAGATATGTTTGCACTTGCGGTATAAGGTACAGATATTCTACCCTTTTTCAGTAAGGGTGTTTTTCCCTCTTTTGGACTTATCGATCTTGATTCGTACTAGGATTTCCTAAGCCATTGCTATGTCCCCTACACTTTGGTTCATTCATTTGATTCGATTTGAATTTGACCTTTGATATGAACCTTTGGCATTTGAACCTTTGATATGAACCTTTGATATTTGGACTTTGATTATGATTCGATGACTTAGACTATTGAAACCTTTGCTATGATTTGCACCTTTGACCCTTCAGTTTGATACCCGAGCCAAATTTGTTTCCTAGCCATGAAGGTAACATGGCCATGTCATTGATGCACCAATGGCATGACTCCAGTGTGGTCGAGTGATGTTCCACACCGTCCCCATTTTGATGATGATATGTGCACACTATATTTATTATGGCCAGTATTTGCTCGGGGGGCGTATGGATGCATCCTATATTTGTTTTGTATTCGAGGGATATATCATGATATGATTTGATTTGATTTGGTGATTGATGTTGTGTGCTATACACGTCCTTCACATATTTGGGAGGTCGCACCTCTATGGTTACTATATTTGATTTGTTTGGGCTCGTGGTGGATTTCTGACCCTTTCTTACTTTGTACTCTTTGACTATACCTTTGTAAATCCAATGTACCAAACTATACATGTTCGTTTTCTTTTGCTTTCGTTTTCGTTTATATATATCTGTTCACTGGGCTTTTTAAGCTCAGCCGCATTTCTTTTCCTGCAGCAGGTTTTAGTTGGAAGCCGGGTATGAGTGAAGAGACTTTTGGACTTAGAAGACCTTGATAGATATTCTGAAGTAGAGACTAGTAGAAGGATTTGCATTTGCAGACTTAGTATTTAGCTTTTGTTCCCTTTGTAGCCTTGTATATTCAGTATTACTTTTGTAACCTTGTATTACTATTGATGTATGCTTTGTTTTGATCTGATATGAAACCATTATTATGACATCTTTACCCTTGTCGGATTGGGGTGTTACAATTATGGTATTAGAGACAGGTTGCGACTCGTAATACATTTACCCTTGGCCTGTGTAAGTTAGGGCCACTAAGTTTTCCCTATAGGCGCTCATAAGACAACCTTTGAAAATTTGCTTTAAGATTTCCCTATAGGAACGTAAGTTTTGACCAGTGAGGAATGGGTAGACTATAAGGCATTTGTTTAAGTATCATTGCTTCCATTTGTTTAAGTATCATTGCTTCTGCATCACTCTGATTCGTGCCTTGCTTTTGGTTAGATCCTGTTGATACTACTTTTGGAAAGTGAAAGCTTATGCTTTGCACCACCTAAGATTTGAACCTGATTAAATCTTGAAGGCATTGAGAATTTCATAATAATTGCCTGACACTATTTGATCCTTATCTTCAGATTTTGACTCCGATCTCTGATCCTTTCGTTAATCATTTTGACGCCTCTTCGGGCACTCTGAGGACCTCCATGGCGATGGCGTACTGGATATGTTTTGTTAATTGTCTTTTGCTTTTGATAAGTATCTATGAATCTTCCGACACTATTTGATTTCGTTTCACCCATCTCTGTCCCTACGAGAAATCTTGTGGTGTTTAACCACGAGTATAAGAATGTTTCCTCTCACTTTTGAACGATAAGTTTTGCTATGCTGATCTGTCTTTCCTCGGATAGTTAACTTCGATTTTATTTCCAAGGAATTGGTTGATTGATCATTCAAATATTGACAACTACCCTTCTATGTCTCACCTTTAGCGTTTGAAACAATTTTGAACTCCTTACTGTGATTACCGATTGTTAAACCCTTTGCTATCACTATCACTCTAGAGACTCATGTGTTACTTTCGCGGTTATGAAGTTTTCCTAGGACCCATTTCGTACACCAATGAATGAATCGTGTCTTGAGAGTTATTTGACACCCTGCATTTTCTGAATATGATTCCTGGTCGAACCACCAATTTTTTTTTCACCGGAGCGTGAAGTAGGATTTGACATGATACCGAGAGATTGTCTAGTCACTAAGCGAAGGTATCTTTCAGATGTGTCCGGAATCATACCGGTTGATTTGAGCAAACCGGGAAGAGTAGCAACCGAAGACCAGGAAGCAAGTTTGCTTAAGTTTATCTTCTGGGCGTATTGCAGTTTCATTCGCGATTAAGAAGGATGGTGACAGGAGATATGTAGTGATTACTGGAAGCTGAACCGTATTGCTGTTAGGAACCATTATTTCTCTACCCTGAAACGTCTATGTATCTGTTCAATTTCAGAGCGCGAAGTTTCTTTCAGATGGAAGTATAAATTGAAGTTATTCTTGAAATCGCCTTCCGTATTTGTAACGACTGCTATGACGGTTAGTGACGCTAATAGTATTAGCTAAAGCTCTGACTGTTTCGTGAATTTGATAAATAATGTTTTCTCGTGAGTACTTGGGCAAATGGTCATTGTATGACTTAATAGTACGTTCGGAGACGAGGAAGGGCATGAAAATCATCTTTGCACTTTGTTAGGAAATTCGTCGATCATTTGTACATTCTGAGAGATTGATATTTGTAGAGACAACGATGTCCTTAATTGAGGATATCTCTTTAAATTCCGCAAGTTTTGAAAACTATCACCAAGTGGTCAAGACCGATGACAGAATGAAGAACTGAAACCTTTTTGAACTTTGCAGAAGAATTCTGGATGATGTTTACAAGTTGCGATACCATTGAGAAATTTCGTGAACCGAGAGAAACAGCTTAGTTTGATTGAGAATGGAGTTTTGGAAAAGCTGAAATAGAAATTAGCTTCCTTACCCTCGGGCGGAACAATTTTGGGATAATTCAGAAAGAGACTCGGTGATACTCCCTTGCTGCACAGAAAGTTTTTCGTATGCATCAAGACAACTAGAAACATATCAGAAGAATTATTTCACTGCCTGACCTGGAGTTGACAACAACGGCGGCTACCCTGAAGAGTGAAGACATTCCTTACAAGGTAGAAGTGTTGGCGATGCAGAAGATCTAGTCAAGATGGCGAACCTGGAACTGATGAAGACGTGCAGTCTCACTTCCCTATTCATCTTGGTTGTACTAAGATGAATTGAGAGCGGAAGCAGACTGGACGATGAAGGAATTCACACTACTCCATCACATTCCAAGAAGAACTGCAGGAGGCTCGACGAACCAGACACAAGTTCCCGATTTTAGTTTCACTTCCCGACTGATGGACAAACGAAGACAGATTAACCAGACTTGAAGAGATTGGATGTGTTGAATGAACGGATTTTTGAAACAGACCCTTTATGTTTATTCTATGAAGGCCGAAGTTCTTGGCGACTAACGTTCATTTCCGTTGACCCTCTTAAATTTCGTTATAAAGTAATAAGATCCTCTGATGATTTAAGTTTCCTAGAAGCATTTCAGTTCGTGTTCATTTTTCGTATGTTCGGTGATGGCTTTGTTTGAGAGATTTTGGCGAGTTGTGGAAGATATGATGCTTGTGACGGCATACCTCACTTCTGCTAGGCAATCTGGGATTTTGATACTCTTGCGAATAGTTTTGTTTTCCCGCTTGACTATGACATTTGATCTTGTTGACCTTTGAGACTATAGAAGTACTAGGTGGATTAAGATAGGTGGTTTTGCTCTCGATTCGAGATAAAGTATGATCATCATGAAGGCATAATTATGTGGTGCTAGTATTATGACGCCTGATCAACGTGATAATACTTACACCATATAACGTGCACTCATTGTAGACATAGGATATCTTGGGGAGTACCTAAGAAGTTTAGAATTTGATCTCCGTTGGATTACCCGTGATTAGTGAGACTTTAGGTTCATTCTACCTATGCGTTTTATCTGCTTTCACCGTTATGCGTATACTCTGCCTTTGTTCATTAGATGACTAGATGACTTTGGACTCTCGTTTTGCATTCCGTTGACCTCAGTTATAAATCTTGAACTCTTTGTAGAGCTCTCTACTGTTGAAATAGTTAATTTGATTTGAAATCTTGTTCGTATTCCATATGAGCTTTCTAGAAGATTCGCCTATCGTCCATATTATGTTGCATGGACCTTTTGATCAGAATCAACTTATTTTGTCTCCTTCTGAGAAATTTGAACCCACCTCATTTTGATTCGAGTCATGAGAAACTTTTTGGTCTGAAGATCTTTTTGGAAGAACCTCCTCGGGCGTGAGAATGTTTGTGACGACCTTTTGCGGTTTGCTACGACTTCGTTTAACCTTGCGACTTCAAATTTCGAGGACGAAAATTTTCTTTTAGAGGGGAAGAAGTTGTAATACCCAAAAATCTAAAACATGTAAAAAAGACTAAATTGCCCCTGAAACTTTAAAATTGAATTAAAACACATATAAAGCACCAAATTAATTCTAAAACTCTGGTAATGAGCTACATATGAAGTAAAATAATTTTGTGGCAACATTACAATGTTATACTATGTACAAAGAATTAACAATCACCTACAACAATATATATGTACCGAAAATTTCATTAAAGTATTTATTTGTATTTTAAAAACCCTTTAAAACAAGATAATATCAAATTAATTATGGAAAAATGGGACCAAATCAAATCATTGATTTTGTCAAGTCTTTAGGCCGAATCTCCAGCCCATCCCCCCTAATCTCGGCCAATTCCAATTACTTAATTCCTTCCATTTATTTTTCCACCAAAAACCCTAAGTCGACAAACAAAAATCCCTCCCATCTCCATCCGATTTTCTGGAAGTGTTCTAGCAATTTTCTGGTGTTCTTCAAGGTATAAGGAAGCTAGGAAAAATAAGCTTTGGGTCGTGGATAGCTTGATTCGAACGTGATCCTTTTTCTTTTCTCGGTTTAACCTAACGAGAGGTACCAAATTCTTACGCCTAATCTACACGTTCAAAAATTGATTTGGTATTTTTCTAATGTTAATTACATCATATACGACTCATATTAATTGGTTGAATCGAATCATACATGTTTATTTGATCGTACGAATTATAGAGAACAAAAACGTAAATAAAATACAAATGAGTTCATACGGATTTTCTGGGTCTTGTACATAATTTTTCTGGGTTCTATTATCATCATATCACTCTGGAAAAACATTTGTTTGATTTGTTATAGCTTAGATCGAGCATGGTAATTTTTGTGTTCTAATCGGGTTTTAAGGAAAAAAATGAGAAAACCTAATCG
This sequence comes from Artemisia tridentata subsp. tridentata, assembly GCA_021014915.2. NCBI lineage: Eukaryota > Viridiplantae > Streptophyta > Magnoliopsida > Asterales > Asteraceae > Artemisia > Artemisia tridentata. The sequence continues at coordinate 208,068,919 of CP139502.1, forward strand.
TGCGAAATAGGGTTTGTGTTCTATGGTTAGATCTGGTTAATAATTATGTTTAATGATGATGTAATAATTGTTTTATGATTTGGAATAATTAGGGTTAGGTTTTGTTAATTAAAAATCTATACCGATTGGAAAATAATAGTAAAAGGGTGTGTTTTGTAATTATTAAAACTTTTGGGGTATTTTTGTAAGTCATTTTGAATCTGGGGTAATGTGTGAAAAATATAATATAAGGGTGCTATGTGTAAAAATTGCAAGTAAAGGGTTTAATTGGTAATTATGCATTTCGATCTGTAAATAATTAAAATAGAGGGGCCGAAAGTGTAAATTCTGGAAACTTAGTGGTTTTTGTATAAATAATGATATAAAGGGTGTAATGTGTAATTTTGGATATTTAAAGGCTTAATGTGTAATTATGGATGAATTATGATTCGAATTATAGTTTTGGAAATTATAGGGGCTTGTTTTGTAAATTATGAAACTTAAGGGTAATTCGTACTACTTATTAAAATGAGAGATGTATTCTGTAAATTGGTAAAAGTAAGGGCTTGATGTGTAAATATAATTATGATAAGGGTTAAATTGTGATTTAATTAATTATAAGGTTTAAATTGTAATTTTGTAAACTAAAGGGTATAAATTTGTAAAATTGTTAAAGTGGAAGTATTGGAATCGTATATATTGGGAACTTATGGATTAAAATGGATAATTTGTAATATTTGCATTTTGGACCTTAACTTTGGGCATATTTACATTTGAAACCCTAAAATATAAAAGTTGTCATAGTGAACCCTAAACTATCATGACTTGCTAAAATGAACCCTATCTCCATAATAATATTTAATAAATGACTTAACCAAATTACTTTGTGGAATTTATCTAATTATGGAAATTTGCTATTTTTGGAAACCTGCTATAAATGGAAAGTTACTAAAAATGGAAAGCCGACTAAAATGAGAAATCTGATTTGAAGAAGATATTAATAATAAGACGACCATGTATTCGTGTAGATTCGCTGAAGATGGAGTTGTTTCCGATCTTTATATTTCTAGATATGTTTGCACTTGCGGTATAAGGTACAGATATTCTACCCTTTTTCAGTAAGGGTGTTTTTCCCTCTTTTGGACTTATCGATCTTGATTCGTACTAGGATTTCCTAAGCCATTGCTATGCTCCCTACACTTTGGTTCGTTCATTTGATTCGATTTGACTTTGACCTTTGATATGAACCTTTGGCATTTGAACCTTTGATATGAACCTTTGATATTTGGACTTTGATTATGATTCGATGACTTAGACTATTTGAACCTTTGCTATGATTTGGACCTTTGACCCTTCAGTTTGATACCCGAGCCAAATTTGTTTCCTAGCCATGAAGGTAACATGGCCATGTCATTGATGCACCAATGGCATGACTCCAGTGTGGTCGAGTGATGTTCCACACCGTCCCCATTTTGATGATGATATGTGCACACTATATTTATTATGGCCAGTATTTGTTCGGGGGGCGTATGGATGCATCCTAGATTTGTTTTGTATTCGAGGAATATATCATGATATGATTTGATTTGATTTGGTGATTGATGATGTGTGCTATACACGTCCTTCACATATTTGGGAGGTCGCACCTCTATGGTTACTATATTTGATTTGTTTGGGCTCGTGGTGGATTTCTGACCCTTTCTTACTTTGTACTCTTTGACTATACCTTTGTAAACCCAATGTACCAAACTATACATGTTCGTTTTCTTTTTCTTTCGTTTTCGTTTATATATATCTGTTCACTGGGCTTTTTAAGCTCAGCCGCATTTCTTTTCCTGCGGCAGGTTTTAGTTGGAAGCCGGGTATGAGTGAAGAGACTTTTGGACTTAGAAGACCTTGATAGATATTCTGAAGTAGAGACTAGTAGAAGGATTTGCATTTGCAGACTTAGTATTTAGCTTTTGTTCCCTTTGTAGCCTTGTATATTCAGTATTACTTTTGTAACCTTGTATTACTATTGATGTATGCTTTGTTTTGATCTGATATGAAACCATTATTATGACATCTTTACCCTTGTCGGGTTAGGGTGTTACACTGGGGATTAACACTCGAGGGCACCCTTTTTATGCTAATGCCAGTTGGGCACGTGGCAATGTCATAGATCGGTTAGATGAGGCTTAGTGTTTGCATAGCTGAGTAGTGTGTATTTGCTGAATTGTTTGTTGATTATTGCTATTGGTCCATATGTGCTATTTACTTTAAACCTATGAACTCACCAGCGTTAGCTGACTTTTAGCATGTTTTTCTCAGGAAACTGAGGTGCGTTAACTGAAGGCAGGGCATGGCAATGGTCATAATAAATGTTGGAAATGTTTTTAATAATGCGTTAACTCTGAAATTTGGACCTCTTGTTTAATGGGCTACCTTTTCATTTGAAATGGATTTTATGTAAGACAACATGACTTAATTTATGTAATGTATTTTAAAACGGATTTCAAATCCGTTCCCTATATCTTGTGTTGTGATTATCGATTTAGTAGCACCCAAAGTGTATGCTTCCGCAATATTATGATTTTGGGGGTGTTACAGATTGGTATTCAGAGCCTAGGTTATAGTGAACGAGGTTTATAAAAACCTTAAACTATTAACGATTTATGAAAAACTTTTCCTTATGACCGCTAGATGCCTGCCAGTTTAGCTTGCTATGATTTGAGCATTATTTGCTTCATTTGATTAAGTGTTATGATATGCTATTTGAGTATTTTAATAAGCATATATGATATAAGTAGTTTCTATATACTTACACGTGTCGCACCATATTTGTCACAGACTATGTCTCTCCCTTTCGGCACACACTCAGAGGTAGCTGCTGCTGGACTCACTTCTCCGATACGACAGCCAGTTCCATTTGTGGATGACCCATTGATGGAGGTTGTCCGAGCTGCTGCTCAACCACCCATTCCAGCTTAGCGTGTACACACCACTACAGTGTCTACCTCACCATACTTTCCCAGATACACCACAGCACACCGCTTATCCCCAGCCCAGCTATACACCTTCACCCAGCATGTTCAGAATACCCCACCTGTCAGCCGACGCACTGCTCGTATGTCGGTATATTCTGGACCTTATTAGCGACTCTCAGATTTTCCAGTCCTACCGCCTAGGAAGAGACTCAGATCAGATTATGAGGATACCCCTACTTAATCACCATCTCAGTCACCCACATCATCTCCAGACCATTCCCCACCTAGTCAGAGACTTAGGAGATCAGTTGAGACCTATTCAGAGGAGGATGAGGATCTAGTGGAGGATCCAGAGCAGGTTCAGGATGTGCCTAATCCAGCTGTGACTGCACCTACTGAGCACACTCCTATCGGTGTAGATGATGACAAGGACAGAGATACTCCTATGGATTTGGATCAGGGTATGATGCCGAGGGATGGTAAGGGCATCATGGAGGATGTTCAGGCTATGTTTGAGGTTAGACAGAGTTCCAGGGATGCACAGATTCAGGGTATGTTTGAGGTTGGATAGAGTTCCAGGGATGCTGAGATTCAGGGTATGAGTGACAGTCAGTGGATAGATATTACTTGTGATGTTGGCACGGGTGTACGTGCAGCTAGCCCAGAGTACACGCCGTCATCTCCTTCATTCATGCCTCCATCTCTGATGCCTACTCCACTTCCATCACCAGTGGTTTCTCCGCTTGCAAAGCTCGAGGAGCCAACTGAGATGGAGCAAATCTGGATTCAGTTGGCGAATCAGGCCAGTTTACTTGATGTGCATTCAGACCAGATTGGGAGGTTGGAGCAGTCCGACCATATTCAGAGTGTAGAGAGGAGGATTGGGACTGTTGATAGGGCAGCTTGTGTTCTATTTGAGGAGATGTACTCTGATCGGAGGGTGATGATTGGATTCAGAGCTAGATTGGATGCTTTGGAGAGGTTGCATGGTAGAGAGCTTAGGAGTTTGGATTTCAGGGCTATAGGCTTAGGTAGAGGCCAGAGCAGGATGCAGGGCATGTTGAGACGAGCCAGAGGTGTTGACCGTACTCAGTGGCAGAGGATTATGACTGCAGAGTACACTTTAGCTTGGAGAGATCAGTTGAGCTTGAGAGATGAATCAGGACTTGCTATTAAGATGTATTGCCATTAGAGACTATTGAGGATGACTTTAGCATTGACCAGTGCCTAGATTAGTGACAGTAGTTGATGATGTATTCATTAGGATGACTAGTATCTCTGTAGTATTCCAGACCTAACTATTAACCAAGCTTGTAATTTTTTGAACCTTTATCTTTTCAATATATATATAACAAGCTTAGTTTTTCCTACTCGATTATTCGTTTTTCCTCTGTGGTTGACTTTATTTTTGTATTCTGTTTTCGCTATCCACATATTCATATGATTCTTCCCCCTCATAAACAAAATCTCATTTATCGCCATCTTTTTGTGATGCAGATAAATGGCACCTAAACGAAAGTCAACCAGAGTCACACGAGGACAAACCGTCAACACACCTATCCTGGATCATATGAATATGTCAAGCAACACTGGATCAGCTTGTTAATAGGCCGCAGCTTGTCAAGCAACATATGATCATACGATCTAGATAAAGGCCGCAGCTAATTCCCCAGTGATGAATCAAGCAACACTGGATCAGCTTGTTGCTAATCGTGTGGCCGCCGCTCTCGTAGCCGTAAACAATCGTCCACCAACACCGAAACATCGAGGCCAGTGACCAACAGCCGTGGTTGTACTTACTCTGAGTTCCGAAAAATCATGGTTGGAGGAATTGGAGGAACAGAGGGAGTCGTTGGTTTGACTAGATGGATTGAGAAGCTAGAAACCGTGTTTCACATCAGTGGTTGTAACGATGACGACAGGGTCAAGTATGCATCTTTCACTTTTATGGATGCCGCTTTGACCTGGTGGAACAACTACATGAAATCTGCTAACATGGATGTTGCTTATGCCATGCCATGGGAAGACTTTAAGGAACTAGTGATTAGCAAATATTACCCACGAAATGAGATCAAGAAGTTGGAGATTGAGTTTTGGAATTTGAAGGTGCAAGACAACAATATAGCTGCTTACAACCAGAGATTTCAGGAGCTAGATTTACTATGTCCCGAAATGGTTCGGACTGAGGCCAGATTGATTGAGAGGTATATCGGTGGTTTACCGAAGTCCATAAGAGGTGACGTGATGATGCGTGGTTTTGCAACCTTACAACAGGTTTTACCTCTCGAGGGATCTCAAGAGGCTTACAACCCCACCAGGCAGTGTACCTGACCGATGTAGTATAGTGTAGTGGTAAGTACGGGGGATTGATCGTTCTCCACAGGGAATAGTGTTCGTTAGGTATGAAAGACTACTCTAATAGGTCTAAGGGTTGAGGAAGATTCTTTTTTATGTTTTTATATTTTTTTGAAAGCAAGTAAAATCTCGGTTTTGAAGGAGTGGGCGGAATTAGTTGCTAGTCAACTAACCCAAATAACTACAAATGCAAATAAAATAAATAACTGAAAATAAAAAGTTGGTGAAAACTTATGTGTAGAGAAATGTGTTCACTTAGATTTCCTTACTCCCTAACTATCTTTTACCGGTTGATTAGTGTGTATTAGTTGCGTGGATGACGGGTTATTCCTTAATACCAATCGTGGGGTGGCGTACGTACTTCCCCAACTCTACAAGCTCCTACTTCACTCCTATGTCGAGCCGGCTAGGAAGCTCCTAACATGGGATCACTAGAATTCGCTTGTGCATTAAATACAACCATAAAAACCTTTAGTACGCATTTGGTTCATGTTTCTTAAGACGTTCAAGCAAGTTACCGAATAGGAAGTTAGCCAGTTTTCTTAAGCCTAACATAGATAAACAATCATCCAATACAACTAATGACACACTAATAACCAATAATCAATAGCTAGGTTTCATTAGATCTAAGCAAACACAAGATAAATCTAGCCTAACATGTTAAACAAAAGACAAGAACAAGATAAAATCAAACAACACATAGACATATTGAATGATTAATTGATAACTTATCTTTCAATGTAACATGGAAGATCTCAAGGCAAAAAGCCTTGAAAAAGATGCTAAAATCGTCTTAGGGTTTTCTCCCAAAAATTCCACACTAAGCTCTCTCTAATGACAAAAAATTAGAAAACTATATATAGACTTTTGGATCTGACGGCGTCACCTTATGGAGTGTGACGCCGTCACCTCGCCGCTTCTAGGGTTCCCGGATGGCCTTCTTGACGCCGTCCCTCTTTAGCTCTCCAAAATCCGTTCTGGCTTATCAAGGCTTGACGCCGTCAGACCTTGAACGTGACGCCGTCCCTCTTTGAATTAAGCCGTGACGCCCTTGATCAGGTTAAAGCGTGACGCCGTCAGAATTCACATGCAATTTTCACTGGCTTATCATGAGTAAATTTCACGTCCACCTTTTCTTGCCAAGGAATGACGCCGTCTGGAGTAAATCCTGACGCCGTCAAAGGTAACTTTTAGCCGATTTTTGAGACTTTGTCGTTTTCTTCACTTTTATGCTCCAAAAACGTCCAAAAGGCCTCCTTTTCCAGATTTCTCCTCAAAAGTACCTAAAATGACAAAAGGAACGATTTAGGGCGATATTTGATCAAATAAATACGATTTAGGGCTTAAATGACCCCTTAAAAGCGGTACACTTTTCGCTTCATCAAATACCCTTACACTTGAGATTTGCTTGTCCTCAAGCAAATGCGCTTTTATTCTAATCAAAATACAAGTTAGGGGTCATTTAATGCTAACATAAAAGTAATTACAACAAATATTCGTTCCACTTTAATCATAATAAGCACGGAGATTATAAACTAGCACCTCACAAGTAGTGTTTAGATACTCACATCTCTCAAGTGTCATCAAAATAAATCTCATAAATGAAAACGGATAATATCTCTCACTACCTGTCATAGCAAATAGATTACCATAGGCTTGGGAAAGGATCGAAAACCTCCTCCACTAGGCGTATAGCACAAAGATAAACTATCAAAAGGGCTTTTAAATGGTTATAACGTTAGGTGTAGGGAAAAGGAAAACACGGTTTTGTTGATAAAGGATATTATTAGGTGGGAGTTAAAGATCTTGATAATTACATGTACTATTACAATTGTGCTAAGCCAAACATCGACTCAATCTATAAGCTAGAAACAAAATAACAAAAACATAAAAATAAACATAAAATGAAACGGGATGGTAGTCCGTATGTTTTTTCTATTTTTCTTTTTCTCATTTTTTTTTGTATTTTTCTTGATTTTTTCGATTTTTTTTTTTTTTTTTTTTTTTTTTTTTCATACACTCTTGCCCTACCATCCAAAATAATACATCATAGGGGCATTGCATTCCCCTTACACTTGAACTTTTACATAACTTTACAAATAACTATTCTAATGACTCGAATTAAGATAATTGAAAAACTTGGAGTACTTTTTAAAATATTTAGCACATATGGGGGTAATAAATGATGTTCTTCCCCATTACTCCATTACACTAGTACTTTACCCATGAGTCCCAATCGTCCCAAAACAATATGTACAAGGATATGACTCGACTTAGCAACCATGTAATCAATTAGATAATTAACTTGGGTTTAAACAAATGTTGTAACAATAATGCACTAAAAATGAGTGCATACAAGGTAGGCTAAGGCGATTTGGGTGTACATTTAAGTGGGGTGTAACAAATTCTTCCTTTAAGTAAAATGCTTAAAGGTCGAAACGAAAAGATAGGCTCTGAGGGGTGTACTAGGGGTATTGTGTACTAAAAATGAGTACAACGCAAAGGGTGTGGGAGAATTATTTGACCAATGTAGCCAAAGTAATTATAACAAAAACACAGGTGTAAAACAATGGGTTAATCCTAATGCCTCTTATCATGTAGTAAATCTAACTACACGAATGTAGTCTCACTTGTGGCCTTGGAATGGTCCTAACGCAAGTTCTAGAATCTAAGTGCTACCGGTACACACATCATAGCATAAATGCTTTTCCTACCAATTCTAGGGGCGAACCTCACATATTTGGGGGTGGAAAATTTTTTAGTGGTACGGTTTTTGTGCTAGTCATATAACTCCTATCCGTGAGACGCTCATTAAGATCAAAGTTTCACTCCTATGTGTTGTAAAAAATTTTAAATTTGGCACTAAAATTACCTTAACAAGTATTTCTCTCAGTTTTATTACACATCTACTATTAAACAAACAAAAATCAAGCGCAATTGTATTCTCTAAAATCGTACTTTTACCCTCCCCTTACACTTAAGATGAACATTGTCCCCAATGTTCAAATAACAAGATGTAAAAGCATAAAGTAAAAGAATGAAATCAAATACTCCCCTGATTCGCTCGGGTGGATAATGAAGTAACACGGTTAAATCTTCTTCCAAAGTAATGTTGAAGCTCCATGACTAATGCATCGCCATAAGCTTGATCCAAAAACATTTCCTTGTCCAAAATAACCTGTTAAACCTGAGAAAACAAACACGAAAACCTGCATAACATCGGTGGGATAAATCTATATATAAGGATATAATGCTTGTGGAATGATAATTTTGCAGATTCCTGGAGATTATAAGTTGGAGATTTAATAAAAACTTTTTAAAAACAAAACTTTCAAAAGTTTCTGAAAATTAAATCTGACGCCGTCAGGTTATAAACCCTGACGCCGTCAGAAATGACCTGACAAAAATTCTCATTTTAAGTTTCCGGAAAATTTCTGGAAAAACCTTTACCTTACTTCCTGGAAATCCTGCAAAACATCATTATGACTCGATACAAGCATTTGACTCAAACAAATACGAATATGTATGTTAATTTATTATTATTACGATTCATGTTCATATGTGTTCTAATAAACCAATTTAGATTTCCCTGACACTTATCTTTTGCAAAATACCTTTATATGTAGTTAAGACGAAGTTAAAAACAAAATAAAGCATTTTCACAAATTACTTTTGAACATGAATCAATAAGAATAAAAATTAAACACGCATACGGAAACAAATAAAGACAAACAAACAAACAAATAAACACACAAAGCAAATAAATAAAATAAAGCTTGGGTTGCCTCCCAAGAAGCGCTTTTCTTTATTAACGAGTCTTGTAGCTAGACTCAAAGTCACTCTACCCTATATAAGTGAGCTCGTCATCGAGGACGTCTTTAGGGTTAAGCTTGGATTGAAGTTTCCTATTGATCCGCTTAGTACGATATATCTTTTCAAACTTCTCTCCATCTGGGTCATACAATGTCATCTTAATATGCCATGACCCATCTCCATCTTTGGGTGGTTTGTCCCAACTCCACTTATGATCATCTTCCTCACAAGTCCACTTATTCATTCCTAGGTTAATTGGCAAAACTCCTAGGAACTCAATCATCCTTCTAAAAACTAGAGGGTCTTCAAATGGATCCAATTCGGTGTCCCTAGCCAAGAGTTGTTCTACCGTATGTGTTTGGTTCACAAAGTCCTCTTCTAGGTAAAATAGGCGTTGGGGTCCTATGAAGCCTCTATCTATCCAAGGTCCATATCTAGATGGTCTCCTATTTAATTCTAACCAATGGGGTGTCGATTCCTCACTAGTATCATAGGCGTGTTTCTTAACATCATAGACTGACCAAGTATCTCCTTCTCCTACCGCTATCTTAGATTCCTTACAATCAATCATAGCACTAGCGGTCGCCAAAAATCCTCTACCTATCAACAAGGGGCATGTAGGGTCGCTAACCATATCAAGGACGTGGAAATCGGCTAAAATGGTTAGTTTTCCAATGTGTACTAACACGTCCTTAACTACTCCAACCGGGTAAGCAACACTTCCATCCGCTAAACCTATTATCACCTCGGTTTCTTCAAGTTTTCCAAGTTTTAGAGAGGTGTAGAGAGGTAACGGAAGTAGGTCAAGGCTTGATCCAAGATCGGCTAATGTGTCATAAGCCTCCGAATTACCGATCTTGCAAGGTAGAACAAATAAGCCCGGATCATCTAACTTCTTAGGTAGTTTGTTTTGAACGAAGGCGGTCCCTTTTTCGCCTAACTTGAGCTTCTTCTCATCCAACACATCAACAACCGGACTTTCAAGGTGGAGCTCCTTGAATTCTTCGTCAAGGTTTTGAGTGGGAGGTGTTTCAACTATGTTGTTGACCAATTTGGATGTCATAACTTCTTGGTCATTTGGAACGACTTGGGTTTGTTTGAAACACGTGCTCATGGAATTGACCGAATAATATTGTGGACAAGAACTAGGGGACGAAACCGATGAAATAGCGTTGACGTTTAGTTTCGGGTTCTTGACCGTGTTGCTAGGGAGTGCTCCCATTTCTCGGTCATTGAGGGCTTTCAACAAGGTGTCAATCTTATTGGTCATCTCGCTTTGTTTTTGTTTGAAATCGGCTTCAAACTTGGCTAAACGAGCTTCTTGAGATGCCATAAATTGAGACATCAATCCTTCAAAGTTATTGGTACTACCATTTCCGGAAGGATTGTTGTTGAAAGTACGGTTCGAGTTGGAACCGCTTGATTGGAAACGATTAGGTGGGTTGGAAGAATTGGGTTGTTGTGCGTTTTGGTTTTGTTTCCACCTAAGGTTCGGGTGATTTTTCCATGAAGGGTTGTATGTATCACCGTAATGGTTTGGCTCGGGTTTGAAAGTGTACCACTTGTCTCCCGCTCCGTCGGTACGCGAGGATGCGTAGTCCACAAAAGCTTGTTCGGGGAGTTCCATGCAATCACGAGTGTCGTGGGGACCACTACATAATTCACATGAAGAAGTGATTTTGTTCACTTGGCTTGAAAGTTTAGGAGCCTCGTAGGATTTCATGAGAAACTTGACTTGGTCTTCAAGTTCTATGATCCTACGGTCGGAAGTGCTTGAATTGTTCGAAGGCAAAGATATTGCCTTGACCGTTTTATTCAAATCACGGGGATCACTCCAACTTTCGTTGTCATAAAGAGCAAGATCCTCTAGGAGAGCCCATGATTGTTCCGCACTTAGATCACGTAGCTTACCACCGGCCGATTGGTCAATGGTTTGCCTCGTGGAGAGATTGATATGGTCATAGAAGATTTGGATTTGGAGCCAAAGTTCTATGCCATGGTGAGGGACTTTTTGGAGTAAGTCCTTGAATCGAGTCCATGCCTCGTAGAGAGTTTCGCCTTGACGTTGTTGGAACATCAAGATATCATTCCTTAGCTTGGTAGTTCTTCCCGGTGGGAAAAACTGAGCAAGGAAACGAGTGGTGAGATCATCCCAAGAGGTGATGGATCCTGCGGGTTGACGTTCTAGCCATTGACTAGCTTGATCCCGCAGAGAGAATTGGAAGAGACGCAATCGGGTCGTCTCTCGAGTGGCAACATCAAGGTCTATAGAATCAACGATTTTGAGAAAGTCCTTGAGATGTTGATTAGGATCTTCGGAACGAAGTCCATGGAATGCGCATCCGCTTTGCACCAACCGGATGGTGTCGGATCGCAAGGGTGAGACATTGGCTCCTTGAGTGAGCTCAATGGTGTTTCGATAGCCATGGTGGCTAGGACGGGAATACTCTCCTAAAGTACGGGCTCTAGGAGGTGGTGGTTGTTGTTGTGGTGGTGGGTTGTTGGGATTAAGGATATTACCATCTTCCATGATGTCGGATGGTATGGTTACGAACAAAGACACGAAGAAAATAGATAGACTAAAGAAAACCTAGAAAAATAAAACAAAAATCTCACTAGAAAGGAATCTAGTGAGTAGACCTATAAAATAAAAATTCAACCTAAACAATAACTATTCCCCGGCAGCGGCGCCAAAAACTTGATGCGTGGTTTTGCAACCTTACAACAGGTTTTACCTCTCGAGGGATCTCAAGAGGCTTACAACCCCACCAGGCAGTGTACCTGACCGATGTAGTATAGTGTAGTGGTAAGTACGGGGGATTGATCGTTCTCCACAGGGAATAGTGTTCGTTAGGTATGAAAGACTACTCTAATAGGTCTAAGGGTTGAGGAAGATTCTTTTTTATGTTTTTATATTTTTTTGAAAGCAAGTAAAATCTCGGTTTTGAAGGAGTGGGCGGAATTAGTTGCTAGTCAACTAACCCAAATAACTACAAATGCAAATAAAATAAATAACTGAAAATAAAAAGTTGGTGAAAACTTATGTGTAGAGAAATGTGTTCACTTAGATTTCCTTACTCCCTAACTATCTTTTACCGGTTGATTAGTGTGTATTAGTTGCGTGGATGACGGGTGTATTCCTTAATACCAATCGTGGGGTGGCGTACGTACTTCCCCAACTCTACAAGCTCCTACTTCACTCCTATGTCGAGCCGGCTAGGAAGCTCCTAACATGGGATCACTAGAATTCGCTTGTGCATTAAATACAACCATAAAAACCTTTAGTACGCATTTGGTTCATGTTTCTTAAGACGTTCAAGCAAGTTACCGAATAGGAAGTTAGCCAGTTTTCTTAAGCCTAACATAGATAAACAATCATCCAATACAACTAATGACACACTAATAACCAATAATCAATAGCTAGGTTTCATTAGATCTAAGCAAACACAAGATAAATCTAGCCTAACATGTTAAACAAAAGACAAGAACAAGATAAAATCAAACAACACATAGACATATTGAATGATTAATTGATAACTTATCTTTCAATGTAACATGGAAGATCTCAAGGCAAAAAGCCTTGAAAAAGATGCTAAAATCGTCTTAGGGTTTTCTCCCAAAAATTCCACACTAAGCTCTCTCTAATGACAAAAAATTAGAAAACTATATATAGACTTTTGGATCTGACGGCGTCACCTTATGGAGTGTGACGCCGTCACCTCGCCGCTTCTAGGGTTCCCGGATGGCCTTCTTGACGCCGTCCCTCTTTAGCTCTCCAAAATCCGTTCTGGCTTATCAAGGCTTGACGCCGTCAGACCTTGAACGTGACGCCGTCCCTCTTTGAATTAAGCCGTGACGCCCTTGATCAGGTTAAAGCGTGACGCCGTCAGAATTCACATGAAATTTTCACTGGCTTATCATGAGTAAATTTCACGTCCACCTTTTCTTGCCAAGGAATGACGCCGTCTGGAGTAAATCCTGACGCCGTCAAAGGTAACTTTTAGCCGATTTTTGAGACTTTGTCGTTTTCTTCACTTTTATGCTCCAAAAACGTCCAAAAGGCCTCCTTTTCCAGATTTCTCCTCAAAAGTACCTAAAATGACAAAAGGAACGATTTAGGGCGATATTTGATCAAATAAATACGATTTATGGCTTAAATGACCCCTTAAAAGCGGTACACTTTTCGCTTCATCAGTGACGTGACTACCTCGAGAGTTGCAGATCTCCACGAGACCATGGAGATAGCAAACAAGTTGATGGATCAGGAACTGGAGGATGTTCCAGAAAAGAGTGCTGACCACAAAAGGAAGTGGGAAGATCACTCTAAGGGTAGTAACAACAGCTCTCAGAACAAAAAGCAGAGTGTAGCCAAGGCTTATGCAGTTGGTTCAGGTGATAAAAAGGGTTACGACAAGAACACACCTTTTTGTAACCGTTGCAAGTTACATCACAAGGGACAGTGCACAGTGAAGTGTAACAACTGCCAGAGGATAGGGCACTTGGCAAGGAACTGTACGGCAAGACCCCTAGCTACCGCTTAAGCAGCACCACCTCACAACCGTAAGGCGGAAGTCACCTGCTTTGGGTGCGGTGAAAAGGGTCATTACCGGAATGAGTGCAACAAGCCCCGAAACCAAGGAAATGGTGGTGGACCAGGCAATCAAGTAGCAGTGGTCAACAATGGAAATCAGGGTAATGGAGGAGGAGCCCATGGAAGAGTTTATGCTGTGGGCAGAAGGGAAGCCCAGGACGACCCGAACGTGGTGACGGGTACGTTTCTCTTAAATAACCATTATGCTTCAGTACTATTTGATATGGGAGCAGATAGAAGTTTTGTGTCGACCGCTTTTAGTCCTCTAATCGATATAGCCCTAACCACCTTAGATAATGTCTTCAACGTAGAATTAGCAAATGGAAACCTAGAGAGAGTAGGTACCATTATAAGGGATTGCACTCTAAACTTATTGAACCGTCCATTCAACATTGACCTAACGCGAGTAGAATTGGGTAGTTCTGACGTCATCATAGGGATGGATTGGCTATCGAAATATCATTCCGTCATCGTCTGTGATGAGAAGATCGTCAGAGTACCCTATGGGAACAAAGTTCTGATCATTGAAGGAGATCGGAGCGATCGTGCGAGTTCCTCAAGATTGAGCATCATCTCATGTACGAAGGTGCAGAAGTACATCGAGAAAGGATGCCACCTCTTTTTAGCTCATGTGACTGAAAAGAAGGAAAAGGAGCCCGGAGAGAAACGATTGGAAGATGTGCCAGTCGTAAGGGATTTTACGGAAGTCTTTCCAGAAGACTTACCTGGACTCCCACCGGCCAGACAAATCGAATTTCAAATCGATTTAGTGCCAGGAGCCGCGCCTGTAGCGCGAGCACCCTATCGGTTAGCACCTACGGAATTACAGGAGTTGTCTGATCAGTTAGCTGAGCTATCTGGAAAAGGTTTCATCAGACCAAGTTCTTCGCCTTGGGGAGCTCCTGTCTTGTTTGTTAAGAAGAAGGATGGATCCTTCAGGATGTGTATTGACTATCGGGAGCTGAATAAGCTAACCATTAAGAATAGGTACCCACTCCCGAGGATCGACGATTTATTTGATCAGTTGCAAGGTTCATCGGTTTATTCGAAGATAGACTTGAGATCGGGTTATCACCAGCTTCAAGTCCGGGAAGAGGATATCCCGAAGACCGCATTCCGAACCCGATATGGCCATTATGAATTTCAGGTTATGCAATTCGGCTTGACAAATGCACCAGCTGTATTCATGGACCTCATGAATCGGGTGTGTAAGCCATATTTGGATAAATTCGTGATAGTATTCATTGATGATATCCTGATATATTCCAAGAATGAGAAAGAGCATGAGGAACACCTCAAGCTAATTCTGGAATTATTGAAAAAGGAGGAGCTACACGCTAAGTTTTCGAAGTGTGAATTCTGGATATCGACTGTGCAGTTTCTTGGTCACATAATAGATAGACAAGGGATTCACGTAGATCCAGCCAAGATTGAGGCAATTATGGATTGGGCAACGCCCACAACGCCTACTGAAATACGACAATTTTTAGGACTTGCCGGCTATTACCGAAGGTTTATAGAAGGCTTCTCTAAGATAGCTAAGCCATTGACGAAACTGACACAAAAGAATGTGAAATACGACTGGGGAGATAAGGAGGAAGAAGATTTTCAACTCATTAAGGAGAGATTATGTATTGCACCTATTTTGGCTTTACCCGAGGGTAGCGAAGATTTTGTTGTGTATTGTGACGCATCCCACAAGGGTTTGGGAGCTGTGCTGATGCAGAGAGAGAAGGTGATAGTATACGCTTCTCGACAGCTGAAGACCCATGAGAAAAACTACACAACCCATGACCTAGAATTAGGATCAGTCATGTTTGAACTGAGGATTTGGAGACACTACCTTTATGGAACTAAGTGCGTAGTGTATACTGATCACAAGAGTCTACAACATATCTTGAACCAGAAGGAGCTGAACATGAGACAGCGCCGATGGTTGGAGTTGCTTAGCGACTATGATTGTGAGATCCGTTACCACCCAGGTAAGGCAAATGAAGTTGCCGACGCCCTCAGCAGGAAAGAACGGATCAAATCCCTCAGAGTCAGATCGTTAGGGATGACGATTAGTTCGTCGCTTCTAGCAAAAATTCTTGAGGCTCAGGGTGAGGCACTTAAGGATGAAAACCGACCACGTGAGAAGATTCACAGAATGCCAGAAATTGAGAATGGCCTTGTAAGAAGATCCGATGGGATTTTGTGTTATAGAGACAGGTGTTGGATTCCATTGTATGGAGGAATTCGTGATTTGATCATGCACGAATCCCACAATTCCAAGTACTCCATTCACCCTGGATCTGACAAGATGAACTTAGATTTAAAGAAGTTGTATTGGTGGCCAAACATGAAGGCCGATATAGCTGAGTACGTCAGTAAGTGTTTAACGTGCTCGAAGGTCAAGGCTGCACACCAGAGACCGTCTGGTCTGCTTGTTCAACCTGAGATCCCAAAATGGAAATGGGAACATATCACTATGGATTTTATCACCAAGTTGCCTAAAATGTCGAGCGGTTATGACACGATTTGGGTAATCGTTGACCGTCTCACTAAATCAGCGCATTTCCTTCCTATAAAGGAGAATGACAGCATGGATAAACTCGCTGGACTGTATGTGAAGGAAATTGTCGCAAGGCATGGTGTGCCTGTTTCTATTATCTCTGATCGAGACAGCAGATTTACGTCCAATTTTTAGAGGTCGCTTTAGGACGCGTTAGGAACCGACCTTGACATGAGTACAGCTTATCATCCTCAGACTAATTGCCAGAGTGAGAGGACCATTCAGACATTAGAGGATATGCTGAGAGCCTGTATGATTGACTTTGGGAATGGCTGGGATAGGCATTTGCCTTTAGCCGAGTTTTCCTATAACAACAGCTATCACACCAGCATTAAGGCTGCACCGTTTGAGGCACTTTATGGTCGTAAGTGCAAATCGCCAATTTGTTGGGCTGAAGTTGGAGAAAGCCAACTTACCGGATCAGAGCTAGTCCACGAGACTATTGAGAAGATCATGCAGATCAAGAGCCGAATGCAAGCGGCTCGTGATCATCAAAAGAGCTATGCCGACAAGAGGTGGAAACCCCTAGAGTTTCAAGTGGGAGACAAAGTGATGTTAGAAGTATCATCATGGAAAGGCGTGATAAGATTCGGCAAGCGTGATAACTTGAACCCTCATTATATTGGACCCTTCGAAATTCTCGCCAGGATCGGACCGGTAGCCTACCGACTCGAACTGCCATCTGAGCTCAGCGCGGTACATGACGTTTTTCATGTCAACAATTTGAAAAAGTGCTTATCTGATGATAACGCCGTCATTCCTTTGGATGAGATTCAGCTGTATGAGAAACTAAATTTCATCGAGGAGCCGATTGAAATCATGGACCGGGAAGTGAAACGGCTAAAGCAGAGTCGTATCCCAATTGTGAAGGTCCGTTGGAACTCTCGCAGAGGCCCCGAGTACACCTGGGAGCAAGAGGATGAAATCAAGCAAAAATATCCTCATCTCTTTTCAAACCCAACGAGTAACGTAAATTGATAACCGGGACGGATTTCCTGATTTGCTGGGGAGACTGTGACAAATGGTAATTTTCACGTTGTTAATTAATATTAAATGAGTATTAATTATTTTTAAGCTGAGCATTTCTATGCACATTTGCATGTTTCTGAATATTTTTGAGCATTTTTGGGAGCTGTCCCGCATACTGTAGCTTACATTCACTGCATAAAAAAGTATATTTTTGTCAGTAAGCGTAAATTATGCTATTTCTGATAGTTACTGACAAGTCTCGTAATTAACTGAGAGCTTTCTCACATTTTTCTGAAAAACAACCGCACGCGCGTACCGACAGCACAGTACACATGGTAACAATAAAATAAATATATTTTTGAGTCAGTAATAATATTTTATTACATTTCTGATAAAAACGTGGATAAAAACTTTATTTTACGCATACGTGTCCAAAAATGTTAAACCGGGACTTTACGGTCATGTTTTAGCTCAAATCAACACACGATACATCAACGCGGAGTAAAAATAAATTTTACTCTCCCCCTAATACACCAAATCCGGCCACTAGTTACTACTCCCCCATTACAAGACAAAACTTACCCACTAACACCAATTTAATCTTATAAATATTACCATACTTCCCTAAATGTTACTAAAACAAAACCAACTTATCCTTTAACACTCTCGACACTTTCCTAGATCATTTTTTATCTCAAAAATTTCGGCACACATCAAACATCAAGATCCCATAATTTTCTTTGAAGTTCAATCAATATAGAGTGTATATTCAAGCTTTACGGGTTATTTGGAACGTGGTTTGGGTAAATTTGGTGTAGTTTTGGGTGTTCTTAGTCTCTCATTCTCCACATTAAACACTAAAGCCTTGTAAGAAATCATCAATTTTTCCTAATCTTGTTAATCTCTTGTTCATTTGATGTCTAATGATGATTAAAAGTGTTAAATGTATATGTTTTGATAATATGGAAAAAGCTAGGGTTTGCATGTTTATATATAGTGCTTGACATTTTAGTGAGATATGAACAAATTAGTAAATTTCTTGCTTGTGTGGTAAATCTTGTTGCATATGATGTTAGTTTGATGATACAAACATGATTTATGTTAATTACGCGAGATTAAGCAATATATTGATTTTTGAAACTATATGGATGAATCGGCCAAAAGAAAAATAAAAGATTATTGGGGTTTTGAAAAACATAAAATTTTGGCTCAAGTGGTGAAATGGTGGAAATTATACTTAAGTGCTTATTTGGAACAGCTTATTGAATAAGCCATAAGTTATAGAAATTAACTAGTAAAAATGAGAAAATAATTTGACACAATATGTATGGGTCGAATGGAACTTAATTTGGTCATATTTGAATATCTAACTTAATAGCTTATTTATTAGAGCTGAATTGATAAGCTTAAAGTTTAATAAGTAACTAATAATTACAAGTTTACTAAATAATGGACTAAAGATAAAAATTGGACACATAAGCCCACGATGAGGCTGTTGGGCCGAGCCCACTGTGAAGTTTTGTAGTTTTGACTTTTTGACCAAACGGACTTAATGAACGAGTTTAATGACTTTTAGAAACGCGACGATATATACGTTTTAACCAAAATAATATTAATATTGACTTTTCAACTAAATATTGACTTTGTGTCGAAATCTATTGTTAATAATTAAACGAAACAATAACGATAACTATAACGATAAAAATTACTCGCGACGACCAAAATATATATTACTAACGTATTTTGCACATATACTTTACGAGATGAGTTATTTGGGAAAAATTGCAACACTTGAGGAAAATGGAAGTGTTGTATAAACGAATGGGTCATGCCCAAATTTTCTAAAAATCTAACACTTAGAGTATTTTAGTGAAAGTACTTAACTTAAGTAAATTTTCTAAAATTACTTAACAATGTTTTATTTTCTTATAATTAAACTTGTATTATAAATAATAAATAATATTTATAATATAATAATCCTCCACTAACTTCATTATTTTATTAATTTCTCAAAAACCTATTTAATTAATTATAATTATAATTAATTAAATACATGAGTATTTAACCTAATATATATATATATATATATATATATATATATATATATATATATATATATAATACTTGCGCATTTTAAACGACGAATACCAGCACGGATGTTTCGTTACGTATTCCCACCGTGCACTTTCACCATGAGCCACCACCAAGGGTTACAACGATTAATCATTTTTAAATATATTTGACCACACAGCAAGTAAGAAATACACGAGCACTGGTCAAACGTAAACTTTTCAAATAAAATAAAGACATATGAGACACGAATATTTCGCTAAGACTTACCATATTGATTTAGGTTGTGTGTCGGCGCGGTTGCACTATTTTGTTGATTAGCGGATTGCTGTTGTTTGCAAGGTGAGTTTATAGCCCCATATTTTTATACGATTTGTTTTTACAAGCTTTGGGGTGAGAAACATGCAAAATTGTTTTCATTAACCAAAAATAGATTTTGTTTTTATACACACTAATATGCAGAAACCTAAGTTTAGCTGAATCCCATTGCGCCCACTATCATCAACCGTTAATTCCTTTCTATGAAGCCGTTTGATATAAATAGATCTATTGGGGATGACACCCCCGTTCGGTTGGCTCGGCATAGCCAAGGCGAACATATACCAATCGAATAATAGGCCAAGTGTCTGGGGATTAACACTCGCGGGCACCCTTTTTATGCTAATGCCATTTGGGCACGTGGCAATGTCATAGATCGGTTAGATGAGGCTTAGTGTTTGCATAGCTGAGTAGTGTGTATTTGTTGAATTGTTTGTTGATTATTGCTATTGGTCCATATGGGCTATTTACTTTAAACCTATGAACTCACCAGCGTTAGTTGACTTTTAGCATGTTTTTCTCAAAAAACTAAGGTGCGTTAACTGAAGGCAGGGCATGGCAATGGTCATAATAAATGTTGGAAATGTTTTTAATAATGCGTTAACTCTGAAATTTGGACCTCTTGTTTAATGGGCTACTTTTCATTTGAAATGGATTTTATGTAAGACAACATGACTTAATTTATGTAATGTATTTTAAAACGGATTTCAAATCCGTTCCCTATATCTTGTGTTGTGATTATCGATTTAGTAGCACCCAAAGTGTATGCTTCTGCAATATTATGATTTTGGGGGTGTTACATTTATTTACGTCAAATGTTTAAGCTTAGGGTTTATATTGTAAATTAATTTCATAACGACCAATTTAGGACTTAGCCGATTTTATAAGCCACATTAAACGTATTTGTAACACCCCCAAAATCACAATATTCGCGGAAGCATACAATTTGGGGCGCTACGAGGTTGATAAACATCAAACAAGATATAGTGAACGGATTAAAAATCCGTTTTAAAATATATTACATAAGTTAAGTCATGTAATATTACATCAATTTTATTTTAGATGAAAATGAAGCCCATTAAATTAAAAAGGTCCAATTGTCAGAGTAAACGCATTAAAAACATTTCCATCATTTATTGTGACCGACGCCATGCTCTGCACCCGGCTAAACGCACCTCAGTTTCCTAAGAAAAACATGCTAAAAGTCAGCTAACGCTGGTGAGTTCATAGGTTTAAGTAATAGCACACATGGACCAATAGCAATATCAAAAAAAAAAATAATTCAGCAGATACACACTATCCGTAATGCAAACACTAAGCCTCATCATACCGAAACTAAGACAATGCAGCACGACTAGCGTTAGCAAAATAAATAAGGGTGCCCGCGAGTGTTAATCCCTAGACACCCGGCTAAAAACCCGAATGATATACGTTCGCCTTGTCTATGCCGAGCCAACCGAACGGGGACGTCACTCCCAATAGATCTATTTATAACAACCGGCTTCCCATCAGGAATTAATGGCAGATGATAGTGGGCACAAAATGGGATTCAACAAACTTAGGTTTCTGCATACTAGTGTGATCTTAAAAGCAACTTCAATTCTGGTCCATGAAAACAGTTTTGCATGTTTCTCACCCCAAGCTTATAAAACCAAAAATCGTATAAAAATATGGGGCTATAAACTCACCTTTCAAATACAGCAATTCAGCAATCAATCAAAATAATGCAACCGCGCCGATCAGCACCCTAAATTTGTACGGTAAGTCTTAGCAAAACGTTCGTGTCTCAAGTGTCTTTATTTCATTTGAAAAGTTTTACGTTTGACCTGTGCTCGTGTATTTCTTGCTTGCTGTGTGGTAAAGTATATTTCGAAACAATTTATTTTCATAACTCTTTGGGGGTAGCTCATGGTGAAAGTGCATGGTGGGAATACGTAACGGAACATCCGTGCTAGTATTCGCGATTTAATGTGCATGTGTTATATATATATATATTTACTCATACTTTACACATATATATATGTACTTTATAAATTTATTTCTCATACATTGAATTATGAAGATCGATTGAATACGTTTTTGAAGAATGGTTAATAAAATATAGTTAGCGAAAAATCATTGTGTTTGAAAACATCGTTTATTATAAGAAAACATGTTTTGTTAAGTAATTCCATAAAGTTTTCTTAAGTTAAGCGTTTTCACAAAATATTCTAAGTGTTGGATTTTTAGAAAATTTGGGCATGACCCATTCGTTTATACAACGTTTCCATTTATCTCACGTGTTGCAAACTTTACTCAAATACTTCGCTAACTATTTATAAGTGCAAAATACTTCTAGTGACATATATGTCAAGTGTCGTGAATATATCTTCGTCGTTATATTATTCGTTATCTTCACTTTTAAATATTTTCACTTGATTTCGACACAAAGTCAATATTTCTTCAAAAGTCAACAAAAGGTCAATCTCAATATTATTTTAGTAAAAATGTCAATTTTTACCCTTACGGAGACTAAGCGTCTCAAAACAAGTCCAAAAATAGTTATCGTTATATTTCTCGTTTCATTAAACATTATTAACTTCGGCGGATCGGAAAATATTCCAAAAATCAAATTTATCATTTTTATAGCTCATTGGGCCGAAAACTATCTAAAAAGCCCAATAACTCATTTTTAGTCCAAAACACATTTTTAGTTATAACGTATATATCGACACGTTACTAAAAATCATTTTACTCGCTCAACGGGTTCGTTTGGTCAAAAAGTCAAACTTTCAAAAATACTTATGGGCTTCGGCCCAACAGTAATTTTGTGGGCTTTTTGGCCCAAAAATCCATTTGGTCCAATTTGTATTTATTTGTTACTTATTAGCGATTATTAGTTACCGAATACACTTTTTACTTATCAATAAGTTCTTATAATTAAGCCCTTTAGTCAAAAGTCAAACTTTGACCATGTTACTGTTCATTCGACCCATATATTGCATCTCAACTTATTTTCACCTTTTTAATAATTATTTTTAGTAACTTATAACTTATTAAATAAGCCAAACTAAATAAGCACTTCACTATATTTTTCCACCTTTTCACAATTTGAGTCAAAATTTTATGTTTTTCAAAACCCCAATAATCTCATATTTTATTTATAGGCCGAACACTATATGTGCTCAAAAAATCAATGTAGTGCTTAAATTAGTGTAAAACCATAACTAATGTTTGTATCCTCAAACTAGCACCATATGTAACAAGATTTACCACACAAGCAAGAAATCTACAAACTAACTCATATTCAACCAAAAATGTCGAGCACTACATTTAAAAGATCAAACCTTAACTTAAATCATATTATCAAAACATATACATTTAACACTTTTAAACATCATTATACACCAAATGAACAAGAGATTAACAAGATTAGAAAAGTTTTATGAATTCTTACAACTCTTGTGGATTTAACGTGGGATAGGAGGCCAAGAATACCCAAAGCTTCACCAAATTTACCCAAACCAAGCTCCAAATTACCCAAAAACCTTAAATATCAATCTTGAACTTTAGAGAAAATTTTTGGATGATCAATGAAGTGTGTGTGTGTCGTATGGTGTGGATGGTGTGAATAAGAAGTTTGATCTAGGTAAGTGTTGGTGATAAGAATGGAAATCTTAATTTGTGTTGCACCAAAAATGGCAAAAATGGATTACATTAGGATAATATGTAAACTTTTGGCTTTTAGTGGTGGAGGATACCATGTGGCCGGTTTTGGTGTTTATTAGGGGAGGGTAAATTTTAGTTTTTACTCCGCGTTGGTGTATCGTGTGTCGCTTTGAGCTTAAATGTTACCGTAAAGTCCCGGTTTGACCTTTTTGGACACGATTACGTAAAATAAAGTTTTAACCATGTTTTTGTCAGAAATATAATAAAATGTCATTACTAACTCAAAAATATATTTATTTGACTATTACCATGTGTACTGTGCTGTCGGTACGCGCGTGCGGTTGTTTTTCAGCAAAATGCGAGAAAGCTCTCAATAAATTATAATACTTGTCAGTAACTATCAGAAATGTAATAATTTAACTTTACTGACAAAAATATACTTTTTCTGCAGTGACTGTTAGCTACAGTATGCTGGGACAGCTCCCGAAAATGCTTAAAAATACTCAGAAACATGCAAATGCGCATAGAAATGCTTAGCTTAAAAATAATTAATACTCATATAATATTAATTAACAACGTGAAAATTACCATTTGTCACAGTCTCCCCATCTAATCGGGAAATCCGTCCCGGATTTCAATTGACGCCACTCTTGGTTTTCGGAAAAAGATGAGGGTATTTTCGCTTGATCTCGTCCTCTCGCTCCCAGGTGTATTCGGGGCCTCTGCGAGAGTTCCATCGGACCTTCACAATTGGGATACGACTCTGCTTTAGTCGTTTCACTTCCCGGTCCATGATTTCAATTGGTTCTTCAATGAAATTTAACCTCTCATCAAGCTGGATTTCATCCAAAGGAATAACTGCGTTTTCATCGGATAAACACTTCTTCAAATTACTGACGTGAAAAATGTCATGCACAGCACTGAGCTCAGACGGCAGTTCGAGTCGGTAAGCTACCGGCCCGATCTTATCAAGGATCTCAAAAGGTCCTATATAGCGAGGGTTCAATTTACCACGCTTGCCAAATCTGATCACGCCTTTCCATGGCGAGACCTTCAACATTACTTTATCTCCCACTTGAAACTCAAGGGGTTTTCGCCTCTTATCAGCATAGCTCTTCTGACGGTCACGATCCGCCTGCATTCGGTTCTTAATCTGTACAATCTTTTCAGTAGTCTCGTGGACTAGCTCTGGCCCGGTAAGTTGGCTCTCTCCAACTTCCGCCCAACAAATCGGCGATCTGCACTTACGTCCATAAAGTGCTTCATACGGTGCAACTTTAATGCTGGTGTGATAGTTGTTGTTATAGGAAAATTCGACTAAAGGCAAATGCCTGTCCCAGCCGTTTCCGAAATCAATTACACAGGCTCTTAACATGTCCTCTAATGTCTGAATGGTTCTTTCACTCTGACCATCCGTTTGGGGATGATATGCCGTACTCATATCGAGTTTGGTTCCTAATGCATCCTGAAGCGACTTCCAAAAATTTGAGGTGAATCGACTGTCTCGATCAGAAATTATAGAAACAGGCACACCATGCCTTGTAACAATTTCCTTAACATATAAACGCGCGAGTTTATCCATTTCAATTTTCTCCGCTATAGGAAGAAAATGCGCTGATTTTGTGAGACGGTCAACGATTACCCAAATCGTGTCATAACCACTCGATGTCCTAGGCAATTTCGTTATAAAATCCATAGTAATGCGCTCCCATTTCCATTCCGGAATCTCAGGTTGAACAAGCAGACCGGACGGTCTTTGGTGTTCTGCCTTAACCTTCGAGCACGTTAAACACTTGCTGACATATTCTGCTATATCGGCCTTCATGTTTGGCCACCAATACAACTTTTTCAGGTCTAAATACATCTTGTCAGATCCTGGGTGAATGGAGTACTTGGACTTATGGGATTCGTGCATAATAAAATCATGAATTCCTCCATACAATGGAATCCAATACCTGTCTCCATAACGCAAAATCCCATCGGATCTCCTTACTAATCCATTCTCAAGTTCTGGCATTCTGTGAATCTTTTTAGTAAGTCGGTTTTCATCTTTGAGTGCCTCATCCTGAGCCTCAAGAATTTTTGCTGGAAGCGGCGAATTAATCATCATCCCTAACAATCTAACCCTAAGAGGTTTGATCCGTTCTTTTCTGCTAAGGGCGTCGGCAACAACATTTGCCTTGCCTGGGTGATAACGGATTTCACAATCATAGTCGCTAAGCAACTCCAACCTTCGGCGCTGTCTCATGTTCAGCTTCTTCTGGTTCAATATATGTTGTAGACTCTTGTGATCAGTATACACTACGCACTTAGTTCCATAGAGGTAGTGTCTCCAAATTCTCAGTGCAAACACGACTGATCCTAATTCTAGGTCGTGGGTTGTGTAGTTTTTCTCATGGGTTTTCAGCTGTCGAGAAGCATATGCTATTCCTTTCTCTCTTTTCATCAACACGGCTCCCAAACCTTTGTGTGATGCATCACAATACACCACGAAATCTTCGCTACCCTCGGGTAAAGCTAAAATAGGCGCACTACACAATTTTTCCTTAAGGAGTTGAAAATTTTCTTCCTCATCATTTCCCCAGTCGTATTTCACATTCTTTTGAGTCAATTTCGTCAACGGTTTAGCTATCTTAGAGAATCCCTCTATAAATCTTCTATAATAACCGGCAAGTCCTAAAAATTGTCGGATTTCCGTCGGCGTTGTGGGCGTTGCCCAATCCTTAATGGCCTCAATCTTAGCAGGATCTACGTGAATTCCTTGCTTATCGATCACATGACCAAGAAATTGCACGGTCGATATCCAAAATTCACACTTCGAAAACTTTGCATATAACTCTTCCTTTTTCAATAATTCTAGAATTAGCTTGAGATGTTCCTCATGCTCTTGCTCATTCTTGGAATATATCAAGATATCGTCAATGAACACTATCACAAATTTGTCCAAATACGGCTTACACACACGATTCATGAGATCCATGAATACTGCTGGTGCATTTGTCAAGCCGAATGGCATAACTTGAAATGCATAATGGCCATATCGGGTTCGGAATGCGGTCCTCGGGATATCCTCTTCCTGGACTCGAAGTTGGTGATAACCCGATCTCAAGTCTATCTTAGAATAAACCGATGATCCCTGCAACTGATCAAACAAATCGTCTATCCTCGGGAGTGGGTATCTATTCTTAATGGTTAGCTTATTCAGTTCCCGATAGTCTATACACATCCTGATGGATCCATCCTTCTTCTTAACAAACAAAACAGGAGCTCCCCAAGGCGATGAACTCGGTCTAATGAAACCTTTTCCAGATAATACGGCTAATTGATCTGACAATTCTTGTAATTCCGTAGGTGCTAAACGATAAGGTGCTCGCGCTACAGGCGCGGCTCCTGGCACTAATTCGATGTGGAATTCGATTTGTCTGGCCGGTGGAAGTCCAGGTAAGTCTTCTGGAAAGACCTCTAGAAAATCCCTTACGATTGGCACATCTTCCAACCTTTTCTCTCCAGGTTCCTTTTCTTTCTTTTCTGTGTCATGAGCTAAAAAGAGATACCATCCTTTCTCGATGTACTTATGCACCTTCGTACACGAGATGATTACCAATATTGACGAACGCGCACGATCAGAACGGTCACCTTCAACAATCAAAACTTCGTTCCCATAGGGAACTCTAACGATTTTCTCATCACAAACGATGACGGCATGATATTTCGATAACCAATCCATCCCTATGATGACGTCAAAACTACCTAATTCCACTGGCAACAGATCAATGTTGAATGGACGATTCAACAAGTTTAGAGTGCAATCCCTTATAATGGTACCTACTCTTTCTAGGTTTCCGTTTGCTAATTCTACGTCAAAGGCATTATCTTAGGTGGTCGGGGCAATATCGAGTAAAGGACTAAAAGCGGTCGACACAAAACTTCTATCTGCTCCCATATCAAAAAGTACTGAAGCATAACGATTATTTAAAAGAAACATACCCGTCACCACGGTCGGGTCGTCTTGTGCTTCTCTTCTGCTTATGGCATAAACTCTTCCACGGGCTCTTCCTTCATTGCCCTGATTCCTATTGTTGGCCACTGCCACTTGATTTCCTGGCCCGCCGCAATTTCCTTAGTTTCAGGATTTGTTGCACTCATTGCTTATTTCCGTCTAGGGGTCCTCATTGTATTACTAGGATCCTATTACCATAAGGAATGCAGACTAGTTTCCCATCGTGGGTGGTTACAGCATAGTATTTCGACATTCAGTCTATACTGGGGATGACGTTATAGTCTCCAGGTTTTGTGGACCTAGGGTCACGGTTGGTTGGGGTGTTTGGCAGGTCCAGAGTATGACCTTGAAAGATGTTGTTGAGTGCTACTAGCAATCAGTTTGTTGGCTCAGTAAGGTTCGTTTGATAGACGATGCAGTGTCTCAGAATCGGAAAAGTAGTGTACCGTGAGATGTAAATCGGTGGAGTCATCTTATGTAGACTAGTAGTGTAAGTTACCCTTTCAGTTTTCGGGACGTGGTACGAAGTAAGGCTAGTTCTAGGTGATATCTTGGCGCCAAAGCCTATTTGGTTATGGTGTTTCCTAGTACGGATGCCCATGACTTGCACTACTTTCATGTGTTCACACACACGAGTTTTTGATTTCTCGAAAAAGGAAATGATAGATTCGTCTTTCATAAAATTTTTGGCAACCATTCTTAGCATAGTATGGTCCTACCCGAATTATACAAAGGTGATCAGGCTTTGTATAATTGAGGTCCAGCGATGCAATGCTGAGTTTAGTTACAAGAAAACATATCGGTCGTTCTGCTCGCGAGTTTGCAGCATAAACTACCTTTCAAAAAGTAAATAATTCCCCGAGCAGTGACAGAATAGTTTGTAAAATGGTTTGCAAACAATTTATAGAATAATAGGAAACTAATTCATTGCTGGGAAAATAATATCCAAGTTATAGTTCAGTTTATAAATTGTTAGTAAAACATTTCGTAAGGCAATATGAGGAAAGTCCCTCGTTTCAAGAACAGTAGTGAGGTTAAAACCTTAATTCCGAAATTTGGAAATAAAACGATTTGTAGGTATAACTGCGAGATAGTCTGTGAAATATTTGCAAAAGTTCGAGTGTTGATAGCAATACCATCTATTATTTCATGAAAAGATAATATGGTAGACAACTGGTTTATAGTACGAGTTTAAATAGTTGGAAAACGATGGCAAGTGATTCGTTAACTCATAGCAGAAATGAATAGCGCAACGGGCGGCGTTTGGTACATCTAGTTGGCATAGGACCGTTGATAGTTGGAGTCAAATAAGCTTACATCTCATAATAAAGTTCACTAAATCCATACCATACTACGCGGTTCACTAAAAATATTGATGAAGTCTTACAGAAATGAACTTAAAGAGTCTAAACTTAGGTCCTATTACATACGGTAGCCATTCTTATTACATTACATTCGAGTCCTAGCTTTCTCTCGCTCCAAGTTTTCCTTGATTGTTCACTTCTTTTTGGTCCTTTGGTTCCTGGCACTGGTCCTTGTAGTGCCCCTTCCTTCCACACCCAAAACAGATTGCCTTGGCTCTCCAATTTTTCCCTGATGTTGCCTGTGCTACTACAGCAGTTTTAGACTTACAATTTTTAGCTATATGTCCAACCTTCAGACATTTGTGGCACTTCACGGTGCAAGGTCCGTAGTGGTTTAGTTTGCAGCGACTACACATTGGTAACTTTCTAGTATAAGCCTTTCTGTTACTAGGTCCAGCAGTGAAAGTTTTGGCCAAGTTTGCCTTTTTGAGGGGTTGTGGTACCCTTTCGTTTTCTAGGTTGTTATTCCATTTCCTCTTTTCGTTAATGTTTTCAGCTCCTTGAACTGCCCCTTGGTTCATCAAGTCGCAACCCGTGCGAAATCCTAACTCATAGGCAGCAATAGTCTCTGCTACTCGTTGGGCTACGAGTTGTTCCATGGCTGCGGAATTTAGGTCTTGCCTCTCAGATGACATGGTCCTTCACAATGAGAAAAGAAGTGTGAGATCTAGCAAGGATGTAACACCCCAACCCAACAAGGGTAAAGATATCACAAAAATGGTTTCATATCAGATCAAAACAAAGCATACATTTACAGTAATACAAGAATCTCAAAGGTTACAAATGAAATACTGAAATTACAAAGTTACAAATGTGAATACAAATTCTAAAAATATAATATCTTCTAATCAACTCTAATCCAGAATAACTGTCAAGTCTTCTAAGTCCAAGGTACTCTCCACTCATTCCCAGCTCCCTACTAAACCTGCCGCAGTAAAAGAAATGCGGCTGAGCTTAAAAAGCCCAGTGAACAGATATATATAAACGAAAACGAAAGAAAAAGGAAACTAACATATATGGTATAGTGCAATGGAATAACATAAGGTATAGACAAAGGTACAAAGTAAGAAAGGGAAAAGGGAAGGTCAGTAATCAACCACGAGCCCGAACACAAATCAAATATAGTAACCATGTCTTCATAATCATATAGAGGGGAGACCTCTCAGATAATCAGATAATATGAGGGGTGTCCTCATTCTTCAAATGGAGTAGCTAACTCCCGAACTTGTGAAAGACGTGGATTGCACCCAGCATCAGTCACCGAACAATATATAATATCAAACCATGTTAAATCCACTAATACGAACACGAACCTAGGATGCATCCATACGCCCCCCGAACAATATACTGGCCATAATAAATGTAGTGTGCACATAATAATCAAAATGGGGACGGTGTGTAACATCACTCGAACACACTGGAGTCATGCCATTGGTGCATCAATGACACGGCCATGTTACCTTCATGGCTAGGAAACGAACTTGGCTCGTGTATCAAACTGAAGGGTCAAAGGTCCAAATCACATCAAAGATCCAAATCATATCAAAGGTCCAAATCATATCAAAGATCCAAATCATTACAAAGGTTCAAATAGTCAAAGTCATCGAATCATAGTCAAAGTCCAAATATCAAAGGTTCATGGCAAAGGGTTATCTCCAATATCAAAGTCGATGAGTCAAAACAAACGGATCAAAGGTTCATAATCAAATGGTTCATTTAAATTAAATCTTTATCAAATGATTTTCAAAAAAATGATCTTTAATAACGGTTTTCACAAAAGTAGTCTCATAAACGTTTAGTAAAATTCCAAATAAAAGTGGTATCTCATATTTCATAAACATCATTTTAAAATAAGTTTTCCTCAAAACATTTCCATGATATAATTGAAAAGGTATTCACATCTAGTTACCAAAATCAAATGAACCTTCGAAGTATCAAGTGTTTCGAATACTAATAACACAAGGTAACGAACGAAAATCAAATGGATCATTATAGAGGCTCAAAGCAAAAAGGGTCATATCGAACATCAAAGTCAAAATGAATCAAACAAACGAACCAAAGTGTAGGGGAACATAGCAATGGCTTAGGGAATCTTAAAACGAATCAAGATAAATGAGTCATGAGAGGGAAAACACCCTTACTGAAAAAGGGTAGAATATCTGTACCTTATACCGCAAGTGCAAACATATCTAGAAATATAAAGATCGGAAACAACTCCATCTTCAGTGAATCTACACGAATACACGATCGTCTTATTATTAATATCTTCTTCAAATCAGATTTCTCATTTTAGTCGGCTTTCCATTTTTAGTAACTTTCCATTTATAGCAGGTTTCCAAAATTAGTAAGTTTCCATTTTTAGAAAGTTTCCTTATTTAGCAAATTTCCATAATTAGACAAATTCCACAAAGTAATTAGGTTAAGTCATTAATTAAGCCTCATTATGGAAATAGGGTACATTTTAGCAAGTTATAAAAGTTTAGGGTTAATTATAACAAGTTTCCATAGCTTAGGGTTTTAAATGTAAATATTCCAAAGTTAAAGGTCTAAAATGAAAATATCACAAGTTACTCATTTTAAATCATATGACATCCAGAATTACACTTTTAACCCTTTAGGTTTCACAATTTACACCCTTTAGTTAATTTAATTACAAAATAAACCCTATAATTACATAAATCACAATTTAACCCTTATCATATTTATATTAACACATCAAGCCTTTTATTTTACCAAATTACAGAATATACCCTTTAAATTAATATATGGTACGAATGCCCCTTTCAAATTTCATAATTTACAAAACTAGTCCCTTGAATTTATAAAACTATAATTCGAATTACAAATTAATCATAATTACACCTTAAACCTTTAAGTATCCAAAATTACATATTAAACCCTTTATATCATTATTTATACGAATCACCTTCAGTTTCCAGAATTTACACTTTTAGTCCCTCTATTTTAAATAATTACCATTCAAATAATATAATTACCAAATAAACCTTTTACTTGCAATTTTTACACATGGCACCCTTATATTATATTTTTCGCACATTACCCCAGATCCAAAATGACTTACAAAAATACCCCACCAGTTTCAATAATTACAAAACACACCCTTATAGTTTTCAAAATAAATCGGTAATACTTTTAATTAACAAAACCCTAACCCAAATTTATCCAATCATTACCAATCATCAAGACATCATTAGAACAAATTAATTAATCAGATCTAGGTCAAAAATCCAAACCCTAATCTCGTTCGACATGTTTTTCTCATTTTTACTCGTTTTTCTTAAAACCCGATTTGAAACAAAATTCACCATGGTCGATTTAGGCTTTAAAAAATCTAATAATCATTTTTCCAGAGTTGTATGATGATTATAGAACCCAGATAAAATAGGTATTCAACCCATAAAAATCGTATGGGTAGATTTGGATTTTATTTGTGTTTTTAACATTTATAATTATCACGATCAAACAAATGTGCATGGTTCGACTCAACCATTTTATATGAGTCGTATATAATGTAAATAACATAAGAAAAATACCAAACTAATTTTAGGACGTGTGGGATAGTCGCAAGAATTTTGTACCTCACGGATTGAATAATTCGACACAAAGAATTCCCTACGTTCGAACCAGCGATTCCATGACCTCAAGGCTATTTTTCCTAGCTTCCTTGGACTTAGTTGAACACCAGAAAATTATGCTCCAGCCTCCAGAATTTCGTATGTGGTTTGGGTGAATTTTCTTGTGTCAATTTAGGGTTTACCGGAAGGAATGAAAAGGAAATAACTAAATACCGTGTAGGAGGGGGAAAGGATGCTCAATTCTCGGCCCATGATGATAGGATCAAATCAATTTACTGATTTTGGCTTTATTTCCTAATTTATTTTGTACATATCTTTGATTTATTATGATTTTAAATGAATTAATAATATAAATCTATATATAATAAATATAATTCGGCCATACTATTTCTTTGTGTGATCATATAATTTTTGTACATTGCAAAATGTTAAAATGTAAAAATAAAAATTACTTTGCTTCATATCTTGCTCATTTCCAAAGGTTTGGGATTTATTTGATGCTTTATGTGCTTATTAATCAAAGTTTAAAGTTATAAGGGCAATTTGGTCTTTTTGCGTGTTTTAGATTTTTGGGTATTACAAAGGATGTGTCCTAAGAGTAGATGATTCCAGAAGATGCGTTATAAGGCGGTATGTTAAGGTCGTGCTCATCTAAGTTGGTGAGTTCCTTTACGATGGTAATATAAGTGTTCCGAAAGAATAAAACGGTTGTCCAAACTTGGAGTCGAATAGAAAATGAATTCGTGTGGTATGTGGCGAGTATTCAACTCGAAGTGAAATGATGATGTTACATAGGGAGACGGTCTGTGACAATTATGGTGCAACACGTGTAAGTATATAGAAAATACTTATATCATATATGCTTAGTATGTTATACTCAAATAGCATGCCAAAAACACTTAATCAAATAAAGCAAACAATGCTCAAAGCAAATAAGCAACTAATGCTCAGATCATAGCAAGCTAAACTGGCAGGCATCCGGCGGTCATGATGGAAAGTTTTTCAAAATCAGTTATAGTTTAAGGGTTTTTATAAACCACGTTCTCTATAACCTGGGCTCTGAATACCAATTTGTAACACCCCCAAAATCACAATATTCGCGGAAGCATACAATTTGGGGCGCTACGAGGTTGATAAACATCACATAAGATATAGTGAACGGATTAAAAATCCGTTTTAAAATATATTACATAAGTTAAGTCATGTAATATTACATCAATTTCATTTTAGATGAAAATGAAGCCCATTAAATTAAAAAGGTCCAATTGTCAGAGTAAACGCATTAAAAACATTTCCATCATTTATTGTGACCGACGCCATGCTCTGCACCCGGCTAAACGCACCTCAGTTTCCTGAGAAAAATATGCTAAAAGTCAGCTAACGCTAGTGAGTTCATAGGTTTAAGTAATAGCACACATGGACCAATAGCAATATCAAAAAAAAAAAAAAAAAAAAACAATTAAGCAGATACACACTATCCGTAATGCAAACACTAAGCCTCATCAAACCGAAACTAAGACAATGCAGCATGACTAGCGTTAGCAAAATAAATAAGGGTGCCCGCGAGTGTTAATCCCTAGACACCCGGCTCAAAACCCGAATGGTATACGTTCGCCTTGGCTATGCCGAGCCAACCGAACGGGGAAGTCACTCCCAATAGATCTATTTATAAAAACCGGCTTCCCATCAGGAATTAACGGCAGATGATAGTTGGCACAAAATGGGATTCAGCAAACTTAGGTTTCTGCATACTAGTGTGATCTTAAAAGCAACTTCAATTTTGGTCCATGAAAACAGTTTTGCATGTTTCTCACCCCAAGCTTATAAAACCAAAAATCGTATAAAAATATAGGGCTATAAACTCACCTTTCAAATACAGCAATTCAGCAATCAATCAAAATAATGCAACCGCGCCGATCAGCACCCTAAATTTGTACGGTAAGTCTTAGCAAAACGTTTGTGTCTCAAGTGTCTTTATTTCATTTGAAAAGTTTTACGTTTGACCTGTGCTCGTGTATTTCTTGCTTGCTGTGTGGTAAAGTATATTTCGAAACAATTTATTTTCATAACTCTTTGGGGGTAGCTCATGGTGAAAGTGCATGGTGGGAATACGTAACGGAACATCCGTGCTAGTATTCGCGATTTAATGTGCATGTGTTATATATATATATATATATATATATATATATATATATATATATATATATATATATATATATATATATATATATATATATATATATATGTACTTTATAAATTTTTTTCTCATACATTGAATTATGAAGATCGATTGAATACGTTTTTGAAGAATGGTTAATAAAATATATATATATATATATATATATATATATATATATATATATATATATATATATATATATATATATATATATGTACTTTATAAATTTTTTTCTCATACATTGAATTATGAAGATCGATTGAATACGTTTTTGAAGAATGGTTAATAAAATATAGTTAGCGAAAAATCATTGTGTTTGAAAACATCGTTTATTGTAAGAAAACATGTTTTGTTAAGTAATTCCATAAAGTTTTCTTAAGTTAAGCGTTTTCACAAAATATTCTAAGTGTTGGATTTTTTATAAAATTTGGGCATGACCCATTCGTTTATACAACGTTTCCGTTTTTCTCACGTTTTGCAAACTTTACTCAAATACTTCGCTAACTATTTATAAGTGCAAAATACTTCTAGTGACATATATGTCAAGTGTCGTGAATATATCTTCGTCGTTATATTATTCGTTATCTTCACTTTTAAATATTTTCACTTGATTTCGACACAAAGTCAATATTTCTTCAAAAGTCAACAAAAGGTCAATCTCAATATTATTTTAGTAAAAATGTCAATTTTTACCCTTACGGAGACTAAGCGTCTCAAAACAAGTCCAAAAATAGTTATCGTTATATTTCTCGTTTCATTAAACATTATTAACTTCGGCGGGTCGGAAAATATTCCAAAAATCAAATTTATCATTTTTATAGCTCATTGGGCCGAAAACAATCTAAAAAGCCCAATAACTCATTTTTAGTCCAAAACACATTTTTAGTTATAACGTATATATCAACACGTTACTAAAATTCATTTTACTCGCTCAACGGGTTCGTTTGGTCAAAAAGTCAAACTTTCAAAAATACTTATGGGCTTCGGCCCAACAGTAATTTTGTGGGCTTTTTGGCCCAAAAATCCATTTGGTCCAATTTGTATTTATTTGTTACTTATTAGCGATTATTAGTTACCGAATACACTTTTTACTTATCAATAAGTTCTTATAATTAAGCCCTTTAGTCAAAAGTTAAAATTTAACCCATATATTGCATCTCAACTTATTTGCACCTTTTTAATAATTATTTTTAGTAACTTATAACTTATTAAATATGCCAAACTAAATAAGCACTTCACTATATTTTTCCACCTTTTTACCATTTGAGCCAAAATTTTATGTTTTTCAAAACCCCAATAATCTCATATTTTATTTATAGGCCGAACACTATATGTGCTCAAAAATTCAATATAGTGCTTAAATTAGTGTAAAAACCATAGCTAATGTTTGTATCCTCAAACTAGCATCATATGTAACAAGATTTACCACACAAGCAAGAAATCTACAAACTAACTCATATTCAACCAAAAATGTCGAGCACTACATTTAAAAGATCAAACCTTAACTTAAATCATATTATCAAAACATATACATTTAACACTTTTAAACATCATTATACACCAAATGAACAAGAGATTAACAAGATTAGAAAAGTTTTATGAATTCTTACAACTCTTGTGGATTTAACGTGGGATAGGAGGCCAAGAATACCCAAAGCTTCACCAAATTTACCCAAACCAAGCTCCAAATTACCCAAAAACCTTAAATATCAATCTTGAACTTTAGAGAAAATTTTTGGATGATCAATGAAGTGTGTGTGTGTCGTATGGTGTGGATGGTGTGAATAAGAAGTTCGATCTAGGTAAGTGTTGGTGATAAGAATGGAAATCTTAATTTGTGTTGCACCCAAAATGGCAAAAATGGATTACATTAGGATAATATGTAAACTTTTGGCTTTTAGTGGTGGAGGATACCATGTGGCCGGTTTTGGTGTGTATTAGGGGAGGGTAAATTTTAGTTTTTACTCCGCGTTGGTGTATCGTGTGTCGCTTTGAGCTTAAATGTTACCGTAAAGTCCCGGTTTGACGTTTTTGGACACGATTATGTAAAATAAAGTTTTAACCATGTTTTCGTCAGAAATATAATAAAATGTCATTACTAACTCAAAAATATATTTATTTGACTATTACCATGTGTACTGTGCTGTCGGTACGCGCGTGCGGTTATTTTTCAGCAAAATGCGAGAAAGCTCTCAGTAAATTATAATACTTGTCAGTAACTATCAGAAATGTAATAATTTAACTTTACTGACAAAAATATACTTTTTCTGCAGTGACTGTTAGCTACAGTATGCTGGGACAGCTCCCAAAAATGCTTAAAAATACTCAGAAACATGCAAATGCGCATAGAAATGCTTAGCTTAAAAATAATTAATACTCATATAATATTAATTAACAACGTGAAAATTACCATTTGTCACAGTATTTCCGTTTTAATTTAAGCCCGAAACAAACACACTCCCATACGTTTAAACACATTAGAGCATTCACATACCCATGTCGACACACTCACTCTCTTATAGCTTTTTCGAAGCAACAAAGCCCAAAGAGCCAACTTATTATCCAGCCCAAAACACGACCCTTTCGACTCTATTTTCATTTAATTTGTACAACAATTCAAGACACTACAACTCACATACATGTATGCAACTTCATGTATATACACACTCAAACTCGACATTCTTTTTGTGGACAAAACAAAACCCATACGAACCATATTTTAAACCAAACCATTGATTCACCCACGTCCCTTTTTAGAACAGTTTGCACACAATTCTTTTACCCCATGCGACTCACTAAAATTTACATGCAAACCCACTATTCAACCGCAACTTAGCGAGATAATAACATGAAATAGTAAAACTCAAACAGACTTAACCTTCGACTCTTTTCGACCCGACACTCACACGTTATATCATGGAAATCACACAGGTTTTATAACTCAATGCGCATGCATGTTTCCATTCTCTTATCTCATGTATTTTGTATCCAGCTCTTAAGGTCTAAAATAAGGGATTTTATTATGCTATAAATGGCCATGTCAAAGGCGTAAATAGAAACATATTTGAATGATCCAAAACAGAAACCAAGATTGACATGAATTGTATAACTATTGTTGCATGCAAACTATTGTTGTAGCATGACAATTATCTCATTTGTATATCCATTTTAATGACCACACAATCCTTTTAGATTAAATTCCAATGTTCATAAGTACGCATGTATTTACTTCATATGTCGAAATCAGAGAAACATAAGGACGATGAGTAAGAGTAGCTTGGCCGGATTTAGGAACGAAACAAAGACAAAACTCAAGAATCAGAAGGCAAAACCTTATTCGAACCAAACCCCATTATTCCCGATCACACCCAAAGCACAATATTAAGATCACTACGTTCATTTTACGAGTTTTAATATATATATATATATATATATATATATACACGTCGCATGAACATGCATGAAACAAAAGAAGTCAATTACCTTAGGAACGATATCGAAACGGACAAAGAGACGAATCAAAGAACCAAACACCAAGATCCCTTTTTGAATCAAAAACCACACCCACGATCACCACCTTGCTAAACCTCCCTCGCGCCTCTTGATTTCTCGGTTGAAATTAACATCCGACTAGTGTTGAGTTATAGGGTTTATTGTGTGTGAATGAGAGGTGATATGCTCGGTGGGATAATGAAAAAATGAGGGAGATATAAGGAAGATAGTAGCCGAGTCTATAGGATCAGTTGGATGACCATTTCTCTTTTTTCAAACTTTTCAAAAATATCTGGTCTATTATCATTACTCCACTCAATTCGTGTAACATAAATATACAGATATATATTTGGTCCAATAACTTTTAAACGTACGATCTCTAGTCTAGGTCATAGTTTATGTTGTTTTCTAAAATAACCTAGTTGATAGATTAGGTTCAAAATGATTTAATAGCGTGTGATATAATTGTTTAGCATATCATAATGTCGAATTTTTTTATATATATTAGATCGTGGGTTTTTGTATTTTATAGTCCTAAGATTATAGCTTATATTTATTTAGGTTGTATTTGAGTTCAAAAGTTCAAGTTAGTAACGGATTCTAGGAATCAACATTTTAGGTTATTATAATTCTTCCCCTCTAAAAGAAAAATTTCGTCCTCGAAATTTGAAATAGGAAAATCAAACGAATACGTACCGAATCACGAAAAGAAATGTGGATAGCTAGCTCGCATTGATTCTTCGGTTTCCCAAGTAGCCTCGCTCTCAGGATGATTTCTCCAAAGAATCTTAACGAACGGAATGGTTTTGTTTCTCATGACCCGATCCTGACGCTCCAAAATAGCCTCAGGCTCCTCAATATAAGACAAATCTTCTCGAATTTGATCCCAAGGATAAGTAACAACATGGAGCGGATGATAATTATATCCCCTCAGAAGAGATACATGGAACACATTATGCACATGAGCAAGTTGCGAAGGAAGCGCCAAACGATAAGAAACTTCACCAACTCGGTCTAAAATCTCAAAAGGACCAATAAATCGTGGACTAAGTTTCCCTTTCATACCAAAACGCTTAACACCACGAAATGGAGAAACCTTAAGAAAAACATGATCACCCGGGCTAAATTCCAACGCATGACGATGACGATCAGCATAACTTTTCTGTCGAGCTCTAGCCTCCCTGAGTTTCTCCTTAGCAACGGCGACCTTCTCATTAGTTACCTCAATTAGCTCGGGACCTTCAATGAGTCGCTCACCAACCTCATTCCAACAGATAGGAGCCCTACACTTCCGCCCATACAATAGCTCGAAAGGAGCCCCTTTAATACTGGCATGCCAACTGTTGTTGTAGGCAAACTCAACCAAACATAGATAATCATCCCAATGTCCCGACCATTCTAGAGCACACGATCTCAACAATACTTCCAGAGTCTGAATGGTGCGTTCCGACTGCCCGTCGGTCTGAGGATGAAATGCCGTACTAAACTTAAGCCGAGTACCCCAATCCTTGTGCAAACCTTTCCAAAAACGTGAGGTAAAACGTGGATCTCGATCAGATATAATGGCTATCGGAGTGCCATGCAAATGAACAATCTCCTGCTGTAAAATTTGTGCCAACATACCACCCGAATAGTCCTTTCGAATATGGCAGAAAATGAGCGGATTTAGTCAGACGATCGACAACAACCCAAATGGCGTCATGCTTCTTCTGTGTGCGAGGTAAACCCGTAACAAAATCTATGGAAATCTGTTCCCACTTCCAAGTAGGAATCTCTAGAGGTTGCAGAAGACCACTTGCACGCTGATGTTCTATCTTAACCTGCTGATAGGTCTTACACTTAGCCACAACCATCGCCACATCCTGCTTCATACCATTCCACCAGAAGTGCTGCTTCAAATCTCTATACATCTTTGTAGAGCCCAGATGAATAGTGAAAGGAGAACTGTGTGCCTCGGATAACACAACTTCATGAATAGAAGGATCATTAGGAGCACACAACCGATCCCCATACCATACAATCCCGTCTTCGTCAACATGAAACTCCGGCTGCTTTCCTTCTTCCACATTCTGAACGATAGACCATAACTCACCATCGGCTTTCTGAGCTTCTTTAATTCGCAACATAAGATTAGATTCTACCTTCAGACTAGCCCAATACCCATCATATCCACGAATAAAAAATTCAACCTCCATGAGTTCTAAGTCATTGAGTATCCTAGGCTCGATCTTAAGACTAGCAATCATCCCTGACTTCATACTAAGAGAATCAGCTACAACATTCGCCTTACCCGGATGATACTGAATATTAGCATCATAGTCCTTCAAAAGTTCTAACCAACGCCGCTGGCTCATGTTTAACTCCTTCTGGGTGAAGATATACTTGAGGCTCTTGTGATCAGTGAAAATGTCACACGTCTCACCATATAAGTAATGTCTCCAAATTTTGAGTGCAAAGACCATAGCTGCTAGCTCCAAATCATGAGTTGGATAATTCTCTTCATACGGCTTCAACTGTCTGGATGCGTAGGCGATAACCTTCCCATGCTGCATAAGAACACATCCTAAACCTTTCTTTGAAGCATCACTGTAAATCTGAAAACCACTGGTACCTGACGAAAGAGTAAGAATAGGCGCAGAAACTAGTCTCTTCTTTAACTCTTCAAAACTTTTCTCCCGTTCATCAGTCCAAACAAACTTCTCACCTTTCCGCATTAGTTTCGTCAACGGCAATGCTAAACGTGAGAATCCCTCAACAAATCTCCGATAGTAGCCAGCAAGCCCCAAGAAACTCCTAACTTCTGTCACATTCGTAGGTCTTGGCCACTTGGTGATCGCCTCAACCTTAGCCGGATCCATCTTAATCCCATCAGCTGATACAACATGCCCCAAAAATGCCACTTGCTCTAACCAGAATTCACATTTAGATATGCAACTTCTTATGACGCAGGATTTCCAATACAATACGAAGATGCTCCTCATGTTCTTTCTTCGTCTTAGAATAAATCAGAATGTCATCGATAAACACAATGACGAATTTATCAAGATATTCTTGGAATACACGATTCATCATATCCATGAAAACAGCTGGAGCATTTGTAAGACCAAATGGCATAACCAGGAACTCGTAATGACCATAACGAGTACGGAAGGCGATCTTAGGAACATCCTGTTCCTTCACACGCAGCTGGTGATATCCGAATCTCAGATCAATTTTAGAAAAGAATTTAGCTCCTTGAAGCTGATCAAATAAATCGTCAATACTAGGAAGCGGATAACGGTTTCTGACAGTGATATGGTTCAGTTCACGGTAATCGATACATAACCTCATACTCCCGTCTTTCTTCTTTACAAATAGAACTGGAGCACCCCACGGAGATACACTAGGATGAATGAAACCACGCTCTAAGAGTTCCTGAAGTTGCTCCTTCAGTTCCTTCAGTTTAACTGGGGCCATACGATATGGAGCTTTGGAGATGGGTTCTGCACTCGGAATCAAATCAATGCTAAATTCAACTTCCCGTGCAGGAGGCATACCCGGAATTTCATCAGGAAACACATTAGGAAAATCACAAACTACTGGGTGGCTCTCGATACTAGGACCATCTAACGAAGTGTCTTTAATTGAATCCAAGAATCCTTCACAACCATGTGAAAGTAGTGAACGAGCTTTCATAGCTGAGATAATCTTAACAGACTTACCGGGTTAGGAACCTTGGTAAACAAATTCAGGAGCATTTAGATCACCAAATATAACTCGTCTGGCATGACAGTCGATAGTTTCCCGATGCTCGAACAACCAGTCCAAGCCCAGAATAATATCAAAATCATTCATGTCCAAAGGAAGCAAATTGGCAGAACGGATTTTATCAGCAAAACATAGAGGACAGTTCAGAAATTCGTGATCTATAATCACATGGTTCTTCTTAGGGGTCGAAATAGATAAAACATAGTTTAATGGTGTTGCGGTCATATTAAGATATTTGGCAAATGAAACAGAAATCATCGAATGTGTAGCCCCCGTATCAAACAAAATAAATACTGTACGATCATGCAAACAGAGAGTGCCCGTAACGATACCTGAGGCACTAGCCGCCTGGTCTCTGGTCAAGCAGTATACCCGACCCCTGGTAGCTGGCTGATGATCATTTCCCCTGTTGTTGTTACTACCAGCCTTGGGACAGTCCCTAGCCATGTGTCCCGTTTGTCCGCAAATAAAACAAGCACCAGAAGCCCGATGACACCTACCAGAATGCAACTTCCCACACGTACTGCAAAGAGGAGGAGGAACATAATCCCTTTGACCAGAAGAAGCCAAAGTGCGGTTACTCTGTTGACCACGGTGCTGCTGGTCCCGGTGTTGCTGATCACGATGCTGTTGGTCGCGTCCCGACCTTTGGTTACTGTGGCCATACCTGTCATTTCCCCTTCTATCATACCCATGCTGATCATTACCCCTAGAATCATATCCTCGCTGGTTGTTCCCTTGAGCTGGTCGAACATGATCACCATCCCTATACCTCTTCACACCCTGTCTAACTCTCTCTTGCATAATCTCAATATTACGAACTGCATTGGCCACCTGTGCTACGTCCTCGAACTGAATGTTCACTATCCCATCTAGAAGGTCGTTCTGGAGAGCCCACTTGAACTTATTTGCTTGCTCCTCCTGGGTTCCCGCTTTAGCTCCTAAGAATCCCGCCAGACGCAGAAACCTCTTCATAAACTCTATGCTCGTCTCCCTCTCAAACTGGAAAATAGAATGGCACTCCCTTTCAAACTTTTCTTTCTCTGATATCTGGAAATACTGTAGATAGAAAGTGTCACAAAAATCGTTCCATGACAGAGCCGCCACAAAGTCATCTCCTCCCTTCGCCTGTTTGTAAGCTTTACACCAGCAGAGGGCATCTCCCTCAAATTTATAGCTAGCCAGCCTAGCTTTAAACACATCATCACAGCCCAAGACCTCGAATATCTTTTCCATATGAGCAATCCAATTTTCTGCATCCACAGGAGCATTTGCAAAACTGAAAGAACGAGGCTTTTGTTTACAAAACCTTTCCAACCACGTATGAATGGTCACTGGTGTAGCACCAGCACAAGAACCACCACTTCCACTACCACTGGCCGTATTATGATGGATCTCAGTCGCGATCCGTTCGATAAGGCCCGGAATCAGTGCTTTTACAATCCGCTGAACTGCAGCAGCAAATGCAGGGTTGGCACTGAAATCTTCGTTATGAAGAGTGTTCACCATCTGAAAGGTCATAACCGAATTAGCGAAGACAAAACGAAGTTAAGGAGCACAATATGAAGGAAAGATCGTGTCAAAGCGAAACCTAATGTCTACCCAATCCTCACCGGTCAAAACCTAAGTCCTATAGAAAAAACCTAAGGGTCCAGATTTTCACAGGCCATAACTTATGAGCTACAAGTCGCAGCCTGGGTTCTGATACCATAATTGTAACACCCCAACCCGACCTTGGTTAAGATGCCACATTATGGTGTCTATCAGAACGTACAAAATAAATGCAAGCGGAAGACTTCATAATAAAGCTAAGTCAAGAACATCATGACTTACAAAATACAAGCTCCCAAAAGTCTAAACAATATCAAATGAAAGGAAATGAGATAATATACAACATAAGTCTAAATCATATCCAAAACAATGGGGAATCTAATAAGGTAGGTCTTCTACTCCTACTCACATCACTCTTGCCCAGCATCCCGCTTATTACCTGCCGCATGGAAAAGAAAACGTGGCTGAGCTTAAAAAGCCCAGTGAACAGATATATATATATATACAAAGCAGAAAGGTGCATAACTAAACGAGTATGAATCAAATGGATCAAATGCATAAATGCCATGAGTCAGAATATCATAAAGAATCAAAGAGTCAGCTAAGAACGGCAACGAACGCGTCTAAACGAGCCACTCGAATAGAACAAAGAAACATATAGGATAGCCACGAGCCTGTCTAAACGAGCCACTCGAATAGACCACATAATCACATATACAAATCATATCAAATCATAAGTGTACGGAGAGGGGAGGCCTCTAAGTACCAAATAGTGAGTGGGGTGTAGGGCACACACAAGCCAGTCACCAAACATATCATAATCATAACAAATCATATCAAATTACATATGCCTAGGATGCATCCATACGCCCCCCACAAAACAAATCATATATGTACCCTGTACTGGGTAGATATACACATATATCATAATGGCCAAGTGATCACATATCATATCATATCATATCAAATGGGGACGTCGTGGATCAATCACACCTCCATAGAAAGTGTCATGCCATTGGTGCCTCAATGACATGGCCATGGTACCTCCATGGCTAGTTAGCTCAGGCGACTAAACAGAATAAATCATATCATGTCATAGAATCATATCAAAAGGAATCATAGCAATGGCTCATATCAACTGAATCATAACAAAGGATCACATAAATGGAATCATAGCAAAGCTCATATCAAAAGGGATCATAGCAAAGGATCATAGCAAAGGATCATAGCATAGGATCATATCATATCAAAGCAACGAATCAAAGTCAAGGATCAAGAGTTA
The DNA here is from genome assembly GCA_021014915.2 of Artemisia tridentata subsp. tridentata. Taxonomy (NCBI): domain Eukaryota; kingdom Viridiplantae; phylum Streptophyta; class Magnoliopsida; order Asterales; family Asteraceae; genus Artemisia; species Artemisia tridentata. The sequence continues at coordinate 208,113,393 of CP139502.1, forward strand.
TGAGAAAAGACACCCTTAATGAGAAAGGGTAGAATATCTGTACCTTATGCAAAGCAAACCAACAAAATAAGAAAGCACACCGAAACAGGGATCACTCCTTCTTCACCGAACCTATACAAATTAATGACCACGTACCACTTATAAGCTCATTTCACAAGTTTACTGCTTATAGTTCTTTAAGTTTCACATTTGTTGTTTCTTTCTATTTTTAGAAACTTCCCATTTTTAGTAACTTTCTATTTTTAACAACTTTCTATTTTTAGAAAGTTTCCCGATTTGGTAACTTTGATAAATCATGTTTGCTATTGATAATTAGGTAGAGAAAAAGGTTAATAATGACAATTATCATAGTTTAGGGTTTAATATGTAACTTAACATAGTTTAGGGTTAAATGTGTAAATTATTAAAGTTTAGGGTTTATTTACGTCAAATGTTTAAGCTTAGGGTCTATATTATAAATTAATTTCATAACGACCAATTTAGGACTTAGCCGATTTTATAAGCCACATTAAACGTATTTCCGATTTAGTTTAAGCACGAAACAAACACACTCCCATATGTTTACACACATTCGAACATTCACATACCCATGTCGACACACTCACTCTCTTATAGCTTTTTCGAAACAACAAAGCCCAACGACCCAACTTATTATCCAGCCCAAAACACGACCCTTTCGACTCTATTTTCATTTAATTTGTACAACAATTCAAGACACTACAACTCACATACATGCATGCAACTTCATGTATATACACACTCACACTCGACATTCTTTTAGTGGACAAAACAAAACCCATACGAACCATATTTTAAACCAAACCATTGATTCACCCACGTCCCTTTTTAAAACAGTTTGCACACAATTCTTTTACCCCATGCGGCTCACTAAAATTTACATGCAAACCCACGATTCAACCACAACTTAGCGAGATAATAACATGAAATAGTAAAACTCAAACAGACTTAACCTTCTACTCTTTTCGACCCGACACTCACACGTTATATCATGGCTATCACACAGGTTTTATAACTCAATGCGCATTCATGTTTCCATTCTCTTATCTCATGTATTTTGTATCCAGCTCTTAAGGTCTAAAATAAGGGATTTTATTATGGTTTAAATGGCCATGTTAAAGGCGTAAATACAAACATATTTGAATGATCCAAAACAGAAACCAAGATTGACATGAATTGTATAACTATTGTTGCATGCAAACTATTGTTGTAGCATGACAATTATCTCATTTGTATATCCATTTTAATGACCACACAATCCTTTTAGATTAAATTCCAATGTTCATAAGTCGCATGTATTTACTTCATATGTCGAAATCAGAGAAACATAAGGACGATGAGTAAGAGTAGCTTGGCCGGATTTAGGAACGAAACAAAGACAAAACTCAAGAATCAGAAGGCAAAACCTTATTCGAACCAAACCCCACTACTCACGGTCACACCCAAAGCACAATATTAAGATCACTACGTTCATTTTACGAGTTTTAAAGCCGAATATGTGTATTTATATATATATATATATATATATATATATATATATATATATAATATATATATATATATATATATATATATATATACACTACATATATATATATATATACATATACATATACATACATATACATATACATACATATATATATACATATATATATATATATATATATTATATATATATTATATATATATATATATATATAATACATATACATATATATATATATATATATATATACATATACATATATATATATATATATATATATACATATACATATATATATATATATACATATACATATATATATATATATATATATATATATATATATATATATATATATATATACGTCGCATGAACATGCATGAAACAAAAGAAGTCGATTACCTTAGGAACGATATCGAAACGGACCAAGAGACTTATCAAAGAACCAAATACCAAGACCCCTTTTCGAATCAAAAACCACACCCACGATCACCACCTTGCTAAACCTCCCTCGCGCCTCTTGATTTCTCGGGTGAAATAAACAGCCGACTAGTGTTGAGTTATAGGGTTTTTTGTGTGTGAATGAGAGGTGATATGCTGGGTGGGATAATGAGAAAATAAGGGAGATATAAGGAAGATAGTAGCCGAGTCTATAGGATCAGTTGGATGACCATTTCTCTTTTTTTCAAAATTTGCAAAAATATCTGGTCTATCATTACTCCACTCAATTTGTGTAACATAAGTATACAGATATATATTTGGTCCAATAACTTTTAAACGTACGATGTCTAGTCTAGGTCATAGTTTATGTTGTTTTCTAAAATAACCTAGTTGATAGATTAGGTTCAAAATGATATAATAGCGTGTGATATAATTGTTTAGTATATCATAATGTCGAAAAATTTTATATATATTAGATCATGGGTTTTTGTATTTTATAGTCCTTAGATTATAGCTTATATTTATTTAGGTTGTATTTGAGTTCAAAAGTTCAAGTTAGTAACGAACACGTCTAAACGACCCACTCGAATAGATCAAATCATAAGTGTATGGAGAGAGGGGAGGCCTTTAAGTACCAAATAGTGAGTGGGGTGTAGGGCACACACAAGGTAGTCACCAAACATATCATAATAATAACAAATCATATCAAATCACATATGCCTAGGATGCATCCATACGCCCCCCCCCCCCCAACAAAACTAATCATATATGTACCCTGTATTGGACAGATATACACATATATCATAATGGCCAAGTGATCACATAACATATCATATCATATCATATCAAATGGGGACGTCGTGGATCAATCACACCTCCATAGAAAATGTCATGCCATTGGTGCCTCAATGACATGGCCATGGTACCTCCATGACTAGTTAGCTCGGGCGACTAAACAGAATAAATCATATCATGTCATAGACTCATATCAAAGGGAATCATAGCAATGGCTCATATCAACTGAATCATAACAAAGGATCACATAAATGGAATCATAGCAAAGCTCATATCAAAAGGGATCATAGCAAAGGATCATAGCATAGGCTCATATCATATCAAAGCAACGAATCAAAGTCAAGGATCAAGAGTCATGAGAAAAGACACCCTTACTGAGAAAGGGTAGAATATTTGTACCTTATGCAAAGCAAACCAACAAAATAAGAAAGCACACCGAAACAGGGATCACTCCTTCTTCACCGAACCTATACAAATTAATGACCACATATCACTTATAAGCTCATTTCACAAGTTTACTGCTTATAGTTCTTTAAGTTTCACATTTGTGGTTTCTTTCTATTTTTAGAAACTTTCCATTTTTAGTAACTTTCTATTTTTAGCAACTTTCTCTTTTTAGAAAGTTTCCCGATTTGGTAACTTTGATAAAGCCGAATATGTGTGTATATATATATATATATAATATATATATATATATATATAGTGAGACTTTCTTGCGAGAACCATCTTATCTGTGAGAACTGACAAAACCACCAAAAACATACATGCACGCCTTCAATAATTGTATTTTTGCACATATGTTCTAAAAATAACATATATGTTTTAAAAAAAACATGCTTGTTCTAAATAATTTGATAAGAAATTGGAAATACAAAATTTTTCTTTGAAGGTGTGCATGTATGTTCTTATAAGGCGTGCAATGATAATATTACGGCCGTGTGTAAGGTTTTTTTTTAAAAAGAGGATGAGTTCATGATGATATTGAAGAACATAGGTGGATACTTACGATTATTGATGATTTACATGTATTTTTATTTTATTTTAAAAGGCGTGCATGTATGTTTTTGGTGGTTCTGTCAGTTCTCGCAGATAAGATGGTTCTCGCAAGAAAGTCTCCCTATATATATATATATATATATATATATATATATATATATATATATATATACCTTAGGAACGATATCGAAACGGACCAAGAGACGAATCAATGAACCAAATACCAAGACCACTTTTCGAATCAAAAACCACACCCATGATCACCACCTTGCTAAACCTCCCTCGCGCCTCTTGATTTCTCGGGTGAAATAAACAGCCGACTAGTGTTGAGTTATAGGGTTTTTTGTGTGTGAATGAGAGGTGATATGCTGGGTGGGATAATGAGAAAATAAGGGAGATGTAAGGAAGATAGTAGCTGAGTCTATAGGATCAGTTGGATGACCATTTCTCTTTTTTCAAAATTTTCAAAAATATCTGGTCTATCATTACTCCACTCAATTCGTGTAACATAAGTATACAGATATATATTTGGTCCAATAACTTTTAAACATACGATGTCTAGTCTAGGTCATAGTTTATGTTGTTTTCTAAAATAACCTAGTTGATATAGATTAAGATCAAAATGATATAATAGCATGTGATATAACTGTTTAGTATATCATAATGTCGAAATTTTTTATATATATTAGATCATGGGTTTTTGTATTTTATAGTCCTTAGATTATAGCTTATATTTATTTAGGTTGTATTTGAGTTCAAAAGTTCAAGTTAGTAACGGATTCTAGGAATCAACATTTTAGGTTATTATATATTGGGATACTTAATCCTTAATGTTTTCAAACTATGTGGTTTTGTACATAAATTGGATTTGTACTGGTAGGTTGTCAATTAGTACTGGTATTGTAAAGTTTGTACTGTTAGTACAAAGTTTGGACTGTTTGGTTCATACTGTTAGTCATATGTTCATACTATTATAAGGCAATTGCTTTGCACTTTGTTTTCTTGGTTTTGGACTAACAATTGCAGGTATGGAGATTAAGCACAAAGGATTTACAAGTGCATTGTGTGAGCAAAAGTTGGTAGTTCAAGTTTCTGACATAATAGGTTAATGATGGACAGAGTTTGGGAATTCATTAACAAAGGTTTATACCTAAGTTAATCAATTCTTTAAAACTTCTTTCTTGAGACCTGATTATGAGATTTCATATTGAATTGATGGCTTAGTTAGTTAGACAGTAACTGACTTAACTCACTTTCTATCATTTTATACTTTTATTAGTATCATGAGTTAGCCTAAGGACATCTGATGGAAAGAACAGCGAGCAAACGTGAATCTAACACTTGTGTTAGAGGCAATAACTGCCACGAGCTGGAAACCCTGTCAAGAAAGCCATTTGAATGGGTTTATCTGATCACAGACAGTTATTTTATAAATGAAAACATTGGTTCTCACACAACCAGAGGTTGCTTTAAACCGAGATCTTGATTAAGTGTCTGTCTTTACACTTAATCCCTTCAAAAAGGTTGTTAGTAGTATGGTTTTTCATTAAAATCAAGTTCATACTGCTGAGTCAAAATTTTTTCTCAAAAGTTTGTACTGCCAGGCTTAAAGTTAGTACTGGTAGGCTAAGTTTGTACTACTAAATAGACATTAGTACTGGTGCGAACTAACAGCTTTTTGAAAATAGCCGTTGAGGGTTAGTTAAGATATTTACTGATGATTTCCTTGTTTTACGGGTTTCCTTTTTGGATATTTTTACCTTTATAATATTTTATTACCCTTATCTTCGATTAAAAATTATCTTTTAATCAAAGTCGGTCCAATTGAAACCTTAACAAGCCACTCATCATCTCTTATCTCAATTAACTTTCTTCTTCTACTTTTTACCCTAAATTTTCACTATTCCCACCAGTCAAATCATCTTTTTACTAAAAAATAAAATGGCTACTTTATCCTTTGTTGAACGACACAATCAAGTAGCTTATTTGGAAAAAGCAGAGGATGAACCTACTTTTCATCAGATAGTGGATTTCTTAAACAACACTTACATAAGGTATTCTTTACTTTTAAATCCCACTATCTATGTTACTCACATCAAACAGTTTTGGCACACTGCTAGTGTCAAAACCTTTGAAAATGGTGACAAAGAGATTATTGCTAAAGTGGATGGCAAATCCATCACTATTACTGAATCATCCCTCAGAAGGCATCTTCATCTGAGTGATGACAATGGTATTAGTGCTATGCCAAACACATAAATTTTTGAAAACCTATCCAGGATGGGGTATAACACTGACTCACATGCTTTAACCTTTCAAAAGAGTCGTTTTACCCCTCAATGGAGATTTTTCATTCACACCATCCTTCACTGTCTTAGCCCAAAGAAAACCTCATGGGAACAGTTCAGTAGTAATATTGCTACTGCTCTCATTTGCTTGGCTACTGATAGAGTTTTCAATTTTTCAAAACTTATTTTTGAAGGTATGGTGAAGAATGTTGATAGTAAATCAAAATTTTTGATGTACCCAAGGTTCATCCAATCTATTTTGAACAAACATCAACTGCTTCCACACAAAACAGTTTATCCACCCTCAAAGCTTACTCAAAAACTTTTTAGCAATTTGAAAATAGCTTTAAGGGGTTATGGTGGGGAAGCAGTACCACTTTTTGATACTATGCTACAACATCAGGGTGAAGGAGCAACAATCTCAGTTGCCTCCCATCACACACCCACAACATCAGAAAGTTCATCCTCACAACCATCTTCATCAACCCATAGGACTTCATCCAGACAGGACTCTGATGTTCCTCAGCACAGAGTTCCTACTCCCACACATGTACCAGATGAGGCTGACAATGTCAGAATGGAACGGGCTACTTCTAGTCACTCTGGCTTAGTAGCTGAGCAGGACAGAAGCAACATCAATAAGACCCAATCCATGGCAACACCAGCAGTACCTAGTACTTCTGGTGGAATCCCTAGCCACATGGAAACTCAGAGTGGCTCAGAAACCTATCATATGATGGATTATGAGTCTATGCCCCATGATTCACCTCTCCCAGGAGGTAACACACCTGGAAGTGATGAGGGCAGTCTGAAACTAAAGGAATTGATGAAAACTTGTACCATATTGTCTAAGAAGGTGAACTCTTTGGAAGCTGAGCTCAAAAGTCACAAGAAGAACTTTGCACTTATCTACACAAAGTTGGTTCTAAGGATAAAGAAATTAGAGTAAACAGTCAAGAAATCCAAAGGGAAAAGATCAGTTAAGATGGTGGTTTCTACAAGTTCTTCCGGTTCAAGTTCAGATGATGGTGAGGGATCTTCCAAACAGGAGGGGAAGATTGCCCAAATTGACCAAGATCCAGATGTTTCTTTGGTGCAAGAAAAGTATGAGACTCAGGGGAGGCAAGCAGAACAGTTAGATGAAGGTACTGGTACTTTTGCTGAAGGTACTGCTGGGACAGAGCAAGGTACTGCTAGTGTTGAAGGTAATGTTAGTCTTCAGAGTTTGATTGATGCTGGTTATCAAGGTACTGCAAGTGCAATTTATTCAAGGAAAACCAAGGGTGTCAAGAGCAGATAAGGGCAAGGCTATCATGGCAGAGCAAGAACCTTCTCCTAAAAAGTTTTTCAAGAAGGAACAAGTTCAGTTAGCACTAGATGAAGAATTAGCCCAAAAGTTTCATGAAGAAGAATTGGACAGAATTGCTGAAGAAGAAAGACTAGCTGAGGAAGAAAGGGTGACTGCTTTTATGATTGAAAGAAAATTTCAAACAGAAGAGGAAGAGAGAGCTGCTCAGATCCTTGCTGATAAGAAGATGGATGAAGAGTTACAAGCTGATGAAAGAGCATAGTACACTCCAGAAGAACAAAATGATGCTATTTCTGACTTATTGCAAGAGCTCAGAAGGAAGCAGAGCAAGAAAAAGGCATATAAGAAGAAAATTCCTTCAAGGAGTGAGCAATTAAGTTATATGAGGAGCTACTTGAAAAATCAAGATTACTGGAAGGAAAGCTATTTCAAAGGGATGTCTAATGAAGCAATTGAAAAGGCATACTTTGAAGCTCATGCAAGAATTCACAAGCCTATTGATCCAAGGGTTTAATTGAAACTGAGTCCAGTAAAGGTGTGAAAAGAAGAGCAGAATTGTTGGAATCTGAGGGATTCAAGAAGCAAAAAGTTGAAGGAGAAAAACAGGATGAACAAGAACAAGAGCAGACAGAGCAGGATCAATAGAGTGAGGAAAAAGAAGCAGCTGATCTACAACAAATGATTGCAATTGTAGACAATGATGATGATACATTTGTTGATGATGTTACTTTGAAGACTAAAGCACCTATCATTGATTGGAAGACTGGTTATAATGGAAAAACTCCTTGGTGGGAGATAATCAGAGCTGGTGGAGAGTCTAAAAGGTTTGTAACATTTCATAAAATGCTCAGAAATTTTGATAGAGAAGAATTGAAGACCTTATGGGCATTAGTCAAGAACAAATATGGAGATTCAAGGCCAGAAAATGTTTTGGATACAGTTCTTTGAGGAGACTTGAAGATTATGTTTGAAGTCAATCATGAAGATAGAGTTTGGCATGATCAGTACAAAAGTAAAGTTATCCTCTGGAAACTTTTTCAATCTTGTGGAGTTCACACTGTAATGATGAGAGGAGTTGAAATCCACATGCTAGTAGAAAAAGACTATCCTCTGGCAAAGAGTACACTTGATGGTATGCTTAATGGACCTATTAAACTTCAGACTGAATGTTGGAGTGAAATGGTATATCAGCTTCTCAAGAAAATGGAGAAACAACTTTATGGGGCTGATTACAAGAAAATGAGAAAATAAGTGTTTGGAAGATCCTCACAATCCTCATTTAATTCAGAAGAAACTTGATGATTTGAGATAAATCACAAGTTTAGGGGAGGATTGTTGGGAATTAAATGTTCTAAAGTTAGTACTGATGAGAGAAATACACTAACAGTACAAAGTGCTAGTGTATATATGAAGACTGCTGGTTTATAACTAACAATACTAACTGCTAGGTTAGTACTGCTAGTACAACTGAAGGTACTGCTGGAAGATAACTTCTCTTGTACGACATTGTAGGAGATAAGTATGGTATAGATTGTGTGTATATATTTATTAGTTAGAATTATACGGTGTAATACTTATCTTGTAAATGACTCCTTAGTCTATAAAAGGAGATCCTAGGTTATACTTTTGTGTACGTACGAAGTCATAGTTTTTGTTAAGATTCAAGGTCGATTGTAACCCTAGTGATAGCTAAGATCACTCGTATTATTCTCAATAATATTGAATCGTTTGGTGTTAATCATTGTGTTCATTGTCCAATACAAAGCATTACTGTTTCATTAATTAAATCAATATTCTTCTAAGTGTGGTTAAGTAGATTCCGCATACTTAACTGCATTCACTCAAACTATCTCATACACGTTATAAAGGAGTAACATCCTAAGTGTATTATAATCCTCACAGTAATGATCAAAGAACTGAGACTAGAAGAGTATGATAGATATGAGAGAAATGTGTGTGAAATTTGTATTTGAAAATGGTGAAATAAGGCTGCTATTTAAAGGCAACATGTACCAGGCCTCATGGAGCCGGCGAATCCCTTTCGAAGGGATTTGTGCTTCATTAACGAAGGGATCCGTGGGGTTGACTGACAACATATTTGGAAATATTTATGGATAAGCTATCTTACAAATCAAATCAAATCTTCAAAAGTCAACTCCAGATTTAGAAGGATCTTTGAGATGACATTTCATAAAAATCAACTTTAGATAACTTCATGGATGAGGTAAATATTAATTTGATTTTCTTTTAAATAGAAAACAACTTGTAAATTAAAGTATGTATATGTCTAGTTGGTTTAAAAGAAAAGTGCAAGTAAAACTGTATAAGTTATTTTTCAAAAATAGTGTAGACATTTGAAAAATAATTTATATAACTAGTAAATAATGTGTTGCTTAAAATTGTTATTTGATCATTAGAAAAGACTTTAGATAATCATTTATTCATACCTTTAGTGATATAAATGATTTGTTAGAAACTATATATTTAAAACTTATAGACTTTACTTAAAATAATTTGATGCTCAGTTGGCCACCTGGGCTCCTTCTGGAGCTTGGGGGGGGGGGGAGTTTTCCCGGGTTCGAGTCCTGCAAGGGACAAAAAATCTGGTGTTTCTTCCTCGTGCGAAGCCGTGAGTCTAGGAGTTTCCCTTCGCGGGTCTCTCCTAGTGGTTCGGGTCCCGGGGCCTGCCCGTATGGATGGTTTAACTCGAGGGTCGGATTTCATTGTGTGATTGTGGTGCCGTTAAAAAAAAAATAATAAAAAAAAATAATTTTATGTTTGTTATCGACAAAACTTAGAAAGGTCGTAAAATATAAATAAACCTTTTTACGCGTTTTATTTGTATTAACACGCTCCATGAACGATTCAATTGATTCGCCTTCCCTTTGCTTGACATAGTGGAGCTTGACCGGATCTTTAATGTATTTTTTATGCTATAGGTAATATGCTAAGAATTTCTTTCTAAGTTCCTCGAAGCTGTCTATGCTTTCAGGTGGGAGCTTGTCAAACCACAATCGGGCCAACCCCATCAAGGTCGAGTTAAACATGTGACACCATGTGGGCATTGCCCACCTTTCGACTCTGGCCATGGCCGGAATTATTTTGAGATAGTCTTCTGGATAAGCCGTCCCGTCATAGGTTTTCACATTAGGCGGCATCTGAATTCATTTTGGAAAAACAAAATCATTAATGCGCTTAGTAAATGGGGTACTAGACTCCCAATATAGGGCTGGGACAGATCACTATCCCCCCTTTCTGAGGACTCTCGCGACCTTCTTTTCCAGTTCCTCTCTTTGGAACTTTCTTCCCTACCAGAAATGTCAGTTTCAATGTGTTTCTTTGAAGCTTCTTTCTCTGGGTGGCGGTGATTCCACTCCATTTCCCTTTGACGGGAGCTGGAACAGGTGACATAACTTCGTATGAGTCTTCGGGCTTATTTTGGCTCCCAAACGGGAAAAAACACTTATGGATCAGGAACGCCTAGGCATTAGAGACCTAGCCCGCTCCTCTCTCAGGAGACGTGACCCGAAACCTAATCTAGAAAAAACATTCCTAGACTGGGAAGGTGACCGATCGCGAGACTTTACTCTATTCTCCGCTCTCTTTTTCTTTTTCTTCCTTGATCCTTGCGGATCTTGGCATTGGGATGTCTCCTCGATTTTTTCCTCTGTGCTTTCCCCATAGCTCAACCGACTTCTGCCATGAACGGGAGTAGCTACTCATAATGCCTCTGGCAAAATTCATGTACCACTTTGGGCGGTGTAAAGCCAGGCGGAAAGTCATCCTGGGCCGTTCTTTCCCGGGTAACGGTGTTTCGGACTGAGCGTCAGCGTTATTAAGGGTATTTTCCACTGCAGGACTTTCGTTCGTAGGACGCAATTGTGTCATAGCCCCATGGATGACACCACTTGATGATACATAATTTAACGGTATTCTTGTACTTCATTTATTGACGATAGCTCATCGTTTGTTCTTGAGAATATATAGCTTCACGCGTATGAACCTGCTTAGATGAAACACCGTTAGTCTCACCTTGGGAGGGATCTCCCACAATCAACGTCGGGCTTGAGAGTAAGTACTCGTTTATCGAGGGATAATTAAGAATTAAGAGAGCAATGTGTGTGTATATGTATGTGTTAGTACTTAGCCTCAAATGACCAAGTGCTTGGTATTTATAGGCAATGTTCTTTGTCTTTACCTACGGTTCACGGGTGGTGATCCCTGCTATTACCCAGTAGGTAATAGCAAGGGACTAAGATATTGTTCTTCGATACCCGAGCTATCTCGTCCGTTTATTTGACTTCCGCCGCCTGGGATCCGTGCCGCCGCGTGCTCCCTACGTTTTGTCCATCTTTGAAAAAGTTTGGTCAATACTCCTTTCCCATAATGCACTCCTTACCTTTTTGGGCGGGTCACGTGATTAGTGACTTGGAATCCACTCAAACGGCTAGAGTCAGATTCAGGAGTGTTTAGCACGCAATCCGCACGTACGTCCCGAACGATGGTGATCCTTTGCCTTCTTCTCGTTCTCGCTTTCGTAGGAACGTGACTTTATGCGTCCGTGCCTTAGCGCACGTCCGCGGTCTTTTGGGGTGGACTCACATGCGTAGAACGGATTCCACCATATGCGTTATCAAACTAAAATTTAATTTATATGTAATTCTCGTGCGTACACGAAAGTAGGGCTGAGCATCGGTCTAAAACCGAACCGGCGAAAACTGAACCGAAACCGAAAATCATTAGTATATAGAACCGAAATCGAATATGATTGGTTCGGTTCGATTTTGTTTCGTTCGATTCGGTTCGATTTTATGTCGTTCAATTCGGTTCGATTTTCGGTCCAATATGATAGCCTTACACGGAAGTTATAATTTACTTTCAACTAAAGTATTTGTTGAAGTTGGGAGGCCACGTAAGACGAGTCACACTAAAAACCAACCAAACTTCTCCTTGAAACAGCAACAAGACGCCACGTTCTATTCTCTCCTCACATCAAACAAACACACTCATTCTCCTCCCGCCAACTTCGCCCCTTCTCTCTCTCATTCACACACACCAAAAAAACACACACACACACATCAACATTCTTTCTTTATTCCAACAGATTTCAATTCACCATGCAAATTCTTTCTATTTATTAATTATATATTATTCTTGTCTTTTAATTTAATTTATTAGGGTTTTCAAGATATGTCTAGATTAAGAGCCATACCTCCTGGGATATTATTAATACGTAAAATACGAGGTAATGATTGGAGTTTGAAAACCTATAGATATTTAATTCTTTTAGTTACGTTTATTGCATATGCTGCTTATCATGCTTCAAGAAAACCCAGTAGTATTGTTAAAAGTGTCTTGGATCCTAATCCTGTTAATGAATCTGATGATGATTCAAATAGTGTTGTTGTTCCTTGGCCTTTAGGGGATATTTTTATAAAATCTAGTGATAATGTTGCGAATGTTACGAATTTGGGTGGAATATATGATGAGGGGTGGGCTCCTTTTAATGGGACATATGGTACGTCGAAATTAGGGGAGATTGATGTTGCGTTTCTGGCCGTTTATTCGTTAGGAATGTATGTGGCTGGACATTTAGGTGATACTTTGGATTTAAGGTTGTTTTTGACAACTGGGATGATTGGAAGTGGGATTTTTGTGGTGTTATTTGGGATGGGTTATTTTTGGGACGTGCATCGTTTTTGGTACTTTTTGGGTATGCAAATGGCTGCGGGGTTGTTTCAGGCTACTGGGTGGCCGTCTGTGGTTGCGGTTATTGGGAATTGGTTTGGGAAAAGAAGGAGAGGGTTGATAATGGGGATATGGAATGCGCATACATCTGTTGGTAATATTAGTGGCTCGCTTCTTGCAGCTAGTGTTTTGGATTATGGTTGGGGTTGGTCGTTTATTCTTCCTGGATTGTTTATTATTGTGGCGGGGATTATGGTGTTTTTGTTTTTGGCTGCTTATCCGGAAGATGTTGGTTTTCCATATCCAAGTGATTCTTCGCCAAATGCAAGAGGAAGAATTCCTGATGAGACTATGTGGGAAGAAGGTACTTCAAATGACGAGGAAGATCCCGTGCCTCGAATTTCGTCTGTTAATAGAAAAGGGGTTGGTTTTGTTGGAGCTTGTTTTATACCTGGTGTGATTCCATTTGCGTTATGTCTCTTCTTCTCCAAGCTCGTGGCTTATACATTTCTCTTTTGGCTACCATTTTATCTAAGTCAAACAGGTACTATCTGCAAAAAAGTTCTATAACTATCATTTGCTAAATGTGTTAGAATGTAATCCACATTTGAATAAGCATATGTATAACTGTATAAGGCATATAAGCGTATAAGTGTATAACTATTCTAAAGCCAATGCAACTTAATTAGTATAGCTATTAATGCATAAACTGCACACCATGAAAGACATGCTGCAATCTTGGTCCTCTTCAACCAGATGATGATATGGCTTAATTTATATTTTGATTGAATATGAAGAAGATACCGATGAAGGCAACTGTTTCTCAAATAACGCTCAATATAACCTTATTGATAATGTAAGGGTTCATAATACTTGACTTCTGTGAACTCTAAATATAAGTTAAATCAGGTACATGCTTTGCACAGTTTAAAACATATCAGTTCCTTTGTAGTTTAGAATGCAATTCACATATGAATAAGCATGTATATTAAACGAAAAAAATACAAATTTAAATGCGTGTAAATTATCTACTACCATTGTAAATTGAAATTAAGTTCTATGAAGCTATATGCTTGTAAGTTTCTTACCGTACAGGGCATCATGCAGTTTTCCTTTGAGTAAATGATTATCATATTAGTGAAATGGAACTCGTATATGTGCATAGCAGGTGTTTGGGTGTGCGTTCTAGTGGGATTTTATCGAAAATCTGAGTAGTTTTATGGAAACTAATTAGTGAGATGTATGAAAAGCTATCTATATCCAAATCTTATCACCTAATTCTGATTTTCATTTTTCACGAGTTTTATGCTTCTGGTCTAATTCTTCTCTCTCTCTTTTTTTTTTTTTTTTTTCTGATACATATGGGTATAGCAGTAAATTTCAACCCATTTATTGTATGTGGGTTGTGCAATATCTCGAAAAGGGTCAAATTAATTGAAAGTTGGCTAAAAGCACAACGAGTCAAACAGGTCGTGCGGGTTGAAACTAGCACAAACTTAATCATTTTAATGCATATGACCTCTTATGCTGTTTTACTCAAAGATTTAGATTATTATAATTATAATTTTGTTTTTTTCATACATACTTCATCAAAAAGTTTATATGGATCAAAATGTTTTTGCAAATCAGCAAATACTGGCGCTGCCGGTTTTGACGTGTACTAAAAAAGATCCATTATAACACGGACATGTGCTGATTCGCCTGATCCACCGACACCTCTACATATAGGTGATGACCAAGTTTGTGTCTTTGTGACTGCAGCAATGAACATCATGGGGTGTACAGCTGCAGCAGTTGGCTATTTTAATTGCCAGAAAACTTTTTTTTTTAACCTTTGTGTTGCTGTTTCTGCAGAAATTGGTGGTGAACGTATGTCGGTGAAATCTGCAGGAAACCTGTCAACTTTATTCGATGTAGGGGGGATTGTTGGTGGAATATTAGCTGGATATATATCTGATAAACTTAAAGCTAGAGCCACCACAGCAGCCAGCTTTATGTATGCTGCAATTCCATCAATGTTTCTGTATCGTTCATATGGGAACATTTCAAAAACCATGAACATCATACTCATGATCATTGCTGGCCTATTTGTAAATGGTCCATATGCGCTTATTACAACAGCAGTCTCTGCAGATCTGGGTACACACAGTTCCCTAAAAGGTGATTCTCGAGCATTGGCTACAGTAACTGCTATTATTGATGGTACTGGTTCTATTGGCGCTGCTTTGGGCCCACTTTTGACTGGTTTTCTTTCAACAAAAGGGTGGGATGCAGTTTTTGCTATGTTGATGATTGGTGCTTGTATCGCCGGTCTACTTTTAAGTCGTTTGGTGTGTGATGAACTCACAGAGAGAACAGCTTCTAATGGACGGAACATTGTTGAAGGTGTGTATCTTTTTCATACCTTGTCTGAATGAACTGATTTTTTTGGTTAATTGAAAGACGGCAAACAGTGGGGTGTTTGGATGTCATCCTTTAAAGTGGTTATAGAATATTTAAATGGTCTTTGAATGTCCTTATGGTGTTTGAAACTGTATTTTTAAATAATCAGATGTTTGAGTGTCTTAAAAATCCTATTTTACAACTTAGGAAATGGGAGTAAAAAAGTATCTCATTTGTTCTAGAAAAAGAGGAAGTTACTAAGTAGTAATTCTATTTTAGCGTCAAATAATCAGTTTTATTGTAGGCGTTTAACTAGTGCGGAACTGATTATCCAAAGTTAATAATAAACAGATAATTAGAAGAAGAGTCTCTGTTTATTCAAACAGTAATTACTGACTATTGCGACTTCCAGATAGTAGGTTCCAAATGCAATCTGACTATAAAGACATTTTGTTACTGTATTATTTGTCAGTCATGCTGGAACGCTTACTAGTACCCTTCGAAAAGTCAGAATTTTGGTCAAAACTTTTACTTGCCCCATATATATAATGAAATAGAGAAATGAGCCCTTAAGACTGCAATTCATAGCTTGGTTCATGATTAGAGGGAATTATCACACTACTTGTCTAACCTAATCAATAATGCAAAAGAAATGTTAGGATCTTTATGCGACTTTAGGGAGCATTTATTACTTTATTTTCACTTTATTACGGGTACTTTTTTTGTCTTTTACAGCGCCTCTATCTCGATCACTTTTGTGTGACGGGAGGAGGTAGTTCTTTGTGAGCAGCATTAGCATTTTTGGGCAGTGAAGTACGATTTACAACAAACAAAGAATGAGAAGATTCGCATTATATTTGCAAGTTGTGACATAAAACGAATCCTGTGAACATGTCTATTTCACATCATTCTGTTTTGTATAAGAATTGGATATACGTAGAGTTTTGTGGCTATTGAATCCTTCTGACGTGTGTCTTTGTTTCTATGTTGGTGCTGAATATATAATCTAAAATCGCCACTTTGAAACAAAAATAAACTTGAATCGTGAACACTAAACACACTTAAATCATCTTCCGGCTATTGATACCACTTGTAAATCCAAAAATATAGTATAGTTTTAGAGAGAGAAAGAAGAGAGAGAGAGAGATAAGACGTACGGAGAAAATAGTGAAAGAGACATGGTGATGAATGAAATATTTCACACTAAGGTGGCGTTTGTTTTTCTTAAAAATCTCTTAATAGGCTCTGAATGACCCCAATATCTGATTCGGTCAGAGGCAAACATTAAAAAGAGGGTTTGTTTTTTTTTTCTTCATTCAGACGCGGACAGATCCTAAAACATCTGACCGGATCAGACTTGGAGGGGCAGTCTTAATGCATCTGAATGTTTAAAAAACAAAAGAACGCTGCATCCTCCTTGTATTTTAGCCTACTTCTTTCACAAACTCAAAATAAAAAGAAAAGAAAAACCATTCATAGAAGCAACAATTTGCCGGCTTCCTGGTCAGTTACATTGTAGCCGGAAAAAGAGAGTGACAAATTGTTGTGCCGTAGCTATAAGATGAGTTTCAGATGGTTCTTATTTCTTGTAGCTTTTATGGGGGTTCAATGTTTTCTCATTTTTTTAGGTGATAAGGTTTGTTGGCAGTAATCAACGAGTGGTGTACCGCTTTAGGAGCAAGTAGTGCAAATTATGAAATTAAGTACAAGGAAACAAATCAACAATGATTCAAGTAATGGCTTCAATATATTACTAATGTGTAAGTGGAATTGTGTCAGTTGTAGGTTGGCATCAATTTACAATGGGTTTATGGATGCAATTGTTTGGAAAGTTATAATAAAAGTATATCAATGTTTGTATGTTCATGGTTTTTGTTGTGTATAAGAGGGTGTATTAGTTTTTTCTTTTGTGTATTAGTGGGTTAAAAGTTTTCGGTTGCGTATATTTATTGTTTTTTGTCATTATTATCAAAGACACACAATATCTAATGTTCAGACGTTTTTACAGAAAACAAACAGTATTATTTGATTCAGATTCAGACATTTACGTCTCAGATTCAGATTCAGATGTGCGAATCAGATTCAGATCCAGAGCCTCTTAATAAACAAACAACATCTAAAACACACACTCTCAAATGAGAGGGTGGTTCGTTTAAATACATCAAACGCCCTAGACTTGGGCTTGGTGGGCTTTGGTGTGGTGTTGGGCTTTTACAAGGATAAACAGTATAATAATAAGCCCATACGCCTAACCTATTAGCTTAAACTAACATCAAAGCCCACTAATTAATCTATAACTATCTATCGCAACGTACAAGGTTCATGTCATTTGAATGACCATCACTTCATATAAAATATTAATGCTAACACCTTTTTACTTCTCTTTCACTAACAAACCCAAAAACACCCTCTAGTAAGTCAAAATCCCACTTTCGGGACCAACAATTTTATTTTCTTTTCTATTTTCTTAAATCAAATAATTTTATATTCATTAAAATAAAAATAAAAAAAATTACCTAAAAATACCAAAATAAAACATTTTATAACTTTCTAATAACTTCATAAAGAATTATTATAAACTATCAAAAGTATAAACGGGCTAAAACTTAAGATACAACATTTTAAAAAGTTAAAAAAAAAAAAAAAAAAAAAAAAAAAAAAAAAACAATCGACACACATCGTCTTCCTCATTCAAAAAACACACACGCAGAGTTAACACACACACACTAAAAAAAACTCATAAAAACCCATTTAAATCGAAAAAAATCACAAACTCTCTCATTTGGTGCAAGCCAAAAACTTGGCATGTGGTTTGGGGAAGGGCGTGCTCGGTGCAGAGGCATGAGGTTCTGCGAGGGACAACTCGGATTGGTGAGGGTGCCTCGTGACTGTACCCCATGCACTTAGTTCGGACTTGGGACCTTAGACCAATTGTAATGTTGACCACCAAGACTCCAAAATCCGCAATTCCCCGTCAGCTTTCTCTCTTTAAGTTAACTTCATAACCAACTTAGTGTAATAAGGTGACCGAAGACACCATCAAAAAAATACCCAAAAAAATCATTTAATAAAACACATACACACACAAACACAAAACACAACTCGCTCACATATGCGACCGACTTCTATTTTTTCTTGAGGTGGGACGCGTCTGAGGGAAGGCTGGTAATCGAGTTGGTGCCACCTAGGCTTGGGACTCGGTTGGATCATACCCATTATACGTAGCCTTATCTTAGTATTGGTACACTTTTGAAAAGTGATTTGTTAAGAGTACACGTTTTTGCTAACAAAGTTTTTTTAGCAACTTAAAATATCAATTATAGCTAAATATTAATCTGTACTATGATAAAGTCCGAGAGAGCCCAATACTTCTTTACTAACACCCATGCCACCCTGGTCCCAACAACTTTAAGTGTTCAATCACATCGAAGCACCCCATTGGGTCATCAATCAACTTTTGATTTTTATCATATCGTGGTATCATAATGCTGATGTAGTGTGCATTAAGGTGAAAAAAACATGAAAAATATGATGATGATGTCGATCATCAGTATTCTGTTATTGCGCATGTGTTTGAAGATAACCAATTGGAAAGCGATTAGAAATAAACAAATGAAAATGCCGTGTCCAACAAATACCCCTACTTTGTTTAGTCTGAATTCTAATCGTATCAAGAGTTATTATACAAACTTATTAGTAGCGTGTTATCACGGACTCGTCTCTACAAGCTCACCGTGCGGCACTTAGGCCTTGTTTGTTTTTTTTTCAAATAACCACTTCTTTCCACTTTTCACTTCTTTCCTCTGCGGGCGCGCAGAGGAAGTTGTTTGTTTTTTTCAGACAAAAGAGCTTCTTTCCTCTTCTAACCACTTCAATATTGCAGACATCTACTTTCTCTTATTTCCTCTTCATTTCACAAACCCTATCACACACACCTCCCATCACCAACCCACCCCATCCGCCGTCCACCACCACCCCATCCGCCGTCCACCACCATCTCAGCCACCATAAAAAAGTTAAGGGTTTTTTTTTCATTCTTTTGTTTGTGGGTATGTCAAAAATGAGGTTTTGAACTTTAACCAATGATATTTGAGTACCCATTTCATCATTAAAGTTGTGGGTATGTTAGAAATTAGATCTTTGTACCTTTTTAATGTCATTTATTAAGAAATCATATGTTTTGAACTTTGTTTGTGTGGAGTTGTTTTGATATTTTTTGCTAACTGTATAACCTTTAAACCTGGTGTTATCACGCATTGTTCAGTGCTTAAGCTTTGGTTTACAAAATGGGTTTTTCTGACTGGCCCGATTCTTGAAGTTGAATACTTTCTAATACTGCCATCCCTCTCATTTTCAGGATCGTGGACCATCATTTTTCAAATCAATCAATGACTCAAGTTGCATCAAGGATATGCATTGGAGTCCACACTCGAAGGACCAGTATGTTGTTCTTACAAGTGCTGGTAAATTGTACAGAGGAGCTGGCCAAAACGAGCTTAGTAGTCTTTTGGACGATGTTGATGCTGGTAAGTTCAATAGTTTTAGGCGTTGAAGGTTTTCTTGGGTTGGTTAATAGCTTGTACTTCGTTGTTTTTGTTAAAAAGCTCAACTGTTGAGTATGTAATTTAAGGGGGTGTTTGTTTTAGCTTTTATATAGGGCTTATGAGCTTATAGCTTATATACCAAAAAATAAACCCATTGAAGTGTTTGGGTAAGCTTATAAGCTTAGGCTTACGAGCTTATACAAGGGGAGTTTGATAAGCCCCATTTTTGTGGTTATATGCTTATAGAACTTTTAAAGCCATTTTTTTTAATCATTTTTATCATAAGCTTATACAAGTACTCAACCTTAGCTTATGAGCTCATCTATTATAAGCCATAAGCTGCTTATTGAACATAAGCTTAAGTGCAAAAATAAGCTTAGGCAAACACCTCTTAAGAGAACTTCGATGTTGTTCTTACTGTATGAACATATAAGGTGGGCAGGGCAATAGGGGAACCATAAAAGAGCAGTGCCACTAGTGTGACATGTTTTACCTTATTGATTTTATTTTTATGTTTTTTTTTGCTTTTGTCTAGTTAACTGGAGTATGAATGGCAAATTTCTTGCTGTGGCAAAACATGATTATTTAATCATATTATCATCAAAGTTTAAAGAAAAGGTGTGGATAAAGTTACTGTTCGATTCATTGGTCCGTTGTTATGTGGAATGTGTTGTAAAAGGTAAATTACTATTCGAATCTTTTGTTTGACTAAGTAAAATGTATATGCATGTTTTGTCTACCTCCATGTTACTGGTTCTTGTTTGCCATTAATCAAGGTTTTTCCACAATGACATAAAGATTATATGCTCTGGGCTTGTAATGACTTCTAGGTTTTGGTTTCTAATAAAATTTCTTTTACTTCAAAATTGTCTCTTTCTGAAATAGTAAAGAATTGTCAAACATGTCTCTAAAGATGTTAGATGCTAGCCATAGCCTATTAGTCACTGTACAAATCATTTTTGATGTTAAGCACCTGGAGCTCGGAGCTCCTAAACTTAAGTTGAATAGCTTTTCTTTGGCTCCTAGTTACTTTATTGCCAAGTGCCACTAGCCCACTATTGTTAATGATCATTTACGTCTTGTTTACTTTGTTGCCAGGTTCTCTATATTACCACCATTTTTTTCTTTACCAGTCATCTCTTAATGAAATGTCAAAGAAGTGCACTACCATGTGTCAATTGATGTTCAAACTCACAACCTAAGGGTCGATGAGACTTGATTAATACAATTTGGCCAAAGTCCGTTTGGTCATCTCCAGACCAATTAGATGTTAGATTATGCAGTTGAAACTCCTAAATACAGAGCTGAGTAGCCCTTTGTTGGCTTTTGTTTGCTTTGTTGCCATGCACATCTATTGCGAATACTATCGATGTTGAGTCAATTTGCTGTATATGGATCTCTGAGAATATCTATGGAGGATGGCCTGGATGATTATCCTGCATTCCTAGTTTATATTTGGGTTGTGACATCATGTTATTAGAATTACCATGAGGAGAATTTATTTTTCAAATTACACTTGTAACTCTAAAAAGAATCTAGCGGTTTCCATTACCCCCTCCAGGTACATACATACACATACATACATAAAATACATACATACATAGTTTGGATTTATTTGAAACTATTACTTAAATATTAATTATTATATAACATTTACAGACAAATATTATCTTTGTGATGCCGCCTATGCACACATACGAGGGTTTATGGCACCATATCGCAATGTGAGATATTGGTTAGGAGATTTTCAGCGAAGGCGTACATTGAATAGTAAAGAAAAGTACAACCACTCGCATGCAAAACTTAGAAACGTGATTGAACGTGCTTTTGGTGTCTTGAAAGCATGTTTTCCAATATTAAAGAAGATGGCACCCTTTCCACTTACGGTACAACGAAATATCACGATTGCATGTTTTGCACTTCATAATTTTATACGCAAAGAGGGTTTAGATGATGAACTCTTTTCAAGATATGAGCAATCAGATGTGCAACTTGAGAATGACAACGTATTAGTTGAAGTTGATGATGGAGTTGATGAAGAAGATCAAGTTGTTCAACCACAAGGGAATGCATCGGATCGACAATATATGACTAATTTAAGAGATCAAATCGTGTAACAATTAATGCAAGTGGTTTAACTTGGATCCTAATTTGATACATGTTTGTAGTATTTTTATAATTTATGTGCTTTGCAATTTTTATGTTTTGAACCATTATGTATTGGTATATTTTGAACCATATGTATTGTCTTTAATACTCCATCTTTTAAGCGATATTGGTATATTTTGAACCATTTATGTATTGTTTTAAATACTCCGTATTTTAAGCGATTGCTTGTTTTGCACTCAATAGCACAAAAAACTAGTGAAAAAGAAAAAGGAAATGAAAATAGAAAAAAAGTACTTTAATAGCACAAAAAACTAGTGAAAAAGAAAAAGGAAATGAAAAAAGAAAAAAAAAGGTACTTCAATAGCACAAAAAATACTAGTGAAAAAAAAAAAAAAAAAAAAAAAAAAAAAAAAAAAAAAAAAAAAAAAAAAAAAAAAAGGAAAGAAGTACTTCAATAGTAGAAAAAACAAACGGTCTTCTTCTTGTAGATGAAGAGCTTTAGATGTACCTCTTTTTCTGCAGACATGGTTTGCAGATGAAGAGGTAAAAGCTCTGAAAAAACAAATGACACCTTAGTCTAGACTAATTCAGTCTTACTAGAACACTCAAGGATCTAAGCAACCAAGAAAGCTCAAGAAAGGAACAAGTGGGATAAAATAATAATAATAATAATAATAATAATAAAAAAAAAAAAAAAAAAAAAAAAACCCCAAAAACCTAGGTCTTATGATTCAGAGAATACAAGTGAATTCAAGTGTGTTGTGCCAAATGAGAACACCTTTATTTATGGTACTAATTCTAGGGCAAGTCTTTATTGAGTGATGAAATGGATGAGGTGGGCATAAACTCTTTATTCAGTTTGCTTAATGACACTATTAAGAAAATGGAAGGATCTGATGGAGCAAAGTTTGGTGGCAGTGGGGCTGTTCCAGTTCCGAATCTTAGTGGTGATGGTACGTGTTCTACTGATCCTAAGGTTACTCATAATGCTAAGGCTACTTCCATTGCAAATATTCTGAATCTGGAACGTACCACAAGATTAATTTTAGGCCACTAATCAATGAGGTTCGGGTTGAGAGCCATGATACTATGTTACCTAAGGCTGTTATGGAGAGCGTTTTGAGAAAGTATGATAATACTCTCGTTGGGTATTTCGTTGGCAAGACTATTACATTTCCAATTGTTCAAAATTATGTTACTAATACGTGGGGTATGTTTGGCTTGAAAAAGCTTATGAAGAATGATGCTGGTGTGTACCTCTTTTAGTTTGATTTGAAAGATGGTGTTGATCGTGTTCTTCAAAGTGGCCCTTGGTTAATCCGTAAATCGCCTCTCATTCTTAACAAATGGACTCCTAAGGTGTCCTTAACCAAAAATGAGGTAACTAAGGTTCCGGTTTGGATTAAATTGCATAATGTTCCTTTAGTTGCGTATTAAGAAGACGGTTTGAGCTTAATTGTTACTCAAGTAGGGAAACCTATTATGTTGGATGCGGTTACAAGCTCAATGTGTGTTGATTCGTGGGGACGTATTAGTTTTGCTCGTGCTCTAATTGAACTAAGCGCGGATTCTGATTTGAAAAGCGAAGTTACTATGGCTATTCCAAATGAGGAGGATAGGGGTTATACTACGGATATAATTAAAGTCGAATATGAATGGAAGCCTCCTCATTGTGATGTGTGTAAAGATTTTGGGCATGATCGTATCAATTGTCCAAAATGTGTTAAGGAGACTGTTCGGAGTGATACTAATGTGCCAGCTAAGGCTTCTGCAACTTTGGAAAAGAATGACGAAGGTTTTATCGAGGTAAAGAATCGTAAGGATAAAGGGAAGACGGTAGTTGATCAATCTCGGCCTATTGGAGGTGTTAAGCTTAATAAGCCAAAACCTAACTTTTGGAGACCGAAATCGACTACAACTACCGATCAACGTTTGGATTCTAAGGTTCAAAAGGATACTTCTTCTTCTAATGCTAAATTTGGTATGAACACTAAGTCTTCTAATTATATTGATGTTTTGAACTCGTTAGGGGAGGAGGATGTGGATGGGTTTCAACCGAATGGTAAGGGGTCAAAAGATCAGCTTGTGAGTGATTTGAAAGAGAAGGAGTAGGCTGCGGTTACTAAGCCTAGTACTTCTTCCTCTACTTGTACTTCCTCAAATAAGGTGGGTAACCCATTCTCTAAGGTAGGTAATGTGGTTGTTTCTGATAGCGACGATGATGAAGTTTTGTAATATCGTAACGAGACTAATTATTTTGGTAGTGGAGGAAACACGAGATTCT
Organism: Artemisia tridentata subsp. tridentata; assembly: GCA_021014915.2. NCBI lineage: Eukaryota > Viridiplantae > Streptophyta > Magnoliopsida > Asterales > Asteraceae > Artemisia > Artemisia tridentata. The sequence goes on from CP139502.1 coordinate 208,137,736, forward strand.
TTTGGAGCAATGGAAAGATGGTACATGTGACTAAAATGATTATGAAGATGATTACTTTGATGATTATGGTCTATCTGCGGCCCAATTAAAGGCTGCTGGCATTCATGACATTAGACTTGGATATGTTGTTTTTCCTTTGTTTAGCATAAAGGTTGATGTGTCTTACTTATTAGTATTATTATTTTTTTTATTATTATTATTTTTTATTTTTTTTGGTTTTCTAGTTGTGTGTAGCTAGTTGATCATTTATGGCTTGTCATGAATGATTTAGTGGTTGTTCAAGTGGTTGCTTGAGGTTAATGTGGTACTTCAGCCACATTCCATTGTTCTTAACTGTTTTTTGGGAGTAATATATTTTACTGGGTGGAAGACCCTTTAACAAAAAAAGATAATTCTAGGGCAACTATGTACAAATGAGGGTTTTGTGAGAAGTCCAAGATGGGCCTACTAGAATGATTCTACCACATTTTAAGGAGTCTTCTAGAGAGCTTCCAAAACATTCTCCCACCTTTCAAAGTCTTCTGGAGTCTTTTAGTTTGACGTAGAATAATTCAAAATCTCAATTAACCTTCGTCAATGACCCTATATCGTGTTCAGATCATGAAATTCTCCCCACACCTAAGCTCATGACGTCCTTGTCGTATCTTCTTCTCAGTAGCACTTGACCTCGTCCATGGTTTACCTTGATGGATGTACTCGATTCTCTATTGACCGCTTCCATGGTTAAGCTTTTTTCATGTTTTGTAACTTGATGTCTCTTCCTCATACGTCTATACCTTTGGGGAAACTCTTGGTGCATGTCGCTTGCGTAGGTGTCTTTGTTTTGCACGCCCTCGCATTCCTCACGGACGTCTTTGGTGTTTCTCAACATCTCTATGTTAGTTGATCTCTTTTTCGTGCTTCGCTTCAACTCTTTGAAGTTCTTCTCGAGTTGCATCGCTGATATCATCTAGGCTCCACTCAGGGCGCCCATCTCCATAGTTACCATGTACACTCGGTTTCCATCTAAAATGCACAATTTGTTAGTAAACGCAATACAAATGGCTTGTACCTTATCGAAGAATTCCAATACAAGTACGAGTTTGTATTTATCCATGGAAACAACCAATAAGTCTATCTCTCCTTCCCATCCCCCGATCTTAGCTTTCACGCTTCGTTCAACCCCATTCATTTGTTTGGCCTCCCCGTTTTTAGCTTTGATCCATCCACTCTCCTCCATCGTTTTGACCCAAAGTCTCTTAGCTTCGTCTACCGAGATGAAGTTGTGAGTAACTCCTGTATTGACTAAGTCTTTTTTGGATATCCTATTTACAATGTACTCATTAATCAAAGTCCCCTTGCCTCTGATTTTTTACTTCGTCCTCGCTTTTCCTTTGGTCTCCATGTTGGGAGCTCCTTTACTCATGTTGTCGTTGACCTTTACCTTGGTTGACTATACTATCTCGTTTCCATTTTCCTCTACCATGGGAGTTCTCTTCATCGCATTGCCCTTGACCTCCGTCTTGGGCGACTATGCTCTTATCATGTTCTTCACCTCAACTTTGGGCGGCTCCTTCCTTGTACTAATAGCGTTGCGGATTTTTAACTATCCCATGTGTGCATCATCGCCTCAGATGGACCATCTTCCATTTTTGCCATTATAGCTTGGAAACTCATTGCTTGGAACAATCTCGCGCTTTGTGTAGTTCCTTGCACAAGAGACATTCTATACTCTTATATGGTGTTTTCTCTTTTCGTGGCGGTCTTCGTGCGCTGTCATCCCGATCTCAGACTTGTTTCTCTCCCTCACCTTGGTCACCGCCACTATTTTCATTCGTGGTTTTACGTGACCTCCATTCACCAAAGTCAATAAGTGTCTCCGCATGCGCAATAGCCGTGGCAAGGTCTTGGACTCCTCGTCTCTGCAACTCCATCTTAGCCTATCCTTCCGAACCATCAAAAATATAGAAGAAGGTGTCTTGGTCTGCAAGATCCAGAATCTCGAGTACAAGAGTAGTAAATTCCTTAACATACTCTCGGCTCGTTCCGGAATGCTTAAGTTTGCGAAGTTGACTCTTTGTGTCGTGCTTAGCGTTCTTCGGATAAAATTGCTTCTTAAAATATCAGATGAAATGAGCCCAAGTGTAGATGGTACACGTACCTCATTCGGTATCTCGATACCAATATCGGCACCATAACGCCGCAGTGTCCTTTAAGTATCGAGTCGTCGTTTTGATCTTCGACAAATCGTCATCTATGTTGATACCCTCCAAGTATTGCTCCATCTCTGACAAAAAAAAAATTATTAACAGCCCTAGCCTCTTTCTTCCCCATGAATGGTGATTTTTTTGGGACCTCCACCTTTGGAACAATGTTGCTGGTGTTACCTCCCCTTGACCATGAATTGTTTGCAAAGCGTTACATCAGCTTGCAAGTCCTCACTGTTTTGATGAATAGCGGAGATCTCTTCTCCGACATCCTCACGCAACTTCGTGAGCTTACTCATGAGCATATCTTGTATGTCATGAATCTCACGCTTTAAGTCGCCACCAAGAGTATTGAGGGCAACCTTGAAGTCCTCCCTCAAATTCGCAATGTTAGAGCCTAACTCTTACAAGTGCAGAGGAGAGTCCTCTATTCCTTCCATCAACTCTGGCATGGATGTCTCTACATCTACCATCCTCTTAGCCGAGCTTGCTAACATGTCTCTGGATGCACCTCTACTCCTCTTGTCTCCTTGGCGAGACTCTTCCCAACCACAATTCTCATCAACCACAACACCTCTTGCACTACCCACATTCTTGTCACATTAGTTTTCCATTGCCTCGAATCAACTCGCTTTGATACCACTTGTCACAGACTCGTCTCTACAAACTTATTGTGAGCCCTTAGTCTCTACTAAGTCAACCTTGCTCGAACAGTCAACGATCTAAGCAACCAAGAAAGCTCAAGAAAGGAACAAGTGGGATAAGAAAAATACTTGTAGAACCGTAGAAGAGGGGGGGGGGGTGAATGCGGTCTCTTCGGATTTTTGAGTGTTTAAAAAAATTTAGCCTCAAAGAGCACCAAGTGGTTTATACAAAAACAACCACAATCACAAACACAATCCAAAGTATATAAAGCAAGTAAGTGACACCACGATATATACTGGTTCGGGATGGGAGGTTTATACCATCCGTACGTCCAGTTGCGAATCCACGACACTATACTATTCACTAAGTATAATCCTTTCGGTGGACTACAAACCGTTACAACTTTTCTACACCGATATGCACTAAGATCGACGCTCACTAAGAAGAGCTACTCCCCAATGCTATTCCGCCCTCGAAAACCACCCTCAAGGACTCGTGATTCAACTTAACCACAAAGACCACAAAGACTTCCCACTGGAAGTATCAAACCCCAACTAGATCCCCAATGATCTAGGCTTGGTTACCTTGACACAAGACTTCCCTTACAACCAAATCGAATGAATAAAAGTCTGATTGTTCAATCAAGCCCTAACCTAACCTAGAGACTCAATTGTAATAGAAAGGGTATAGAGAAGCAGACCCTCGACACAATCACAAGAGTGGATTAGGTTCTTGTGATTCTTCCCTTGCAAAGAAGATGTGCTCTTTCAAATGACGTTAATGTGAAAGATTAAGAACACAAGATAGAATTAGAAAATTGAGAGAAGAGAAATAAGAGAGAAAGAATAATGGCAAGGGGTGAAGAATACAAGAGCCAAGGTGGGGTATTTGTAGGCCAAGACCCAAGTTGTGAAAAACTTTACCAAGGCCGGCGCGCTGCTGGCGTGTCGGAGCGCCAGCGACCCGCCAGACGTCTGTAAAGAATTTCTCTCGGGTTTTGGCTTTTAACTACCCGACCTTGCTAAACCCCCAATTGTACTTCACACTTTGACCTTAATATTATTCATCCTCAAGGTCAACCAACACAAGTAACCATTTTATGAAAAATCATTTTGTGAAGTGTTTAAGTGAGAACCAATTATCAAAGAGACAAGAGTAGAAGAGATAATTGGATTAAGAGTAGTTTAGGTATTCCTCACATGGCATAGAAAAGAGAGAAATAATATGCCATGGTATATTCCTTGTCTTGGAAAGGAAGTGTGGATGTTAGAGATAGAGAGAGGGAAGAGTTGAAATTCAAATTATACGAGAGAGAAGATAGAGAGTGAGGTTGGGTTGAGAACAAACCATGGTTGGGTTAGAAGAGAAAGCATGGTTAGGTTAAGAGGATATCCAAGGGAATATTCCAAACTTGGAGAGGAGGGTGAGATGAAGGGTTGAGATGAGTTTGGGTGAGTTGGAAGTGATATGATGGAAAGGAGCCTAAGGTTTGAAATTCAAATTTGAATTTGAATGTTGAAGTGTGAGAGATAATTCCCCATGTGTTGAAATGAGAGTGTGAGAGAGTGAAGAGATAAGGTGGTGAATTGGATTGTGTAAGAATGATGTGATGGGGAGCCAAAGGTGAGAATTCAAATTTGAATTGCCGATGTGATAAAATGAGTTGGCTAGTGTGTGAGGGAAGGAAAGGGTTGTGAGGGGAGTGTGTGTAGTTTGAAATTTGAAGTGAGAATAAGAGTGTAAGAGAGTGAGTTGTAAGGATGGGATGTTGAGGTAATGGGGAGCCTATGTGTTGAGATTCAAATTTGAAATTTGAATGTTGGAGGTGAGAAAGAAAGTGGTTTGTGAGGAAGGTTTATTTGTGTTTTGAAATGAAGGGTTGGATGAAGAAGATGATAAGGTGGTGAAATCCTAGTGGTTGGATTGGAATGTATATAAGGGAATGTTTGGAAGATATGGTGTGGGTACAAAAGGTGTAAGGGAATATTAAGAGAATGTTGGGGATAAGATTTGGGAGGATTTTGAAATGGTTGGAGGATTAGTTTGGTTAGGAGATTAATCAAAGGATTGATTAAGGCTTAATCATTTTGTCATTAAGGAAGAAAAGAATTAACAAAGATGATTATGGGTTGAGAAAATCAAAGGTTACTTATAATCTCAAGTAACTCAACGTCGAGTATTCATAAGTTCATAATACGTGAATTTCCACGACTCGACGTAATCAATAATCATCTTGATGCAAACAAGCTAAGTACTTTGCATCATTGTAAAGTATATCCCATAACGGGAAAAGATGCGTTTACGCAAAGGGACCTTTGACTTAGTTTGACCAATAAGGGAGTAAACCCGTTACGTGATTAGAGAAGACGTAAACACGGATTATGGCCATATGAATACTTTCACTTGATGTCACGTGAAATATATAAGCTCCCTAGGTTTAGAAAAGCCTTGGCTAGAGGCGTTTATCAAAATACTTGAGTTGGCGTTTTGCTAAAAACGGGAGGCTGTAAATTTGGACCCCTCTAATTCTAAAACTTGTTTCGAGTGTTCCCAATGAAGCACATAACATATCCATTCCTGTATTGAAAGATCCACATTTTTCGGGTAAGTGGAAAGCCGACTTTCAAAATTCGTCCTTATCAATACAGTGGGTTGGCGCGTCAGAGCGCCGGCAGCGCGCCAGGCCCAGTTATTGATTCGGGAGAATTTTGGCTATTGTTTATGATTTTATGTGTTTCGAAGGTTTATTTTTCGTCATTAAAACATACGAAGATCTAACTAATGTAGTCCCAAAAATCTCCCCCTTTTTGATGATGACAAATAAATTCTGAAAGCAAATAAAATTACAAATCGTAGCGAAGATTAGGAACGCCTTTGGTATAGCTTGCGTCTTGACCTTGACTTGTAAGTTGGTGAAGCCTTGATCTTTGTCTTGAACTGGTCTTCACACGAGCTTGTGCTCTTTGCTTTCTTTCTCCCCCTTTTGTCGAATAAAAAAGGTGGGAGATCACTTGGACTTGATCTTTAGATATAACTTGAGCTTTGCTTCTTCGATAGCATGCTCCCCCTTGAACCTAGCTCCCCCTAGATCGTTGGTCCCCCTTTTTCCAAGGTGGGGATCCATGGGTCAAGAGCCACACCTTTGCGGTGTCCTAGCTACACAAGAAACAACCAACAAGCAACACATAAAACGATCCTCACATGTGGAAGTCCAAAATGGGTTCGGTGACCATTTGGATACTTGCAACATGGGTTAGTTCACAAGATATACATATATATGTTATTAGTCCATTATGACTCCAATTAACCATTTGTTGAGCATGGAGCAATGAAAGAAAGTGCATCTTTATTATTATAGAAAGTACAAGCAAGTCATGCAATCATAGTTTGCCGATAAAGGCAATAGACTAACAAAGCACATAAATAAAACAAACATCCAGCACACTACTAGTTCTTGTAATTTTCTTTTTTTGGATAAAAGGTCAAAAGACCCGGTAAATCCCATATCTCAGCCCATTACATAGGCGATAAGGCTTACATAATAAGACACTTCCTTTCCTCTAAACAAGAAATAAACACTACACATAAGATAACATTAGATAACTATACTAACAAAACCTACTTTTAAACAGGACCTTGGACCTTAATATCATACATGTCATAGAAAGCTTCCAATTGTCCTGGTAGATCGTAGACTTGATCCACATAGTCATCATAATCATATTCAAGCTCATGCCCTCCACCTGTCGACGAGGGGAAGTTATCAAATAAGTTTATAGACTCGTCAAATTGGTTGACAACCTCCTCTTCATCACTATCAGTATCCACTATCTCTCCCACCTTAGAGAATGGGTTAACCCTTTTAGTAGAAGAAATAGATGGAGAAAAAGAAGGACCAGGTTTAGTAGCCGCAACCTGTATCTTCTCTTTCACAACACTTACAAGCGGTTCTTGTGATACATTACCAGTCTTAAGAGACCCATCCTACTTCACTTCCATTGTATTACCAGAGTACACCTCAGCCACATCCTTAGTCACAACTTCAGTAGGAATGCCACATTCATCAGTACCAATCATATTAAGAGCATCAAATTGATTCGATGTAACAAAATCAGTTCCACTCGTACTAGCCACATCAGATGCCTTCTTCGTATTGACATCCACCTTTTCAGCAACCTTCTTCTTTATAGTATCAACCTTCTTGGGTTCAGGAGGAGGTGCTTTAGGTTGATACCTAAACTTAGGACCCACAACAGGTTTAGTGAATCCTCCTTTACCCGGAACACTTTGACCACCATTTTTACCCTTATTCTTGTTATTGACCGTTTGGAAACCATCATTAACATTATGTGTATGCTGAGTAGGAGGTGGACCATATTTAGGGCAATCAAGCAGAGTATGACCAAAAATCTTACATGTATCACACCGAGGCGGTTTCAACTCATATTCAACCTAAATCTTTTCAATAGTAGTACCCGTCCCATCAAGTAATGGTATCTCAACGGTGAGGCTCTCCCTAAGTGCTTGATCCACCTTAAGTTCAATCAAACACCTAGCAAAACTACTCCGACCCCAAGATTCCAAGCACATCTGACTAGTATAAGAGTCTAACATTTTTGGAGTACCAATCAATGTGGCTAGGAGACTAAGGCCATCATCAGAAAACATCGCAAGGGGCACATCATGGAATTTAACCCATACCGGAATATTAGTCTCCTCTTTAAGTAGGTTAGCATTCAAGGTCCACGGTTTAAGAATTATTGGAATATTTCGAATCATCCACGGACCATTTTCAAGTACATCATCAACACCTTTCTTCGAATTAAACTTAAAGAAAAAGAACCCCTTAGCATTCATCATAACCTTTTTGGATTCCATACTTAGCCCACGTATTACGTACATAATAGTCAACAACCGGAAAAGCAATACACTTACCAAGAAAATAACCATACAAAGTATTCTCAAATCTGGACTTTACCTCTTCAACCACTTTCATGGGGACTGAAAGATCCACTCCATTACACATAATAGTCCTTGTAATTTTCCAAGTTGTCATCACTTGTTTCATAGCTCCTATCATTATGCACTAAGGAAGATATGTTGGAAGCCAATGCTTGGAGCATTTTAACTCCCTCATGAAGAGATTTGAACATCTCTCGGATTTCTTCCCTATTATCCTTAATAGCATTGAACATGTCAATTATGTTTTCACAACAAATTGAATGTTTGCTCTCCCGAAGTTTTGGGCTTAAGGGCTTCCTTATCTTTTCCCAAACTTTTTCTTCTCCAATACAACTAAATGGAGATGTTGTGACTTGACCATTATTAAGATTGCTCCAAATTTCATCTTGCATTATTTCTTCAAGATTAGCCATATGAAATTGTTGGTCATTATGCATAAACCACCCATCTCCGATCCCAACATCCTCATTTGGAGTTTGAGGAATCACAATGTTGTTCATGACTTCTTGATTACCATTGTTGGCATTCAAAGAATTAGTGTAACTACTTAAGAAGATGTGGTTGTCAAGAACATTGTTTGGTGAGATTGGTTGGTTATCCATGTTTTTGGGTAGAAAGGAAGTATAAGACTTAGGTGACACTATCCTCTAATACACTTATTTCTTAAATAATGATAAGCTAAGAGTTAGGTAGGGGTAATAGATATCTAAGTATCCGTTGGATAATACGTATTAGTACATTGATTCCTTATTGGTAGTACTAAGTGAGAAGTTTAAGAACAATATATGGGAAAACTAATTGGTTTCATGGGAAGTAGTTTGGTTTCTTTTGAGTTGAGATTGGATGATCTAGTTTCTCATGCTAGTTCCTATAATTTATCATGCATGCACCATAATTTGTTAAGTCATGCATGATTCTCCCAATTATGGTTGGATGAATAAGGTTCCTAGATCATCATTTTGGAGTTAAATGATTCTATTAAACACAATTTAGAACCTACATCTCATCATATATGAACCAAGTGCAAGTATTTCATGTAAGTCATCTCAAGAATGTAGTTGGTTGTGTGTAGAAATCAAGTGTATTTTAAATTAATGAATACACAAACTAGATCCTATAAACCATCACACATTGTATAGAAAGTCAACATACAATGCAAGATATCTCCGGTTTATAGTTTGTTGTGTAATGTGTCGACATTGATAATCCTAGATTGTCACTTGCATTGACAAAATAAGTTTCTAAGTTTTTGGATGAAACCTTAGTATATCAAGTCTATATAATTGGGTATTTTAGTTTGTTATGCAATACTATACCGAATTGAAACCACGGGAATTCTCTTCAACTACGTAAGTAGTTTGTATGTTTGCATAAAAAAATTTCTTTTCTTTTCTACCCTAAACACATAGCATGCAATTTTCACATAAATTGAACAAGTAGAGATAGATATAAAATCTTCAACACAAGTGTAAGTTGAGAACCAAAATTTTATCTATTCTTGGTAATTTGACACAAACGACTTTCAATTCTAGCAAATGTAGTAGAATATTTTGTGTCAAATTTTCTTGTTCATCACACATAGTATAGACATGTAGGATCTAGGATATTATCAATCATCGTTTGAATAATGCATTGATAGATATCTTTCCTCTCGGAAAACAATTTCCTTCCATGCCTTCACATAAGTCCTAGTCACATGAGCACATAAGCTCTAAGAGCACCTAAAGGACTTTGCAAACGACTATCTAGACATCTTAACTTATCTTATAAGATTGTTCTCCTAAGATGCATGTCAACCATTAACACCTAAACCTATCCCAAAAACAATTTAGACTTTTTGAAAAAAATGTCATGCCAAAACCTAGTCTTATTTAGTTTGTAACCTAAGTGTTCTTTTATTCAAGTCACCAATGGCTTATTCTATAGGATGACCCCTTGCTTCTCCCACTTTCTTAGGATTTCCTTCATCCGAAACATTAACTTGTAATGACGGCGACCTTTCTTGATTTTGAACTATGTGTTCATCGATCACATCGTCTTCTACCGAAGGAGATGATTTAGGCTCAAGCATGCTCTCATCAAAGGTCACATTGAGAGATTCCTCAATCCTCATTGTTTCTATATTAAGCACTATGTATGGTTTACTAGTTTGAGAGTATCCTAAGAACACACCTTCATACGACTTTGGGTCGAATTTGGTGAGATATTCTTTGGTGTTAAGTATGAATACTTTACAACCAAACACCCTAAAGTATTCTAAGGAAGGCTTCCTATTTCTAAGTATTTCTTAAGGTTTTTTATTAATGACCTTTCTAATGTAGACTATATTAAATATGTAGCACGCGGTATCTAGGGCATGACACCAAAACTTTTTTGGAATGGATTGCTCGACAAGCATTGCACGACTCATCTTTCGTAACTTATGATGTGTTCTTTCAACAACCTCAAGCGATTGAGAAGTGAACAGGCCCGATAAGATATAAGATATTCCATGTTGTTTACAAAAGCTACCAAATTGTAATTTATCAAATTCACTACTATGAATTGTTTTTATTGAAACAATAAAACAATCAAGAAGGTTTTCAAGCTTCTACCTTAATATATCAAACTTCCTAGGACTCCATCCTTAGATGCTAAAAATAATACCCAAGTGTAATTTGAATAGTCATCGACAATCATCAAAGTGTAGAAGTTTCCTCTATAGCTTTGATTCGAGATGGACCATACAAATCTAAGTGTAACAACTCTAAAACCCTATTAGTTGACACTTCATTCCTATTCATATTGTTTGCATGTCCTTGACTCCCTAGACTACAAGTATCACAATAATGTCTTTCAAAACTCAACTTTGGTAAATTCCTTACTAGCTCGTTGGAAGCTAGACTTTGGACTAACCTCATATTGGCGTGACCTAACCTCCTATGCCAAAGTGTTGAGTTATCCACCATGGATGTAAGACATATGTGTTGTTTGGAGTTATCTCCCAACTTGCAAGTATACAAGTTGTTTCTCCTATGACGTCTAGCTAATACTACACCATTTTTACTAATAGTGCAATCTACTTTAGTAAACTTAACCTCACAATCATCATCACTTAATTGACTAACACTAATCAAGGTAAAGTTTAAACCACTAACATGCTCAACATTGGTAATTTCTATGGAGTCATGAAGGAAATTACCTTTACCGATGATTTTCCCACTAAGTTTGCTTCCAAATATGACTTGGTTACCGTCATACGCCTTGTATGATGTGAACAATCTCCTATTCCCGGTCATGTGTTTAGTGCAACCGCTATCCACTATCCACTCGTCCGGTTGTAGATCACATTTAAGGCAAACCTACAACCAAAGATGCAATTCAAGTTTTTGGTACCCATTGCTTCTTGGGTCCATTTTGGTTAGCATTTAAAGTGCCCAAGTTAAACATTCTTGGGTCTTGAAGCATGACACATAATTTCTCAATACCAAATCTAGAGAAAGTAGAACAAGGGTTGTTTTGAAAATCATTTTGGTTTTGATAGCTTGGTCTATAGCTTTGATGAGTTTGAGGTATAAAGAATCTAGTAGGAGTTGTCTCTCCTTTGGTATGACTTATATTGATAGTGTGAGGACCTTTGATTCTTGTCATAAAAATTTCTTCTTGGAAATATGCTTTGATTTCTTTATATTTCATTTCCAGGTTGTAAATGAGCATAGGAGCAAAAGAGAGGCGGAATTGGAAAAGAACTTACAAAGATACACAACTTAGTATGCTGAGAAGAAGTTACGGTGTAGTTACACTCTCCATTTACGCCGTAGCTATGAATTCAAACACGAAGACCAAGTCAACGTTGATCAAGGATTACGGCGTACCTACCACAAAAGGTTACGCCGTAATATTCTAAAGACTTAGAAGAAATTTCGTGACTATGAGGGTTACGCCGTAACCAATGCAAGAGGCTACGGCGTAATAGGTACACCGTATAATATTCAAGATATTGAAGAGATTACGACGTAACCATGCAAGAAGATTACGACGTAAATGAAACCCTAAGAAGATTACAGCGTAACTATCCATCACAGTTACGCCGTAAATATTACTAATGGATAAGATCGTTTGAAGATTCCATTGGTTGCGGCGTAACCAATACCCAAGGTTATGGCGTAACTATGTCGGGCCTATAAATAGAAACCTATTTTCTACATTTGACATATCTTTCACACCACAACTCATCAGAGGACGAAGTAGGGTTCCACAAGGACGATCCACAGCAGCATACGGAGCATTTTCCAAGGGAGAAATCATGCCATAACATCAATAAGTATTAGCGATTCATATTTATTTTACATTTTCGAATTCATGTCTTTCATTATCATGCAAAACATTGAATCCGTTGTACCCTTTAATATGATCGGCTAAGGTGTTAGCCTAGTTGTGATTCCTTTCATATTTTGATTATATTTTCGTGCTTTATTTATTGCTTCTAGTGTGTGCATGCTTAGTTATTCGTTAGATCCTCTAGTTTCGGTAGTTTTGAAGGTCGGTTGTACTTATTGCATTAGGAGAATTGATGTAAAACCCAAAATTCTAAATTCCTAATTTTGCGTCTAATTTTGAATTTTCCTGAGACATGAACGCGATTAATTACGAACCTAAACCATACGTTATAAATAATAATACGATTAATCCTCATGCATAGAAGATAACCATTCCTTTTCATTCTTGTTATCCACACGTCTATCGTACGCTGCATATCTTTTTACGTTCATGCATAATAACATTCTAAAAACCTTATCTACTTTCCTTGTATTTCACACGTTTTGACAGGTTGGTCTTATCTCCTTTGCACTTTCCACATTTCCTATATAATACAACAATATCATTCAAAACTATAAAAGATTCGATCATATATTCTGTCTAAACGCTTCACACGTTTTAGACTTACTCCTAATACAAAGTCATCTCAGTTTTATATATAATACACGTGCTACTATACACATCTTTATATTCATAAACCCTAAAGCTCCCAAATATTATCTGAGAATAAAAAAGTGAGGCGTGAATCGATACACATAAAAAAAAAAAACTCAAGCTACGACTATGTCTTCAGGTTCGTGTTCGTGTTGCTGGTCATGCATAGTTTTGGATTCACATTGATATTCATGTTCGTGTCTGGAACTTCAGTCTCGTATGCTCTATTCGAGTTGGTTCAGGTTGCGGTTTCATTAGCAGGAGGTTAGGGTTTGGTTCGTGATTTGTACGTGTAGGGGTTGTGTACGTCTAGGTTTTGGTTCGATCTCACCTTGTTGTATTCGTGTTGTGACCCTTGGTTCGTGGCTGGGATTTCGCTTCAGTCTTATTCGTTGGAAGTGTATAACTCGCGACTCTAACTCGGTTAACTGGTCGTGTACGGTTGGGGTTAAGAGTGTGTTTCGTTAGCAGAAGGATAGAGGTAGGGACTGGGTTCGAGTCTTTGATTTATGTTAACCTCACTCGCGGTTGGATTCGTTTAGGTTTTGGTTCATACTGAGATCGTGGAGGGTTATGGTGTAAGAGTTGTCGAAGTTTGGGGTACACGTTAGGTGTTGTATACGCTAGGTCGTTTCAAGTTGGGAGTCAGTAGCAGTGGGGTTCGGTTGGGTCTAGTTGCACCTTCGCATTCGTGTTCTTGTTTCGGCTCAAATCTTATACCGGTGAATCATGATGTCGAGTAAAGTTTTGGTTTATGACAGAATGGTTGTTCTGGTCTTATACTTTGGAGGCTCAAGTCGTACTCGAGTGTCAATCAAGTTTCGTGGGTCATTCGGGGTCGATATCAGTCCTTTCACGTTGTCTTCGAGCTGTTTCATGTTCGCGGAAACATTTAGTTCGCGTTGATCGTTGGCGCTCGTGGCTCGTTGGACTCTTGTGTTACTGGTTGTACGTGTGTTCGTGTGCGTATTTCGGCATCGGTTGTACTTGGTTGCCTGAGGTACACCTTCACTTTAATGTCCTTGTTACCTAGTACTACATGCGCACATAATGAAATACATGGAAGTAAGATAAAACTATAAACCTATGAATACATGTGCATGGACTACATGTGAGTAAGAATACATGAAATATTTAAAGCCACATGGAATCATGCACGAGTAATATATATAACGCTACATAAATTGGTGAATATGGGACTTGTGCTTGTCGACTTAATTTCTGTTTGCTGTTTGAATATGCTATGGGCATACGCTTCTATTTTGTTACGATCGATGTTTTACATGAAACCCAACTTATGTTTTGTTAATAATACGTTGTGCGGAGAAGAAAATATTCGTGTCACGTAAAGCTTTGATAATACGAAATCCATATCTGTTTTGTGTCGCAAATCGTACCTACTTTTGTGTCGAGTTTAACGTCTGAACTATAAGGAACACGGGTCGATGTGGGAGTGTGTGTTGGTTCAAAATGGATTGAATTAGTTAGTTTTTGTCTCGCTAAAAAAATGATTAATGAGAAAGAGTTAAAAAGGGGTCTCGGGTTAATTCGATGTCGGGTTGGATTTTCTAATGAACGAAATAGGTTTAATTTGCATGAGTACATTAATGAGTGCATGAAATCTATAACTTAAAGAATTGACAACTATTTACATTTTAGACCTTGAACTTTGCTACATTGGCACTTTAAACCCTAAACTATAATATTTATAATATCACGTCTTAAAGTTATTTAATTGTCATTAATAACCCTATAAATCACAAAAAAATGGAAAGCCGACGAAAACGAGTAAATCTGATTTGAAATGAATTACTAATAACTAGCCGATCATTAATTCGTATAGGTTCTGTGAAGCGGGAGTGACCCATTGTCTTGTGGTCTATCTTTGGTTACTTTTGGCTATCGAATAAGGTACAGATATTCTGACCTTTCTTTTAAGGTTTCTCATGATCTCTTTTTCATTTTGATCCGTTAGTTTCTGATTCGATTGCTATGATTTCCCCTTTGCTTGAACCTTCCCTGTTGATTTCATTTGATACGATGTCTGATATGAAGCTATGTTATGAAAACCTTTTCTACTTATATCTTGGAAATGTTTTGAGAAAAACTATTTTAAAAGAGGTTTATAAATGAGGCAAAACCATTTTTATATAAATATTACTAGCTTTTACGAAAACTATTTTTGGAAGACTAATTTTTACGAAAAACCTTTTTGAAAGAATATTTTTATGAGAACTACTTTAAAGGATTGTTTTATGAAAATCATGAATAAAGGATTGTTTAAAATGGACTTTTGATGGAAAGTTTTGAAATGAACTTTTGATATGAACCTTGACTTGATTATTCAATATGAACCTTGATCTGATAAGCTCTGATTTGGACCTTTTGATATTACTTCTGAGATATTGAGATGTAGTTTCGGATATATGACCTTTTGATGTGACACTCTGAATTGATATGATACTTGACTCTTAGTTTGATACCTGAGCCATTTCTGTTTTCCCTAGCCAGGAAGGTAACCTGGCCATGTATTTGATGCACCATTGGCATGACTCATGTGTGGGTGAGTGATTTCTCACACCGTCCCCATTCTGATTATGATATGCGCATTACTTTGACTATGGATTATATATGTTTCTGGGGGGCGTATGGATTGCAATCCTAGATTTGTTTGTTTAGTGGATTTAACTATGACTTTGAGTATGATTTTGAGGTGACTGGTGCTTGTGTGCAATACACGCCTTTCACATTTAGCTGGAGCTAGCTACTCCACTATTATGATACATGAGGACACCCCTCATATTATCTGGTTTCCTGAGAGGTATCCCCTCTGATTGTGAGACTATGACTTTGAGATGTTGACTTTGAGACTTGACTTTGAGTTCTGGGCTCGTGGTATATGACTATCCTATATTTCCCTTACTAATCTTTTGCTTGCTTATACCTTATGACATTCCCATTTCCTATATTATATTTCTGTTTCGTTATTCTCTGCTTTGTATATGTATCTGTTCACTGAGCTCTCGTAGCTCAGCCGCATTTCTTTATCCTGCGGCAGGTTTTAGTAGGAAGCTGGGGATGAGTGGAGAATACCTTGGACTTAGAAGACTTGATAGTATTCTGAAGTAGAGATTATTAGAAGGATTTGCAACTACAGACTTAGTATTTAGTTTTATTCCATTGTAACCTTGTAATTTTAGTATTTCATTTGTAACCTTGAAATTTATTGTATTACTATTGAAGTATGCTTTGTTTGATCTGATATGAAACCATTAACGTTACATCTTTACCCTTGCCGGGTTGGGGTGTTACAATTGACCACAGGACCCTAATGTGGTTGCAAGGTGTTGGTAAGAATTGTTTAATAGGAGGACCAACAATTCTTGTGTGCGAATGGACCTAAGAATGCTCCATAGGATCACCCTCCGGGTTGGATGAACTTAAGAAGTTATATGTGTGGTCTAAAATCCGAGAGGCCGGATCACACAAAGAATTAATCTAGCATGTAGCGGCATTTAATGACTCAAACTAGTCTACCTGTAAGCTTTGACGACCATAAGGATGTAGACCTTTGGCATCCTAGTAGGATTCTAAGGAGATAGGCTAGGCGAATTGACCACAGGAGTCTAGTGATATTTATGCCCCACTTGAAGTAGTAGGAAGCTTAATTAGAAAACATAATCATTGCATGATAGGATGAACAACTAGGCTAGTACACTTTCACCCTATTGTTCACAACTTCAATTAATTTTTGCAGTTTCATTTCTGTTTTATTAGTTTAATTTATATTCAACTTAAAACCCCTTTAAAATGTGACATAGACTTAGGTTAAAATCCTGATACACATAGCTCTTGGGATGACCTCGACTTCACCGATTACTACACTACACACGATCGGGTTCTCTGCCCATTAGTGCATAAGGTAGACCATAGGTAGACGAGTAAAATTATAAGTATTAAAACCTGGTCAGAAATCCTACATCAAGTTTTTGGCGCCGTTGCCGGGGAGCTATATTAGGATTTTTATTTAAGTTTTTAATTTTTGTTTGATTTTTGTTTCTCACATCTTTGTTTAAGTTGCAGGAACAATGGCAGTTGTAGACATCGATACGCTGACTCTCGAAGAGTACCTTGCTATGACTCGAGAAGAGCAAGCGCCGTGGCTTGTTAGGCCGGTTATTGGAGCCGATATCCAATTTGAGATCAAGACTCAGTTTATGAGGGAATTGTGTGAAAAACCCTTTTCCGAAAACAAAACTGAATATGCTTACGAGCATGTGGAACATGTCTTGTACATAACAAGCCTTTTTAACATTCCAGGTGTTTCTCACGATGCTGTCATACTTCGAGTGTTTCCGATGACACTCAAAGGAGCAGCTAAAAGATGGGTTGATAGGTTGCCCGCCGGAACCATCAACACGTTGAATCTCCTAAAGAAAGCGTTCATCCAACGTTATTGCCCTCCTTCTAAGACGGAAAAACAATTAGAGGAGATCCATAATTTTAGACAGGAAGCTGACGAGACATTATACCAAGCTTGGGACAGGTATAATGATCTTCTTTACAGATGTCCAACTCATGACTTAAACAAGCAACAAATGGTCAACATATTCTACAAGGGTATTAACATCACAACAAGCTAGATGCTCGATTCTTAGGGGCTGATCCCTGGGATGACTCCTGTTCAAGCCCTTGATGCTATTCAAGACATGGCGGACCACTTGCAATAGTGGCATGATGGAGGCAGCAGCAGAAGCATGGGCGGAAGTTTGGATGGTATCGCTGTTATTACTAACAAACTTGAAAGTCTTGGTAGGGAGATGAAAAAGCTAAAGGAAAATGTTCATGCTATACAAGTAGGATGTGACACTTGCGGAGGAGCTTATCTAGCCAGAGACTGCCCATTGGATGAAGAAGACAAGAAGGTCGAAGAGGTTAAGTATAGTGAAGCTAAGATGCCTTTTCAAGGTAATAACGGTAACGGGGCTAGATATCGTGTTGGACCACCAGGATACGACTATAGAGTAGAAAACCGACCTCCTTATGGGGAAAGGAAGTCTACCCTTGAGGAGTCAATTTACAAATACCTGGATGAATCTGCTAAAAGGCAAGATGAAAGGGAAGATTGGCTCTGAAGTTTTCAGGAGGGAACAAAATCGAATCTCAAGACCTATGAAGAAACCCTTAGGAATCTTGAGAGGAAAGTTGGATTGTTGACGAATGATGTTCAAGAGCAGAATATGAGGGAGAATGTTGGAGCCTGCAAAGCTATATTCAACAATGATGGACAACCCCTCTATACCCCTTTTAGGTACTCAAAAGAGGAAATTAATTATTTTTCTAACTTGTCTAAACAGGATGAAGATGAGCCCGATGATGACAATGAGAAAGAGGACTTTCTAACACTCCTGGAGCCATTTTCTGATGAGAAAGATGTGCTCAATAATGTACCAACTAAACTAAGGGAGGAGATTAAGTTAAACGAGCGTTCTTCGGCTATCGTTCAAAACCATCTACCCCCAAAGGAGAAAGACCCAGGGAGTTTCCTTCTTCCTTGTTCTATTGACAATTTATGTGTTAAAAATGCTTTAGCAGACCTCGGGGCTAGTATTAGCATAATGCCATTTTCTATGTGCAAAAGACTCAATCTAGGACCTTTAAAACCTATCACTATGACCATAGAAATGGCTGACCGAACTGTTAGTATCCCTAAAGGCATTCTGGAAAATGTTTTAGTAAAGATTGATAAATTCACTTTTCCAGTGGACTTTATCATTCTTGATATGGAAGAAGAACTAGAAACACCTTTGGATGAAGGGGGGAAATGTCATCCAATTGAGACTGTTTGTGTCGTTAAAAAGGATATATCGAGAAATGACCTGAATTTTACTGATAACATAGCACACGAGCACCTTAATACTAATCATGTCAACTCGTTGAGTGAGGTTTTGCAGGATACTAATGTTGGAATTGGCGACAGAGAAAAGTTACGCCGTAACTCTAACACTGAATTACGGCGTAACCATGGGCCAGACACTATGGTGATACCCAACAACAAGTGTGAATCGATCGATGGAAACGAGGAGCTCAAGGTGATCATTAGCTCATCATTGACTAATGACAAAACTAAGGATCTTATAGAAATTGTGGCGTGGCATCACAAAAAAGCTAATGATATTCCTAGGAATATCGAGAAGAAATACCATTGGTGTGAAGCTATACCGGTTGATAATGAAAAATGGTACGACTTATGGGCATCCTGTGATCCTAATGTCGATCTTTGTGATGGTGGGGGTCACGAAGTGAGCTTACGAAGCAACAGGTATTTATGGACTTCCACCAATGATAAGGATAGGAGGAACCTTAAATGGAATAGAACAATACCATTCGATGATTGGGTATGAATTGTCTATGGCAAGGTCGATAGTGACACAAAGATGAGCATCTGGGTGGACGTGAACCGCATCCACGATAGTGAAGTCCCTATCATCAATGATAACACTGAGTCGCAAGATGAAGTGCTCGCATACAATGAAATTTGTAAAGGATGTGCAGATGACTCAAGTGACAATGCAAGAGGAATGATTGAACAAAAACATTGGTGCGAGAGAATTAGGACTGAAGGAGCCAATGGTGAAGTATTTTGGGCTTCTTGTGACCCGTATGATGAAGATTGTAATGGCGGGAGTAGCATGGTATGAGTTGGGGATGACAAGTATCTATGGACCTCAACAAACGGTGATAAAAGGAGTGAACTACCATGGCTTGACAAGTTAGGTTTTGATGATTGGATCAAGATCAAGTACGGAAAAGTGGATGCTTCCACTAAGGAAAAAATTTGGAAGTGTTGCATAAAAAAGGATGCTCCAAGCGACAACGAGGACCACAATGATGTAAGGGAAGAAAATGAAGAAGAATACAAAACAAGGTGGGGTGAAGAGAAAGACCGTTGCAAATGAGAGCTTATTGAAGATAAGCTTGATGAAGATTGGTTTAAGGGAACGGATTCCGATGATGATGATATAGATGGAATCATGGACTACCTTGAGTTACAAGGGCATGATGGGTTCACGGATCTGGATGATGAAGCATATGAACAAAGAAGATGTAAACTTTTAGGTATTCCTTACAAGAGACCTCCACCGATTGTGGCTGAAAAATTCTAAATTACTAGGTACCATTTAGGACCGGATGAGAAGTTTGCAAAGGTACAGAAAATTGAAAGAAAGGAGTTTCTTCGTACCACCATGAATGTTGCTTGGGTAAGACATAATTTAATGCGAGAAATGGGCGAGCTTGGTCAAGTCCGTCATCCACCAACGTAGCAACCGTGGTTTGAGTCTAACTTAAAGACTCATAAAATAAACAAAAGTGCTCTTTCAGGAGACAACCCGAATTATCCTTTTTCTCTTTCATTTTATTAGTATAGTTGGGTTTGGTGTGTTTGTTTTCATATTTTGCGGGAAATGGAGCAAGGAGGATTGGGTAAAGACTCAGTGAAGATGGATCCAGTCTGGAATTTCTATTCTGGGCAGCATTTATGGCGTAACCAAATACCATGGTTACGCCGTAACCAATCATCTGATATCGGATGAATCCCAGGTTTATTTAATTACGGCATAACTTAGTAATTAGGTTACACCGTAACCTGTCCTATAACCAAATTTAATTTTTAATCTTACACATCATAACCTAAATGAACTTTGCGGGTGTGTTCACTGTAAACCCTCACGAGACTTCACTCGTCCACTAGGGACACCGAGTGGTTTAAAAGGCTTGTTGCATACGCTAAATGCAACCGTGATTCATACGAAAGTGAGTTAGGTTTTTGTTTGTTTTTGTTTTTCCTTTTTATTTTTAGATTTACGCTTGTTGGTAGTGTCGTAATTTCAGGGAATTGAAGTTTGCTCATGGAGGCAAGACGAAGGCACGCATGTTCAACGTGATCCTTCTTTCATTTTGGTGCAAATTTCAGGGGAGTTCTCGTTCCAATTCTACTTTTACCTCATATTTATTTCATGTTTAGTACAAAAGGGACTTTGTACATTTCATGTGGGGGGACGGGAGTAGAATTATAACTTGAACTTGTTTACCCTCATTTTTTCTAGTTTATTTTGAAAAATTATGCCATTTTTAAAATTTTGACATGTTTTTCTTAACCTAACTAGAATAGACCTTAGCCGAGCACACTATAACACTTGATTTCCATGGTGAGATTTAGCCATTTAGTTTCCCCTTATTTACCCCAAATCCACCAAATATTGAGTGTGCCGGTAGTATGTAAACTTTAGAACTTGGCCTTTACATCATTTCAAGACCATAGACGAGTAGTGTGTCAAGTTAGCTTGATACATTTGGAAGAGACAATTCGAGAAGGCAATATTTTAGGATTAACACCCAAATAGCCCATATGTGTATATAATTGTGTGCGTTTATCGATTAGTCACCTCGACTCTTTGACCTCCGTGTTATAACCCTTTTTTTGCACTCACCTTTAGTTCAAGATACCCCTAGATACACCCTTCTGAGCCATTCTTTTCGTTTCATACCCTTATCAATATTATTTCGATACACCTATACGCCTTAGCCTACCATGTAGTCTTAGTTTATGATTGGGAAGTCGCCGTTTGCTCAAGTTTAAGGTTCGAGTAGAGAGATTCGGGAATCACGCCAATGTCGAAGACATATATTTGAAGATCATTGAAGATCCCCAATAATTTCTCATATACGATTCATCTCAAGTGGGGGGATGATATTATTTTGTATAGTTATGATTCAAAAAAAAAAAAAAAATGAAAAAGAAAAAAATATTGTGTTTTTGTATGTATATAGTAGTTATTATTGATAATGCATCATTATAAGCACTATGAGCTTATCAGATTTAGTATCGAGGAGGCCACTTCGATCACATTTGAAGAATTGAGTTGGTGACGTGTGTACACCAACATGAAGACCAAGTAGTGTGCCCATCATGACGTCCGCTAGTGGCACACTTACTTGTTGCATTATGATCCGGTTTTTGCGTCTTGAAGCTTTGATTTTGGATGGACGGCAGACGGTGACGACTTGGTTGTAGGGTAAGACTATTTGCTTCTTATTTTTATTTTTCACCATTTATGTGCATCCCATGTCTTATCCTACCCTTTAGTCGCGAATCATTCTTAGGTGAGGGATTTGAGCAGTCATTGGTGTCTTGGCCAACGTTCTGGTCATCTATTGATGGTCTTTGTCGCCTTCGCCGTAGTATGTTAGTAAGGACATTACACCCTAGCTTTATAATTTGTTCACCCAATATTGCCTTCGAAGATTGTTTTGACCTTAGCTCTAGTGGTGGAGATATGTGTAATCGCCAAGCCTATGATAGAATACATGCTATAACTGTGCGTTGAGTGATCACCCCAAAATTGACACATAGATTAGAGAGAGTATGAGTGTTTGTTTCCCATTTCGTGAGGTGTTCGGCTTTGAAAATTCTAGCATAGGAAATTTTTAATCTTATATTTTCCGAGTAAACTGGGGGATATCTTTTTAGAAATGATTCTAATAAGGTCTACTTGAGGCCAAGTAGAGTTCAAGTGGGGGGATATTTGATGACATCAAATAATCCTGATAATTATGTGTCAATTTCCCCCTAATATGCTCATTATTTGTATCGTTTTATATGGATATATGCTTTGATTTCTTTATATTTCATTTCCAGGTTGTAAATGAGCATAGGAGCAAAAGAGACGCGGAATTGGAAAAGAACTTACAAAGATACACAACTTAGTATGCTGAGAAGAAGTTACGGCGTAGTTACACTGTCCATTTACGTCGTAGCTATGAATTCAAACACGAAGACCAAGTCAACGCTGATAAAGGATTACGGCGTAACTACCACAAAAGGTTACGCCGTGATATTCTAAAGACTTAGAAGAAATTTTGTGACCATGAAGGTTACGCCGTAACCAGTGCAAGAGGTTATGGTGTAATAGGTACAAAGTATGGGATTCAAGTTATTGAAGAGATTACGACATAACCATGCAAGAAGATTACGACGTAAATGAAACCCTAAGAAGATTACGGCGTAGCTATCAATCACAGTTACGCCGTAAATAATACTAATGGATAAGATCGTTTGAAGATTACATTGGTTACGGCGTAACCAATACCCAAGGTTACGGTGTAACTATGTCGGGCCTATAAATACAAACCCTATTTTTTGCATTTTACATATCTTTCACACCACAACTCATCAGAGGACGAAGTAGGGTTCCACAAGGACGATCCACAGCAGCATACAAAGCAACCAAGGGAGAAATCTCGCCATAACATCAATAAGTTTTAGCGATTCATATTTATTTTACATTTTTGAATTCATGTTTTTCATTATCATGCAAAACATTGAATCCGTTGTACCCGTTAATATGATCGGCTAAGCACCTTTGGTGCTAGCCTAGTTATGATTCCTTTCATATTTTGATTATGTTTTCGTGCTTTATTTATTGCTTCTAGTGTGTGCATGCTTAGTTATTTGTTAGATCCTCTAGTTTCGGTAGTTTTGAAGGTCGGTTGTACTTGTTGCATTAGGAGAATTGACCACAGGACCCTAATGTTGTAGGTTTCAAGGTGTTTGTAAGAATTGTTTAATAAGAGGAGCAACAATTCTTGTGTGCGAATGGACTTAATAATGCTCTATAGGATCACCCTCCGGGTTGGATGAACTTAAGAAGTTAGATGTGTGGTCTAAGATCCGAGAGGCCGGATCATACAAAGAATTAATCTAGCATGTAGCAGCACTTAATAACTCAAACTTGTCTACCTGTAAGCTTTCATGAACATAAGGTTGCAGACCTTTGGCGTCCTAGTAAGATTCTAGGAAGATAGGCTAGGCGAATTGACTGCAGGAGTCTAGTGATATTTATACCCCACTTGAAGCAGTAGGAAGCTTAATTAGAAAACATAATCATTGCATGATAGGATGAACAACTAGGCTAGTACACTTTCTTCCTATTGTTCACAACTTCATTTAATTTTCGCAGTTTCATTTATGTTTTATTAGTTTAATTTATATTCAACTTAAAACCCCTTTAAAACGTGACATATACTTAGGTTAAAATCGAGATATACATAGCTCTTGGGACGACCTCGGCTTCACCGAAAACTACACTACACACGATCGGTTTCTCTGCCTGTTAGTGCATAAGGTAGACCATAGATGGACGAGTAAAATTATAAGTATTAAAACCTGGTCAGAAATCCTGCATCAGTCTCATATTGGGTGTAGGTAAGAGTGGTCTATGATTGACTCGAGGTTATGTGTAACCAAGGCCATTACGAGAATCCGATTTATAAAATTGTTTTGGGTGTTCTCTTCTTGTAATGTGTGCTTGATTACCTCGAGTATTTGCAAAAAGAGTTTGAGGAATAGTTGGTTTGAAAAAAGTTTTTGATGAAACTCCAATTTCCCTCAGAGACCTGGCGTGTTAGGTCACCATAATGATGTAAACACAAGTATAAATCATAAAAAGAAATGAGAGAAAGAGATAAGAGATGGTCGATTATAATCACAAAACCAAATGACAAAGGTTTAGTAACTTAGTGAAAATAACCAACAAGAAATAAGAGTGTATTACATGGATATTTATAGGAAAGGAAGCTAGGGCAACATCCCTACTTCCTTCCTTTTCGTATCAATGGGCTTTTACATAGGCCCATGGGCTTACTTCATAAGCCTAGTAATAATAACAAACATATATGCCTATTTAGTTAAGCAACCTATTACAAAACTTAATGACCGACACTTGATAATAATTACATGTATTCCCAACAATCCCCCACTAAGGGTTGGTCATCAAAGGTTGCTTAACGTATTCTTTGCTTCTTTGGCTTTGACGTCTCTTCTATCTTTGTTCTTTGTTCTTGTTCATTGTGACAATGGTCTGCCTTTCATCAACGTCCTCGTTTGTGGTGTCTTTACGTCTTCATCCAACATAGTCATATTTCTTTTGACTTTGACTCTTCATACATATGAGGTTCTCTTTCATAAACTTTGATCTTTTTCTCTTCAATTATGTAAATTCTTTGGCTTGAATGTAGAATCTTTTAAAAATGAACTTTGCTTCGATCTTTGGTGAGAACTTTATCATCAGTGATGTTGTTAATATGCACATGTGGATCTAACGGTCTCCCTCCAAGGTATATTCATCGGTAGCTGCATGGTAAAGGTTAGTGATAATATCCAATCGATTATGGTGGACTTTTCTTAGAGAATTGACCACTACGATTGTTTTACTGATGAATGTCTTGATTCCATTCACCTTGGTCGGGCACATCAGCCGTCCGAATCCTATTAAGGACAGTTATCGATACTTTGGATAGAATCAAAGTATAGACACACATTTTCAGGACTTGATTCCTGAAAGGAATCTCCTTAGCGGGATTTCCAGCACTTACAGGCTCAAACTTCGAGAGAGTTAATAGCAAAGTGTGAAAACTGTCTCTAATCCTTACCAAGGCTGTTCCTGAATTGGATACCCTCAAGAAGGCTTACACAGGTGCACCGAAGTACGCCAATAATTCAGGTGAGTTGCTGAAGTATACCGAAGTATCACTCCACGACTGTAGACCGTTTGAAACATAGTAACTACCACCATGATGAAAGTGGCAAGATCCGAAGATCTCATAAGAGACTCTTTTTTTTTTTGGTAAAAGGAATTACTCCGGTAAATGTATTAACCAAAAAATAATGTTAAGTACAAATGGAATGTGGCAGAGGCACCACATTAACCTCAAGCAAATAGCTTGATAAACTAGTGTTTATGACAGGCCATAAACACAACACCCTAGCTAAATTACAATCAACTAACTAGGAATAAACAAGAATAAACTTGTAACCAGCTAACATCCCGCTACCACCCGTAAGCACAAAAGGAGCAAGGCGACATAGGAAGTTTGCCTCCTTAAAAACCCTTTCCAAGAAAAAACCCAATGGGAAAACCTTGGAGTAGGGAAAAAGAGTACAACCCTTTCCTGGCACTCCCCTCGTGAACAAGATAAGCACATAAAAAGCATCCATCATGGCGTCGAACCAGAAGCAATGATCACCGATCCAGGTAGCCTCCATGTATCCAAAATCCTTCTAATCTGCATAGAGTTCTTTGTAAACCGAAACGAGAGGATCTTCAACCGAACAGTGGTAACAATATCATCAAACACCTGAGTATATGATTTAAGCCTCTTCTTAAAGAGTCTTGAGTTACACTCACGCCAAATAGAGTAACATGTAGCAGCAAGAAGAAGACGGGAAATCACACTACTAGCAGAACCTCCTTTAGACAAGGGTATTGGATATGCAACATCATCCTCCAGTGTAGGTGGAATATTATCCATACCACATAATGCACGAACTCTCGTCCACACCTGAAAAGAAAAGGGGCACTCAAAAAAGAGGTGAGTGTGAGAGTCAGGTTGATTATCACAAAATAGACAACGAAGCAGGTTTAAGTCAGTAGATGGGCCGACATCCCATTGCCTCAGTCTATCTTGCATTTTCAGCTTGTAATTAACGACAAGCCACATATTGAAAGCATGCTTAGGAATACACTGAGAAAACCATACAACATGAAACCACGGGACCAGATTAGTACTCGCACAAATCGAATCCCAAACACAAGAAATAGTAAACCGCTTGAACACTCCGTTAGGCAATTTCCAAACCAGCTCATCATCAACACCTTCAATTAATGTGGGCGAATTGATAAGCAATAGATCAGGAAACCTACCAGTCCAATCCAAAGGCCATCTCCAATCTCCATCAATGAGAAGATCACTCATGGTATCCATAATAGAAAACCTAGAACGAGATATATCCCTAGTCGTAAGCAAACTCGGAATCGGGCTCAAATGACACCAATTGTCAAACCATATATACGCCCTCTTACCATTACGGATATGGAACCAGAAAAATGGCCGAATAATCGGACGAATCAAAATCAATTTCCTCCAACCCCAACTCATATCACCCGTGCAAGGAACATCCCAAAAACTTCTACCACGAAGTTTATAAGCAAGAATCCATTTAACCCATAAGGATTCCTTATGAGTCAAAATACTATAGATGTGTTTAGCCATAAGTGCCACATTAAACTCATGAAGACTACGTATGCCAAGACCACCCTCTTCTTTGGGTTTACAAATATCCTCCCACGCCACTTTTGCCTTACCCTTATTCATATCACCTTGACACCATAAGAACCCACGCATAAGTTGCTCAATATCATGGATGACACGAACAGGAAGGATAAAAACAGAAGCCCAGTATATAAGCATAGACGATAAGACAGAAATAATGAGCTGTAATCGACCCGCAATAGATAAGAATTTATTCTTCCAATCAGCGATCCTATTTTGAACCCTTTCCACAAGAACCTTACAATCCCGATACAACAACCGTGAAGATATAAGGGGGACGCCCAGATACTTAACAGGAATAGTACCTTCATTAAAAGATAAAGAGTTCAAAATAGCCAACTTCACCTGGTTAGGAACATGACAAAAGAAGGCCGTGCTCTTAGGAATACTCGGAACCAAGCCTGACACATTCTTGAATTCATTCAAAGCACCATAACCACACTTGCCGAAAGAACATCCCCATGAGCAAAAATGAAAAGATCATCAGCAAAACACAAGTTAATAATTTTCTGACTTTCACATAGATTATGGTATTGGAAATCATTCGATTGCTCCACTCTTTGCTGTAATAAAAGAGTTAGAATTTCCATAACAAGAGTAAATAAGTAGGGAGACATAGGATCACCTTGGTGAAGACCCCTTTTACCCGGAAACCAGCCGTAAATATCACCATTAATGGATATGGAGTACGAGACACTAGTAACACATGCCATGATCCAAGATATCATCGTAGAGTGGAACCCAAAACCAATCAGAACGGTTCTAAGAAAACTCCAATCCACGGTATCATATCCCTTCTGAATATCCATCTTAAAAGCACATCTAGGCGGTCCATGAGGCCGGTGATAATTACACATTAATTCTTGCATAAGGAGGATATTATCAAAAATACTACGCCTCGGGACAAAAGCCGACTGGTTAATACTAACAACATCTCCAAGACCCTCTTTAATTCGATTAGTAATGATTTTACTAATGCATTTATAAAGAACATTACAACAAGAGATAGGTCTATAATCAGTAACCTTAGACGGAGTGGAAACTTTAGGGATAAGAGCAATAATGGTATGATTAAGTTCCTTAAGAAGCTGCCCATTAGTAAAGAAATCCCGAATCACCAAACATACATCATTACCAACAATGTCCCATGCCTTCTTAAAAAAGGCAGCCGTGAAACCATCAGCACCCGGGGCCTTGTTATCGCCAATAGAGAACATAGCATCCTTAATTTCCTTATTAGTAACATCCCTCACCATCCAATCAACCCTACCTGAATCAATAATAGAAGAGAAAACCAATCGATCAGCTAGCGGAATGGTAGTGGCTTCTACACCAAGGAAATTCTCATAGTGTTGCACGAAGACATTTGGAACCTCGTTACCTTGGTGCATATTATTGTTGGCGTCATTAACAAGCTCAATACGACTCCTATGATTCCGACTTTTAACAATATTATGGAAATAAGCTGAATTAGAATCACCCTCACGAAGCCAATTAACTTTTGCCCTTTGTTTCAAAAAGCGTTCCTCATCCAATAAAGCATTCTAAAATGCCTCAAGATAAACAGCCTCCTCTTCCCGAAGAACGGGATTATTAGGGTCCTTATCAAGAGATTTTTTAACTTCATCTAATTCAACACGTAGATTATTAACACGAGCATGAAGATTACCTTGATCTTTCAGGAGTTTGCGAATAGGGGATTTAAAACCCTTGAGCCTTCGAACCACCTTAAACATAATATGACCTTGAACTTCATTACTCCAAGCTTGACGGACTACATCTAAAAACCCACGTTTATAAGTAAGGAAATTAAAGAATTTAAATGGCTTTGGCTTTGATATTAGTCAATTATAGTCCAAGGAATTGCAAAGGAAATATGCAAGACCCGAGTCGTTTGTCCCGACGAAGATTGAATGGAATTGTGATTCAGGATCGTGATTCGTGAAGTGAATGTGAAAAAGTGAGTGATTGATTTTGGATTACACTACTAATAATGAAATATGAAATATAAACAACTAATTATGCTAAGGGAACAAGTATACTAAGCATGCTAATCTAAAAACGCAATTTGAATTTAAAGACGAACGCGACGAATTTTAAAAACGTAATTAAAAAGCGAATTTCTAAAATTTAAGACCTAAAAATATAAAATTATTTTTCCTAAACTCTAAATATAAAAAGAAAATTTTGGGAAAAAGAAAAATATTTTTCTGACTTTTTATGAATTTCTTATGAATTAAAAACTAATTTAAACTATTTAATTGATTTAAAAATAGTAAAACAAATGGGAAAAATCTAGAAAAATCTGAGTAATTCTAAAATTAAATTTCTAATCTAAGAAAAATAAATTCAGAAAGTGATTAAGCCTAAATAAGCTGTAACAGTGAATAAGCACTAGGGAAATAAGCTAAAAATAAGCAAACAAAAGCCAAAAATTATCAAAAGCTAAGGACATGTATATCTAACTACTAGAAGCTAAAAGAAACTGAAAATGGTGAAATAAGCACTAAAATTAAGTTGAATATAAGCTGAACAGGTTCTATTTCTAGGCAGACTACAAATGAGTGAACAACACTTTTTCAGCCTCCAATTAAACTATCAAATAAGCTCCTGAGGTGAATCCCAGATCATAGGCTAGAAGCTAACATATCACACTGCTTAAAAGCTGAAAATGCACAAAAGTTAAGCTGATTACTAGCTTATTTGCTCACTAGATCAGGTGCCAAAAAAAAAACAAAAGCTGATGCAGCAGATTAAGCAGTGTAGGGTGCTGATTTGCAGATGCCAAATAAGCTCTCTAATAAGCTGATTTGCTGAATACCAGATATTAATCCTAAAGCCTACTATGTAAACTCTATGGGGACCAAGAATCAGGGTCTCAGCTTATCTGGTTAAGCCCAGAATAAGCTGAGATCAGCTGATGTTCCTGCACTAACTCTATCTGTGAAAGCAGTCCTACGGATACGGCGCTAACTTCCTCAAAACTGCTCCTGGTTAATCCAGACCTTAGATCCTATCTTAGACCAACACAAATGACTCAGAGGTGTCTTAAATGGAGGTCCTAATAAGCTAGGGTTATGCAGGCTTATTGAGGCAGATTAGGCTTCTAGTTTTAAAGTAACTGATGCAGAATTCTTAATAACCTCAATTCAAATTAACCACTAATGACAACAACTAACTAACCCCTAAATGAGCTTGATCAAACTTTAAAATATGACAAATGAACAGTTCTACCAAGATTTAACCCATTTTAACCCATGAACATGCTTAGTTCCAAACAACCCTTAATCTGATCTGATTGACAATTTTCAAATGAAATAGTTCTATTGAAGCTGTAAGATAGTATTCAAATAACTAACCTATTTGAATTTAATCCAGGAAAGGAATTTCCAAAAGAAAATAAGCTGTTAAAACAGCTTATTCTGATTTTGACTTTACTTTGACCTTAAACTATTATGAAAGAAATTTAGAAAGAAATTAATATTAATCACTAATCTACTTATTAGACATCAAGAGCAATATTAATTAAGCTGAAAATTCAAATTATAGCACTTACATGAAAAAATAAGCTGATGAATAGGAACTTTTGACCAAACTTGACTTCTATTAAAAATAAACTGAGTACAATTTTTAGAACTGAGAGTTACAATAAGCTGGAAATATAAGCTGAATTTAAGCTACTCTAACCTATTCTAACCCTAACCCTACTAATCTACCTACTAACTAACTAGCTCCATACGTGAGAATGAGGGGGCTATATATAGGTCTCAGAAGAACCTTCTGGGACTCCCTTCCATCAATCTATGCCCTTGGATCCAAGCTTCCTCTCCACGCTATGATTTCATCCGTAGGATCAAAATAGTGAGGTGGCACCTCCAATCAGCAAGTCCCACGTGTCCCTGGCAGCTGTCAATCCCTTCTAGAACATTTAATCATTGGTAATAATTGGGGATACGTGGTTAATTTGGGCGTACGGTAAAATAGGGTTCTATCCATAGTAGATTTTGGGGAAATTTTAGGCGCGCGTGTGTGAGTGAGAGGGTGAGAGTATTTTTAATTTTGACTTATGGCTGATATATTTGACCGGTTTTACAAGGCTTCTTGGATCGGGTATAGGTAAAAATGGAATGGGCTGGGTATATGTAATAGGTGGGCTGGATTAATAATAAGGGTGAGATGGGTTGGTTTAATTTGAAAGGTGGGTTGGGTTTGTAAAGTGATTGGAGTGGGTTTAAGGATATAAGGGTGTAAGGTTTGTTTAAAGTTTTAAGGTATTTAAGGTTTTGATTCAAGGGACCATTTATGTAATTGCTGATTTCTCAAGGGACTGAACTTGCTTATTTTTCAAAGTGAATCCAAGGGCTGAACTTGACATCTTTTAATGATTTGAGGACACTTTTTGACCATAATTTTCTTCCTGGTTCCGTTATGAGTCTTTTCCGTATCCCGTGCTCGTTTTTCCGGATTTTCCGTGTCTTTTGTCGATTTTCTCGATATCCGTCCCTGCACATATAAAAACACAAAAACACAATATCTTTTGGCATTTTGGTCAGGTTTTTGGTCATTTTGGTCCGGTTTTGGTCAAGAAAAGGTATGTGAATAAGCACATACCAAATTCCCCCAGACTAAGCTATTGTAATGTCCTCATGCTATGTTATAAAAACACGTTTTTGAAACCAAAAATTTCCAATCTCTTTTTACTAACTTTGAAAGTAGCAAAATTTTCAAAAGAGATTAAGAAATCTTAAGTTCTAAAAACTCCCCAATTTTTCCTTTTTTTCTATTTTTGTATTTTTCTTTATTATTTAGGTGACGGCTTTGTTTGACAATCATTATCTATCGATAACTTTTAGGGTCTTCGAGTAGGAAACACGACTCATAAAGAAGTGACCATACAGATAAAATTCGTCGTTCCTGATTTTTCACGAGTCCCCAAGCCAAGCTTAAAAACGAAATCATTGTTATTTTCAAGTTAGGTTGCCAACACTACCCATAAAGCTAATTGTGGACTCTTTGTTCTCAAATTCCTATTTTCCTCTATTTATTTTATTTTTGGTGAGAAATGAATTTCTTCAAATTCTCATTTCGATAATTTTTAGTCCGATAAAGATACCTAGTTTAGACGCTAAGTAGTTTCCAAACCTTCCCTCGAAAACCGTTGCATACAAAAATGAGGTCCACATCAAGGTCTCTGATTTAACACGATTTTGAGGATATCCCTTTTATATACGACCGAAACAACTCATCTACGAGTCCAGAGACAGAAGCTTTTATTAGGATATCCCCGGAGTCGAAGTTTGGCATTTTTTTAAACATTATTAAGCACATTAATGTATTTAATCCTTGGCCCTTTATAACAATCACAACATCGGTTGCGAGCCGGCAAGATGTGATAGTCTATTATGACCTTGGAATTTTTCCTCTGCCTTTATTAGAAGTCTACAACATCGGCTGCGAACCGGCAAGATGTAGAAAACTTTTTATGGCTTTGGATTATTATTATACATTATCACATTCATTAATTATTTGTGTTGCCAAACCCCATGTCCTACGGCTTTTATAACAATCCCAACATCGGTTGCGAGCCGGCAAGATGGAATAGTCTATTACACCGTAACACTGACAGTACCTTGATGTGTACCCAACTTTCATAAGCAAGAATTCTCTAAGGAAGAAATAAAAACTAATTATCGCCAAAACCAAAATACCTTTAATTATTCCTAGATTACTATTATTGGGTGAAACAAGCTTATGGGAACAAAAAGCCACAAATAACTTTGATGAGCTCTAAAGAGATCCAACTACTCCACGTTTAGCAATCTAACTTATAAACAACTCTATCATTTCTCGTTCTTCGCAAATTTTAAATCTTAAATAATAAGATCCGCGAATGCTTAGCCAAATAATCAAGCCATGCATATATAAAGTCAATACGGGAACTTGCAAACTCTTAAAAAGAATTCGCGTTTTATAGCTCCTTGTGTAAAAGACTAGCACAAGCTATTAGATTATAAAAGGTTAAGGGAACAAGCTAGGGCTCAACACGCCCGGTCAAGTCAGAATTTTATTCCTACTCTCACCAGCGGAAAATCAACAAAATTTCAAAATTTATTATATTTTTGCACAAAAATTTTTAAATTTTTCTCATTTTTTTTTTGATTTTTCAATTTTTGGAGGAAAAACGGGGTTGCATGAGTAAACGGCAAAAATGCAAGGCAAAAATCAAATCGACAGATTACCCCCCAGACTAAAACGAGACATTGTCCTCAATGTCTTAAAGGTAAGGGCTCTCCTACATAAATCTAAGGCCGTTTATTAATTATGCCAAAGATAAACGTAAAACGATAAGATTTAGGATATCGGATAAGCAACGAATGATGAAACTCGAGTGGAAAGAAGCAACCACGAGCACGAGAGTCTTCAATCATCGGGCAATCCTGGACACATCACAGAAAAACACGAAACATGACAAATGGAAGAGGTAGCCCTCCTCACGTTTTATTAGAAAATAAGAAAGAAGATAGACACGGGGTGCCTCCCGAGAAGCGCTTATTTTTGTTAACCGAGTCACATGAGCTTGACTCGACCCCGAATTTAATTGTCCTTGGGGAAGCAAGTGGAAAAGATAATCTCAATCGGACTTTCATTCAAGATGTTTGGATAAACATTGAAGCATACGAAAGTTCCACTCCGATGAGATACCCGCGGCTTAAAAGAAGGAGAGATGCCGGGGTTAAAGATGGTATCTTCACTCCCAAAGGAGTGAATGAGAGGAGAAGTCACCGGGTAGGTGAAGAAAGGGAGAAGGATCTTAATCACAATGAAGATCCATTCTTCATCCTCAAAATTACCATTTTTCTGATATTGAATATCATCATTGAAGCTCTTATGGTCATAATCAACAACAACCTCGGGCGGGAGGGTCGGGATGATATCATCGACAAGTAAACTCTCATGATAGAGTACATCTCCCCCCGGGTCAGGATCTTCCTCAAAATCATAGAAATCATACTCCGGTGGAGATATGATATGATCCTTATGAAGTACGTTATCGAGCTTGAGCTCTGAAAGGATATACGGAGGTGGGACATGTGCTGTACTTTGTGTGCTAGAAGTTTGCACCTCGTCCATTATTGTCTCCGTATCTGACTCATCACTTTCCTTGTTATGAACATCAAAGATTTGATTGTCTGAAATTAGAGTATATTCAGAATCAAAATCAAACAAAGGATTTGTGATAGTCATATTGAAAGTTTGTGAAGTAGAATCAGGAAGATCGAAAGGTTCCTCGGATACCCTTGGGATTGGAACAAGGTCATCAATATCCTTAAGAGGATTGATTTCGATTTCCTTGTCCCCCATTAAAAAGGTATCTGAAGGGTCTTCAATAAGTGGATTGATCTCTGAATTCTCTTCTTCCTCCTCATCACTCTCCTCAGTGTATGACAAGTCAATGGGAGGATTTTGCCTTCTTCGAATCAACTCCTTAATTTTGTTTAGTTCAGTTTGAATGTACATGTTGATTTCATTTTGAGCATTTATCTGTTCAGCTCTAGTATTTAACAACCTTTGAAGAAGAAGGTCCTGAGGGGTTGTGTATTGTGAAAGTTGGTCAAAACCGGATGAGTCATGATTGTCATAAGGAATTTGCTCATAGTGCATGTTCTCGGTTTGACAATCAGAACCATAATGGGGACCTCCACAATACTCACAACAGTGATATTGTTGTTGTGGTGAACTTGATGTATAATATGAAGATGTGTCAAATTCGGATGATGCCTGATTGTTATAAGGGTTCTGCTCATAGACAAGCATGTTTCCCGTTCGACAATCAAATTTCGGATGAGAACAACCTCCACAAAATTCACACAAGTATGTCTCCATCTGTTGCTGTGAGGGCTGGTTGAAAAAGTCGGGTGTTTCATTATAGAAACAGGGATTTTGGTTATAGACAAACCCGTTTTCCGAATCCATAATGTTACAACCGGGGCAGTTTCCACCATTTGGAGGAACCCCACAGTATTGATAACCATATTGGTAAGATGAAGACATGGAGAAGAAGAATTAAACGGATAGAGGGATAGAGATAAAGAATCAAACGGATAAGAGGATTAAGAAGAATATTTTTGGATTTTTAAATTTTAGAAACATTGAAAATCACAATAGAAAAAGGAAAATAAATTTTGAAGAGAAAATCTTTTTTGGTTTTTATATAAAAATATTTACAAATGAAAACGATAACTTCCCGGGAGAAGGGTCTTCAAAACACGAATCGAAAAACGGAATCACGAACTCACTTCAACCTTCCCCGGCAGCGGCGCCAAAAATTTGATATTAGTCAATTATAGTTCAAGGAATTGCAAAGGAAATATGCAAGACCCGAGTCGTTTGTCCCGACGAAGATTGAATGGAATTGTGATTCGGGATCGTGATTCATGAAGTGAATGTGAAAAAGTGAGTGATTGATTTTGGATTACACTACTAATAATGAAATATGAAATATAAACAACTAATTATGCTAAGGGAACAAGTATACTAAGCATGCTAATCTAAAAACGCAATTTGAATTTAAAGACGAACGCGACGAATTTTAAAAACGTAATTAAAAAGCGAAATTCTAAAATTTAAGACCTAAAAATATAAAATTATTTTTCCTAAACTCTAAATATAAAAAGAAAATTTTGGGAAAAAGAAAAATATTTTTTGACTTTTTATGAATTTTTTATGAATTAAAAACTAATTTAAACTATTTAATTGATTTAAAAATAGTAAAACAAATGGGAAAAATCTGGAAAAATCTGAGTAATTCTAAAATTAAATTTCTAATCTAAGAAAAATAAATTCAGAAAGTGATTAAGCCTAAATAAGCTGTAACAGTGAATAAGCACTAGGGAAATAAGCTAAAAATAAGCAAACAAAAGCCAAAAATTATCAAAAGCTAAGGACATGTATATCTAACTACTAGAAGCTAAAAGAAACTGAAAATGGTGAAATAAGCACTAAAATTAAGTTGAATATAAGCTGAACAGGTTCTATTTCTAGGCAGACTACAAATGAGTGAACAACACTTTTTCAGCCTCCAATTAAACTATCAAATAAGCTCCTGAGGTGAATCCCAGATCATAGGCTAGAAGCTAACATATCACACTGCTTAAAAGCTGAAAATGCCCAAAAGTTAAGCTGATTACTAGCTTATTTGCTCACTAGATCAGGTGCCAAAAAAAAAAACAAAAGCTGATGCAGCAGATTAAGCAGTGTAGGGTGCTGATTTGCAGATGCCAAATAAGCTCTCTAATAAGCTGATTTGCTGAATACCAGATATTAATCCTAAAGCCTACTATGTAAACTCTATGGGGACCAAGAATCAGGGTCTCAGCTTATCTGGTTAAGCCCAGAATAAGCTGAGATCAGCTGATGTTCCTGCACTAACTCTATCTGTGAAAGCAGTCCTACGGATACGGCGCTAACTTCCTCAAAACTGCTCCTGGTTAATCCAGACCTTAGATCCTATCTTAGACCAACACAAATGACTCAGAGGTGTCTTAAATGGAGGTCCTAATAAGCTAGGGTTATGCAGGCTTATTGAGGCAGATTAGGCTTCTAGTTTTAAAGTAACTGATGCAGAATTCTTAATAACCTCAATTCAAATTAACCACTAATGACAACAACTAACTAACCCCTAAATGAGCTTGATCAAACTTTAAAATATGACAAATGAACAGTTCTACCAAGATTTAACCCATTTTAACCCATGAACATGCTTAGTTCCAAACAACCCTTAATCTGATCTGATTGACAATTTTCAAATGAAATAGTTCTATTGAAGCTGTAAGATAGTATTCAAATAACTAACCTATTTGAATTTAATCCAGGAAAGGAATTTCCAAAAGAAAATAAGCTGTTAAAACAGCTTATTCTGATTTTGACTTTACTTTGACCTTAAACTATTATGAAAGAAATTTAGAAACAAATTAATATTAATCACTAATCTACTTATCAGACATCAAGAGCAATATTAATTAAGCTGAAAATTCAAATTAAGCACTTACATGAAAAAATAAGCTGATGAATAGGAACTTTTGACCAAACTTGACTTCTATTAAAAATAAACTGAGTACAATTTTTAGAACTGAGAGTTACAATAAGCTGGAAATATAAGCTGAATTTAAGCTACTCTAACCTATTCTAACCCTAACCCTACTAATCTACCTACTAACTAACTAGCTCCATACGTGAGAATGAGGGGGCTATATATAGGTCTCAGAAGAACCTTCTGGGACTCCCTTCCATCAATCTATGCCCTTGGATCCAAGCTTGCTCTCCACGCTATGATTTCATCCGTAGGATCAAAATAGTGAGGTGGCACCTCCAATCAGCAAGTCCCACGTGTCCCTGG
Source organism: Artemisia tridentata subsp. tridentata (assembly GCA_021014915.2). Lineage (NCBI taxonomy): Eukaryota > Viridiplantae > Streptophyta > Magnoliopsida > Asterales > Asteraceae > Artemisia > Artemisia tridentata. Next base: position 208,175,050 of record CP139502.1, read on the forward strand.
CAGCTGTCAATCCCTTCTAGAACATTTAATCATTGGTAATAATTGGGGATACGTGGTTAATTTGGGCGTACGGTAAAATAGGGTTCTATCCATAGTAGATTTTGGGGAAATTTTAGGCGCGCGTATGTGAGAGAGAGGGTGAGAGTATTTTTAATTTTGACTTATGGCTGATATATTTGACCGGTTTTACAAGGCTTCTTGGATCGGGTATAGGTAAAAATGGAATGGGCTGGGTATATGTAATAGGTGGGCTGGATTAATAATAAGGGTGGGATGGGTTGGTTTAATTTGAAAGGTGGGTTGGGTTTGTAAAGTGATTGGAGTGGGTTTAAGGATATAAGGGTGTAAGGTTTGTTTATAGTTTTAAGGTATTTAAGGTTTTGATTCAAGGGACCATTTATGTAATTGCTGATTTCTCAAGGGACTGAACTTGCTTATTTTTCAAAGTGAATCCAAGGGCTGAAATTGACATCTTTTGATGATTTGAGGACACTTTTTGACCATAATTTTCTTCCCGGTTCCGTTATGAGTCTTTTCCGTATCCCGTGCTCGTTTTTCCGGATTTTCCGTGTCTTTTGTCGATTTTTTCGATATCCGTCCCTGCACATATAAAAACACCAAAACACAATATCTTTTGGCATTTTGGTCAGGTTTTTGGTCATTTTGGTCTCGTTTTGGTCAAGAAAAGGTATGTGAATAAGCACATACCAGGCTTCTTTTTAGTTAACGTGGGAATTCTAAGCACACAAAGAGAATGGTCAGAAATACGATAGGGTTGAAATATAGCAAACGATCCCGGAAAGTCATCACTAAATTTAACATTACCCATAACACAATCAAGCTTCTTCAAAATACCATTACCACCCTTCGGTTTCTGATTCCAAGTAAAATGCAAACCCGACAAATTAAGATCCATGACTTCGATATTGGTAACACAATCTTTAAACTCAGACATAGAAATATTAGGCTCGTAACCACCACCAGATTTATCTTCCAAAAACAATGAAGCATTGAAATCACCCAAAAGAACCCACGGTTTATCACGCATAAGACTACTATGGATCTCGAGATCACACGACGATCAATGTAGTAATTATGAGCATAAACAAAAGACACAAAGAAAGCTTTATTATCAGCCTTTATATTGACCTGCACATGCATAACCTGGTTAGTTTGAGACATAAGCAAAACATCAATAATAGCATCATCCCAACCAAGAATAATACGTGATCCCTTATCGCATAGACTTCCATTAGAAGTCCACTTCCAAGTACGGTAAACCTTAGCACAAGTGTCATACACAGAAGACGCATCCACATGAGATTCCAAAATAGCACATAAACATAGATTATTCTCATTTACCACCTGACGAACCTCTTTTTGTTTAGGGGAGCGGTTCAGTCCCCTGATATTCCAAGAAGCAACACTAAACATTAGAACCCCCCATATCAGGAGTGCTTGCCCCTGTATCATTAGTGTGATCCGTGGAAGTGGAAGCCATAAAACCCGTTGTTTCACCATAGTCATGTAGTATATCATCATCACCCACCAGATTTAAACCATCATCAAACTCATCCAACTCCACACTTAGAGCAGCAAACGAGTTATTATTTTTGATACCCTTATCCTTGGTCATGTTAACATCTTTTACACTACTTGAGTTCCCTTCTGTACGTTGGCCAGTATTAACCTTGCTAGCATTAGAGTGACTAGCATTAGATGAGCTAGGAGTTGGAGCCACTATTGGGGTAGTAGTATTCGGACCTTTAGACTTATCAGGGTTACTAGAACTCGAACCTACTTTAGTATTAGTAGTAGTCTTCGGCTTATAAACAAACTTTTGACCCACTTTCGTACCACCTGTTGGAGCACCATTCTTTCCACGCTTAGTCCCAACAGTTTCAAATCCATCAACATCCTTTCCCACCACATTAGGAGTATTAGTAACTTTCTTAGGGCATTGTTCACATGTATGACCAAAAAGTTTGCATGTATCACAACGTGGGGGTTTCCATTCATACTCCACCCTTATGGTTTCTTTTGTATAACCCATCCCATTAAGTAAAGGAATACCAATTGTAAGGTTGTTTTTTAACTCATTTTCAGATTTTACTTCAATTAATGCACGTGCAAAGCTACAACGGCCCCACGATTCTAAACACATAGTAGTAGTAAACGAATCAAGCATAATAGGATTACCTATTTTAAGACTAAGACCATCCTCTGAAAATACTGCCATTGGAACATCATGGAACTTAACCCAAACAGGAACACGGGTTAAGTCTTCTTTCATTAAATTTGTATTCATGGTCCAAGGTTTCAATATAATAGGGATATTACGAATCATCCAAGGCCCCTCCTCAAGCACATCTTCCAACCCCTTTTTCGTGTCAAACTTGAAAAAGAAAAATCCCTTTGAATTCATCATCACCTTTTTAATACCAAATTTTGCCCATGAGGTACGTGCATAATATTCCACAACGGGGAAAGCAACCCGTTTTCCAATAAAGCAACCATACAATGTGTTATGAAATCGGCTACTAATATCTTCAACAACCTTTAATGGAATCGAAAGCTCCACGTCCTCCATAACATTATCAGATTCCAACGTTCGGAAATTGGCCTTATCCTTTTTCGTAGTGGAACTGGTAGCATTAACATAAGACATAGAAGGAGTATTAGCATTAATTGACTTACCAGCAGTAGTGTTGTTTGCACACTTGTTAAGCTTAAACTTTCCAGCATTTGATGCAACATGGACACCGTCACCGTCTGGTAGGTTAACAAACTCATCCAAAGTAGCATGTTCGGCAGTAGTAGGTTCAACAACAGTATTAACGGGAGGGAATTCCTCCTCCACATCATCAAGAGCATCATTAATAGTCGCCTCATACGTAGCAGCAGCCTGGTCGTTCCCATGCACTTCTGATCGAACAGTAGGATTGAGCAACACCCTAGTAGCTTTTCTAGGTTGCGCTCCATCTGGATTACCAACATCTCTTCCCTTCAACCTACTCATTCTAGCACCCAAAGACTCTAAATCAACATTAAGAAAACTCGTTGTCTCCATAGCAGCTTAATAAAAGTAAAACGAAACCCTAAAAGTGAAAAACAACTCGAACAACAGCAACCAAGAAGATCCACAGCTATCTTCACAAAATAACGAAAACCTCAACTAAGTTGAGGCATGAATTAAGTGCTAATCAAATCCCTAACCGACTTCCATCATTGAGTAGGCAGAATAAATAAAAACAATCGGCGAATACCTAAAAAACCCTAAAGAATGATTTTTAACAAAACCCTAAGAATCGAATCCCAAATCAAAACCAGACCTGAATCCAAATAAAAATAATGTTAAAGACTAGATTAAACACAGTTAATCAATCAACAACACGATCGTTATAAGGATTACAACAAGATTGAGAGATTGAGATCGATTATTGGGAAGGGAGGGAGTTGAAAAAATCGCCCATAGTCAAGAGAGAGAACACCTCTTGGGTATGATGTATATGCTTATTTGCTGCAAGTTAACCCGTTTTAGGGTTATTTGTTATCTGTATGTTCCGCATCTCATAAGAGACTCTTATACAACTTGTGTCCTTTTTGGCGAACACAAGTGTAGATTATGGAAAGTGTATCCTAAGAGATCTTTTGATGAATCTCATGGCTCTATACTTGATTAGTGCGTTTTGGTTTTGGTCGTCGGAGGCATAGAGTAGAGTGCCTCCTTTTCAATATCAACACATCTCGGAGTGAGAGGTCGATAGATTTTGCGAGGTTCTCCGTGAGAAATGAAACACGTACCTTTTAAGTGATACTTGAGTGGCTAGAAGGTTAAGTGCAGTGCGTCACTAGGTCCATGACGTCTTGTCTCCAATACCGATGTCATATTAGTAACACCTAGTAGCATATGAATTGAACCCGGTTTCTGCCCTAAGGTTGATCATTTGGAGGGCTATTGCTTTTCACCCTTTCATTAACTTTTCTTTTTTACTTCTTCAACCCCTTCTTTCTCCATTCATTTTTTTTCAATCATACCTAAGGACTTCTAGTACTAAACTATTGGTGTTGTCCCTGGGTAGATCCCTCCGGCTCTGGCGGATCATAGGACGTATTTCTTAACCTTAGTCACCTTATAACGCCATCACTATCCTATGTTGCCATAAGTCATTCATTTGAAAATCTCTCAATGTGCTTAATAAGATACATTTTGTTAATACTTTGAGAGTTTTGGATATTACAGAAATATTCCCCCTTCACGTGTGCTCATAAGTTTTTAAGATAAATTTGCACATGTTGGGTAGAGTTCACACTTTTGAATTGATCGACTTTCAGTGAACACAACCGATTCGAGACACGCTTACATCACTAGTTAGACTAGCTTGAAATAACTACCTGGCCTGGTTATGTTCAATGAAAGTTTATCGAAATGGTACATTCTACTTAGACAAGTCCTATTCGAGACACGTTTACATCACTGGTTAGACCAGCTTGAAATTATTACCCGTACAGGACAAGTCCTTTCGATTACTGACAGTTAAGTTTCGTCAATTCTTAACTGTCAGTAATCGAAAGGACTTGTCCTGTACGGGTAATAATTTCAAGCTATCTGAGTCGAGCTCATACGAGATTCCACATTTGTTACCATATTTTAATCACATTTTCATTTTCTCCCCCTCAAAAATAGCATATTGATGTTGTTTTTGATGAAAAATTGATTAAAATATGCTTTTTGAGGTTTACGGGGAGAATCTAACAAGAAATTTTATTTATGAACAAATATGTTTTTCAAGTACTCCCCCACAATAAGTGAAATTACTTTTTGAGGTTTTAAAGGTGAGAGAGAATACTTGTTCTTTTGAGCAGAATTATGAAAAACTTTGAAAATTTGATTAATTCTACTCAAAGTAAGAAGCTTTCGCTTCTTATATCAGGATTGAGGCACTGAAGCGTACCCAGGGTCCTGTCTTTACAAAGAACGGGTTGTGCACTCTTATGTGTGCACAAGCAAGTATGAATTACAAGCAAATATTATCAAAAGTTACTCAGTTCTTACATCAGTCAATGGTTCTGAAAATCGAGAATTCCTAATCTGGTCTTCAAAAGTTCCTGATTGGGAATGACAATCTACCTCCAACATAGCTTTCCAGTCTCCGTATCTGATCTCTGAATGTAAGTCTTTTTTCAGCTTCAAAATGAATTGACGAACTTCTTGCAGTTGAGGAGTTGTCCACCTGCTCGTCTTGTACAGTTACCGATCTTTCAACCGAATGGCTAACCAGTCTCGAACTTTCTTCAGCATGTGGTCGCAGAACTTATGAACCTCCTTGTATCCCATGAAACAGTTGATGGTATAATCACTTTTGTAGACGAAACCAAAGGTTAGGTCTTTCTTTAGGGTGTACTGGGGTTCTTGTTTGATCTCTTGAAGATGTAGTAGTGGTGCGGTTAAGTTTAGCTTCCGTTGATAGCTCTCGACTCCAAGTTGCAGGTCTTCAACACGTTCTTGAATGATCTTTCTTTGAATGTAGTAAAGTAGTGAAGTGCTGAATGCGTACAGAAGTTCGGTTGAAAAATGATGCATCTTCCCTTGAATTTTAATGAGATACATGTCTTCGATGTCGTTGAGGTTCAAATATGGGAAATCTGCTTCCGAGAACGTGTAAAGCTTCTGATCTTGTCTTCTAACCCTGATTTTGTGCAGAAAAGTGTACCCTTACTTCTTTTCAGCTTCGATGCTGACCATAGCTATGATCCTGAGATCGCTCATCACCGTTGTCGGTGACTTGACCACAAGTTTGCTTTTGTACCATGTTTGCCTCTTTTCATACCAGTGGTAGATTCTCAGATGCACATCTTTATCATACAGCTCTTTGTTAGTAATGAAGAGTCTGGTTGCTATTTCTTCAATGGCCGATTGTGGGTATCTTGCAGCCGAAATCAAAGTTATTGATGTTGCATACTTGGGTTGACACTTGTTGCCGTGTTGTAGAAGTTCAAGATCGTTGTTGAAGAAGAAACTGTATGGAATAGCAGGATGATCGGAAGTTCCAACTATTGGCAATGGCTTTGTCCAGTCCGTAACGTATGGTCCTTTCTACTGTATGGTATTATCAACCACATAGGTGTCAGGATTCGTCCAGCTGATATCATTTGACATTGCACGTTCAATGTTTTCCAAGTGGTATTCCAGTTCAGCCGCACTTGAGGACCGATCGATGATCACAAGTTAAATGCGTCATTCTTTATACGAAGAAGTTCTCCTTTTGTAAGCTTCTTGATGCGATGATCACATTTGAGCTTTTGAGTGAACTCAAGTGTGCGTCCTTCAACTATTGAGTCTTCATCGATGTATGGTTGGGCGCTGACGAGTGTATCAAACCACTCGTTACCTTCAGTCGTGACATAGTCAAGCCATGAGACAACCTTTGACTTTTTGGCATTTTGCTTAATGTCTTGCTTAGACTTTTTATCCTTCGGCTTTGCTGGAGACTCTGGTCGATAGTGAACTTGTTCTAAGTCATCCTCTTCAATGAACTCGAAATGATGTTCCATTGCTGTTGGTCCGGATCCTGGTGCCTTTGGTGGAGATTTGGCAGTTGTAGTTGTTGTAGACGGGAGAACTGGTTCCTTGTGTTGAGAGGAAGAACCACCGACAGTATTTTGTTTCTTTGCTTGTGAATTTAGGTTGGGGTCTTCGTCATCCCTTGGTCTTTTATCTTTCTCAGCATCGGCTTTGCATGACTCCTTTGAAATATTTGCCATGATAGCATTAGAGAGTGCTATTTCTTTAGTAGTCAAGGTTGTGAGACCCGATAATCTATCAAACAACTGAATCTGAAGTTCTTTAAGTGTTAGTTCCTTTGGCTTTGGAACAGTGTGAAGTGTAAGAGGAGTTGAAGAGATTACTTTATTGATGATTTGTTTGATGATTGGCGTAAGCTGCTCTTTTAAAGGTTTGAGTTGATGCTTTAATTCTTTGGTAACAACTTTTGGTAGGTTCTTACAAAGATAATTTTCAGTGTAGTTCTTGATTTGATTATCCATGTCACCTTGGACATCTTTGGATAAATACTCATCTACCCATTGCTTGGTCTGTTGAAGTTCAATCATTTGCTTGTTTAATCCTGTAACCATGCTTGTGAGAGTCTCCAGTTGATCTTTCATGTTGTCCTTTTTCTTTTGTCGAGCTAGTTTAACAGCTTGCTTGACTTTTGCTGAGGCTTGAGAGACCAATGATTTTAAGGGTTTTTGATAGATTTGCTTGTGGATGTTGTTTATGTTGGTGGAGGAGAGGAATGAGTTGAAGACTCAATGATTGTTTCTTGGGCAGTTTTGACTTTTGTTGAAATTGGTGGTGAAACTGGTGGTGAATCGTTATGAAGTGGAGGAGATGCTGGAGGCGAAGTGGGAGGTGTTTGAATGTAGTTATCAGCAGTTTTCCTAGCTAAATCTTCTTCCTCTAGTTGTTTTAACCTTATTTCTTCCCCTTCCTTAGCTTTCTTTTCCAACTCCAATTCTTCAGCGGCTTTTCTTATAGTTTCATCATCAACTAACATGTTCCCCGTGTCATCATCATCTTTCATGTCAAAGTTGTCAACTTCTGTCTCGACCTTTGTCATAATGAGATTACCTTCCTCATCCCTTTTCTCGTCATTACCGGGTTGATTAACCGGATTTGAACGAGGTTGGATGATTTGTCCCCCTAGCCCACCGGGTTGAATAACCGGAAGAGGTTGGGAGACTTCACCTGCATGTCCTGACCCACCGGGTTGATTAACCGTAATGTTAAGGGTCTAAGCATCCGGTGAGGTGATCTTTGTAATTTGCTCCTTTGATTTCTCCTTGTCAACTAATTCTGTTTCCGTCACATTTCCTTGGGTTTCATCATCACCAAAGTCTTTGTTAATATCATCATCCATCTTCTTTCTTCGTCTTTCTTCATCAAATGCAAGAGACTCAAGACTAGCTTCCTGAGTGATCTTTGTAGCAATTTCTTCTTTGTACGTCACAGTTGCTTCATCCGTTTCCGTCTCAGATCCCGATTATTCTCCTTCTTTTATCTGTTCTTCATATGGTTCGGGCTCGGCATGTTTGACAGGTGCTCTCCTCTTGGTGTGTTTAGGAGTGTCTGGTTTTACTTTCCTTGTGGTGCTAGTGGTGCTTCTAGTTTTGCTACCTCTCTTTGCACGAGTCTTTATCTGAGGCGTTTCATCATCAAACTTGCTAATTCCGACAAGTCCAGCCTTGAAGGCTTCATCATACTTTTGGTATGCCAGTGTTTTCTTGACTTTGCGAGTGCTTGATGCCGGGATGTAGATTTTGTTGACCGTTTCGTCCATTTTGAACAGATGCTTTTCTTGGTCTTCTAGACGACTATGGATGTCTTCATTGTCATCAAGAAGATTGTAGATGAGTAGGTTGGTGAATCTGACAAAAGGAATTTTGGTGAATGGAGTGAGGTAATGACTCTGGATCTAAAAGACTATTTCTTCCCAGATAAGTTGAGCATAATCAATTTGTTTCTGATTCACTATTCCCCAGAAGATTTTCAAGTGCGAAAGACGAGGATGTTCAAGGCTGCTGTCTCTTTCGGAAACTGATCGAGCCAAGATGTAGTAAATTGTTCTCCAAGGTTGAGGAATGAACTTAGTCTCGAATTTGGAAACTGAAGTGAGAGGTTTGACTGGTTTTTCGTCATAGCCAATTTCGAAAAAAAAGTTAAGAACGACTTCTTCTGAGGGAGTAGAATGAAATTTCCTGCTTGGTGCAGGAGCTTCGGGTAGAAGTAAGACTTTTCGAAGATATTTGACATCAATAGTGACTTCTTTTCTGTCCAATTTGCAGGTGAGTGAGTCTTCATCAATATCCAGCTTGATTGTGTGCCACATCTGATGAATGTAGAACTCAGGAATAGATGCAGACTTTTCCAGCATGTGCCTGTACTTGTGAAGTTTAAGAATTTCAATTGCAATTTGGCACGACGGTTCAACACACTTGATTTTGTGAAATTCAACACGTGTGTTGTTCTTGCCAATTTCCACATTATAATCTTTTGGGAAAGTGCTTTCATTTGTGAGCATGGGAAGTGGTTGTTGAGCAGCCATTTGTGATTTCTGAAACATCAATCAAAGACACAAATATGCAGGATTCATGAAAGTTAGGAATTTGTTAAAAGTGAGATCATTCATGTGACCACTTTATTGTATCATTGATTTTATATGACCAATAAATATTAACTTTACAAATCTCAACCTTTTGACTTAGAGTTATGCTTAAAGTGACTTTGTTTTGGAATAAATTCAAAGAGAAATTTTACACTTATGTATTTTATGAAATTCCAAGTGCAACAGATTCAATTGCGATGAAGCTCTTCCAATTGCGACAACTTGTGTTATTAATTTAATTTCGATATGATTATGTCCAATTACGACAATGTTTGACCAATTGCGATAGATTTTGGAACAATTGCGATAATTTTGCCCAATTGAGATGATATATGTAATTTCGACAAACTATTGTGCAATTGCGACAAAATCATACAATTGCGATGGATTTTGCGATTTCGATAATTTCTTATACTAGAAATTTCGATAACACTGTAGACGTACATTTTATTGTGAATCTTTATCGAAATTCTTTTCCTTTCCAATTTAAATCAAATCACAAGTTACAACATTATCAAAAAGCAATTCTAGACAAGTCTAAGAACAATTTATCTAAATTGAATGCGAATTGTTGCAAAAGCGATAGACCCTAAACTCAAAATTATCGAAATTCAATATAACATTTTAGATATTTGATTGTTTGATTCCAATAGTCTCCTATGATGTTTCAGAGTACAATGGAATGGATTTAAACACATTTCAACCATAGAAAAAGAAGTTGGGATCTGAACGTGTTCATCATAAACCCTAATCGTCTAATTTATTTAAAAGTGTTTCTGGGTATGATTTGTTGATTGTTGGGATTACGTGTAATCATTATAAAGTGTCAGTCATTTAATATATGTAATAGGTCGTGAACTATAAGGCTTGTATGTTTGTTACAAGGCCCGCTCATGAAGCAAACCCATGAGCGGCCTATTACTTGCTACTAGGGCAACGCCCATCTACTTGTAAACACAATAAATACCCCCTCCCTTGAAGGGAGAGGGTGTTAGTTCTTGGTTAATGAAACTTTTCTTATTACATATACAAGTTCCTTCCATCACTCTCTCTCTCTTACTTTCTCTCTCTAGAATATATGTCTTGTGTGATTAATATAGTGATCTAACAAGTGGTATCAATCGCCAAGGGATAGATTAGGTTGTGTTTTGTGGAAGATTTTAGAGTTTTTTTAAGTTTTATATCGGCGTTCTTTGAGTAAGCACTTGAAGTTCTTCGAGTAAGCTTTAGTTTCTTCGAGCAACACTTCGAGTAAGCTTTAATTTCTTCGAGCAAGCAACTATTTCTCCTAGTAACACTTCAAGTAAGGAAGATTTATTCGAGCAAGCTTCTTCGAGTAACGATTACTCTTAAGTTCTGTTTATATTTTCCAAGTTAGGAAATCAGAACTTCTCCATTATAATCCTTCTACTAAGGGGTTATATACTTCGTGAATTTATATTCTTCGAGTAAGAATTCATTTCTTCGAGCAAGGACATCTTCGAGTAAGGGTCTAATTTTTCGAGTAAGGATTTCTTCGAGTAAGAGTATTTTTTCGAGTAAGCAAGTTCTGTTCGTACTTTCCGAGTTAGGAAATCAGAACTTTTAAGATTTTAATTTCTTCAACTAAGGGACTATATACTTCTTAATAAACAATTCTTCGAGTAAGAAAATAATTCTTCGAGTAACAGTTCTTCAAGTAAGGATTTTTATTGGCATCTTCTACTTAGATTGTTACAAAATCATCTAAACTACAAAAACAACCTTCTTTATCCTAAAAGATCCATCATCCACACAAGTTACTTTACTTCTACATAATGTCTCAAAAACCTTATTTCAACTACTTTCAACAGCAGTATCCTCAGCAACAGCAGTATCCTCAGCAACCGCAGTATCCTCAACAACAACTATTCATGCAACAACATCAATTCTTTCCACAACAACAATCCCCTAAAAAACAACCATACCAACAACAACCAATGCAATCCTTCCCACTTCCTACAAAACAACCACATTGGTTTGATCAAATGTGTGAGGCCATCAGTAGCCAACAATCTAGACATGAAGCTGATCACTTGACACACCTCCAATGCTCACTCCTGGTAATTATGTTCAAATGGGAAAGTTGATTCTTAAGGTTCATAGAACTCAAGAAACCACATGGCAAATATATGAAAAAGGTTATAATTGAAGGTCCATTCCAAATGCCAACTACAATGGTTCCTGGAGATGCAACTGCTACTCCTCCAAGACCCGAAATCGTGACCCCTATTCCTGAAACTCAACTTACTGTAGAGCAAATACTTCATCGTGAAGCAAATGAACTTGCAATGACATATATTCTTCAGGGAATACCTAATCCGATTTTCCGAAGCATTGATGCTCAGAAAACAGCTAAGGATATGTGGGAATACGTTCATCTCTTAATGGAAGGCACTGAACTGAACCAAGAAGACATGGAATATAAACTTTACCTTGAGTATACAATGTTCATGATTGAATAAGGGGAGTCACTTGAGTCTTATTACCATCGGTTCACAAACATCATCAATGAATTGGACATAGACAACATTGTTTTACCAAGGATTGCAATCAACACTAAGTTTCTCAGCTGTCTTGGTCCTGATTAGCAAAAATATGTCACATTTGTTCGTCAAGCTAAAAATCTACACAATGCATCTTATGGGTTGTTGTATGATTATCTAAAGCACCATCAATCTGAAGTTGACAAAGATCAAGCTCTTCGTGGTACTTATTCACCTTCTACTACTCCAAATTCATTGGCACTGATAGCTCAATCTCACTTTGCTCCACCTCCACAGTCAAACTATGCTTATGTCCAACAACAACATCACTTTAACTATCCTCAACAAACCTCTTCCACCCAACTCATTCCATATGATTCGACACAGCAATCAACTGAAAATCAACTAGTCCCCTATGACAACACTGACACCATGTTCTACACAAATACAAACAATGACGAAGACGATGCATTCAACTCTTTGAATGAAGGATTTTCACTCATTGCTTGTGCTTTCAGCAAATTCTCGAACAAATCCAACAATTATCTCCGCACTTCATCTAACACAAGGAATCAAGCTGTTGTACAAGATGGACGGGTTGAAATACAAAATCTTACTTATGGAAGAACTGGATCAGGAGGTTATATGGGAAATTCAGGAAATGGACAACGGTTTAATGCAGCTAGTGAAAGTAGGAACAATGCAGGTGCTCCCCAGAAAAGGGTTGAAATTGTGGAAACTGGGAATACTATGGTCAAGTACTATAACAGCAATGGGAAAGGTCATCTAGCTAATGCATGTCCCAAACCTAGAGTCAGAGGCAGTGAGTTTCATAAGCAAGCACTACTTCTAGCTCTAAAGGATGAATCAAGGGGCACTCTCACTAACAAAGAAAACGGCTTCATGGCAAATGCATATTCAGATGATGACATGGAGGATTTGGAAGCAAATGCAGCTGTGATGCTAATGGCAAACATGCAGGAACTTCACATGAGTGACACAGGCCCAGTGTATGATACTGACGGTCTGTCTTAGGTATCTGATCCAACAACATGTATAATACATGAAATTGTATCACCATCTGCATTTGCATCAGAAGAGGAGCAAGTTGTTCAAAATGACTCATTATTATCTCCTCAAGAAGATGAACAAATGAACACAGTTGTTACATTTGATGATGATCAAATTAACCCATTTGTTACATTTGATGATCCAATTGATGACGATAACAATGATCAAATTGAACAAAATGAACCTTCGCTCGGTCCAGATCCAGAACTCATGATCTTACTATTGACCACCCAATCCCAATTGGAATCACAAAAATCTCAGATTGAAAAATGAAATAAAATCAACAGAACATTAAAAGCAAAAGTTGCATCATTAACTGCGGATCTTGTGTGCTGTAAAATACAACTCACAAATTTTGAAACAAAAGAAAAACGAGAACAAGGTTTTGAAGTTGCATTTCAAAAAGCTTATGTCAAAGAACAAGATTTACAACATCAAATATGAGAATTAGTTGCTTCCAAAAATAACTTGGTTTCTCAAATGGAACAAGAAAAATTAGAATTCAAACAACAGGTTGAACACCTCAATTCTGAACTTTCAAAAACAAAAACAGAGTTGTCAACTTGTCAAGCTAGTTTTTCTGAACATAAACAAGTGTCTTGGAAACGAATTGATTCTTATCTTGATGAAATCGTAGATTTGGAAAGTAAATTAAAAGAGTTTCAAAAAGTTGTTTATAAAACTGGTGAGTCTGTAACAACAATTCAAAAGTTTACTTTAAAGCAAAATCCCCAAGGTTATGGTTTTGCTATTGGTGATGACAACCACGTTTTCTACACAAAGCACTCAAGGAAAATCCAAAGTTGTATAGTGCAGACCAGCTCTTTGATGATTCAATTATGCGTGTTGTTATATATAACTGTGAGGTAGAACAGGAACAGGACGAAGAGAGTCGATAAAAAATGTGAAATGTTAAGTTCAATAAACCATTTGATTATTCAAAAGTGCCTCATATTTCTGAAACCTTCGTCCCTCGAAAAGATAAAACAGAACAACCATGGTTTGTACTGTAAATTAATGACTCTTTTTCTGATGTTGGTCCTGTTAAACCAGTGGCACAAATAAATGGCCCTTTACCGACTTCTGGAGTAATTGCACCATTACCTAAATTATGTCTTGTACTTAGATACTTTGATATGTTTATGGAAGACATCAACCTTTTAGAACAAGCAATTGAACGTAACTCTGAGATAAAAGTTTCCACTTTTCTATCTCCTTACGAAAAAGAAAAGAGAGAAATTTTTCTAAAACAATTTTTACCATATGTTAAACATTTGCATCTATGTGCTACACACTGGGAACAGGAACTCCAAACAGAAGTAACATCCATGATGAACACTTTCAATGCAACAGAAAATTCAATCTCAAAACAAAAAACGTCGAAACAAAGTTTTACAAAATGAAGCTGATCGACTCTTGGAAGATGTTCTAAGTTTTGATATTATCTCTGTGATTATGAATTAGATTTATGAGTCTTGCAATTCTATGCTTGTTGATAATCACACTGCTGATACTGAAACGTTGAGATACGAAATTGAGACTTTAAAAAGAGAAAATGAGAGAATCATTAAACACAATGATGATGTGCAAAGTAAACTTTCAACATAAATTTTTCTACTTAATCAGAAGCTACAATGGTGTCAAACTCAGAGTCTTGATTTTGAATTAAAATTGCAAATTCAAAATGAAACGATGTCCTTTCATAACAGTCACACGTCCAAAGTTGAGAATCTTGAAAATGAAAATGCTGTTTTAAAAAGTCAAATTGTCAAATATGAAAAGGAAATCGATGAATGTTGTCAAAATCGTAATGACACCGTTCGCTTAAATAGAGAAATCGATTCAAAAATTCAACAAAAGAATCACATCATCATTGAACTTAAAGAGAAAACTCAGTTACTAGAAAAAGGAAAGTTTGTTAACACAAATGTGATTGCACTGGGAATGTACAAAATGGACACAACACCTAGGCAAACATCCCCTCAGACTACTAATTTGAATCCTTCCACTTCTACAGGAATAGTCCCCACTACTAGCGTTAGCAGATCAAAGCGTAAGAGCAACAAACAGAAGAATAGGATCTACCGTTACCATCACTTAGTGAATTCACTAAGAAGAGAGCTAAAACTAGTTGGACATGGCAACGTTGGTTACAAAGGAAACCTAGTTTTACATGGCTACCTAAAGTTATTAATAACTGTGTTACTAACCCAACGAAACCCACAAATTCTCTGGGTTCTACCGTTACCATCACTCCATCTTCATCGTCTTCGTGTGATGCAGGTGGTACAAATTGTTCTATGGATTGTTGATAGCGGCTGTACCTGACATATGACAGGCAATCTCAAACTGTTAGTAAACTTTGTTGCAATATCGGCACTGTCAGATTCGGGAATGATCATTTCGTTGCTATCATGGGCTATGGAGATTACATCAATGGCAAAATCAAAATTAGTCGTGTCTATTATGTCGAAGGCCTTGGTCACAACCTTTTCTACGTCGGTCAATTTTGTGATGGGGATTTGGAAGTAGCATTTCGGGAGAATACTTGTTTCGTTCGTGACTTACAAGGAAATGATCTAATGTTGGGCACTCGTGGAACTAGTCTTTACACCATCTCAATGTCTGATATGATTGCTTCTTCTCCTATATGTCTGCTCTCCAAAGCATATTCGACAAAATCATGGTTATGGCACAAACGACTATCTCATCTGAATTTCAAAAGCATGAATGAACTCGCACGTCACAAACTAGTCGATGGTCTTCCACGGTTTTGATATTCAAAAGATCACTTATGCCCAGCTTGTGAACAAGGAAAAAGTACTTGTGCACATTTCCCTTCAAAAACAGAACACAGTACAAATCATGTTCTTCAACTACTTCATATGGATTTGTGTGGCCCTATGCGTGTTCAAACGATAAACGGTAAATGCTACATTTTAGTAATTGTCGATGACTACTCCAGATGGACTTGGGTATATTTTCTCCGAAGCAAAGACCAAGCTCCTTCAATGATCATCACCTTTCTCACAAAAATTCAAATTCAGCTTCGTAATACGGTCAGAAAAGTTAGAACAGACAATGGAACTGAATTCAAAAATCAGACTCTTCGATCTTATTTTGAGAAAGTGGGAATTAAACATCAAACATCCATTGCAAGAAGTCTAGAACAAAATGGGGTTGTCGAAAGACGCAACAGGACGTTAGTGGAAGCTGCAAGAACGATGCTAATCAATGCTCAATTACCGGATTACTTATGGGCAGAAGCTATATCAACTGCATGTTATACCCAAAACCATTGTATGATCACCAAACGGCATCACAAAACTCCTTATGAGATTGTTCACAACCGAAAACCGAATATTCAATACTTGGATGTATGCTCAGTAATCACTCGCCCAATTTATGGGAACATTTCTGTGGCTAAATATCTCAATCGATGAATTAGGGTTTAAAGCATCAATTTGGGCATTTCTTGTGTGTTAGGTTTTAGTCTAATTAAATTAGTTCTTTAGCTCAACATCATGATTAGGATTGTTCTATTGCCTGTTTATTGTGATTTCAAACATCATTGAATGAAAATTGAGTGCTTTTGGGTTTAAAATGTCGAAAAGATTGCTGCTACTAATAGGTGTATTGTAGTTGTGTTTTGAGCAGTTGGTTTTGCTTATATATGTTCCCCAATCATGTGTCTTAAGTATTGAATGCTAAAACAAACATATACTCTAAGTTGAAGAATTTCGTGTTGCATAATGATCTTTTGTGACCAATGTGTTTGTTTGCTTAGATTTATGGATAATATGATTTGTTTAGAATGAGTTTAGGAAGGTATTTTGATGCTTTCATGGTCCTTGTATTTGTCTATTATTGATTTTGATTAACTATGAAATCCTTCGAGTAAGCATGAAGGTCTTCGACTTAGGATGACTTTTATTTTACTTAGTAGTATTTGGGATGAAGTTCTTCGAGTTAGAAGAAAATTTTCATTACTTAGAAAATTTTATGATACTCTTCGAGAAAGAGATTAATTTCTCCTACTTAGAGAATTTTTTATAAAATCCTTCGAGTAAGGAAAACATTCTTCGACTTAGAAATTCTTTCTTAAAAATATTCGAGTAAGAAAAAGTTTCTTCGACTTAGGAGTTTTATTCTTTAAATCTTCGAGTAAGGGAAAACTTCTTCGACTTAGAAGATTTTTATTATACTATTCAAGCAAGTATGCAGTTTTTTTCGAGTAAGGATTTTATCACAGTTTCTCCGAGTTAGGAGGGTTTCAAATATTTCCGAGTAAGGAAAATGGCAATCTCCGATTAAGGGATGTTCTTTTCAAATATTTTATTAAATCCTTCGAGTAAGGAAGTTTTTATTTCTTTCTTCGAGTAAGACCATTTTTCTTCGAGTAAGCTTATTTTTCAGACTTGTAAATTTTTTTCAAAATACAGAAATGTGTCAAGTTGAAAAATTGTGTTTGCTCTTATATGATTGTTTGTTTATTGTGCACTAATTATTTATGATCCTCATACATGTTCCTCTATATGGTGTATCATATCACTTAAGTATAGATCATGTATTGAATGACTTACACTAACATAAATATGCAATTTCTATTGTGTTTCTTTGTTGGTGTTTGTGCTTCTCAGGTTGACAATGTCTCAAGCATCCATAGCAAGAAATGAGTTGATATCCGAAGGAGATGAAAGGAAAATAGGAGAATCCAATTACCAGGTAGATTTGGAAACCTTACCATGCCACCCTACTTGTCAGATCATGGTGGAGATACTCAAGAAATACTTCTGCAGACATGTTCTAACCAGATCCGCTACGGTTCTGGAAATTTATCTTAATCAGTTCTGGCAGTCTTTAATCATCAGTCGCGACACAAAAACCATGACAATCACCCTTGACAGAAAAGTCATCATGTTCGATGTTCATCTTCTTCGCAATGTTCTTGGACTTCCTCCAAAAGTCTTTGAAAAATACACACAATTTGTCGATGATCCGTCCTTTGAACGTATAGTCAAATCCCTAAAGCACCTCAGCTATGACGATTCATTTGAAGAAATCACATCTCATTACAAAGTTGACAGAAGATATATTCCTCAACCATGGTTGACCATTTACACCATCCTCAGTCACTGCATCACGGGAAAGGAAACAGGTCATGAGCACCCCAGACTTGAACATCGGCAATTCTTCTAGGGAGTCATCAACTTGGCACATCTTGACTATGCTAAGTATATATGGACTGACATGGTATACCAAGCTCGTCAATTTGGACAAAATAAAGGCTACGAGATTCCATTCCCTCGATTCAATAAGCTTCTCATTGCTCACTTCATGGCCCTAGAATAAGATATTGACAAATGTCCGAATGAAAAATCACATTCAGAACAAATGGACCATGTTCTTTCATGAGTAAGAATTCATGCTACAAATACCACCAAACAAGGTCTCAGAATTCCAGATGCCTTAATTACAGAGACGGTGAGGGAAACAGAGGCTTATGAAAGATATGATGAAGCAGAAAAAGCAGGATTGGTAGGGATAACTGTGAAAGGAAACACTGGCACTAGAGAGGTAGAGGAAGAGGAATGAAAGCTGGTACAACAAGAACAAAGAAGGTTACTCGAGCAACTAAAAGGAAACCAATGCTCGGAGATGAATCTTCTGCAGATGAAGAAGATGAAACGAACTTAAGGGAAGAAAGAAAACGCATCATGAATATCAAGAAAGAAAAACATGATGAAGATCTGGTTAAAGGCAAATCACCAATGAACCAAGACAAACCCGATGATACCTTACAACCTCCAAATACAAAGAAAGAAGAAATAGCATAACTCAGGAAAGCCTTACAGGAAAACAAAGCAAAATATTTGGCTGATCTTGAGAAATTCAAGATGAAGAAGAAAGGTGAAGGGTCTGGGTCAAAGGTTGGTGATGATGGAGTTTTGACTGAGACTGATGACGAAACAGAAGCCACTTTGTCTAATCCTGAAAGCGTATTAGTGAGTCAATCTGAGGGTGAATCAGAAGAATCAGACCAACACATTCACTCGCCCTCAGGATCTGATAAAGATGATACTGGTGAAGAAAAGAATGACGATGAAGAAGATGATGAATCTGACGAAGACAATGACGATGATAATGATCATGATGATGATCAACAAGAAGATGATGATCAAGATGATGACAACTCTGAAGGAGATAATCATATACCTACTCTACCCATACTACCATCTTTTGTGCCATCATCTCATGATCAACACTCCAAAACCAAGCCTCCCTCACCAAAACCTATACCTCAACAAAGTGAACCTAGTCAACTTCAAGCTCTTAAGGAACAAATCAACACGTTACAAGCTCAAGTAAAGTCAGAGCAACAAGACATTGATGAGTTCAAGACGTATGATGTTTCTCAAGCAATGGAAGATTTCTTCACCAACAACTTACCAAGAGAGATCGGCAAACACCTTCAAGAAACACTTCCATCTGTTATGAAGGAATATGTTAAGAGAAAGCTTGATGGAATAGTTGCTCATCACATTCTCACAACACCTCTTACAATTCAAACTAAACCATCAAAGCCATCCGCCGTAGATCTCAAAGGTCAATTGCTTGAAGCCATTGTCAATGATCCAGAGGAAAGTGAACTTCGCAAAGCATTGATCAAGTCAATGAAGAAAGCTGAAAAGAAAGATGATCCATGCAAAAAGGTCAAGTCAAGCAAACGTCGTCATGATGATTCTGACAAAGATGACCAAGCTAAGCCGAGAGACAAACGTACACGAATGACTGGACCTATGAAAAACTGCAATCATCCAACATTCAACATATTGTCGAAGAACCATCTGCGGATGCACCAATGTAACTTGTTCCTGAATGGATTAATCCATATGCTGAAAAGTTCGATTGGTTCGAAGAAATGGTTGATGCATATCCTGACATTCCAGAAGACGAAGTTCCTGCTGAAGGCTCAGTTGTGGATTTCACGAAGAAAATTAAGCAGGTGATGAAGATCCAAAAACTACAACTGTCTGATATTGTTAATATTCGAAAAGCAGGTTTCTCACAGTTCAAGACATCTATCACTTCTCAACAGGAATTTGAATACAATCTTGAACAAGTTGCTAGAGCATTATCTGAGAATGTTAGTTGGGATGTTGCAAGACCTTCACATGAACCCGACACATTCAAGTTTTGTGACTATTCTCAACCTTTACCGCTAATTGGTCAAGCTCACAATCCCAAGATCCTAAAGGCATATTTCTTCAATCATGACTTGGAATACTTAATGTATGGGAACACTGATCCAGAGAAATGATATGCTACATCTCTTACCAAGTTCAAAGCTGCTACTTACATACAAGAAGGACTCGAAGAACAGATTGGAGACTTGTTCAGCACTTCAATTGCTGATTACAATGATGAAGCTGTTCTAGGAGTTTTTCACTAGCCAGAGATGTGCAAATGGTTCTACAAATGGAAACTGATGTTTACTTCGAAACACAAGGTAAACTACAAACAAAAATCCTTTACATCAAAAGTGCTGAAACGGAATCAAAATATGGGTACAACTTTTTGACAAAGATCACGGTTCTTCGACAAGATGACAAGGAGCACTCGTTCAACAAAGCAGAATATCCTTAATTGAATCTCAATGATATTGAAGATATGTACTTGCTTAAGATACAAGGAAAACTCGGGCATCTCCCTGGCAGCCTTCAATACGACATCATCAACTCCATACTTTACATCCGTAGAATAGTAATAAGGACAAGAGTCGAAGATGTTCACCTAGGTGTTGAAAGTTACCAGAAGAAACTCAACCTCATTAAACCTGATCTTAGACCTCCGGGAATCGCAGAAATGAAGCCATATTCATTTATCAAAAGACCATTTGGAGTAGTATACGTTAGATCAGGGAGACAAAAGGTCATGAGATACGAAGACATTCACAAATTCAGTGATGAAAATTTGATACAAGTCGGGTTGGGGTGTTACAAGGTCTGAGCTTGATCACATTCTTGAAAACCATACAGAAGGGCGTAAGCAAGGTTGGTTACGGCATATGACCTGGAGACGAAATGATGTGAAGCAGGCAGTCAAGTTCTTAGCACGTATTGACTACAGGCTCAAGCACCGGGTTCAAATGAGAAGATTGGAAGGATATGTTGGGGGAAGAGCTAAGGATCCAAACATTCTCACATTTCGCTGTCTTGAGTAATCATTGGTATAAATGTCATTTCTTTTTTTTTCATTAAATATTGCTTATGCATGACTATGGTAGATGTCTCATTAAAGTTAATTCTGAAGCTAAGCTTGTGGAGGCTGTTACTATTGGTTTCCTTTCCCTCACTGGGGACGGTTTTAATAAAGAGACTATACGTGTTGAATATGAATGGAGGCCCCCCAGGTGCAACTTATGCAAAATATTTGGTCATACTCATGATCAATGTTCTAAACAGGTAGTAAGTCTTCCTACACAGGTGGTTAGTCCTCCTCCTGTTCCTACTTCACATGTTGTTACTCCTAATGTGGAGTTGGAGACTGATGGTTTCCAAAAGGTAGGTAAGAAAAAGAAGAAGGGTAAAGCAAAAGCTACTAATGGGAATCAATCTAGTGGTACTTCGGTTAAACAGTTCAAATTTGTTCCTAAGGTAGCAACTAGTGAACCTAAGAAGGGAGTTAATACTATTGGTAATGCATCTACATCGTCTCAGTTGAAGTCTACTGGTAATGCTTCCAAGGAAGTTAATGTTACTACATCTAATCCATATTCTGCATTGGTGATGGATGATGAAGATGGTGAAGATCAAGTGGAAAATGTGTTTGATGAATCGGCCAACCTTTTTTATTCTAATACGGGGGCAAGTTCATCTCGCCCGTTTTCTGTTGGCTAGCTGATTTTCATTTCTTTTTCTAGATGCATTTTTGTTTCTAGTTTTGTAAGTGCTTTTGGCATGTCATAAGCACTAGAGTTAGGTGTTTATCAAGCTGTTTAGCTTGAGGTTAATATGGTACTTCAGCCATATTCCATTTGTACTTAAATTTTTTGGTTTAATATATTTACCAGGGTGTAGGATTACTCCCCTTTACCCAAAAAAAAAAATAGTTTAGTACTAGAAGTCCTTAGGTATGATTGAAAAAAGGAGTAAAGGAATGAAAGGAGAAAGAATGGATTGAAGAATTAAAAAGAAAATTAAATGAAAGGGTGAAAAGAAATAGCCCTCCAAATGTTCAACCTTAGGGCAGAAACCGGGTTCAATTCATATGCTATTGGTAGTTACTAAGGTGACACCGGTATTGAAGACAAAGACGTCATGGACCCAGTGAAGCACTGCACTTAAACCTTCTAACCACTTAAGTATCTCTCAAAAGATGCTTGTTTCATTTCTCACGGAGAACCTTTCCTAATCTATCGACCTTTCAGTACGAAATGTGTTGATATTGAAAAGGAGGAAATCTGCTCCATGCCTCCGACGACTTAAAATAAAAGCGCACTAAATCGAGTCTAGAGCTGCGAGATGCATAAGAAGATCTCTTAGGAACACTTAATATTTCTACACTAGTTGTTCAACATTAAGGACGCCAGTTGTAAATAACAAGAGTCCTACGCAGATCTTAGCAATCTGCCAAGAACATTCATGAGGGAATTCACAATTGTGTTTCTCAGTGATTGAACGGAAATTCCTGCCATGGTCAACATCAATCAGCCCTGACAGTAGGTCACTTATAATAACCTAAAATTATGGTTTCTAAAATCTGTGGCTATCTTGAACCTTGAACCCGAATGTAACCTAAGTAACTAAGTGTTATAATTTTAAACCACAAAATAATTAAACGTATGAACTTAAGCCACATAAAATTCGACACATGATACTATAGGTTTTAAATATCACACGCCTAAGAGTCCTTATTAGGGCAGAAAATAATAAAAACATGTACACAACTTAAGCCTATGATAGTGTCATGATTCACCTTGATTTGAAATAAGATTGGTCACCTTTGATTCCCATAAACTCGGCCACATTTCCAGCCAAGTTTTCCCTTATCTCCTCCTTATATCAATCGAATATACACCAACAAAAAACACATACTAAAAACCCTAAAAACTAAACAAAAGAAGCAGCTTGTGATCCATTGCTTCGAGTGGTGAAAGTGGTACGAAGGAGGGCTAAACAAAAGGTGGTGATCGATTATGGTTATAGTGGGTTCGAGGGTTCTTAGTTTTGTTCGAATAAGGTCTAGTTCTTGGGTCCTTTTTGTTCTTGTTTCGATCTCCCATTCGACACAAGGTATAACCTATTTTTGTTCTTGATTTTCTCTCGACATGTACACATAAGATGTTTATAAATGGTAACCTAAAAGAAGCTATGATTGACCTAAAATGTATATGAATGCAAGGTTAATATTGTCACATAAAATGATAGATTATAGCCACATGAAATAATGAAATATGTATGTCGATATATACTTTTATGTGTCTATTCGAATCGTGTACATACATGTTTGGTTGGATCTATTGTAGACATGTAAAACCTGGGAATTATATGTGTGAAAAGAATGGAAGATGCATGCATGATAGGTCGTATATGTCTAGGTCGAAAAAGGGAAATCTAGGGTTTGTCGGATTTGTTATTTCATGTGAACTAAAATGGGTTTGTGGTAGATCGAATGGGCTGGAAAGGTGTGGTGTTGTGTGTGTGTTAATAGTGTCAAGTTTAAGGATTGAAATATAAGAAAAACATAGGTCGAATGGTGGTTAGCTATTTTGGTTCGAAAATGGGCTGTTTGGTTTAGTTTTGGTCACATATGGAAAGGCTAACGAGAAGGGTAAAAGGGTTGGGTTTTGGTTTGGTTTGGAAAAGAAAGAAGTGGTTTCGTGTAGGTGAGTTCGAGAGTGTGTGTTGTGTATTGAGTACTCGGTTAGATGGTTGTGAAATGTGACAATTGGGGTTAGTGCACAAAAGGGTCATCGGGTTGTTTTAGTGTCAATTTAGGGTTTGCAAATAAATGAAGTAACATAATATTGCATGGGTCTGTTTAATTGAGATGCATGAAATCGGCTAAAACTAAGAAGTGGTTACATATTTATATAATTTACATTTTAGACCCTAAACTTTGCTATATTGACACTTTAATCCCTAAACTATTATAATTTGTCATATTAAACCCTAAATTATTATATTGAACAAATTAAACCCTTGAGTTATTTAAATTGTCATTTGTAAACGTAAAGTATAAAACTTACTAAATAGGGAAACTTACTAAATCGGGAAACGTACTTATTATGGGAACTTACTAAGTCTGGAAGTTACTAAAGATGGAAAGTTATCTGGGAAGTTACTAAATATGGAAACTTACTAAATATGGAAAGTTACTAAAAATAGAAAGATTCTAAAAATGGAAAGTTTCTAAAAATAAAAAGAAACCCTAAATGTGTGATCTGAATAACTATAAGCAGTAAACATATAAAATGAGCTTGTAAGTAATACGTGATCATTAATTTGTATAGGTTCTGTGCAGAAGGAGTAGTTTCTGTTTCCGAATGCTTTCCTGTTTTGTTTGATTTGCTTTGCAAAAGGTACATATATTCTACCCTTTCTCAGTAAAGGTATCTTCTCTCATGACTTTCCGATCCTTGACTTTCATTCATTTGCTTTGCTATAATTCCCTTGATATGATATTCGTGCTATCCATTTGCTATGATATGATTCAATCCAGTTTGATACGTTTTGTTTGGATATGATATGATGACTTGATATGATTTGTTCAGTTCTGTTGCCGAGCTAACTAGCCATGGAGGTACCAATGGCATGACACCATCTGTGGCGGTGTGATTAGTCAACGTCATCCCCATTTGATATGATATGATATGATATGAGATCTCTTGGCCATTATGATATGTGTCTATACTTGTCTAATACAGGGTACATATATGATTTGTTTTGTAGGGGCAGTATGGATGCATCCTAGGTATATGTTTTGATATGATTATGATATGATTTGGTGACTGGCTTGTGTGTGCCCTACACCCCACTCACTATTTGGTACTTAGAGGCCTCCCCTCTTCGTGCACTTATGATTTGACGGATATGTATATGTGATTATGTGGTCTATTCGAGTGTCTCGTTTAGACAGGCTCATGGTGTGACAATTCGTAATTTCAGGCCATTTTCCGAACCTCGACAATTTTACTATTCACGAGTTACTATTCATTTTCACTATTCATTTCCAAAAATTTTATTTCATATTCTCGTAAGTTAAACTATTTTAGTGATAACCCGAGATTTTGGCACTCGTCGGATAATTTCTGCAAAAATCACGAAACCGTGTCCGAGACTTACTTTAAGGTTTAAACATCATTTAGGCATCCCGATATGTCCAAACAACATTACCAACAAGAGAAATATATGTTTTCCACCTTCCGTGACATTTTCAGGAATTTAGGAATTTTAGGATACCCGGTTTTAAGTTTTGTGACTTTACGACTTACAGTTAGCAATTAACGGGACCAAAACTCACTCCGTAAGTCAAGATAAGTATCCAGCCTAAAATATATAGATATTTTCTGAAAAATATCTAGATATTTCAAAGACCTAGTGAAATTACCATTTTACCCTTCCATCAAAATTACCAAAATGCCATTGGACTATATAAAGCCTTAACTAGCTTATTTTTACACAAAAATCACAAAACACACACTCTCTTTTTCTCCTCAATCCCACGGCACACCAAGAACACCAAGGAGATCCCGTAATTTTTCCAAGATCGAGTGTTATACAAGTTCCTTATACCTTCCTTGTTAGAGTTTTGTAATAAAAACTCCAAGGTTGTGATCTTTTTCATCCAAACTCATCAATCTTCAAGTAAGTTCAAGAACATCTTTTTGATCATGTTATACTTTCATTTGATCCATGTGGTCATGTATTTTCAAGTTATAATGGTTAAACATGCTCATATACTTATGTTATTATACCACTTTACAAGTTTTCATGGTTTTTATGAATATATATTAATCCTATGATCATCCCCTTGAATCCTACAATATTTGGTGAAGTCTAGGACCCCATGACACCCTAAGAAGGTGTATGGTAGATCAAGAGATGTTTGGTTGTTGATTGGAAGGTTTTTGTACAAGTTAGAAACTAGGAAACCAAGTTTTGAACAATATATATATCTACTGTCCATTTTTGCAAAACGTGGGAAACTCAGTGGGTTTTGGGTAACTTTGGACCAAAGATTTAGAAAATACATTCCGAGACGAAACTATGGCCGAAAACGGGGATAAAAACGAGTTAATAACGAAGGAGATATGGTTTTCCGAAGTTTAACGACGAAAAGTATTTTTGGAAAATATTGTTGCTGTCCATTTTTGCCAAACGTGGAAACTTCAGGGGTTTCTGGGAAATTTTGGGTTAGATATTCAGAAAATACTTTCAAAAACGAAACCATAGCCGTTGGAATCACTAAAAGAGCCCTTACAACGTGAAAGTTATGCCAAATACGAGTTAACGAGGAAAACTATATTTTCAGAAAAACTCACTGCTGTCACAGTTTTTCACGGGCTGTTTTGGGGCATAAAACTTGATCTAGCCGTCCCGACTTATCAAAAATATATTAATAGGTTGTCCCACGATTCCGGGGATATAAAGAACATAGAAAACGAGCTTATAACGAAAAAGATACAAGTGTTTGAAACCCGGCGAAAAATATATAATTCCATCAGCTTTTACTAATATAAACTTGCCGCAAAACTGTCTTTGCGAGACACCATTTTCACGACTGTTTTTATCCATGATTGGCATGGTTTGAGTCCGAGCCGTCTTCATAAGAAATCAAGATCTCCCAGCAAGCTTTTTAAATCAATTGGCCGTTCGTCGAATAGACTTATAACGAATAAACTACGACCTCATCTTTTTACCCAAAAATCCTTTCAAAGTTATCATTTTGACAGCCTCCCTATAATTCAAATATTTTCTAAGTGTAAACAGTTTTTGCGAGGCACCATCTTACGAGCCATTTTCCCGTTGATCGAGTCAGTTTGGGCCATAAACTCCTTCAGGTGAAACAAAGTATTCCCGGCCTATTTTCCAAATCAATCGACCGCTTGTTGATTGAACTTATAACGAGTAAGTTATGAATTTCCTAGTATCGCCAAAAACAACTATTTCAAGAAAATGTTTCTAAGTATAGAAATTGTTTTGCAAGACACCATATTCAAAGCCGATTTTCTTCATGATCGAGACGCGTACGACCAAAACCCAAATGAGACGGCTGTGAGATCATGTTACAAGGTTTTCAAAAACGTCAAGTTCTATTTCTAACTCTTAACCTACAATATTTTACGGCTAGTTTTGCGAGGCCGTTTGGTCACATTTTCACAAGTTATAAAAAGAGTTATTTTGCGACGAAACTATTATATTTGACTATAAAACACCAAACGAGGATCATAGAGTACCATTTCAACATATTCACACGAAAAGTAGTTTATGACTTGCCGAGACGTCAAAAATGTATTTTTCGACGATAAACATTATTTTCCCAAAATCATCGAGTGGTATCGATAACATACGTATTTGCATGTGTAGCATCATTTCATTGCTTACAATAGATCATATCATTCATGTTAGGTCGCGGTTAGAGACCGAGCCTCATTTCAGCATATTCATATCTGTCTTTGTTGCTATCGCATCAGGTGAGTTCCATAGCCCCTATTTTATACGTTTTGGATTACGTTTTGGGGGAGAATACATGCTCAATTATTTTTCCACATGCACTTTAATCTTCTAAGGATTAACGTGAGTTTTCATAGCCCCGGTTTTCAAGTTATTACATCATTTCAAATCTCTCGGGGGAGAATACATTGTACCATTTTCATGCGGACCAAAGTATATAAATTCATTACATTGCTTAAGTTACCACATTTGCCAAGTTAAAGTCCCCTATTATCATGAACCGTTAATTGTGAGCAAGCGAGGGTGTGTGAATAGATCTATTGAGGGTGACACCTCCGTTCGGGTTGGTCGCACCAACTTGTCATACGAACGCATTACATTTGATCCATTTCAGGGTGTTTGGCAAAGCACCCAGTTGGGGCAATTCATTCAGTCTAGCTTCAGGGTCATGAGCTTAAGAGCTAATGTATCATTTTCATGTGGCAGTTTATTTTATAATTTATACTTGTGGTTTCCGTGTAACATTTCAGTAACATAAACCAATTCATAGTTGGCAATGGGTTGTAAACACACAGGTTGCAAGTCTTGTTATGGGCGGGACTTGGAACTGGGTGGATTTACAATGCCTTTGCTGGGAAAATCTTCATTCAAAGGCATTACATTTTACAATAAACTCTATGAACTCACCAACCTTGTGTTGACACTTGTTAGCATGTATTTTCAGGTATAAAGCAATAGCACGCTACTGGAGGCTCTTGGCAGGGCATGGCATGGTCATAGAAGACTCTGACAAACATTTGGGACCGTTCTACCTATTTTAAAGGGCCTATTTCCGCACTACTTTTAACAATGTAAATTCAACATTTTTGTTAAACAAGGTTGTTCTAAATAATTGAAATGAAAACCGTTCTTTGCTCTTGTGTTGTGATACCAATTGAGTTGCACCCCAGCGATGTGTTGTCTTCCACTGGACCCGATTGTCTCGGTGTGACAGGCTCATGGCTATTCCGTATATGTGATTATGTGGTCTATTCGAGTGTCTCGTTTAAACAAGTTCATGGTTATTCCTTTTTGATTCCTTGATTCATTCTGATTATCTGATTCGTATTATCTTATTTCTCCATTTCATTTGACTTATGATATCTATGCCTTTGATTTGTATGATTCATCTTTGTTTACTTATGCATATTACCTATCTGTCTTGTATATATATATGTTCACTGGGCTTTTTAAGCTCAGCTGCGTTTCTTTTCCATGCGGCAGGAAATAAGAGGGATGCTGGGCAAGATTGATGAGAGTAGGAGCTTAGAAGACCTGACTTGATTAGAATCCCCATTTGTTTTGGATTATGATTAGACTTATGTTTTGGATATTTCATTTCATTTCATTTCATTTCATGTTCATTTAGACTTGTTGGAAGTTTGTAAGTTTGGAAGTCATGATGTTCTTGACTTTACATTATTTATGAAGTCTTCCACTTGCGTTTATTTTATTTGTTTTTATAGACACCATAATGTGGCATCTTGACCATTGGAGGGTTGGGGTTGTACAATTATGGTATCAGAGCTCAGGCTTTGACTTGTAGCTCATAAGTTATGGCCTGTGAAGAATTGGACCCATAGGTTTCGCGCTGTAGGACTTAGGATTTGACCGGTGAGGATTGGGTAGACATTAGGCTTCACTTTTGACACGATCTCTTCCTTCTTATTTTGATCCTTACCTTTGTTTTGTCTTCGCTAATTCATTTATGACCTTTCAGATGGTGAACACTTGAAACACCAAAGATTTCAGTTCCAACCCTGCTTTTGCTACCGCAGTCCAGTGGACCGTTGACGAACTGATTATGGGCCTTACCGAACAGATCACAAATGAGGTCCGTCAACATACGGCCTGGTAGTGGTAGCGGTGGTTCTGGTGCTGGTACTCTGCCAGTAACTATTCATACTTGGTTGAAGAGGTTTTGTAAGCAAAAGCCTCGATCGTTCAGCTCAGCGAATGCTCCGGTTGATGCGGAGACTTGGATTGCGCATATGGAGAAGATATTTGAGGTCCTGGGATGTGATGACGTGTTCAAAGCTCGACTTGCTAGCTATAAGTTTGAGGGTGACGCCCTCAGCTGGTGGAAAGCATATAAGCAAGCGAATGGTGGAGATGATTTTGTTGCTACTTTGTCATGGAACGATTTTCGTGATACTTTCTTCCTTCAGTATTTTTCGAGGTCCGAGAAGGAGAAGTTTGAGAGAGAGTACCATTCGATTTACCAGTTTGAGAGGGAGACTAGTACTGAGTTCATGAAGAGGTTTCTTCGTTTGGCTGTATTCTTGGGGGCCAAGGCAGGAACCCAGGAAGAACAGGCGAATAAATTCAAGTGGGCTCTTCGGAATGATCTTTTGGATGGGATTGTAAATATCCATTTTGATGATGTAGCACAGGTTGCTAACGCTGTTTGCAACATTGAGATCATGCAGGAGAGGGCTAGGCAAGGTGTTAAGAGATATCGGGACGGGGATCGTGTATGACCGGTTCAGGGGAATAATCAGCGGGGTAGTGACTCGAGGGGTAATGATCATCGGGGTTATGATAGGCGAGGATATGATAGGCATGGCTACAACAACCAGAGGTCGGGACGTGATCAGCAGTATTGGGATCAGCAGCACCGTGGTCAGCAGAACAACCGCGGTTCAGGTTAATCTGGTCAGAAGGGATATGTGGATTATGCTTCTCCTACTCATTGCAACACTTGTGGGAAGTTACATTCTGGAAAACCATGTTATAGGGCTTCTGGTGCTTGCTTTATATGTGGTCAGGTGGGACATATGGCTAGAGATTGTCCTAAGTCTGGTGGTAACAACAACAAGGGTAATGGGAATGACCGACAGCCAGCTACTAAGGGTCGAGTGTACTGCTTGACCAAAGATCAGGCTGTAAGTGCCTCAGGTACCATTTCAGGCACTATTTATTTAAATGATCATACAAAATTTGTTTTATTTGATACGGGTGCTACACATTCGGTGGTTTCTAATTCGTTTGCCAAACATATTAATATACCCGCAACACCATTAAATTATGCTCTATCTATTTCGACCCCTATGAGAATCATGTGATTATAGATCACGAATTTTTGAAATGTCCTTTACGTTTTATTGATAAGACCCGTTCTGCTAATTTGCTTCCGTTGGACATGCATGATTTTGATATTATTCTAGGCATGGACTAGTTTTCCGGACATCGGGCGACTATCGACTGTCATGTCAGACGAGTTATATTTGGTAATCTGAGTGCTCCTGAATTTGTTTACCATGTTTCCCAACCTGGTAAGTCTGTTAAGATCGTTTCGGCTATGAGAGCTCGTTCGTTACTTTCACATGGTTGTGAAGGATTTTTGGCTTCGATTAAAGATACTTCGTTGGATGGTCCTCGTATCGAGAGTCATCCAGTTGTTTATGATTTTCCTGATGTATTTCCTGATGAACTTTCGGGTATGCCTCCTGCGCGTGAAGTTGAATTTAGTATTGATTTGATTCCGGGTGCCAAACCCATTTCCAAAGCTCTATACCATATGGCACCAGTTGAACTAAAAGAACTGAAGGAGCAGCTTCAGGAACTTTTAGAGCGTGGTTTCATTCATCCAAGTGTATCCCCGTGGGGTGCACCAGTTCTGTTTGTGAAGAAGAAAGATGGCAGCATGAGGTTATGTATCGATTATCATGAGTTGAACCGTATCACTGTTAGAAACCGTTACCCGCTTCCCCGTATCGACAACTTATTTGACCAGCTTCAGGGAGCAAAATTCTTTTCCAAAATTAATTTGAGATCCGGCTACCACCAGTTGCGTATGAAAGAGCAGGATGTTCCTAAAACCGCTTTCCGTACTCGTTATGGTCATTACGAATTCCTAGTGATGCCATTCGGTTTGACTAATGCACCTGTTGTTTTTATGGATTTAATGAACCGTGTATTCCATGAGTATCTGGATAAATTCGTCATTGTGTTTATCTATGATATTCTGATATATTCTAAGACGAAGAAAGAGCACGAAGAGCATCTTCGTATCGTATTGGAGATTCTGCGATAGAAGAAGTTGTATGCTAAGTTTTCTAAATGTGAATTCTGGTTGGAGCAAGTAGCATTCTTGGGTCATGTTGTATCGGCCGATGGGATTAAAATGGATCCGAAAAAGGTTGAGGCTATTACAAAATGGCTAAGACCGACGAATGTGACCGAAGTCAGAAGTTTCTTAGGGCTTGCTGGTTACTATCGGAGATTTGCTGAGGGATTCTCACTTTTAGCTTTACCGTTGACGAAACTGATGCGGAAAGGTGAGAAGTGTGTTTCGACTGAGGAAAGGGAGAAAAGTTTTGAGGAATTGAAGAAGAGACTAGTTTCGGCACCTAGACTTACTCTTCAGTCGGGTACTGGTGGTTATCAGATTTACAGCGATGCTTCGAAGAAAGGTTTAGGATGTGTTCTTATGCAGCATGGTAAGGTTATCGCCTACGCATCTAGACAGTTGAAACCATACGAGGAGAATTATCCGACATACGATTTGTAGTTAGCAGCTGTAGTTTTTGCACAAAAGATATGGAGACATTACTTATATGGTGAGACTTGTGATATCTTCACTGATAAAAAAAGTCTAAAGTATATCTTCACTCAGAAGGAGTTAAACATGAGGCAAAGGCGTTGGTTAGAACTTCAGAAGGACTACGGTGCAAAGATTCAGTACCACCCAGGTAAGGCAAATGTAGTGGCAGATGCTCTTAGTAGGAAGTCGGGGATTATTGCTAGCCTTGATATTGAGCCTAGGATACTTAACGACTTGGAACTAATGGAGGTGGAGCTATGTGTTAGTGGATATGATGGTTACTGGGCTAGTTTGAAGGTTGAGTCTAACCTTATGCTACGAATTAAAGAAGCTCAGAAAGACAATGGTGAGTTGTGGTCTATTGTTCAGAATTTGGAAGAAGGAAGGCAGACGGAGTTTCGGGTTGACGATGATGGGATTGTTTCGTATGGTGATCATTTATGTGTTCCTAATGATCCTTCTATTCGAGAAGATGTGTTATCTGAGGTACACAGTTCTCCTTTTACTATTCATCCGGGTTCTACTAAGATGTATAGGGATTTGAAGCAGCATTTCTGGTGGAACGGTATAAAGCAGGACGTGGCTATATTTGTGGCTAAGTGTATGACCTATCAGCAGGTTAAGATCAAACATCAGCGTGCTAGTGGTCTTTTACAGCCTTTAGACATTCCTACTTGGAAGTGGGATCAGATTTCTATGGATTTTGTTACGGGTTTACCTCGCACGCAGAGGAACCATGATGATGTTTGGGTCGTTGTTGATTGTTTAACCAAATCCGCTCACTTTCTTCCTATTCGGAAATATTATTCGCGTAGTAAGTTGGCACAAATCTTTCAGCAGGAGATTGTTTCTGGAATGGTTTGCATAAGGCTTGGGGTACTCGACTTAAGTTTAGTACGGCGTTTCATCCTCAGACCGACGGACAGTCGGAACGCACTATTTAGACTTTGGAAGATATGTTGAGATCTTGCGCTCTAGAATGGTCGGGACATTGGGATGAGTATTTGTGTTTGGTTGAGTTTGCCTACAACAATAGTTGGCATGCTAAAGGGGCTCCTTTCGAGCTGTTGTACGGACGAAAGTGTAGGGCTCCTATATGTTGGAATGAGGTTGGTGAATGGCTTATTGAATGTCCCGAATTGATTGAGGTGACTAATGAGAAAGTTGTCATTGCTAAGGAAAAGCTCAAGGAACCTGGAGCTCGACAAAAGAGTTATGCTGATCCTCATCGACGTGCTTTGGAATTTAGTCCTGGAGATCGTGTTTTTCATAAGGTTTCTCCATTTCATGGTGTTAAGCGTTTTGATATTATGGGGAAACTTAGTCCGCGTTTCATTGGTCCGTTTGAGATTTTAGACCGTGTTGGTGAAGTTTCGTATCGTTTGGCACTACCTCCGCAGCTTTCTCATGTGCATAATGTGTTTCATGTATCTCTTCTGAGGGGATACAATTATCATCCGCTCCATGTTGTTTCTTACGCATTGGATCATATTCGAGAAGATTTGTCTTGTGTTGAAGAGCCTGAGGCTATTTTGGAGCGTCAGGATCGGGTCATGAGAACTAAAACAATTCCGTTCGTTAAGATTCTTTGGAGGAATCACCCCAAGAGCGAGGCTACATGGGAAATCGAAGAATCAATGTGAACTAGCTATCCGCATTTCTTTTCGTGATTCGGTACGTATTCGTTTTGACCTAGACACACACTAAAAACCCTAAAAACTAAACAAAGGAGGCAGCTTGTAATCCATTGCTTCGAGTGGTGAAAGTGGTACGAAGGAGAGCTAAACAAAAGGTGGTGATCGATTGTGGCTATAGTGGGTTCGAGGGTTCATATTTTTGTTTAAATAAGGTCTAGTTCTTGGGTCCTTTTTGTTCTTGTTTAGATCTCACATTCGACACAAGGTATAACCAATTTTTGTTCTTGATTTTATCTCGACATGTACACATAAGATGTTTATAAATGGTAACCTAAAACAAGCTATGATCGACCTAAAATATATATGAATGCAAGGTTAATATTGTCACATAAAATGATAGATTATAGCCACATGAAATAATGAAATATGTATGTCGATATATACTTTTATGTGTCTATTCGAATCGTGTACATACATGTTTGGTTGGATCTATTGTAGACATGTAAAACCTGGGAATTATATGTGTGAAAAGAATGGAAGATGCATGCATGATAGGTCGTATATGTCTAGGTCGAAAAAGGGAAATCTAGGGTTTGTCGGATTTGTTATTTCATGTGAACTAAAATGGGTTTGTGGTAGATCAAATGGGCTGGAAAGGTGTGGTGTTGTATGTGTGTTAATAGTGTCGAGTTTAAGGATTGAAATATAAGAAAAACATGGGTCGAATGGTGGTTAGTTATTTTGGTTAAAATGGGTTGTTTGGTTTAGTTTTGGTCGCGTATGGAAAGGCTAACGAGAAGGGTAAAAGGGTTGGGTTTTGGTTTGGTTTGGAAAAGAAAGAAGTGATGTCGTGTAGGAGTGTTCGAGAGTGTGTGTTGTGTTTTGAGTACTCGGTTAGATGGGTGTGAAATGTGTCGATTAGGGTTAGTGCAGAAAAGGGACATCGGGTTGTTTTAGTGTCGATTTAGGGTTTGCAAATAAATGAAGTAACATAATATTGCATGGGTGTGTTTAATTGAGATGCATGAAATCGGCTAAAACTAAGAAGTGGTCACATATTTATATAATTTACATTTTAGACCCTAAACTTTGCTATATTGACACTTTAAACCCTAAACTATTATAAGTTGTCATATTAAACCCTAAATTATTATATTGAACATATTAAACCCTTGAGTTATTTAAATTGTCATTTGTAAACCTAAAGTATAAAACTTACTAAATCGGTAAACTTACTAATTAAGGAAATTACTAAATCAGAAAACTTACTAATTATGGGAACTTACTACTTCGGGAAGTTACTAAAGATGGAAAGTTATCTGGGAAGTTACTAAATATGGAAACTTACTAAATATGGCAAGTTACTAAAAATAGAAAGATTCAAGAAATGGAAAGTTTCTAAAAATAGAAAGAAACCCTAAATGTGTGATCTGAATAACTATAAGTAGTAAACATATAAAATGAGCTTGTAAGTAATAAGTGATCATTAATTTGTATAGGTTCGGTGAAGAAGGAGTAGTTCCTGTTTTTGAGTGCTTTCCTGTATTGTTTGATTTGCTTTGCATAAGGTACGTATATTCTACCCTTTCTCAGTAAGGGTGTCTTCTCTCATGACTTTCCGATCCTTGACTCTGATTCGTTTGCTTTGCTATGATTCCCTTGATATGATATTCGTTGCTATCCATTTGCTATGATATGATTCAATCTAGTTTGATACGTTCTGTTTGGATATGATATGATGACTTGATATGATTTGTTCTGTTCTATTGCCGAGCTAACTAACCGTGGAGGTACCATGGCCATGTCATTGAGGCACCAATGGCATGACACTATCTGTGGCGGCGTGATTAGTCAACGGCGTCCCCATTTGATATGATATGATATGATATGAGATCTCTTGGCCATTATGATATGTTTGTATACTTGTCTAGTACAGGGTACATATATGATTTGTTTTGTAGGGCCCGTATGGATGCATCCTAGGTATATGTTTTGATATGATTATGATATGATTTGGTGACTGGCTTGTGTGTGCCCTACACCCCACTCACTATTTGGTATTTAGAGGCCTCCCCTCTTCGTGCACTTATGATTTGACGGATATGTATATGTGATTATGTGGTCTATTCGAGTGTCTCATTTAGACAGGCTTGTGGCTATTCCGTATATGTGATTATGTGGTCTATTCAAGTGTCTCGTTTAGACAAGTTCGTGGTTATTCCTATTTGATTCCTTGATTCATTATGATTATCTGATTCGTATTATCTTATTTCTCCATTTCATTTGACTTATGATATCTATGCCTTTGATTCGTGTGCTTCATCTTCGTTCACTTACGCTTATTACATATCTGTCTTGTATATATATCTGTTCACTTGCTTTTTAAGCTCAACCGCATTTCTTTTCGATGCGGCAGGTAATAAGCGGGATATTGGGCATGAGTGATGAGAGTAGGAGTTTAGAAGACTTTGGATTATGATTAGACTTATGTTTTGGATATTTCATTTCATTTCATTTCATGTTCATTTAGACTTGTTGGAAGTTTGTAAGTTTGGAAGTCATGATGTTCTTGACTTTACATTATTTATGAAGTCTTCCACTTGGGTTTATTTTATATGTTCTGATAGACACGATAATGTGGCATCTTTACCATTGGCGGGTTGGGGTGTTACATCACTTCGGTAATCCTTTGTGGGTTACGCTTTGTGTTCACGGTGGCTTCAAACGGTCTACAGTCGTGGAGTGATACTTCGGTATACTTCAGCGGCTCACCCTGAATCGTTGATACACTTCGGTGTATCTGTGTAAGCCCTCTTGGGGGCATCTGATTCAGGAACAGCCTTTGCAAGGATTAGAGAAAGTTTTCACACTATGCTATTAACAATCTCGAAGTCTGAACCTGTAAGTGCCAGATGCTTTATTGCTAACTGTTTTCATACAGTTACTTATGGAGACCGGGAGTTCCACTACCACCATTATCATCAACTACATTCCATCTCCCCATGCTCATAGCTACATCAGAAAGTCATTCAAAGTTCAAAGACGATTCTCATCAAAGATCGAAGCAAACGTACAAAAGTCATAGATCAAAAGCTAAAGAATGAGTATCACTTGAAGTATAAAGATCAAAGTCAAAAGAAGTATGAGCATGTTGGAAAGACGTAAAGACACCAAAGACAAAGACGTTGATGAAAGGCAGAGAATACCATCACTTGATCACTATAACAACAAAAACAAACAACAAGAACAAAGAACAAAGAAGCAATGTACTAAACACGTTTCAAGCAAAGAAAGTTGATAACGTTCAAAATGAACATGTTTTTAGTTACGTTATCAGTAGTTTTGTGCACTATATTTGGTTATATTTATGTGTATTTGTTACTAAATCGTGAAAAAGTGTATATGCAAGTGAATGTAGCCAAGTACAGGAAAAGATGACAAAAAGATAAAGAATTGAAGTAATTATGCACATTGGAAGATTCCCGAGACGAAAACGAGAGAGAAACCACACGAGAACTCAAGGATTTGATAATGTCGAGATTTCTATGTTCAAATATCAAGAAAAGATCGAGTTCTATGGAAGAAATTTGTTAGAAATCGATCGAATACACTGTAAGGTGGTTAAACCTTTGTGACTTTGTGTATATGATATATTGAGTTAATATGATTAAGTATGCAGAATCTACTTAATCACACTTAGAAGGTTATTTGTATTATGGAAATGGAAAGTACTACTTTACACTGCGTTCTAGAGAAAAAAAAGAATGAAAGTGAAAGAAAGAGGAAGTAAAGTAAGAGAGATGAAGTAAAATGACTTTCACCCCAAAAGTGGAGTGAAAGTTTTATAACTAAAATATAACCACTTTACTTCACTTTACCTCACTTTACTTTCTAAAAAAACTGGAGAACATAAACTTTCTCACTTTCACTTTACTTCCTCCCTTTTACTCAACTCGAGAACACAGTGCTAGTAACGAACAATGAACATGCAATGTTAACACCAAACGATTCAATATTATTCAAGATAATACGAGTGATCTTTTCTTTATCACTAGGGTTACAACCTTGAATCTTATGTTCTTATGACTTGTGATATTGTTATGTTTGTTCTATGTTCTTAACAGATATGAAAGTTAGTTACAATTAGAAGTCACTCTTGACTACTAAGCTAAGATATTCTTTTATAGTCCAAGAAGATCTTTACAATATTGTTAAGTCTTTTCAAGACATATCGAGCTACTTGCTAGCTTATGTGTGTCAGTAACTAAGATACAACATGTATCTATGTTTACAACTTGTGCTGTGAATATAACATAATGACTGAGCACATGGGATAAGATATTATCTACCGTGTATTATTGACTTTAGTATACTTATCCATCTAGTCAACCAGACTTAATATCTCCAGCAAGCAGACTTAACATTCGAAGAGCAGACTTAATTCTGTTACTCACCTGAATTAATAGCTTGACTTAGCCACCAGACTTAACCTCAACGACCAGACTTAACCAGCAGACAACCAGCAGACTTAACTAGGTACTCACCAGACTTAACTCTACTGCTACCAGATTTAATCACTTAAGAGTATTTCCCGATACTTAATCTTCAGAATATTTAATTCCCAACAATCCTCCCCT
Source organism: Artemisia tridentata subsp. tridentata (assembly GCA_021014915.2). Taxonomy (NCBI): domain Eukaryota; kingdom Viridiplantae; phylum Streptophyta; class Magnoliopsida; order Asterales; family Asteraceae; genus Artemisia; species Artemisia tridentata. The sequence goes on from CP139502.1 coordinate 208,213,329, forward strand.
AAACATGTGAATCAATTTCAACGTGTTTTCTGAATTAAATGAGGAATTGTGAAGATCTTTCAAACACTTCATATTCAGACCCTTGGACTGAACTTTCTTCAATTCTGACAGATTAATATCTATCTCAGTCACTCATCTGCTTTCTGATCTTTGACTTCAACAATATCAATACACATCTTCAGGCTTCAAACATTGACCTATCAGCATGCCTTTGCAAGTGATGAATAAACGTGATGGAAGAATTATAAGAGGCAATGGTGCTATGTATCTTGGATGCTTGTTTCAACAAGTGAAATCATCTATCAGCATGCCTTTGAAAGTGATGAATAAACGTAGTGAACTGAAATTGAAACTTTTCTCCGTTTGACCTAGATAGAACTTTCTCCTTTTAAATGCTTCATCCCTTCTGAATATACATAATACTCCAGAATCAGCTATGTTCTTGTCATTTTCAACCTCTATGTCATCATCTTGTATGCTCTTGTCCTTTCCTCCCTTTCATTGGTTAATCTTCCTTCTTTGGATTTATTTGCTCCCCTAAGACATTTTCTCCCTTGAGATGCAAATAACATTTCCTCCCCTGTTTGGAAGATCTCTCACAATGTACCAAAATATTTCTCTCCCATCATCTGAGCTATCAATTAGAACTTGTTATCAAACAATGTTGTACATGAAGCCATCAATTCCTTAAGAGTTTAATTTGCTGCCCACATCACTTCTAGGTGTGTTAACTCCTATGAGAGGTGATTCATGGGGCATTTTGACTCATGGTCCATCATTTGATGGTTTTTGTGAGTCACTTTGAAAATCCTTTGTAAGAAACTTTTTCCTTAGCAGTATGTACTTGATTTTATTATGAAAAACCATACTGCTTTCAACCATTTTGAAGGGATTAAGTGTGTAACAGACACTTAATCAAGATTTCGGTTTAAAACAACCTCTGGTTGTGTGAGAACCAATATTTTCAGTTATAAATAACTGCCTGTGTAAAGATAAACCTATTCAAAAGGCTTTCTTGACAGGGTTTCCAGCTCATAGCAATTGTTGCCTCTAACACAAGTGTTAGATTCACTTTTACTAGCTGTTATTTCTATCAGATGTCCTTAGACTTGCTCATTATACTTAAAAGTATAAAATGATAGAAAGTGAGTTGTATCAGTTACTTTCTGATCAACTAAGTCATCAATTCAATGTGAAATTTCATAATCAAGCTTCAAGAAAGAAGTTTTAAGGAGGTTTGAAATTCCCAAACTCTTTCTATCATAAACCTATTATGTCAACAACTAGTATTATCATTATGTTGCTTCCATTTCACTTAAAACATCTTTTGTGCTCAAATATTCATACCTGAAATAGTTAGTCTAAAACCAAAAGAACAATGTACAAAGTACTTGTCTTGTATTAGAATAATCATAGGACTAACTGTATGAATAACACAATTTAAATTTGTACAAACAGGACAAACTTTTGTAATAGCAGCATTAATTGAAAAAGCTAGCAGTACTAACAAAAATTTATATACAAAAACACATCAGATTGAAATTTTAAGGATTAAGCATTCCAATACTTGCTACCAAGTACTGAAACCTTCCAACATCAAATGCTTTTGTTAGCAGATCTGTAAAGTTGTGTTCTGAAGCAATTTTAAGAACTTGAATTAATCTTTTCTTATTGCAGTCTCTTATAAAGTGATGTCTAATTTCAATGTGTTTTGTTTTAGAATGTTGTACTGGATTTTTAATAATACAAATTGTACTACTATTATCAATATGAATGACAGTGTTCATGAAATTGTACCCATAGTCAAGAAGTTGGTTTTGAAGCCATAGGACTTGAGCACAGCAACTTGCAGCAGCTACATATTCAGCTTCAGTTGTTGAAGTAGCCACAATTGTTTGCTTCTTACACTGCCATGAGATAAGTCTACACCCAAGGAACTGACATCCTCCAGTTATTGACTTTCAGTCCAAGCTAGCACCAGCATAATGACTATCCGAAAATGCTACCAAGTCAAAAGGAGATTCCCTTGAATACCATAAACCCAACCTAGGTTTACCCTTGAGATATCTAAAAATCCTCTTGACTGCTATTAAATGAGAAACCTTTGGAGTTACTTGAAATATTGCACAAGCACAAACAGAGAACATGATATCAGGTCTTGATGATGTAAGATACATCAGAAAACCTATCATAGATCTGTAAGTGTGTACATCTACATTGTCTCCATCCAAGTCTTTTAGAAGTGGCTTCTCAGAGTCCATTGGTGTGCTTGCCACTTTTGAATCAGCAAAGTTGAACTTCCTAAGTATCTCAGCAACATATTTATCTTGACTAATAAATATGCTTTCATTTGACTATTTAACTTGCAAACCCAAAAAGAATGTAAGTTCCCCCATGGAACTCATCTAAAACTTATCATGCATATGCTTCTCAAACTCCAAACACATCTCCTTCCTTGTAGATCCAAAGATAATGTCATCCACATACACCTGCACTAATAGAAGATCCTTCTTGTGCTGTTTGATGAAAAGTGTCTGATCAATCTTTCCTCTTTGAAATCCATTCTCTTTTAAATAGGAAGCCAGTGTTTCATACCAAGCTCTTGGTGCCTGATGCAGGCCATATAGAGCTTTTACTACTTTGTACACTTTGTCTGGATTGTCAGGATCAATGAAACCAGGAGGCTGTGAGACATAAACCTCTTCTTCAATGGAACCATATAAAAATGCACTCTTGACATCCATTTGATAAACAGTGAAGCCTAAAAATGAAGCATAAGCTAAGAAAAAGCCTAATTGCCTCAAGTCTTGCTACTGGAGCAAAAACCTCATCATAGTCTATCCCTTCTTGTTGTGTGTACCCTTAGGCTACTAATCTTGCCTTATTCCTAATCACTATTCCCCTTTCATCCCTTTTATTCTTGAAAACCCATCTAGTGCCAATTACCTTTGCATTCTTAGGTAAATCAACTAGCACCCAAACTTTCTGAATCTTGAACTGAAGAAGCTCCTCTTGCATAACTTCTACCCAGCTAGAATCATCTAAGGCTTTCAGAATGTTCTGTGGTTCAGCTTGTGACAGAAAACATACAAACAAGCAAGAGTTTGAAAACTCATGCTATTTTGAAGCATAAAGGGCATCAAGAAGCCCTTGTTGGTCTGAAGACATCATTTGTTGTCTTGTCTTGACACCTGATTGTACATCTCCTATCACATTATTCAGGGAGTAGACTTTGTGAATCCTAGTGTGTGGTGTAAGTGGAACATGATAGTTTGGTGGGAGATTGCTTAAATCCACCTCATCTTCTGTTAATTCTGCTTCGTGTATTAATTCTGCTTCTTCAGTTAAGTCTGTTTCAGCAGCATTATTGATAGCAGAACTATTTTCTTGTTCCTCTGTTCCATCTTCTTTGCTTTTATCTACAACATCTTCTTTAGCTTTACCAGAGGAAGATTCACCAATTGTTGAAGTTGATTCCACACTTTTACGTGACCATATTGGCATCCACACATAATCTTGATTTGTCTCCTTTTCTAACCTTGCCTCATCTGTTGCTTGTGAACCTGAAAAATTATTAGTTTCTGTAACAACAGGCACATAATTCATTGAATGGGTTAGAGTTTCAAGATCAAATAGCCATTTTGGTCCTTGACCTTCTACATTGGATTTATTCTCCAAAAACTCCACATGTAGGTTTTCCTCTATAATCCTGGTTCTTGTGTTGTATACTCTAAATGCTTTGCTATCAAGAGAATATCCAACAAAGAATCCTTCATCTGCTTTACCATCGAATTTTCCTAAATGCTCTAAGGTATTCAGAATTGTCACATGACATCCAAAAGGTCTAAAAAATCCTATTGTAGGAGTTCTACCTCTAAATATTTCATATGATGTCTTATTGTGAGGTTGTACAACTAAAACTCTATTTTGAACATAGCAAGCAGTGTTGACTACTTCTGCCCAAAAATTTATAGGTAGCTTAGAGTCAGCTAACATAATTCTAACAGCTTCTATTAGTGTTCTATTTTTATTTTCAGCAACTCCATTCTGTTGTGGAGTTCTAGCAACACTAAATTCTCTCCTAATACATTTTTCTTTGCAGAAGTCATCCATAACTCTATTCTTAAACTCTGTCCCATTATCACATCTAATGACTTTTACTTTCTTGTCTACTAGGTTTTCTATCTCTGTAATGAAAGTCTTAAGGATTCTAGGTGTCTCATCCTTAGTACTTAAAAAGAAAACCCATGTAAATCTGCTATAGTCATTAGTTATAACAAGACAATATCTCTTATGCATTATACTACTTACTGAAATAGGTCCAAATAAGTCTATATGAAGCATAAACAATGATTGATTGATAGAGTTAAAAATTTTGGGCTTACAAGTGGCTTTGTGTTGTTTGCCTTTAAGACAAGCAATGCTTGTTTGATCATTTTCAAATCTTTTAGGAGGTAAACCTCTTACCAAACCATTCTTAACAATTTTATTTATGGTTTTGAAATTAATATGACCAAGCCTTCTATGCCATTTCATTGATTCATCCAATGTGGCCTTTGCAACAAGACAAGTTAAATCCTTTTTAGGAACAATATTCTTCATGTCAACACTGTACATATTGCCCTTTCTAGGAATTTTAAGAAGTACTTGACTTTCATCAGGCATCTTAAAATCAGGAGAAAGCACAAGACATTCAGTGTCACAGAAAAGAACTTTGTTCTTTTTGTCACACATTTGTGAGACACTAAAAAGATTATACTTGTACATAGTACACATCTTCAAAATCTAAATTTCTTGTTTTAATTGTACCTTTACCAGAAATTTTGCCACCAATACCTCCTCCAAAGGTAACATAGCCTCCATCTATTGATTGGAAATCTGAGAGATAGGACTTGTCGCCTGTCATGTGCCTTGAACATCCACTATCTGAGTATCCTTGATCCTCTTGATGATCAATTGAATGTTCCTGCACAGTAATAAGAACTATTAGTTTCCTTTGGGGACCCAAGCCATTACTGACTTGGATCTGCCTCTTGCATCAATGTAATTTAATCTTTTAAGAACAGTTGATGCAACATTGGTTTTAAGAATCCAACATGCTGAGGCCTTAACAGCATTTTCCCTATTTTGTAACAATTCGCATTTCAGGTTAATTTCTGTTCCCGAAAATTTTACTATTCATGTTACTATTCATTTTTACTATTCACTTGCACTATTCATTCCCGAAATTTTTATTTTATATTCTCGTAAGATAAATTATTTCCATGATTAAGTGAAAGTTTGACGCTCATCGGGTCATTTCCGCAAAAGTTATTAAGAAATTATATGTTTGGGTTAAACGTCGTTTAAACATCCTGCACATAACGAAAACCAACTGCGCCAATTTTCCTCGCATCAGATTAATGTTTAGTACACTCACAATGAATTAGGGAATTTTTGATATTAAGTCAAAATGTTACCAAATAGACCCTGTGTCTTACAGAACTAAACTTGCGTTTTAAGCACTTTTACTTATCCGCAACCTTAGCCTATACCTGCACCACATTTTCTAAGAAGATTAGAAGCTTTTATGTTGTTGTAAAATTCAACATATTTTCCCTCCTCCTTTGACCAAAAATCATTCCTTAATTTTATAAATCATTCCTTGATTTTTAACACTTACGGTTTTAGACATAAAGAACGTTTAACACCAACCGAGACTAGACTAAGCCTAGCCTAGACATTTTAAGTCTTTTAAGTTCGTTACAATCATATTAGAAAAGTTACATTTTACTTTTCTCAGTTTTACGCAACTTTCGTACGTTTTACGTCTTACGCGTTTTAAACCAACGTTTCCAGCATTATCAGCGTTTTCGCGACCCATTAAACTTATCACTCATTTTTGTAAGATAATAATGAGTATATTGATGATTTTAATCATTTCTACAAGTTTCGTATTTTTACGATACCAGGTTTTGCGTTTCGTGATTTAAATACTTACCGTTAGCAATTACCGGGACCAAAACTCACTCCGTAAAAGCAAGATAACGCAAGAAACTTATCAAGCTTCTCATGAAATCTTCATGAAGCTTATTGATGATGTACCCTCCGAACGGGTCGAAGGACTCCCCTTCGAGCCTGTAGAAAGCCCTCCCTTAGGAGGCCCAGATTAATCTCTTAACACGTTTCATTGGCGTAAAACCATTCGTCTACGAAATGGTTACCATGTGGGAACCCGCCAATCGAAGCCTTAAGCCTTTCGGGGTATCCCTTTCGAAGGGACTACAACGGAGAACCCTCTTGACCTGGTCATACCCACGTCTCCTCTTCCTTTAGGCCTTCCCGCCAAAATAGAGATCATGGGCTACAAAGCCCTAGCGGTTACCACAAAATCATGGGATGCCCCCATGATCTCCGAACAAAGTGCAACCGCCCACTAAGTCCTATTTCTCCCCTATAAATAGCTTAGTCGGGCCAAGACGATGTAATTTAACTTCACTCTCGCAAATTACTACCTATTTATCATATCACATATACTTACTCGCACGCCGGAGGTGGTTCGCAGGGTCCAACCCCTGCGCAATCACTTAACGTAGTGTCTTGGTGATATGTGTCTAAATACACATATATTTACCTTGTTTAAACCCACATAAACAGCCAAAAACACTTTGAAAAGTCAAATAATACTGAAAATATCATAAAATGTGTTTTTATATGACTCAGGAACAAAAAGATTGAAAACAAGTGAAAAACGAACAAAGTTTGCATAATTGTCATTTTCAGTCCCTGAAGTTTCACAAATTGACAGAACTAGTCCCTGGTTATTCAAAACATGTTAAATATCATCAAAGGTCCTTGGGGATTCATAAGTTGTCAAGATTAGTCCTTTAAAGTTCAAGTTTGCAAAATTACAACTTTGGTCCCCCAAGTTTGGAAAATGTCAATATTAGTCCCCGGGTGTTTTAAAATGGAAAATTATCTTTTATGGCCCTTGTACTATTTACACTTAACAAGATTGGTCCTTTTGATAAACTTTGAAACAGTTTCATTTTCAGCCCTCAAAATCCAAATGTTACACTTTTGGTCCTTGTGATTAAATCCTATCTAAAAATAAAATCCGGACTAAACTTATACCCTTAACCCATATTATTATTACTAAAATAAACCCAGCCAACCCATAACATAAACCCAAGCCCAAAACCATACAACCCAAGCCCAATCCCATAAATAAAATAACCCGGCCCTTTCCCTTAGCTAATATCCCAGGGTCAAACAAAAGTTTGACCCGTCTCCTTCCCTCCCACTCTCACAGACACAAAACCTCCACCTCACACCCCAGTTGGCCACCCACTATCACCACCTTATCCCTCCACCTCCACAAACAACCAAACTTCCTTAAATGCTAAAATTCGGCTATAAGCAACCAAGACCAATTTTCCCGCCAAAAGGTGAAATTGAGGGCCAGGATTAATTAGACAAAATCAAGGGCTGGAAATTGGTGGGATATTCTCATAAAGCTGCAAGGAACTCTATATATGAAGAAAGAAGCACAGAAGAGCAGAGTATTTAATTTAAAGTAGTGTAGTTTTATTTTTACATGTCGTCTTTAGTTTAATTTAATTTCCAGTTCTGTTTTTAACTTAAAAAGTGTTGTAATCAGTTTAATTTGTGTAATTTAAACTATCTTTGCCATTAATTTCAAGTTCTCTTTTACGAATTCAAATTTAGCATTTTTAAGTAAATTTGACAATTTTACTTAATCATTGTTAAAAGTTATTCCAGTGTTCCATTAAGCTCATATAAGTTACTTTGAAGCTTTTAAAAAGCTTCCTAAGCCTTTTTATTCAGTTCCTAATCAAAATGCAAAAATACTCAAAAATACCACTTAAATGGTTCAAAATTCAAAAATCAGTGTTGATGAAGATATATGCAAGGAGCATGGTGAATTTTGGATTGCCATGGTATTAGAACCTCAAGGGAGGTGTTAGCACAGTTGTGTACTTTGTTCTTGGTTTGGAATTGACAAGATCCATTTTGTAAGCTATTTTTCATATTTTTTGCATTTTACTATACCAGTTCTTATGGCGCTGCTTATTTGATGTTTGTGTACTTATTTAGCATAGTTATGTTTGATTATTGCCTAATATATCATGCTTGTTCATTAGAATCTTATGTTGCTCATTTGTGGAATTTCACTGTTAAAATGGCATTATGCTGATTCATAAGTGTTAGCTGTATTTGTTGATGCTTTTATGCTTAAATGAGTTCATGTTATCATATTATGACTAATGGAATCAGTTTCATGCTCTATGATCTTTATTTGCATCAAAATCTCATTTGCAATGTTTTAAAAGGAGTGTTTGGATCAGTGGTCTTCACCACTGCATTCTGTGTTTTAGTTGTTGAAAATGGTTAGAACATGCTTCAATAGGTTACATTAGGTCAGTCAAAGCTTAAAAGCTAGTGTTCATTTGTTTAAAAGCCAAAAAGCTCTTTAATCTCCATTTTTTAGTTAACTGTTAAAAATTTAAGTTGCATACTCCTATAGATGGTTACATAAGTAGTTAAAGTAGCTTAGATTAGTTGCATTGTAGCTTATTACTTCCATTTCAGTAACCTAGAACCAATCAAAACTCACCAAAGTCAACTTTTGTGTTTTACTGCAAAAAGTCAAAAAAATCAGGTTTGGGTGCTGAATCCCATCTGATCTAGGGGGAAATTGGACTTCAATTGGTGTGTTTCTGATGGGGCTTTTTAGTTTTTAAGATAGCCAGTAGTATCACCTAGCTTTTGCCCCCATAATATTTTGCTTCTCAGCTTATTTAGTGTGCTTAATCTGTCTGCAAATTGGGCTGCATTTCTGAGTTTTCTGTTGAGATTTTGCAACTGCCAATGTGCTTATCTTGCTTATTTCTCTAGCTTATTTGTGTTTTTCAGTTGTATTGTGCTTGTATAAGTTGTTTACACTTATCCTGAACTTTTGGTAATTTTTCAAGTCTTTTAGCTTATTTTTGGCTTATTAGCATACTGCTTATCTGCCCAAATCTGCTTATTGGGCTTAGATAACTTTTGATTTTATTTTTCCTAGCTTTCTAATATTAATTTAGATTTACTCAGAATTTTTCATAATTTTCCTAAGTCATTTAATATTTTTAATCTTGTTAATTAGTTTCTATTAGTAATTAAATCATAATAAATAGAAAAATAATCAGAAAAATATAATTCTAATTTTCATAATTTTCTTTTGTTAATTATAATCCAGGAAAAATATAATATCATCTTTAGACCTTAAGAAAATCAAAAATAGAAATATAGTGATAGCTTCTATTTAATAGAATTTATCTTTTTAAATTTTAATTAAGTAATTTTCATTTTTATAATTTTCTTAGCTTCTTTTCATCTTAATAATATTTTTAGAAAAAGTTTTAGAATTTTCTTTGTTCATTTAGTATTTTTTATAATTTAAATTAGTTTAATAAGTAAATTAAATAATTAATAATTAATAATAATTAAATAAAAATTGTAAAAAATATAATTTAAGTTTTTAAATAAGTTTTAAGTAATTTTACATTTTTAGGTTTTAATTTCATAAATTTCAGTTTTAGTCCCATTTTAGCTTTCCCGTTACGTGTTTTAGTTTATTTTTAATCGCGTTTAATTTTCTTGTGCATATTTGTTCTTAATTTGTTAATTAGAATTATTACAAAAGCAAAATCAAAAATCCATCACATCAGTCATTCTAATCCTAGCTTTTCACAGTTTGCCCATTCACACCTCGTTGGGAAACGATTCGGGTAATTACTTACCTGTCTTCACACTACACACGAACGTGAGTTTTTGCAAGTATCCTTTTTCACAAAGGGGTAATTTGTAATTATTCACGAGCATCCGCTGTCTGCATTTATTTATAAGTGTATTCAGCACGGATCACTTGGTATTTCTTATTTCAGGTTAAGAACAAGCTTGGCGCAATCCCAATACCCCATAAATCCTTTGATCATCATCGAAGGCCTGGTCGTGCAATTATTTGTACAATCAGTGGCGCCATCCGTGGGACCGCTACAATTGGTCTCGTTATTTCCAAGCTTATAACCAACCAACTACTTTCACTATTATTCCGGCATGGATCAAGGGAGAGAAGATACTCCCCCACCGGGTTTCTCGACCTTGGCGCCAATACCAATCAATGACTCTAACAACCTTCCCCTAACAACCGCCTCCACGTTCACAACACGTTCTCGCCCAGAAACAACACCCAACCATCATGCTTCGACATCAGCCAATCCGGAGCCCATTATTAGCCCAGCCTTTGTCGAAGCCAACCACGAAGTGTTGGAATCCCTCCTAAGGGCTCGTAAGAGGCAAGTCAGGAATGCTGAGATGCGAAGGGAGTTGGAATACTCAAGTGATGAGTATGATGAAGAAATGGAGATGGAACCTAGGCCTCCGACCCAAGGAGCAACTCTATCGGCCTTAAGGATTGGGTCTCCAGTCAGTCGAAGGCTAAGCAGAAGGTCCGTTGGTTTCGAAGGAGTCCCCGATAGGGCTCCGACAAGGAGAGAAGGGGCGGGTTACCGAAGGCTCTAACGGTAGGAGCCAACGAAGGGAAGAAGTGGGAGTAACTTTGCCTCCATTGCCAGCAGCTCATCTTGGAAGGGCTGAAGCTGGGGTTCCGTTGCAACCTTCTCACGCATCAGGCGTAGAAGGCAATCCGCCTACAATTTATATGGGAGGAAATCTTGCTCCCAATGGTATGTACCCCTCGTTCCAAACTTAGTCTTATCCTCAAAATTTATATCCTCCAGTAAATGGACAGCCTAATAACCCAAGCCTCCCTCAAACTTTAGGGAGCATGCCCTTCGGACATCCCATGGCGTACCCTCCGTATGCCATGGGAAACGGTTATCCGTGTGCCATGAATACACCTTATCAGTCCTACCTAAGTCAAACTCCTATGGGAATGCCCCCAAACAACAATCCCTATACTACTGTTCCCATGTACGCACCACCTTACAATTGCCTATACTCAGACCCTATGGATTCAGCTACACCCTTCGTTAGGTGGATAGAAGATTACCCATTGCCGGATGGATTGAAAATGCCTTCGCACATTGGGACTTATGATGGGAAGGGGGATCCGGACAATTTCTTACACTTGATCGAAGGGGCTATCAAAATGCAAAAATGGGTTATGCCGGTGGCCTGTCATATGTTTACATACACCCTACGGGATTCTGCTCGTATTTGGTGGAATGGGCAAAAGCCCGGTAGCATCGTCAATCTTGATGATCTCAAGGCTAAGTTCCGGTCACACTTCAGTCAGCAAAAGAAGTTCACAAGGACTCATTTAACGGTGCACAACATCAAACAAAAGGAAAACGAAAGCACAAGGGCCTTCGTTACTAGGTACACCGATGAGACTTTGCAAATTTTGGGTCTTCATGAAGATCAGCGCATTTCGGGTTTCGTACATGGTCTTCGAAATCGGAGTTTGGTGGAATTCTTGTCCACTGACCTTCCGACAACTTACAAAGGGTTAATGGAAAAGACGTATACTTGGATCGAAGCGAAACAGGTATCCACTAATGGGGCTCCGATAGACAGAGACAGCAATAACAAGTTTTCGAAGCATTCTTCGTGGGAAGGGTCAAAGAACAAGAAAAAGAACAGAGACATGTTTTCTCCGTACAACAAAGGCCCCAACCACGGTTTGTTAAGCAGTATAACCAAGTCACCAAAGGAAATACTTGCTACGGAGAGGGCTGCTAAGGCCTTCGAAGCACCCCCTCGTATGACAAGTAAGAGCAAAAACAGGGATACCAGCAAGTATTGTCACTTTCACGAAGATTATGGTCATGATACGAACAGTTGTAGAGAGTTAAAGAAACAGATAGAAGAAGCTGTGAAGTCCGGACAATTGGCACATTTGGTGAAGGGTATAAAGAAGGGAAAGGAAAAGATAACCGACACTCAATTGGCTAAAGATACTACTCCTCTCGAAGCCCCAATACTCATGGTTCGTTGGGGCGAAGCCAGCTTGAAAAGAAAGGTAACGGAGCAGGAGGGTAATGCAGTAGGGGAAGTAACTTTTCCTCCTCTTGCGGGCCAAGTCCCTTCAAATGATCCGGTAGTCATCAAAGTCCTCATTTCAAACCGAGATGTGAATAGAGCCTATATGGACTATGGAAGCTCCTGCGAAATCATTTATGAGCATTTTTTTCTTAAGCTCAAGCCTTCGATCAGGTCGCAGCGGGTTGATTCGAAGATACCTTTGGTAGGATTTTCTGGTGAGCATTCGTGGCCTCTGGGAGAAGTTCCGTTGGAAATAACAATTGGAGAAGGCAAACTCGCAAGGACAAAAACCCTCATGTTCTCCATCGTAAGGTCCAACTCTCCTTACAACTTGCTGATAGGAAGGACCGCCATGCAAAAGATGGGTATCGTAGTCTCCACTATACATGCAGCGGTAAAGTTCCATACACCTTATGGGATAGGAACCGTGTTCTCCAGTTACAGTCAAGGACAAGTGGGAGACAGTGGCAAAAAGATTAGGGAAAGTCCGGAGGAGCCTCCGAAGGCTATTCTAAGTTGTACGGATGCCGAAGAGCGTATTGTGATAAATGAGCTCTATCCAGAGAAAACGGTGGTAATCGGAAAGCAACTCCCTGGTAACTTGAAAGCAGACCTGGAGAAGCTACTCAAAGCCAACAAAGATGTGTTCGCATGGACATATTCAGACATGACAGGAGTTCCCAGGACTCTTAAGATTGATGGCAAGCCCTTCGGCACAGAACATAAGCTTAACGAGTTCAAGCACATTGACACAGTTAAGCAGAAGCAACGAAGCCTGGCACCAGAAAGAAATGCAGCTGCTTGCAAAGAGGTGGATGAGCTTGTGCAAGCAGGAATTCTCAGGGAAGTGAAATACCAAACTTGGGTTGCCAACCTAGTCATGGTAAAGAAAAGTAACGGAGGGTGGCGTATGTGCGTTGACTTCACCGACATCAATAAAGCTTGCCCGAAGGACTGCTACCCTCTACCAGAAATCGATTGGAAGGTCGAATCTCTCTCGGGGTTCCGTCTGAAATGTTTTCTGGACGCCTACAAAGGGTATCACCAAATACAAATGGCAGAGGAAGATGAAGAAAAGAAAGCCTTCTACACGAGAAAGGGTGTCTATTCCTACAAGAAGATGCCCTTCGGTCTGAAGAACGCAGGGGCAACTTACCAACGGTTAGTAGATAAAGCTTTCCACAAGCAAATCGGGAGGAACTTGGAAGCCTACGTTGATGACATGGTAATAAAAAGCAGAACCGAAGAGGACCTCCTTTCCGACATCCAAGAGACCTTCGATCAATTACGGGCAATCAACATGAAGCTTAACCCTAAGAAGTGTTCCTTTGGCATAGAGGAAGGACAATTCTTATGACTCTTGATCACTAAACAAGGGATTAAAGCTAACCCTTAGAAGGTAAAATCCATCACTGACCTTCAAGCTCCGAAGTCACTAAAAGAAGTTCAAAGCCTCAATGGGAAGCTTGCGGCACTTAGCAGGTTCCTGTCGAAAGGGGCAGATCAGTCTCTACCATTCTTCAAAACACTCAAGGGGTGTACAGATAAAAAGACTTTCCAATGGAGTTGTGAGGCGGAAGCAGCCTTCGAAAAGCTAAAGGAGTTCATGGAAATCTTACCAACACTTACAGTCCCAATCAAAGGTGAAGTGTTGTTCATGTACATTGCGGCATCATTCGAAAGCATCAGTGCGGTGCTCTTAGCCGAAAGGGAGAAGAAACAAGTCCCTATATACTTCGTTAGCAGGGTTCTGCAAGGAGCTGAATTAAACTATCCGGAGTTAGAAAAGCTAATACTAGCCATGGTTTATGCTGCAAGGCGTCTTCGAAGGTACTTCCAAGCCCATCCCATCACGGTATTGACTGACAAGCATATTAGGCAGATACTGTCGAAGCCTGAAAAATCAGGAAGGGTAGCTAAATGGGCTATCGAATTGGGAGAACACGAGATAGAGTACAAGGGTCGAAACTCCATCAAAGGTCAGGTACTTGCAGACTTTCGCGCTGAAACACCTTCCGGACCAAGTCAAGATAAAGAAATTCCTAAGGAGAAGCCACCAAAGACGAAGGAGGGGTGGAAATTGTACACAGACGGAGCCTCAAGTTCTGATGGTTCAGGAGCAGGTTTAATGCTAGTTAGTCCGGAAGGAAAGGAGTACGCTTATGCATTACGTTTTGAGTTTAAGGCTACGAATGATGAAGCAGAGTATGAAGCTTTGTTAGCTGGCTTTCGACTAGCAAAGGGCTTGGAGGTTAATGACCTCTTCGTTTTTGTAAGCTCGCAACTAGTCACCAACCAAATCAAGGGCTCCTATGTAGCAGAGCAGCCCACCATCAAAAAATATTTGGATATAGCTAAAGAGTTTCTTCAGGGATTCGAACCATATGAGATAACACATGTTCGAAGAAGCCAATACAAGAAGGCAGATACCCTAAGCAAGCTATCTGTAATGGCTTTCGCTCATCTGCCCGAGGAAGTTTTAGTAGAAGTATTGGCCCATAGGTCAATTACACAAGACGAAGCATCTGACGAAGGCAACAATTGGATGAATCCTATTAGGGAATACTTGATCAGTGGTAGTCTGCCAGAAGATCCTAAGCTTCCTCGAAAGATCCGGACCAAAGCTCCCCAATATAGACTTATTGGGGACAATCTATACAGGAGATCCTTTTTATCTCAATGGCTTCGTTGCGTGGGACCAAAACAGGCTTCGAGCATTCTCTATAATGTTCATGAAGAGTCTTGTGGAAAGCACGCAGGCCCTCGATCCATTGCCTCGAAAGCAACAAGATGGGGATATTACTGGCCATCTATATTGGAAGACGTAACGGAGATGATCAAAGCATGCACGACATGTCAGGTATACTCAAACGCTCAGAAGCCATTAGAGTATGACGCGTCTTCTACCACATCAGCAAGGCCTTTCGGCCAATGGGGAGTCAGCATAATCGGACCCCTAGCAATAGCTCCTAGATGAGTACAATTCTTGGTCATAGTTGTAGATCACTTCATCAAATGGGTTGAAGCCAAGCCTTTGGAATCAATAGCAGGTAAGCATGTGGAAAAGTTTATGTGGGAACGCATAATATGCAGATTTGGAGTCCCACAAGTCATCACTTCTTACAAAGGGAAACACTTTGCCGAAGGGGTGTTCCCATCTTTCCGCGAAAGCCTGAATGTGAAGCAAATTTTCACTTGTGTTGACAAGGACATCATCATGGAAATTGAGATAAGGCTGGGTCAGTACCAGTATGAATAGGTAAAGGAACTACCTCAGGTCCTTCGAGCATACAGGAATATGTCTTTCGAATAAAACAGCAAGCAAAGCCATAGCCTACGTTAGCAAGACAACATCATGTCAAAAGGCTAAAGCAACAAACCACAAATGCTCAAAGCATAGGACACAACATTCGTAAGTTCTACACAAAAGACTTACTATTTTAAAGCACTTAGCTTACTTTTTAATTTCATGTAACGTATTCTCCTCATATGGGAAAGAAGCATTAATGGTAGGTGTCTTAGTGTTCATTTCTTAAAATGATGTAATCCTCCCTACCCACTTAATGATATAACGCATTTTCCTCAAAATCTCTTGTTTCGTTTTATACAACAAAGATTTGCTAAGCCAAGTGTTTTACAAGTTTCAATGTCGAAGGATGAAGCAAGACACATGTCTTGTACAAATATAACATCCATTATGATTCACATTAACTTTCCTATAAAGTCTTAGGGTATTCTAAGCCCTTTGCAACTTAAGGATAGAAGACGGAGTGGGTCGCGACCCTCTGTCGCAGTCAAATTATACGATTGCTAAAAATCTTGGTCCAAAATACACACAATAAGGTTATAACCTTAGGTTGTATATTTACGCTTGTATATAAGTGTAAGAGAAGACAAGCATGATATCAAAACTGGGACATAATTCCCTAATTTGGCATTTATACGGCTACACATAGTCACAGCCAACATTAAAACATCCAAGCAAATTGTCTGAAGTCTGGGTCGAAGCCCAAACACATAAAAGATAAATTGTTCGAACATAAAGGCACATGCCTTAACACAAAGGACATTGTTTAAAAAGGGTACATGCCACCCTTACTGACCAAATTATTGCCAACATGGCAACCTTCAAATATTCTTGGAAGAGTTAGGATCCTCTTGGTGAGCTGCAGATGGAGGCTTCTCAGAGATGGTTCTCTTGGATGGAGAGGGGGGCTGGATACTCTTGGGCTTTTTAGATAGGAGATCTTCAATTGAGGCTAAAGGGTCCTTGGTTGCTTCGGCAAGAAACGGGTACTCTGCTGTAGTGAATGCATTACCATCTTCATCATATTCTTTCTCAGAATTCGGACGGTAGTAAAGCACCTCCGACAACATAACTTTCTTTGTTTCGGCTACTTCCTCAGAGTTGTGCACTTACCATAGAATATGGTTGCATTCACCAGCTTCCCCACAACTGCTCCCACCTCATCACTATGGTATAACTCCATAGCAATATAAGGGACAACTTTGGACACCACCTCAGCCCTATCTTTTTTCAAGTTTTTGCATTCAAGCTTCAACCCATCCATATCTTGACAAAGTTTGATCTCATTCTCTTTCAACCTAGCCCTCTCAGTTTCCAGACCAGTACATTTAGACTCTAGAGCCGCAATCTGAGTCTTATATCCAGCAGTCTGGGCCTCTTCCATCTTTAACTTACCCTGCGATTCTTTGAGTTGTCCTTCGAGACTGCTCATCTTGGAACGCAGGGACTCATATCTGGGGTGCTTTTCAAAATCTGCCATGGCTGCATCACACCTGGCCTCCAACTCAGCATATTTCTTTTCAATATCCTCCTCCCTGGCAACAACAACTGCAACCTCCTCCTTAGCCTCTTTGACATTGTTGAGTAACTCCCTTGTACAAAAGTTCAAATGGTTATCCAGCATAGCCTGCCTAGTATAGCTTTTATCATGAAGATCACGCAGCTTCTCAATAGACATCTCGCTCAAGGATCTCCTCCAGGAAATAGGGGTGACATTTTCAACCAGCAATCGGCAGGAAAGGGCATTCGGCAATTCCTTGGTGTTTGGCAACCCTACATAACATATCATCATAAGATACATACCACATTGAGAAGAAGAGAGTCAGGAATGCTTTGTTTACCATAAATGTCATCATCATTAACAATGTTTTCAGTGGAATACATAATGGCTTTCCCCCGAGACTTCTCTGTTTTCAGCTTGGTGGTTCGAGAAGTGTGAGTAGGAATGTTCAATTTCCTCTTGGGGGCAGCCTTTGTAGCCTTTGCACTGGTACCTTTCCTAGTCTGAAATCTATCAGCAATACCGGAAGACCCTACGATCTTCAGCTGGTCACTCTCGGAAGGAGTATCAACAGATTCACCAACATCCTCCACAAGTTGGGGGGTTTCCTCAGTATTAAGGGGCTTGGTCAAGGGAAGCACATCAAGAGATTTAGGTGGGGAGACATCAACATCATTATTGTTCACAGATATAGACAAAGATCCTACTCCGAAGCTAATATCTTTGGGATCCTTTGGAATAAAGCTTACTTCCTTTGCACCACCTGCGACAACGAAGTTTCTGAAAGCCATTTCTGCAAAAACAAACGCAAAAGGAGATGAATATCAGCAGATAAGTAATCTATTCTAAGAAAATAAGAATTATACATACTTTTTCCTTCACAAATAATTTCAGGTGATGACGGAGACCCGTCCCAGCTGTCACTTAAACCAACCATGTACAAAATAGGCTCTGGAAACGTCTGGACATTAGCAGGGTGACGTGCAAGGCGCTGATACAAAGGGTCGCCCCTTATCTCATAGGGAAGAGGGTCATTGAACTTCTTCTCATCATACATGTTTGCTTCATCCAACAATGCTGGATACTCAGGAGGTATGATTGTACTTTCAACATAGAAAAACTGTCCTTTCCAATTTCTAATATTTGAAAAGGGTTTCGTCACAAGAACAGGCACATCATGTTCACCCCTTTTGGCAATGGTTACCCAATCTCCACCAGGATAGAGATTCACAAAACCCCTAAGCACCTTTAATGTGGGTTCATAACCGTATGCTTTACACATTACGATGTAAGTGGTCAACTTACCAAGACCAAAAGGGTTTAACCTAGAAATATGCACCTGATAGTATTGTAGAAACTCTAAAATCAAGGGATGAATGGGTATCCTAAGATTTGATTGAGTGAATGCATGCACATACAAACCCACAAACCCTTCGGGAGCATCGAAAATATTTTGTTTCTTAATAGGGAGCATGATTTTGTACTATGAGGGTATAGGGTAATCGCTTAGAAACTCAGATAAGGCTTGTTTCGACAAGGTACAAGTCTGTTGCCTAATAATTCGCTTAGCGGCCATGCTCATATTAAAAGAATAAAAGATCAAGGAAGGGTTATCGGAATTTTACCTTTTCGTTCCAATGGAAGCACAAGATTGTAGAGCAATGTGTATATTTTGGGCGGAGGTAAAATGAGCTAGGGTTTAACTATTTTGGGTTTATATACCCAGAGAGTTTTGATCCCAAGCGCACACGTGTACACCTAACTTTGAAGATCTTGCGGATCTTAAACGGGTGATTAAATTTGAAATGATGTTTGCTAGTACCGATTTAATAAGCCGTTTGAGTTTACAAGTCAAGTGGGAGGATAATCATTAGCCCGCATTAAATGCGCGGTTTAGTTAGTCATTTATTTTTGCACGAGAGTGTAATTTAATAGGTATAATGCATGTTGATTTTTTGAGTCAAATACAATTTATCCTTGTACGTATATATCACTTTCGACTGGGGTGCTTGATGATGTACCCTCTGAAAGGGTCGAAGGACTCCCCTTCGAGCCTGTAGAAATCCCTCCGTTAGGAGGCCCAGGTTAATCTCTTAACACGTTTCATTGGCGTAAAACCATTCGTCTACGTAAAACCATTCGTCTACGAAATGGTTACAAGTGTAAAATTTTATTTACAAAACTATCCTAAATTTTTCCTATAAATACCAAGCTAAAACTTCATAAATTCTTGCACCACACCTTCTTATACCTTCAAAGACCTCAAACCAAAGGCAATTTTCTTATATTTTGTAAGAAAGTTCATGTGTTCTTGAGAAAAGCTAGCATTTGATCTTATTTTCTTCGAGTTTTCAAGAAAGAGTCGTTATAATCTTCAAATAACTTCAAGTCTCCAAAAAGACTTTGTTATTATCTTCAAATAGCTTCGGGTTTTCAAGAAGGCGTTGTTATAATCTTCAAGTAGCCTCGGGTTTACGAAGATTACAAATTTCACGCCGAAGCTCCGCTTATATTCCCTTTTTCTATAATACTCAAGCATTCTAAATCAAGGTAAGTAATTATAAGACTCAAAATTATTTAAATACTTATAAACTTTGTTAGTTTATTTATTGTATTTATAAACTCTTAATATGTCATATAATCAAGTAAGCAAAATATATGTTTCACATATAAATACTATGTTAGTAGGGAGCTTCATGTGAGGGGCTTTATTTTGGTGAACGTATCGACGAGTTGCTGAATTTACGAATTAAAGTGTCCTAGCTCCTTGAACGTTTACTGCATGACCTCTGGATTATGATGGCCTGAGTAGTAGTACGAGATATATAAACTATATATGGCATATTTAAATTTTCACTTCGTTGTTTTAGAATCTAAGACACGATATCATATTTCTAGGTTGCTCGTAGAGATTTTCCCCGCTTATCCAGCGATTTCATTATATCCTTAACATCATCCAACTCACGGTGAGTTTGTAGCCCCAGTTCTACTTTACTATTTATTAAACTCTTTGGGGGAGATACATTATAATATATATTAAACCACATCAGAAACGGTGCCGTTTTTCTCCATTTTTTCCCGCCAAAAAATTGGCCCACCTTTACTTTGCCGCTTTGTCCATCTTCCCTGTCCAGGTTTCTCCATTGTTGTGGCCCATTTGTGGCCTCTTTTATTTTTTACATCTTTCGCTTATTTGTACTGCCTCCAGAACATTCTGTGTTTGATATTTTTTTGGGAACTACTGTATCAAACCCTAGATCCAAAACAATGTACCATCCAAACCCATCAAACCGAATCCACATCCAGTGCTGATGATGCTGATCGAAGTATGGAAGAAAAAAGAATAATAGAGGTATGTAGGTTTTAAACTTATAGCAATTATTATTTATCTTAGATTTGTGTAGTGAGGGGACTAATTTATTTTCTAACTATTTTTACTTTTATTTTTTTTTTATCATCATATACACACAAGCCGGAAAACACACACATGATGCTGATTGGTTGAGGCTTTTTGGGGTTTCGATTGATACATCTAAAACAGGTGAGAAAATTCTTTTGCCATACATTTAAAAAAAATTATTTTGATTAAAGGATTAATTGCTTTGCAGGATGCATAATTTTATGGTGTGTAATTGGTAACGACATTTGTTAAAGGTACTTTGGATTTTGATGTGTTCGGTTTATTTTTATTTTTTTATTTATTTATTTTGTTTTACTTTGGATTTTGATGGATTTTATTGTATTTTGAGCAATTGTGTGATGTTTGGATTATTTCTTTTGTGTTATGGGCTAGATAATCCAGTGATTTGATGATATATCTTCCAGTGTTCCAGAAACGTCGGTGTACTGAACATCACAGATTTTTAGATTTGTTCTTCAACTCCAAAATTCAACTCTGAAATCACCTACTATAACGTTTGGGGTTTCTATTTTGGGGGATTTTGGTGCCGGAGCATTGTTTTCGTTTATACTCGATGCGTGTTTAATTAAAGGTATGATATCCTTTGGGTTATAGTTCTTTAGCTCAGTTTCTTTACTATTAGATTCATGTGGGTTTTACCCGTAGGTGCTGAAAGTATTTGGATTTGTGTTCTGATTATATTTTTTTTTTGGGTCAAATTATTGTATTTTGTGATTAGTGGATGTTTGGGATTGTGTGTTTAAGGTTCTTTAGCGTCTGCAACATGTTATTTAGCCTATTTCAGCAGCCATTTAGCGTCTGCAAGATGTTATTTGGGCTTGTTTGGATAACTTATTTACAGCAGACGCGTCAACAATGATGCAACATGAATGTGCTTTTTCCAATATTCTTTGTGCTAGATTATATTTATGTCGGTTTATATCTGCTGAATTACTTTATGTATCAAATCAGGATCAGAGATGCCAGGTTTTTATCACTCACAGTTTATACTTTCCAGACTAATAGTACTAAGATATGTCTAATTTAGTGGTTGTAGATGATATCTATAGGTATGTGGTTACGAATATCATGATTTAGGATATCTTATCATGGTGTAGTTACTGTCCTATAATTTTATAGTATTTCAACAATAAAATGTGGTGTTTGCTTATAGCAAGATTATAGGATTAAATTTTTATAGTACTAATTTTGTTCTGCATTCAGATTCTAAAACCTGATAGAATGATGGGGGCAAGCGATTTTTGGTCCTTGCTCCAAGTTATAATATGATTAGTAGTTTACAAGTTATAACTTCATTTTCATCGGTAGATTCTTAACAAAAGCTCATAAATACAGTTTTTTTCTTTATGAGCTTATTACCTTTTTCAAGTTTTTATAGTCAACCACTTAGATAAACGACCGCATAACCCTTTGTTACTATATATATAATGTAAGAACGGAAACGACGCACAGCATGTCGTTTTGATTTCGCGTGTCTTTAGCCCAGCCCATTGCATTAATTAGGGTTTCGTTGTCGGTTCTTTGGCTTTTTGTTGTTGTTGGGTATTTGGTCTTCGCATGGTTGATGCTCTTCTGGAATGAAATGTTTCCCTGTTTTGCTTCAAATTCAGGTTATGTTACTTTTGTTTTAACACCTTCTACCGGTTTTGGATATGCATCTTCGTCTCACAGTTTTCGAGTTGCAGGTATGTGTTTAGAAAAACTTTTACACAAGTTTTTATAATATTGAAGTAATCAAGTTGTATCTGATGGTTTTATATTTTGGGTTTGAATCTGTTTCAAGTATTTTCGGATTTTATGAACACGGTAGGAACAACATTGGATTTTTATTTGTTTTTACTGAAAAAGGTTTGGTTTTCATAGGCATATGTTGTGTATTTGCTTCAACTCTTTTTTTCTTTGCCTAAAAGAGAGGCCGGTGCGTTTTTCAGTTTCTGTGAAAATAAAATCATAATTGTCTGTTGCGCTTTTCAGGTTGTGTGACAAGATGGATATGGAGAAGAAGAGTAACAGACTAGCGTTTCACCTTCAAATGGTATGTAGGTCGTGTAATTAATTTTAGTTTGCTAAAATCTTGGTTGATAATCTGAATTTTTGTTCTCCCGAAAAAATTCTTAAACACATTATCTGCGATGTTAACAAATATTTAAAACTATTAAATTGTTTATTCTAGGTTCTGTGTTAAACTTGGACTGATGCCGTATACAAGTTGAAGAAAGCGCCTCTCGAGTTGAGCTTCAGTAAGAGGTATGCAAATTTAAACATACTATAGACGGAAGATAAACTTTATTCGACTCATTTGTTAAGCCTATTATAATTATAATACTAAATGGTTGTGCTATTCGAATGTCATTATTTCAGCAAAGACGCATAATGATGCTTCAAGGATAAGAAGAATTATCCCGACAGAATTCCAGCATGAACTAATTGCCTAATCTTTTTACATGAAATTTGTGTTGAAGTAATTATCATGTTAGTCATACCTAAAATTGTAATATGTATACACAGGAAAGGAAATCATGCTAATAAGATGCGGTGTCATAGAAGCTAACAGGTGAAGTCGGGTTGTCGAGAGGTTGGTAAGTGCTCGGAAATCCATTGAAGGTTTCAGTTTAAAGATGAGGAGTTGTAAGTGCTTTTTTTGTCTTTGTAAATTGATACTATTGTGTGTTTTGTATTATACTTTTGGAATTACGCCGCCTTTGTTTTTTCATGCTTAGTTGAATTGTTCATGCATCGATTCATATGACTTTGGAGACTGTCTTCAGGATTCTGATGTTGTCTAAACCTGTTTCGGTCTACGTATGTCTCTCCTCTCTGTAAAGAACTTTCATGTCTTAAGGAGTGTTTGGGTGTACTTTTTTTAGTGTTGTCGATTGTAATCAACCCCGTTTAATTACTGTTTTAGGTCCAGGACATGTATGTGAGTTTCATCTCATGTGTTCAGCTTGGTATTTGTGCTTACAGGATATTACTTGCTCAATTACAGTACTTGCGAGAGAATGTCCAGATTAAAGAAGGTAACTTTTTGACTTTAGTGCATTGGTCTTTCTGTCTACTTTTGATAAATTGTTCAATAACTTTCTTGATTTGATTTTTTGTGAGAATCTTTTCTAACGATAACAACGCTGGCAGAGACAAGATGCTCAATGTGTGGGACGCGTTATCCGTTCAACGTCAGATTATGGAATGATGATATTTACTGACAAAAGGTTTGTATTTTGGATCGTATAATCTTCTACAAAATAAAATAATTATTTACTATTTTAAAATGCAAACTGCTAGGATGAAGGTTTCATCTTTAGGTTTATGTCGTAAAATGGGTCAGTTTGTGGTAACGGGTAGAATTGGAATGTTTTGTGGTCACAATGTGCTAGGTCAGGTTGGGTTGGTACATATATTTTTCAGTTTCCTAAATAGTTGATCATCAACCAGGATGCCGATAAAGTGTTCGATCAGATGCTGATGATTTTTCTATGGAATTTGGAAGGGACGAAAAGAAGTTGTTACAAAAGACTATAGCTATGTGATGTTGACCATCCTGTTGGGTTACAATCAAGAGCAAAAGATAAGATTTCAGCATTAAGGTTAAGCGAGCAGGTTTTTACATCGTTGTAGTTTTTGGAATTGGTGCTATTAGCTTTTCTAAATTATAATGTCTGTGTGTTTGTGTTTTGAATGGTGCTGCAGGTGTGTACATTGCTAACAGAGTCAGGGAGGCCTAGGGGACAATAGTCATGAATCGGTTAATGACTCCATGAAAGCCATGGATGGACAGGTTAGAAAATAACGGATGCCTTCTTCAATTGCACACCTATAGTTGAGATTTTTGTTAAAGAAAGTAGTGCACCTGTATAGGGAAATCGAAATTGCGGGTTAAATCAAGTAGCACCACTGCTAAAAATTTGATTTAAAGAAGCCGAGGAAGAACTGAAGTATGTCTTTTATTAGATTCTGAATTTGTTTTTTAGTTTGAGGAGAAAAAATTGATTCTTATTATATGTTAATATTTTTTTCTGGAAGTTTTTGGTTCTAAATTTGTATCGATATTTCCTCACGTCTATGCAGTTTAATGAGGCTGAAGGTGCAGATTCTGTGGATGTAGTGGGGATTGCTTTTATTTCAGGTAACTTTATGATAAGCTGTTTAAGTGCTTTTGTTTCTTTCATTCTACCCGGTGTTTGGGACCGCTTATTAATACATCTAACTGTTTTTTTTCACCTCGGTGTTGTATAACAAAATTGCCTAATTGTTTATTTTATATTTTTTTTCTAATGTCTAAGATTTTTAATGCATTCAATTCATTGGAACTTAAATCGCTTGAGGAACCAATATATCTCTTTGGACAGTTTTTTAAAAGGCCCGTCGAATGTTTGACACTAGGTATGGATATTGTGTGTAAGAGAACTGATTATCTGAGATAAATGTAAAATTTAGTACATCCGTAGCCCTAAGTAACTGATGATCTGATGTTGATTCTTCAAGTTTGACATCTGACTTTTTCCTTTTGCGGTCCTACATGTGTAAGAAAGCTAAAGATATATACTATGATTGTGGGTTCCATTTACTCATTTAGCTTAAATGTTAACGATTGGTTTCTTTATGTTCAATTTGTTCAAGTGTTAAAAAAACAAAAGCTAAGATCACTGAAAATGATGAAAATGGCCATGTCTATTGGTTGCTAAAAAAGCGATAAACGAAATTCTTCTAGATGAGTTACACATGTATATTTTACATACTTGATCTCTTACAACGCCTGAACATTCTATTTATTTATGCAAAATCAACTTGGCCGAAAAACAGGCATGCCCGCAACGCGGCGGTCGTTGCCATTCTCGTGCTTAACTATTTTTGACAATCACTATTATTTGCAACTACATGTTTATCTGAACTGAATGTTTATTTATGCTAGACAACATTATTGCCATACCTAGAGTTTCTTTATCATAGACCATTAAGCACTATGCGTAGTGAACATGAATACTATGATTAAATCTATTGGGACTAGTGTAACCATTAAGTTGACTCAGTTAGAGCAAACAAGCGTATCATCCTTTGTGTTGACCCGGGTAGGGCAAACAAAACAATGTTCAAATGCTTTAGGGTGTATAACAACGTAACCCATACACAGAACTCATTACGGGGCCAAGTAGCAATATGCATGGGCAACCGTTATTGCGGACCCATGTAGCAATATACTTGGGCAGTCGTACAGAACTCATTGCGGGGCCAAGTAGCAATATGCATGGGCAGCCGTTATTGCAGACCCATGTAGCAATATACTTGGGCAGCCGTACAGAACAAACAGGACTTGATCCAATTAAGAGTAATAGAAACACTACCTACATGTGATATTGTATTTAGTACAATAGTCATACACTTGGAATCCTAGAAACCTTCATTTAGTATTTATTTATACTAGTATCGATGATTTGTATAAGGTTTTCACATTATTTCCTACAAACTCTATGAACTCACCAACCTTTGTGTTGACACTTTAGCATGTTTATCTCAGGTCCAAAATGATCGAGGCTGGCACGGAGGAGCACGGATATTCAAGAGGGCTATAAATTTTATTATCATTCGAAAACTCATTTGATGTATTTTGTAAACATGGAACCATCTGGGACCTCATTTTGTAAACTCTGATATTTATATAATTCGAATGATAAATCTTTTAAAACGACTCCATTAGAGTTCGTTTTCTATTGTTATAACTGTTATGCCATGAAGTAACACCCAGTTTGAATTCCGCTGCGTCTCACGAAATTGGGGTGTTACAGATTGGTATCAGAGCTATAGTTATAGAGAAACGGGTCTAATTGAGACCTAAACTATAACTGCATTTCCACAAAAACGTTTTATAGCCTTTCGCTCTCCGTGCCTTCCATCCTCCAGACGATTATGGGACTTTTAGACATTTTATGCTACATAAACATACTAGTATATTTATATATACACACTCGATATACTTTCAATCATTTTATTTAAATGATGAACTAGACATATCTATGTATGCCTATTCTAAAGCCTTACGGCACAATCATATTTTCCCAATCATGTATCTACTCGTGCATTTTAGGATTACGAAACTTCCTCCAAGACATTGTAACTGATTACAATGGACTTTCCTATTTCTCAGACACTGTAAGTCCTACAGTGGTCTCTGTTACATCCTCAGACACTGTGAGTGATACAGTGGTCTCGATTACATCCATAGACACTGTAAATAAAACAGCGGTCTCATTTACTCCCAGACATTGTGAGTTTCACAATCGTCTCCCCTATTCTCAAACCATGTACTCACCAACTACCTTAAACACCAAGGATCATAAAACTACTTGACTAAATCGAACATCACATTATCGGTCCTTAATTATACATAGCCTAGCTACCTATGTCTAATTAGGGAGGGATCATGTTATGTTGGGAGCAACCACTTGTATGTTTTATGAAAAACAAACTTTTCACTTATATCCTTATTAGACATCATGTCTATACCTCCATCACCCCATCACATTCCCGCTATGCCCGCTCAGTTACCATTTCTTCCCGAACTCAATGATGCTTATCTTGAAACACTTGATTATGATAATGAGGAAGAACCTTATAAGGATATAATCAGTAACCAAAAGGACCATATACGTCAGAAATACCCACATCTTTTTACCAACAATGCTTCTACTCCTAACACAAATTGATCTCCGGGATGGAGCTCTCTTAAGGGGTGAAGACTGTAACAATACGCATTTCAGGTTAATTTCTATTCCCGAAAATTTTACTATTCATGTTACTATTCATTTTTACTATTCACTTGCACTATTCATTCCCAAAATTTTTACTTTATATTCTCGTAAGATAAATTATTTTCATGATTAAGTGAAAGTTTGACGCTCATCGGGTCATTTCCGCAAAAGTTATTAAGAAATTATACGTTTGGGTTAAAGGTCGTTTAAACATCCTGCGCATAACGAAAACCAACTTCGCCAATTTTCCTCGCATCAGATTAATGTTTAGTACACTCACAATCAATTAGGGAATTTTTGATATTAAGTCAAAATGTTACCAAATAGACCCTGTGTCTTACAGAACTAAACTTGCATTTTAAGCACTTTTACTTATCCGCAACCTTAGCCTATACCTGCACCACATTTTCTAAGACGATTAGAAGCTTTTATATTTTTGGAAAAGTCAACATATTTTCCCTCCTCCTTTGACCAAAAATCATTCCTTAATTTTATAAATCATTCCTTGATTTTTAACACTTACGGTTTCAGACCTAAAGAACGTTTAACACCAACCGACACTAGACTAAGCCTAGCCTAGACATTTTAAGTCTTTTAAGTTCTTTATAATCATATTAGAAAAGTTACATTTTACTTTTCTCAGTTTTACGCAACTTTCGTACGTTTTACGTTTTACGCGTTTTAAACCTACGTTTCCAGCATTATCAGCGTTTTCGCGACACATTAAACTTATCACTCATTTTTATAAGATAATAATGAGTATATTGATGATTTTAATCATTTTTACAAGTTTCGTATTTTTACGATACTAGGTTTTGCGTTTCGTGATTTAAATACTTACCGTTAGCAATTACCGGGACCAAAACTCACTCCGTAAAAGCAAGATAATGCAAGAAACTTATCAAGCTTCTCATGAAAGCTTGATGAAGCTTATCAAGGAAGGAACCAATGGCATGTGGTTTGATCCTACCCGTTGATTCCTAAGATCATTACAAGTGTAAAATTTTATTTACAAAACTATCCTAAATTTTTCCTATAAATACCAAGCTAAAACTTCATAAATTCTTGCACCACACCTTCTTATACCTTAAAGACCTCAAACCAAAGGCACTTCTCTAATATTTTGTAAGAATGTTCATGTGTTCTTGAGAAAAGCTAGCATTTGATCTTATTTTCTTCGAGTTTTCAAGAAAGAGTCGTTATAATCTTCAAATAACTTCAAGTCTCCAAAAAGACTTTGTTATTATCTTCAAATAGCTTCGGGTTTTCAAGAAGGCGTTGTTATAATCTTCAAGTAGCCTCGGGTTTACGAAGATTACAAATTTCACGTCGAAGCTCCGCTTATATTCCCTTTTTCTATAATACTCAAGCATTCTAAATCAAGGTAAGTAATTATAAGACTCAAAATTATTTAAATACTTATAAACTTTGTTAGTTTATTTATTGTATTTATAAACTCTTAATCGGTCATATAATCAAGTAAGCAAAATATGTGTTTCACATATAAATACTATGTTAGTAGGGAGCTTCATGTGAGGGGCTTCATTTTGGTGAACGTATCGACGAGTTGCGGGATTTATGAATTAAAGTGTCCTAGCTCCTTGAACGTTTACTGCATGACCTCTGGATTATGATGGCCTGAACAGTAGTACGAGATATATAAACTATATATGGCATGTTTAAATATTCACTTCGTTGTTTTAGAATCTAAGACACGATATCATATTTCTAGGTTGCTCGTAGAGATTTTCCCGGCTTATCCAGCGATTTCATTATATACTTAACATCATCCAACTCACGGTGAGTCTGTAGCCCCAGTTCAACTTTACTATTTATTAAACTCTTTGGGGGAGATACACGCATAACTATTTTTGACAATCACTATTATTTGCAACTACATGTTTATCTGAACTGAATGTTTATTTATGCTAGAAAACATTATTGCCATACCGAGAGTTTCTTTATCATAGACCATTAAGCACTATGCGTAGTGAACACGAATACTATGATTAAATCTATTGGGACTAGTGTAACCATTAAGTTGACTCAGTTAGAGCAAACAAGCGTATCATCCTTTGTGTTGACCCGGGTAGGGCAAACAAAACAATGTTCAAATGCTTTAGGGTGTATAACAACGTAACCCATACACAGAACTCATTACGGGGCCAAGTAGCAATATGCATGGGCAGCCGTTATTGCGGACCCATGTAGCAATATACTTGGGCAGTCGTACAGAACTCATTGCGGGGCCAAGTAGCAATATGCATGGGCAGCCGTTATTGCAGACCCATGTAGCAATATACTTGGGCAGCCGTACAGAACAAACAGGACTTGATCCAATTAAGAGTAATAGAAACACTACCTACATGTGATATTGTATTTAGTACAATAGTCATACACTTGGAATCCTAGAAACCTTCATTTAGTATTTATTTATACTAGTATCGATGCTTTGTATAAGGTTTTCACATTATTTCCTACAAACTCTATGAACTCACCAACCTTTGTGTTGAAACTTTAGCATGTTTATCTCAGGTCCATAATGATCGAGGCAGGCACGGAGGAGCACGGATATTCAAGAGGGCTATAAATTTTATTATCATTCGAAAACTCATTTGATGTATTTTGTAAACATGGAACCATCTGGGACCTCATTTTGTAAACTCTGATATTTATATAATTCGAATGATAACTCTTTTAAAACGACTCCATTAGAGTTCGTTTTCTATTGTTATAACTGTTATGCCATGAAGTAACACCCAGTTTGAATTCCGCTGCGTCTCACAAAATTGGGGTGTTACAGATTGGTATCAGAGCTATAGTTATAGAGAAACGGGTCTAATTGAGACCTAAACTATAACTGCTTTTCCATAAAAACGTTTTATAGCCTTTCGCTCTCCGTGCCTTCCATCCTCCAGACGATTATGGGACTTTTAGACATTTTATGCTACATAAACATACTAGTATATTTATATATACACACTCGATATACTTTCAATCATTTTATTTAAATGATGAACTAAACATATCTACGTATGCCTATTCTAAAGCCTTACGGCACAATCATATTTTCCCAATCATGTATCTACTCGTGCATTTTAGGATTACGAAACTTCCTCCAAGACATTGTAACTGATTACAATGGACTTTCCTATTTCTCAGACACTGTAAGTCCTACAGTGGTCTCTGTTACATCCTCAGACACTGTGAGTGATACAGTGGTCTCGATTACATCCATAGACACTGTAAATAAAACAGCGGTCTCATTTACTCCCAGACATTGTGAGTTTCACAATCGTCTCCCTTATTCTCAAACCATGTACTAACCAACTACTTTAAACACCAAGGATCATAAAACTACTTGACTAAACCGAACATCACATTATCGGTCCTTAATTATACATAGCCTAGCTACCTATGTCTAATTAGGGAGGGATCATGTTATGTTGGGAGCAACCACTTGTATGTTTTATGAAAAACAAACTTTTCACTTATATCCTTATTAGACATCATGTCTATACCTCCATCACCCCATCACATTCCCGCTATGCCCGCTCAGTTACCATTTCTTCCCGAACTTAATGATGCTTATCTTGAAACACTTGATTATGATAATGAGGAAGAACCTTATGAGGATATAATCAGTAACCAAAAGGACCAGATACGTCAGAAATACCCACATCTTTTTACCAACAATGCTTCTACTCCTAGCACAAATTGATCTCCGGGACGGAGCTCTCTTAAGGGGTGAAGACTGTAACAATACGCATTTCAGGTTAATTTCTATTCCCGAAAATTTTACTATTCATGTTACTATTCATTTTTACTATTCACTTGCACTATTCATTCCCAAAATTTTTACTTTATATTCTCGTAAGATAAATTATTTTCATGATTAAGTGAAAGTTTGACGCTCATCGGGTCATTTCCGCAAAAGTTATTAAGAAATTATACGTTTGGGTTAAACGTCGTTTAAACATCCTGCGCATAACGAAAACCAACTTCGCCAATTTTCCTCGCATCAGATTAATGTTTAGTACACTCACAATCAATTAGGGAATTTTTGATATTAAGTCAAAATGTTACCAAATAGACCCTGTGTCTTACAGAACTAAACTTGCGTTTTAAGCACTTTTACTTATCCGCAACCTTAGCCTATACCTGCACCACATTTTCTAAGACGATTAGAAGCTTTTATATTTTTGGAAAAGTCAACATATTTTCCCTCCTCCTTTGACCAAAAATCATTCCTTAATTTTATAAATCATTCCTTGATTTTTAACACTTACGGTTTTAGACCTAAAGAACGTTTAACACCAACCGACACTAGACTAAGCCTAGCCTAGACATTTTAAGTCTTTTAAGTTCGTTATAATCATATTAGAAAAGTTACATTTTACTTTTCTCAGTTTTACGCAACTTTCGTACGTTTTACGTTTTACGCGTTTTAAACCTACGTTTCCAGCATTATCAGCGTTTTCGCGACCCATTAAACTTATCACTCATTTTTATAAGATAATAATGAGTATATTGATGATTTTAATCATTTTTACAAGTTTCGTATTTTTACGATACCAGGTTTTGCGTTTCGTGATTTAAATACTTACCGTTAGCAATTACCGGGACCAAAACTCACTCCGTAAAAGCAAGATAATGCAAGAAACTTATCAAGCTTCTCATGAAAGCTTCATGAAGCTTATCAAGGAAGGAACCAATGGCATGTGGCTTGATCCTACCCATTGATTCCTAAGATCATTACAAGTGTAAAATTTTATTTACAAAACTATCCTAAATTTTTCCTATAAATACCAAGCTAAAACTTCATAAATTCTTGCACCACACCTTCTTATACCTTAAAGACCTCAAACCAAAGGCACTTCTCTAATATTTTGTAAGAAAGTTCATGTGTTCTTGAGAAAAGCTAGCATTTGATCTTATTTTCTTCGAGTTTTCAAGAAATAGTCGTTATAATCTTCAAATAACTTCAAGTCTCCAAAAAGACTTTGTTATTATCTTCAAATAGCTTCGGGTTTTCAAGAAGGCGTTGTTATAATCTTCAAGTAGCCTCGGGTTTACGAAGATTACAAATTTCACGTCGAAGCTCCGCTTATATTCCCTTTTTCTATAATACTCAAGCATTCTAAATCAAGGTAAGTAATTATAAGACTCAAAATTATTTAAATACTTATAAACTTTGTTAGTTTATTTATTGTATTTATAAACTCTTAATCGGTCATATAATCAAGTAAGAAAAATATATGTTTCACATATAAATACTATGTTAGTAGGGAGCTTCATGTGAGGGGCTTCATTTTGGTGAACGTATCGACGAGTTGCGGGATTTATGAATTAAAGTGTCCTAGCTCCTTGAACGTTTACTGCATGACCTCTGGATTATGATGGCCTGAACAGTAGTACGAGATATATAAACTATATATGGCATGTTTAAATATTCACTTCGTTGTATTAGAATCTAAGACACGATATCATATTTCTAGGTTGCTCGTAGAGATTTTCCCGGCTTATCCAGCGATTTCATTATATCCTTAACATCATCCAACTCACGGTGAGTCTGTAGCCCCAGTTCTACTTTACTATTTATTAAACTCTTTGGGGGAGATACATGCTTAACTATTTTTGACAATCACTATTATTTGCAACTACATGTTTATCTGAACTGAATGTTTATTTATGCTAGACAACATTATTGCCATACCTAGAGTTTCTTTATCATAGACCATTAAGCACTATGCGTAGTGAACACGAATACTATGATTAAATCTATTGGGACTAGTGTAACCATTAAGTTGACTCAGTTAGAGCAAACAAGCGTATCATCCTTTGTGTTGACCCGGGTAGGGCAAACAAAACAATGTTCAAATGCTTTAGGGTGTATAACAACGTAACCCATACACAGAACTCATTACGGGGCCAAGTAGCAATATGCATGGGCAGCCGTTATTGCGGACCCATGTAGCAATATACTTGGGCAGTCGTACAGAACTCATTGCGGGGCCAAGTAGCAATATGCATGGGCAGCCGTTATTGCAGACCCATGTAGCAATATACTTGGGCAGCCGTACAGAACAAACAGGACTTGATCCAATTAAGAGTAATAGAAACACTACCTACATGTGATATTGTATTTAGTACAATAGTCATACACTTGGAATCCTAGAAACCTTCATTTAGTATTTATTTATACTAGTATCGATGATTTGTATAAGGTTTTCACATTATTTCCTACAAACTCTATGAACTCACCAACCTTTGTGTTGAAACTTTAGCATGTTTATCTCAGGTCCCTAATGATCGAGGCTGGCACGGAGGAGCACGCATATTCAAGAGGGCTATAAATTTTATTATCATTCGAAAACTCATTTGATGTATTTTGTAAACATGGAACCATCTGGGACCTCATTTTGTAAACTCTAATATTTATATAATTCGAATGATAAATCTTTTAAAACGACTCCATTAGAGTTCATTTTCTATTGTTATAACTGTTATGCCATGAAGTAAAACCCAGTTTGAATTCCGCTGCGTCTCATGAAATTGGGGTGTTACAGATTGGTATCAGAGCTATAGTTATAGAGAAACGGGTCTAATTGAGACCTAAACTATAACTTCTTTTCCACAAAAATGTTTTATAGCCTTTCGCTCTCCGTGCCTTCCATCCTCCAGACGATTATGGGACTTTTAGACATTTTATGCTACATAAACATACTAGTATATTTATATATACACACTCGATATACTTTCAATCATTTTATTTAAATGATGAACTAAACATATCTACGTATGCCTATTCTAAAGCCTTACGGCACAATCATATTTTCCCAATCATGTATCTACTCGTGCATTTTAGGATTACGAAACTTCCTCCAAGACATTGTAACTGATTACAATGGACTTTCCTATTTCTCAGACACTGTAAGTCCTACAGTGGTCTCTGTTACATCCTCAGACACTGTGAGTGATACAGTGGTCTCGATTACATCCATAGACACTGTAAATAAAACAGCGGTCTCATTTACTCCCAGACATTGTGAGTTTCACAATCGTCTCCCTTATTCTCAAACCATGTACTCACCAACTACTTTAAACACCAAGGATCATAAAACTACTTGACTAAACCGAACATCACATTATCGGTCCTTAATTATACATAGCCTAGCTACCTATGTCTAATTAGGGAGGGATCATGTTATGTTGGGAGCAACCACTTGTATGTTTTATGAAAAACAAACTTTTCACTTATATCCTTATTAGACATCATGTCTATACCTCCATCACCCCATCACATTCCCGCTATGCCCGCTCAGTTACCATTTCTTCCCGAACTCAATGATGCTTATCTTGAAACACTTGATTATGATAATGAGGAAGAACCTTATGAGGATATAATCAGTAACCAAAAGGACCAGATACGTCAGAAATACCCACATCTTTTTACCAACAATGCTTCTACTCCTAGCACAAATTGATCTCTGGGATGGAGCTCTCTTAAGGGGTGAAGACTGTAACAATACGCATTTCAGGTTAATTTCTATTCCCGAAAATTTTACTATTCATGTTACTATTCATTTTTACTATTCACTTGCACTATTCATTCCCAAAATTTTTACTTTATATTCTCGTAAGATAAATTATTTTCATGATTAAGTGAAAGTTTGACGCTCATCGGGTCATTTCCGCAAAAGTTATTAAGAAATTATACGTTTGGGTTAAAGGTCGTTTAAACATCCTGCGCATAACGAAAACCAACTTCGCCAATTTTCCTCGCATCAGATTAATGTTTAGTACACTCACAATCAATTAGGGAATTTTTGATATTAAGTCAAAATGTTACCAAATAGACCCTGTGTCTTACAGAACTAAACTTGCGTTTTAAGCACTTTTACTTATCCGCAACCTTAGCCTATACCTGCACCACATTTTCTAAGACGATTAGAAGCTTTTATATTTTTGGAAAAGTCAACATATTTTCCCTCCTCCTTTGACCAAAAATCATTCCTTAATTTTATAAATCATTCCTTGATTTTTAACACTTACGGTTTCAGACCTAAAGAACGTTTAACACCAACCGACACTAGACTAAGCCTAGCCTAGAAATTTTAAGTCTTTTAAGTTCGTTATAATCATATTAGAAAAGTTACATTTTACTTTTCTCAGTTTTACGCAACTTTCGTACGTTTTACGTTTTACGCGTTTTAAACCTACGTTTCCAGCATTATCAGCGTTTTCGCGACACATTAAACTTATCACTCATTTTTATAAGATAATAATGAGTATATTGATGATTTTAATCATTTTTACAAGTTTCGTATTTTTACGATACCAGGTTTTGCGTTTCGTGATTTAAATACTTACCGTTAGCAATTACCGGGACCAAAACTCACTCCGTAAAAGCAAGATAATGCAAGAAACTTATCAAGCTTCTCATGAAAGCTTCATGAAGCTTATCAAGGAAGGAACCAATGGCATGTGGCTTGATCCTACCCATTGATTCCTAAGATCATTACAAGTGTAAAATTTTATTTACAAAACTATCCTAAATTTTTCCTATAAATACCAAGCTAAAACTTCATAAATTCTTGCACCACACCTTCTTATACCTTAAAGACCTCAAACCAAAGGCACTTCTCTAATATTTTGTAAGAAAGTTCATGTGTTCTTGAGAAAAGCTAGCATTTGATCTTATTTTCTTCGAGTTTTCAAGAAAGAGTCGTTATAATCTTCAAATAACTTCAAGTCTCCAAAAAGACTTTGTTATTATCTTCAAATAGCTTCGGGTTTTTAAGAAGGCGTTGTTATAATCTTCAAGTAGCCTCGGGTTTACGAAGATTACAAATTTCACGTCGAAGCTCCGCTTATATTCCCTTTTTATATAATACTCAAGCATTCTAAATCAAGGTAAGTAATTATAAGACTCAAAATTATTTAAATACTTATAAACTTTGTTAATTTATTTATTGTATTTAAAAACTCTTAATCGGTCATATAATCAAGTAAGCAAAATATATGTTTCACATATAAATACTATGTTAGTAGGAAGCTTCATGTGAGGGGCTTCATTTTGGTGAACGTATCGACGAGTTGCGGGATTTATGAATTAAAGTGTCCTAGCTCCTTGAACGTTTACTGCATGACCTCTGGATTATGATGGCCTGAACAGTAGTACGAGATATATAAACTATATATGGCATGTTTAAATATTCACTTCGTTGTTTTAGAATCTAAGACACGATATCATATTTCTAGGTTGCTCGTAGAGATTTTCCCGGCTTATCCAGCGATTTCATTATATCCTTAACATCATCCAACTCACGGTGAGTCTGTAGCCCCAGTTCTACTTTACTATTTATTAAACTCTTTGGGGGAGATACATGCTTAACTATTTTTGACAATCACTATTATTTGCAACTACATGTTTATCTGAACTGAATGTTTATTTATGCTAGATAACATTATTGCCATACCTAGAGTTTCTTTATCATAGACCATTAAGCACTATGCATAGTGAACACGAATACTATGATTAAATCTATTGGGACTAGTGTAACCATTAAGTTGACTCAGTTAGAGCAAACAAGCGTATCATCCTTTGTGTTGACCCGGGTAGGGCAAACAAAACAATGTTCAAATGCTTTGGGGTGTATAACAACGTAACCCATTCACAGAACTCATTACGGGGCCAAGTAGCAATATGTATGGGCAGCCATTATTGCGGACCCATGTAGCAATATACTTGGGCAGTCGTACAGAACTCATTGCGGGCCAAGTAGCAATTTGCATGGGCAGCCGTTATTGCGGACCCATTTAGCAATATACTTGGGCAGTCGTACAGAACTCATTGCGGGGCCAAGTAGCAATATGCATTGGCAGCCGTTATTGCGGACCCATGTAGCAATATACTTGGGCAGCCGTACAGAACAAACAGGACTTGATCCAATTAAGAGTAACAGAAACACTACCTACATGTGATATTGTATTTAGTACAATAGTCATACACTTGGAATCCTAGAAACCTTCATTTAGTATTTATTTATACTAGTATCGATGATTTGTATAAGGTTTTCACATTATTTCCTACAAACTCTATGAACTCACCAACCTTTGTGTTGACACTTTAGCATGTTTATCTCAGGTCCATAATGATCGAGGCTGGCACGGAGGAGCACGGATATTCAAGAGGGCTATAAATTTTATTAGTGGATCTATATTGTTCACTATATTTTACTGGTTGCCTAACATGTTTAATGTTTGATTTAGGCTTAAAAGTATCCTTTTTGACCACTTTAGGAACATTTGTTCCTGCTTTCTTAACTTTTTCAGTTTTAGACATAACCTGTTCATCATCACTATCAGTTGTACATTCCTCAACAACTATAGCATCTGCTTTCCTATCAGAGGACACCTTGTCCTCAGAAAGTGAAGTTTTAGGTAAACTCTCACTTACTTTTTCCAACTTAGGACCCTCAGCAGACTTAGAACCATATTCCATTATTGGTTCTTGAAACTCAGCAAATCCTGTGTGTGCTAGGTTAATACCAGGAGGTGAAGGAACACCTCTGTATAGTGGAGGGACAGACTTGTATCCTACACCAGACTTAGCT
This sequence comes from Artemisia tridentata subsp. tridentata, assembly GCA_021014915.2. Classification (NCBI taxonomy): domain Eukaryota; kingdom Viridiplantae; phylum Streptophyta; class Magnoliopsida; order Asterales; family Asteraceae; genus Artemisia; species Artemisia tridentata. The sequence goes on from CP139502.1 coordinate 208,250,974, forward strand.
TTATTAACTACTTGAGTTTCCCAAATTTTATTTACTCCATCTGAGGCATGAGCTAAAGCATCTACTGTTATCTTAACATTTTCAGTTTTATTTTTAGCTTTAGCTAATGATTCATTTTGCCTACAAATTATTTCATCTCTGAACTCTATGCCTCTTTTTAGAGCATTCATGTCATCAGAAAACTTAGATTCATTTCCTTGAAAATGTAAAAGTTGTTTTTCAAGAACAGCTATACCTCTTTTATGATTACCTAAATTAGCTAATGCATCATATAACTGTTCTAGTTGATCATCAAATCTTTTTTTAAGATCGTCATAAGCTTTAAGAGCAGAGCATGATTCAGTACATTTATTTATGGAATTTACCTCTGAATCAGAAAAGGCCATTAGAGCAGTCTCAGTGGCCACAAGTACAGCATTTGTTGGTGCTTCCTCTTCATCAGCCATGAAGCTCCAATCATAGTTAATCCCATCTATGGCTAGCATATCCTTTGGCTCTTCCACTGTGATCTCCTTTCTCTTCTCTTGCTTATACCATGTGTTCCTATTATCCTGCTTCCTTGGGTTTCTACACTCTCTAGCAAAATGTCCCATCCTATGACAATTGAAACACTCTACTTTCTTTTTATCAAACCCAGCAGCTTCAGCAGCTTCAGTACCATTGATGGTAATCTGCTTTCCAGTTCTCTGCCAGAACTTCTTAGCCCTCATGCTAAGTAAAGCAACTTGCCACTTGATGTCCATTTCCTCCAAATCATCATCATCTACCTGCTGAAGGTCTTCATGATTTAGAGTGGATTCACTATTTTGACTAGACAAAAACACATAGAATGTTGGATCTCCAAGAACAGCAACATTCTTTTGTGAAATAGTAGAAGGACCACCATAGTTAGCATTAGAAACACTTTCATCTTCATCTACCTCTTCTGACTTACTAATACTAGGAGATGACAAGAGTGCCACATTCCCAGAACTAGTACTATAGTTCCCAGACTTTTTCAGACTTTGTTCAACAATTTCGAAGTTGTTGTACAAATCATTGAGTTTCATGGTTTCTATGTCTGGTTTGTTCATCCAGACAATCACATGAGTACCAAACTCAATAGGTAGACTTCTCAAGAACTTCATGTTGAGATCTTCCTTTGCTATCTCAACACCCAATACACCTAGCTGACTGACAAGCTTGTGTAATCGAGAAAACAACTTATCAAGTGATTCATTGCTATTTGAGCTGAAATTTTCAAATTGTTGTTTCAGCAATGTCTTCTGTGTTTTCTTGGTGGTTTTATTACCACCAAACCATGCACAAATCTCTTCAAAAAGAGTTTTGGCATCAGGATACTTGCTAAAAGATAGCATTTGCTCACCAGGAATGGTCATAAGCAACAAGTTCCTTGCCTTTTGATAATTCCTCTTCTGTATCCTCTCATCACCAATAGTTGGTCCAGTATTTCTTCTTCTATCAGTTTTGCCTTCAAGAATGACATCTGTATAACCTAGTGTAAAAGAATCACCATACAGAATGATATCCCAAAGATCATAATCTTGAACCATAAAATATTGCTCAATTCTCAACCTCCATAACTCAAACTCATTCTGTTTGATCATGGGCAATTTTGCAGCAACATTTGTAGCAGTATCTTGTGCATCCATTTCTACTTTTTCTAAATCAACTATATCAGCCTTGCTCTGATACCACTTGTTAGAAATCGATTGAATACACTGTAAGGTGGTTAAACCTTTGTGACTTTGTGTATATGATATATTGAGTTAATATGATTAAGTATGCGGAATCTACTTAATCACACTTAGAAGGTTATTTGTATTATGGAAATGGAAAGTAATACTTTAGTAACGAACAATGAACATGCAATGTTAACACCAAACGATTCAATATTATTCAAGATAATACGAGTGATCTTTTCTTTATCACTAGGGTTACAACCTTGAATCTTATGTTCTTATGACTTGTGAAATTGTTTTGTTTGTTCTATGTTCTTAACAGATATGAAAGTTAGTTACAATTAAAAGTCACTCTTGACTACTAAGCTAAGATATTCTTTTATAGACCAAAAAGATCTTTACAATATTGTTAAGTCTTGTCAAGACATATCGAGCTACTTGCTAGCTTATGTGTGTCTGTAACTAAGATACAACATGTATCTATGTTTACAACTTGTTCTGTGAATATAACATAATGACTGAGCACATGGGATAAGATATTATCTACCGTGTATTATTGACTTTATTATACTTATCCATCCAGTCAACCAGACTTAATATCTCCAGCAAGCAGACTTAACATTCGAAGAGCAGACTTAATTCTGTTACTCACCAGAATTAATAGCTAGACTTAGCCACCAGACTTAACCTCAACGACCAGACTTAACCAGCAGAAAACCAGCAGACTTAACTAGGTACTCACCAGACTTAACTCTACTGCTACCAGATTTAATCACTTAAGAGTATTTCCCGATACTTAATCTTCTGAATATTTAATTCCCAACAAAATTAGTGCCACAACCAAGGATAAAGCTCGCAACAAGAAAAGAAAGGAAAATCAAAAGTTTTGTGAGGCAGAAGACTCCATCCGATCGGATGGAGCCCGCATCCGGATCAGATGGAAGTCAGGGTATTTTACCGAGAAGCCTAACCGATCGGTTGGAGCCTAATACCGATCGGTTGGATGAAGAGGCTGTTACAAAGTTCCATTTAATGACGAATTTAAGCCCCATAATCATGGTGGCTGATCATTTCTGCTTATTAACTCAATTGAGGATGTTTTTGCTTGAGGAGAAAGGGTTCTTGTACTTATATATAGGACCCTAGGCTAGTTTACAAAGTGTGACAAACAAAAACCTAGTAATGGCTTACACCAAGTCCTTACTAACTAGTTATCATTGCCCGAAAGCTTGTAATTGCTGTGAAAAACGTCCAGGAACTTTGAGTTAAAGTCTCAATAGTTGTGTTCGAGTGTGGAGTTGTTTTACGTGTAGTAATAGGCAATTGGAGGAGTGTGGTTGCTATAGTTCCACAATTCTAGTTCTTGTAATTCCAAAACTAGGTATCTCTTGTTTAAATTACTATGAACTACTTTTACTTTAAGTTGAATGAAAGAATGGTTTGTTACTTGTGCTTGATTATAATTGATATGGAGTGATTTTTGGTATACTTATGATGTGACAATTGTTGGAGTATTCTTATTTTATAGTGATGCATGAAAACATGTCTTGTTTTATGAGTTTGTTGAAATACAATCTAATCTTGCTTAATTAGTTGGTAAAAATAGTTTTAAAGAATAAAAGGGCCGAAAGGATTTTCTTTATGTTTTTATTCCAAAATGTTAGTACACGAATTAGTATGGGCTATGGTGTGTGACAAGCACCATATTAACTCATTAAAATGGATTTGGAAATGATTTCATCACGAGAAAGGGCCGAAAGGATTCATAAGAATTCTTAAGATAAGAAATGCTTTTCAAACAACAAAGAGTTTAATAGAATTGTGGTAATAGTTAAAAAGGCCGAAAGGAATAAACCAGGAGATTGAATTCTTAGAAATGATTTCCCATGATAAAAACCATTGATTGTGAATCATTCATATTAAGTTGTGCATCACTACAAGTTACACCAAACTTTGTAAATTACTCTATGCAATTAGTCAAGGAATTACACACAAGTATATTTGTTTTTGATTGATTGGATTTTACTTGCTTTTGAATTTACAACAAATTGGATTGACAACCCTTTTTGTTAAAACTAGTTTTACTAAGTTCTAACACCAACTCCCATAGGACGATTTCGACTTACCCACCTTTACTACCGCGAACGAGTATACTTGCTCGTGTTTATAAATTTTTAAAACTTGCACCCACGGTTGACACATCAAGTTTTTGGCGCCGCTGCCGGGGAATTGATTGGAATTGTTTGAATTTGATAGTTTAATTAGTTTTTTATATTAGAAATTCGTGTTTTAAGAAAAGTAAAAAAAAAAAAAGTTGGTTCGGGACCAACCGAATCGGATGGATGTCCATCCGATCAGTTGGAGCCCTCGGTAAAAAATTTTAGGTTTTGATGTTTAGGTGTTATTTAGTCCTTTTAATGGTAGTTTAATGTTAGGATTAATACTAATAATAGTTATAATTGACTAGTAGTTTAATTATATGTTTAATGATTATCATTTAGCCATTTTGATGTTTTTAATGTTTTTAATTTAGTAGTTAATGTAGTTTAATTATATGTTTAATGATGAAGTAGATTAAGAGTTTTTTATTAATTAAGTTAGTTAATGATAGTTAATTAGTTAATGGTTATTTAAAGTTATTAATTATGTTTTATTTTTTATTTTTTAGTTTTTATTTGGTTAATTTTTATATTAAGGTTTTAATTTAGTTTTAAATAAAATAAAATAATATATAAAATAAATAAATAAAAAGTTTTTTTTTGAAAAAGTTGATCCAACCGATCGGATGTTGCCCGCATCCGATTCGGTTGGGTAAAATGGATTTTTACGATTCAACCATCCGATCGGATGGAGTGTTAAACCGATCGGATGGATGCCTCGGAAAAGTTTTTTTTTAATTTTTTAATTTTTGTTGTTTTGTTGTTTTGAGAGTTTGAACTTGTTTGTTTTAATTGATTTGATTTCATTTTTGATATGTTTCGATTATGACTAACCCAGCTAATAGTTTGGATTTCTTTTGGTTGTTGTTATATTATAGTTGTTAATTGCTTTAGTGAAATGGAGAGTTTAAGCGAAGTTTATGAATACTTGAGAAATTTGGAAGAGATGTTCAAAGACTTGGGTGATTCATTGGAGCATTTGGAAAATATTTTGGAAGAAGTTAAGGTTGATTTAGAAAAGAAAGAAGAAGTTGGAGAAAACGAGGTTTGTTTACCTACTGAGAAGAGAGTTGTTGTGTTCACACGAGCACCACCCAAAGAATTTGATGCACCGTTCATGAGGTACTCTACACCTTGTGGTGTGGAAGGTATAAAAGCTTGGGATGCTCAGCTTAATATGGAGTATGGTGACAACTATATTACGGAAGATATGCTTGGTAAGCTTGGTTTGTTCGACTTGACTATGAGGGTTATGGTAGAAAGATGGTGAGAGATGTGAGTATTAACATTCATGGTCACATTTTCAAAGTAAATTTTGTTGTTTTGGAATATGGGAATGCTGATGAACCGGAAGTTGTGTTTGGTAGAGATTTTATGGTTAAAACGAAGTGTAAGATTGATTTTGCACTAGGAGAGATGAGGATTAATGTGGATGATATGGTAGAAGAGAAGGTAGGAAAGGGAGAGATTGTTAAAATGGGAAAACCAAATAGAAAGAAAACACCACTTAACAAACTTACCCAACCCTCCACCCCTAAGAATGAAAGTTCTTCACCATCATCACCCAAATCACCACAAATTGTTAAACCGTTAACTAAAGAGCAAAAGGGAGCGATTTTGGAAAACTTGGAGATGAAGTTTAATGAGCTTATGGAGGAGAAGCCGGTTATTGATGTGTTGAATAATTACATGACCTATCGTAAGAAGTTGGATGCAGTTATGATGGCAAGGGCTAGGTTAGAAGATAAGAATTTTGATGAGATTGCAAGAGAGAGAATAGTTGAGAATGGGTTGCCTAAGAAGTTGAGCGATCCGGGAAATTTTTTGTTGCCGATTAAAGTGAATGGGACAGATGCGATGTATGCATTGGCCGACACGGGGTCAAGTGTGAGTGTAATGCCGTATCCATTGTATAGGAGATTAGGACTTGCAAATCCTCAACCAAATCAATATAATCTTACTATGGCCGATAATTCACGAGCAAAAGCAATGAGAGAAGTAAAAAATGTTAGAGTCCAAGTAGGGTATCAAGCATTTTTGGCGGATTTTCTAGTACTTAACATTCCGGTGGATAAGGAGTTACCATTTTTGTTAGGTAGACCATTTTTGAGAACGTGTGGAGCTATTATAGATATGGGGCGAGGTACTATGACTATTAATGATGGAATCTTGAAGCATATGTATTATCCCAAACCTAGAGGAAAGATTGTTAAGGAAGGTCATGAAGAAGAAGAAGAAGAAGAAGAAGACCACTTGGGTTGTTTTGAAGTTGGTAGAGATGAAGAAGGGAGGCCTAAATATGGGCCGGTTGCTCCGAGTTACTTTGACATTGAAGATGAGATGGAAAGAGCTCTAGCTATGGAGGCTTTCTATAACCCTTTAAAAAATGTTTTTGTTTTTAACAAGTTGACAGATTTTCTTGTATCCTTACCGGTCCAACTCAAGAATTTGGAATGGGGACCCGAAGGTTCTAGTGTTTACAAGAAGGAAGAAGGAGACGTAGATTGGCATGTGAAGTTTGATATAGTTTGTCCGGAGGGAAGAAATTTTGCAAGGAGATTTAAAACGCAAAAGACTAACCGAAAATTGTCCGGGAAGTTTCAAAATGAAGACATATTGAGGCAAGAGTATTTTCAAGGATGAAAGATTCAAGTGAATAAGTTTGAAGAATAAGCACAAGGCTTGTGCAAGTTATTTGTTTGTTTTCTTTTTAATTCTTATGCATTTTTAGTATTTTTAATGTTTGCATTTAAATTTAAGTTTAAGTTTAAGTTAAGACTTTTGTTTCTTTTTATGAAGTTATGTTTTTAGTTAAGTTTTTTTTTTTTTTTTTTTTTTTTAGAGTTAGTTTTGTTTAGATTAGTAGAGATAGATTTCGGACAACAAGTTGGTAGACTAGTATGGTGGAGTATTTTTATACACAAGAGAAAGTATTTTTGAAGAGTAAAAACACTTCGGTTGGATCAAATACTGATCGGACGGAGTTATATATATAAACTCAAAAATTTCAAAAATCGCAAAAACTCACACACACACAATCCACCAAGCTTGGGTTTCAAAAATTCGACCATTAGGAGATAATTGAGAGTTGCAGGAGAGTTCCAGGATCATCCATGGCACCAAAACAAGTAAGTAACATCATCAATTTGTGTTAATTAGGTTTTAATTCGGATTAATTGAATTTGGTCAAAATTTGGGTATTTTTGATATAGTTCGAATTAATATGTAATTTTTCTGGAAGAGATGGGTAAATGATAGAGGAATAGATTGCAAAAAGAATTAGATTGATTGATTAAGTTTTGAGGAAGAATTAATTGATTGAATTTTCGGATTGAAATGGGTCAAAACTTTGAATCGATTTAGGTTGCAATTGATGATTCCCAGATGTTATTTAGTTGTTAATAGTGTTGTTAGGATGATGCATTGTTGATTAGAACACAAATTGTGGAAATTTGATTTTGTAGTGTTCTTGTGTTCTAGGATTGATTGAGAAATCATGAGGATATTTTATGGATTGTTATAAGGATGAATGGGATATGTAGAAACCACTATAATTGATCAAATGTAGGATAGGAAAGAGTAGGAATTGATAGATTTGATTTTGAGTCGAAAGAAAGAAAAATTTTCTCACAGAAAGCCCCAACCGATTCGGTTGCGGGCCAGAACCGATCGGTTGGGCTGAGTAATTTACTCCATCCGATCGGATGAAGGCAATACCGATTGGATGGAGGGCTCGGTAAATGGAAATAAAACTTTTCAAAAATGAGTTTTTTGACTTCTAAATCATGTAGCCTTGGTTCTTATGCTCTTACACTAACAAATAATTGTGTTTTCTACAGAGTTATGTTGCAGGTAGTTCACGTTCATCACGTGCAAGTGTTAACCCAATTGTGATCAAATATGTCAAAAGAAATGCGAAGAGTAAGGTCACATATACTCTTAATCCGGAGAGTAATGAAAATTTGAAGTTTAGCAAGTTAAGAAAGGAGGAAAAGCACGCTTTTCATGAGCGATTGTCAAAGTTACAGGTTCGAAAGATTGCTAAGCCAAGGTTAGTTGATTGGGATTTATTTGTGGATTATGAGTGTGAGAATGAGTTGAGAAATATGATGAGGATGTCGTATGTGTATGATGGTGATTGTTATGAAGATTTATCGTGGGAGAGAGCGTTTAGTATTTATGAGAATGTTAATCATGAGTGGTGTTTGGAGTTTTTCTCTAAATTTTATTTTGAAAGAAAGGTTGTTGATGTTATGGGAGATGTATGTATATGGTTTAGGCTTTGCGGAAACGAGCATGCCTACACGTTGCCAGAGTTTGCGGTTGCTTTAGGATTGTATGAGCAAGAGGAGATTGAGCATCGATTGTTTGAACCTCATTTTGTAAGGTTGGTAAGGAAGCACAATGATTATGAAGGTATAGCAGAGTATTGGAACCGAGTTGGTGATCCGGGTTGCAAAAAAAGGAACTCGTCCAGGTTGAGGAATCCTATTATGAAGATTTTACAAAAATTGATCGCATGGGGAGTTTTACACAGGACGGGTAGTCGAGACACGTGTAATCAACCGGATTTATGGTTAATGAAATTGTTAGATGAAGACAAGAATGGGAACGCGGCTTAGATTATAGTCGAATATCTTTCAAGAAGGGCACCAGGAATTAAGGATAATAGTGAGATTTGTGGAGGTCACTATGTGACCGCATTGGCAAGAAATTTGGATTATTTTGTAGATGAGGAATTGGTGAAGTGTTCGGAGCCAATGGAAAGTGAAACGTGGGATGCCAAAAGTTTTGGTAGAGCGTTGGATAGAAGAGGAAGAAAGTTGGGAGCTTGGACAGAACCAACGATGGCCGCACCACAACAACCTTACCAACAATCACCATACCAACCACCACCGAATATAAGGAATGTTCATGCACTGGGTAGTTTTGACTCGGGATGGGGGGATTGGAACAAGGAGTTAAACGAGATAGAGCGTAGGGACGTGTGGAGAGATTCTATGATGATGAGGCAGAATTACAATTTTGATTACTCCATGCCGATGCTCCAACATGTGGCTAGTGAAGCCAATTATGAGGTACCTCCCTACAATCCACCAAACGTTCCACCCTACCCGTTACAGTATGACCCATATCCTGGCCAATATCCTTACCCATATCCTGGGTACGCACCATTTCCTGAGCCAGTACCGGTTTATGGTAGAGTTCCTAATGTTGGAGGTTCGAGTTATGATGTGGGTGGATCTTCATCAAGTGTTGGAAGAAAGAGGCAAAAAGTTTATACAGTTTTTGAAGGAGAAGAAAATTATGAGAAAGTAGAAGAGGAGGATGACGAGGAGAGTGAAGATGAAAGAATTCATCCTGATGGCATGGATCATGATGATGAATGATGATCGGTGATTTGGTTTGTGATGTTTATGGTTCAAAACAATTGTTGGTCGAACAATTTCTATTTCTATGTTCTTAACTTAATTTTCTTAGGATTATTTATTTATGGTTTATGTTTAATTATTTTGGTTTATTTTAGTATTTTTGTTTGTTTGTTTGTTTGTTTCGTATATTTTTGCAGTTTTTTTGCAGGGGAGAATTACCTGAAGCTTATTGTTGATCAATATTTGGAGTTGGAAGAACTCATTTGCGTATTATGATCAAATATGCGTAGGCGTATTTTCCCTGGTAGTACCTTTTTAACTAAATTTTTCCCATTTCCTTTACTTTGAAGTTAATTTTTATTTCATTGAGGACAATGCAAAACTTAAGTGTGGGGGAGGAAAGAAAATAGGAAAAATTTGTTTAATTTTTAAAATTTTTAGGTTTAGTAGAATTTTGGATTCGAGTGACTAGAATGTGTTCGCCCTTGATTTTCTAGTTGTTTTCTTATATATATAGTTTGATTCAATGGTAAACATGAGGCTATTTGAATTTTTTTTGGAATTTAATCAAGTTATGAGAGCTATTTCAATTTTGGAAATCGATAATATTTACTAGTACATGTTATAACCCACCTTAAATTGTGAGGATTTAAGCCTTTTTGTATAGAGCATTTCTTATGCTTTATATTTCGTTATGAGTGTGCCGGTGATTATGTTGATTCTAGAACTTGTACTTGTTATGCATTACGGTTAAAATTACTTTCGAGTGATAAAATATATTCAAATGATAAGAGGCAAATTAGGATTTACTCCAAATGGCCATCCGTTTACAGAAATATTTTTGCTGACCACATCGGTTAGTTATCCTAGTATTTGGAACCGATTTGCTAGCATTAATCTTTTACGCTAGATACCCTTAGTTACACCTTCTGAGCCTATCTTTTCTTTTGATTAAATCCAGAAAAATACAAAAAGATTTTACACCTTACACCTTAGCCTTACCCGAATCAAGTTCAATTGAAGTTCAAAACTATTTATTTTTTGATGATTGCATGTTGACCATACTTTGATATGTGTATGTGTTGTTTCAATGAATAAGGAGGTCGCTACTCTTATTTGTATTTTTTGTAGCGTATGCTCATCCAAAGTGTGGGGGTGACGAGAAATTTGAGTTGGTGAAAAAAAAAAGTGAAAAAGTGAATAGCCAATGCGCTATAGTGTATGAATATAAGTTAGCCAATGAGCTATGAAGGAAGAAAGAAGTGAGTATGAGATGCAGAATAACAATCGAAGAAGTTTGGGAAGTGATCATTTGAGGTATATAAGAGTTGGGAACGGAATTTGGACTTGATTCTTATTTATTTTTCATTTTGTAGGAACCAATCATAAATAATTCCCATGTCTTATCCCTACCTTTTACCAATTACTTTATTCGTTGTTAGCTTTCGAGCATCCGGATTAAGTGATGGCTTTGTTTAGATATATAGTGCGTGGATGTTGTAGTGACCATCCGGGTTTTTGAATAGTTGAAAACCGTTGCTAGCGAGCTAGTGCATATTTTGGTGACCATCCGTTATGCAAGTAACGTTGTCAGCGAACCAAGATACAATCTAGTGACCATCCGTTGCTTAGCTAATCAAGAATTCATTGTTAGCGAGCTATTACATTCTTGTATGAAGTATTTGCACATTAGCAAGGTAAACCTTAACCCTTAACCTTAACCCCGAATAAAAGACCTCTTTGATGTTTTATTTTGTTGTTTTGATACTTGTACAAGCTTATGGTAAGAAACATGAATCATGACTGAGCATTGAGTGATTTACCAATAAATTTACCCTTAGAGTGTTGAGTGAATTTAAAATTCCTTTGTGAGGTGCTTAGTTATGTTATCAAGCTCAAACTAACTTGTTTATGTTTCAAGGATTTTTTCGCATTTAAATTAAAAATAGCAATTGTTCCTTTGGGATGGTTGTTGAATTTTTAGAATCATGATGACGATACCATTGAGATTAGTTTTCTAAAAGCTAGACTTGCTCGAGGGCGAGCAAAACTCAAGTGTGGGGGAATTTGATAACGTTCAAAATGAACATGTTTTTAGTTACGTTATCAGTAGTTTTGTGCACTATATTTGGTTATATTTGTGTGTATTTGTTACTAAATCGTGAAAAAGTGTATATGCAAGTGAATGTAGCCAAGTACAGGAAAAGATGACAAAAAGATGAAGAATTGAAGTAATTATGCATATTGGAAGATTCCCGAGACGAAAACGAGAGAAAAACCACACGAGAACTCAAGGATTTGATAATGTCGAGATTTCTATGTTCAAATATCAAGAAAAGATCAAGTTCTATGGAAGAAATTAGTGCCACAACCAAGGATAAAGCTCGCGACAAGAAAAGAAAATAAAATCAAAAGTTGTGTGTGGCAGAAGACTCCATCCGATCGGATGGAGCCCGCATCCGGATCAGATGGAAGTCAGGGCATTTTACCGAGAAGCCCAACCGATCGGTTGGAGCCTAATACCGATTGGTTGGATGAAGAGGCTGTTACAAGGTTCCATTTAATAACGAATTTAAGCCCCATAATCATGGTGGCTGATCATTTCTACTTATTTACTCAATTGAGGACGTTTTTGCTTGAGGAGAAAGGGTTCTTGTACTTATATATAGGACCCTAGGCTAGTTTACAAAGTATGACAACCCAAAACCTAGAAAGGCTTACACCAAGTCCTTACTAACTATTTATCATTAAAGGTTATGGACATCTATGATGACTTTTGAAGAATCAAGTGTTTTAACTTGAGTTTTTAATTTGTAATCTTATAGTCGTTGTATTTTTATGTTCATTTATTAGTAAGAGTGGTGTGTCACTCTTATATAGTGGTTATTTGTCAGTGTCCTGCGGGACTGTTGAGTTTTACTTCATGTAGTGCCTATGTAACGGGCTGAGATATGGGATTTCACCCATATCCTTTGTACTTAAACATTTTTTTTGGTTAATCTATTTACTAGGGTGCAGGATTACTCCCCTTTACCCAAAACAAAAATGTCCAGGAACTTTGAGTTAAAGTCTCAATAGTTGTGTTCGCGTGTGGAGTTGTTTTACGTGTAGTAATAGGCGATTGGAGGAGTGTGGTTGCTATAGTTCCAAAATTCTAGTTCTTGTAATTCCAAAACTAGTTATCTCTTGTTTAAATTACTATGAACTACTTTTACTTTAAGTTGAATGAAAGAATGGTTTGTTACTTGTGCTTGATTATAATTGATATGGAGTGATTTTTGGTATACTTGTGTGTATGATGTGACAATTGTTGGAGTATTCTTATTTTATAGTGATGCATGAAAACATGTCTTGTTTTATGAGTTTGTTGAAATACAGTCTAATCTTGCTTAATTAGTTGGTAAAAATAGTTTTAAAGAATAAAAGGGCCGAAAGGATTTTCTTTATGTTTTTATTCTAAAACGTTAGTGCACGAATTAGTATGGGCTATGGTGTGTAACAAGCACCATATTAACTCATTAAAATGAATTTGGAAACGATTTCATCACGAGAAAGGGTCGAAAGGATTTGTAAGAATTCTTAAGATAAGAAATGCTTTTCAAACAACAAAGAGTTTAATAGAATTGTCGTAATAGTTAAAAAGGCCGAAAGGAATAAACTAGGAGATTGAATTCTTAGAAATGATTTCCCATGATAAAAACCATTGATTGTGAATCATTCATATTAAGTTGTGCATCACTACAAGTTACACCAAACTTTGTAGATTACTCTATGCAATTAGTCAAGGAATTACACACAAGTATATTTGTTTTTGATTGATTGGATTTTACTTGCTTTTGAATTTACAACAAATTGGATTGACAACCCTTTTTGTTAAAACCAGTTTTACTAAGTTCTAACACCAACTCCCTTAGGACGATCTCGACTTACCCACCTCATATGCAATTTTTGAGGGGGAGAAGTGTGAACAGTGGATTGACGTACATTTGATTGTATGTTCACTCACTTGTTGGGCATGTGACTCTAATTGTGATTACGGAGTTGATCAGGTATCACTTATTTGAGATTGAAGTTGACATTCACAAAGGCGTTATCTTATTTTATCTTGAAGTCGGGGTTGGTTGGATGCATGACTTTCAATGATAACTTGCTCGTGCTTAAGATTTAAGTTGAAGACTTAGTTTATCTAGTTACCAGCAGTCGGGGTAAATGTTTGAAGACCTGGTTAACTATCACTTAAAGGAGTTATGTTGTAGTACTCAGTGTCACACGCCGATGACGTTGTGGATAATCGCAGGAGGTGTTAATGTCTCATACTTTGGTTGGGTATTTAGTACTTAGAGATTTGTGGATGATCTATTGGCTCTAGACTCGATAGTACATTTTGATTTAGTAAACGGAGGCTGGAGCAGACTGCCACCTTTTCAACATGAACTAACTTGGAGTGAGAGAGTCAATAGTCATGAGTGAATCTCCATGTGAATGAAACAAGAGTCTTTTGAGAGACCTTGAGTGGCAAGGGAGGGTTGTGCAGCACATCACTAGGTCCATGATACTTGTCTTCAATGTCAGCAATCAACTACGTGATTCTGACAGCATATGTACTGACCCGGTTTCTGCCTAATATGTAAGGAGGACTTCTTTCTTTTCACCCTTTATCTTTACATTTCTTTTTTATTCTTCAACCCCTTCAGCGCTTACCGAGACTTCATCACTAGTACCTTGTTGGGTTTGTTCCAGTACTAGCTCCATCTCAGTCGGCACTCTTCCCTTATTCTCACATTGCTCCTTTTTTTAATCATACCTAAGGACTTCTACACTAACTAGTGGATTCTCCCTGGGTAGATCCCTCCGGCTCTGGCGAGATCGTGGGAATTGATACCTAACCTTACCATCCTTATAACTCCAGTACATTAAATAAAATGGTTTTTCTTTGGTATTCTTCCACAATTGCCATCATAAATCATTCGCTCCCCCTCAATATGGGCATCGATATACGAAAGAGTTTAGCACATATGGGAGAGCCTACACTTGAGTCCAAAAGATCACATTTTTTATCATATTTTCATATTTAAATCACATTCTCTCCCCCGATCAAAAATTTCAAACCTTTTGAGATTTGGGATCTCAATTGATTTAAATAAGTTACAAAAATTTGGGAGACAATGTTGTCTGATTTAATGTTTTCTGATAATGAAACATTATTATGCTCCCCCTCAATCAATTGAGGGAGAATGTTAGTGTCAGGTATGATAAGTTTGAAAGATATTTGAATGAAACTCATACACTGACACATAACAACAAATTTTATTCACTACTTATGATGTACAAGATGACTATTACGACACAACTGACATTGACCTTTTCGCTTCTCTGAGGGAGTCAGTGGTCAACATCAATTATCCATCCACCAATAAAACTTCCCACATATTGTTGATCCCCACTTGGCGAGACCAGAATTAGTAAAGCCTTGTTGAAGTGAAGGTGGTGGTGGTGGTGAAAGTGTTGTTGTTGTTGTTGCTGCTGATATTGTTGTTGTGGTGATTTCAGAGCCGGTCAATGGAGTTTGAAAATCTGATCAAGTGGTTAGAGCGGGAGCAGGCACATTCACATCAGCCATGGAATCTGCATAGGAATATCCACAAAGATAGACATACATACAGATTAACTCTACATTAACCGCTACCACACAACGGTTTGCCTACTCATAACATCATATTCATGTCATGATCAAACCACAATCAGGAAATTTATCAAACCGCTATTTAGCATGAAGGGCAATCAGCAATCATGAACATGGCAATTCACACATGTTTCAACTATCAATACATGATCTTGGGAACAAGATTCTAACCCGGCAACTACATACCTAAGCATATCCTGAGAACACGAGCACATAATCAACAACAATTGAACAATTATCGGCTAACAACATACGAAACACATTCAATCAGATTATACCACGTAGTGTGGATCATATGATAACATCAAGCACAATGGGTTATTTTGGGTTTTAAAGTATTTAAGGGATTAAATGAAGGATTCCAAAGTGACACAAATGAACCTTATAGTTACATAAAGCTAGGAAACTATAAGCAAATTTCACATAATGCCCTAAACATTCTAACAACTAACACATTAGGCCATTTGAGATAAAACTTAATAATTTCCTCTTCAACTAATACCCCATTAAATACAAAACCTTTTCTAACAGTTATGAGATAACCAAGAAACCCGTTTGATGATGTAAAATTTGAAATCACTCTCACCCTCAATCGATGACCCATTGTCAATTGAGTGACAAATTTTATGAAGAATCTAAGTCTGATTGATTTTCAAACAATACGTTACCACTATGTGTTACACAAATAATTTTCAGACGAATCATAGAATGAAATTTTTTTGTTAAACACAGAAGACTTTTCTTCTTATACGAGAAATGATGCACTGAAACGTACATCAGATCGAGGGTGCACGGATGTAAAGTAATCCATGCCCGGGAGAACTTAATCACCCGTTGTTAGGAACAGTCGTCCTTTTGGCGACGTGCTTTCCTCATTTTGAAAAACGGGTTGTGTATCTGAAATAATAGCAAGCCATTTAGGCATGTTTTGAAAAAAATTTGAACTTCTGCTCCAACTTCATTTAAAGATCCGTGTCATTATTGAATGACATTTCTAGGACCTTAAATGTTATTGATACCAGAAGACATGCCTTGAAAAACTATTTTTGGCATTTTCTATTTTTTCGATTTTTATGGTTTTTGTTGGTTATATATATATTTCTATTTACATTTTGGTTTAAGATATGTACAAAATATATTATTCAATTTAAGGAGACGTTGACATGAATACCGAGAAAGGATATCGTTCTGTACGTTGTAGAAATCTGTAGTCAACATCTCTTAAACTTTTACCACCAAAGCTGTCGAGGCTCCTGACTAATCGTCTGAACTTGAGCCTTCTCAATGTGAAGCTTTGATAGCTTCCCCCCCCAAACCGACAATCTTCTTTTTGAGCAGTTTCAAAGCTCTCTTTCAATCTTACATTAGATAAGTTCACAGCGGAATCCGTAGCAAACCACGTCAACTATTGCTGCTCCTTTTAAGAATAATCATAGTGATTATCCGTTCGGGGGATCATCAAATAGATCAGCGACGTATCATCTCACGCTTGAGTAATTCTTCTCATATTTCTTCCCGCTGAAGGCTGAAGTAATGCTTACCAAAAGTATCCAGAGACCACTTCCCCCAAGTAGTTGAAGTGATGCAATCAGTCTCATTGTATGAAGCTCAAAAACCCGAAGTACACACTCAATCCCATAAATGAAGTCGAAAACGTAACATCAAAATCAATTAAGACTCGAAAATGCACTTTTCTCCCTTCAGGAAATTGCAGATGAGAATTGTTACACCAAAATCAACTAAGTCCTGAGTGTAAGCAATTTATCCCGTATGTAGTCGAAATGATAACACCAAGACAGTACCCCAAAAGCAACTGAGTACCGGATGTAGTCGAAATGATAACACCAAAACAGTACCGTAAAAATCAAGTAAGTCCCGGATGAACACATTTTTCTTCTGTAGGATACCGACTAACCAGAGGAATCATCATACAATTGTGTACCTCTTTAATCATCTGAAACTGTTTCTTACATCTATTCCCCCACGTAGTTGGAATAATACACCAAAAGCCACGAGTTAAAACACTGATTTTCTCTGCGGTTATGACATTTGTCTTCCCGGAATAACTTCAATTAAGAAGAAGTATAAAGTTCATCACGTGTACTCGTTGTGCGTTCAGATGTATGTCTCCTTCCCCCTTGCTGGTTTTGATATCTCAGAATCAGCAACATATTTTACGCACATATACTTGAAATCTTGTGAGAAGAACATAATTGGCTCAGATGTATCAAGTGAGAATCAACCGCTACCGAAACTCTCTCTGACTATCTTTACCAACCCTTAAGTAGGTTATTTGAAGTGATAACTGATGGAGAAAACCCGATATACCAAACTTGAAACTGAAGTAGAATTCCTCGTTTTCGTGACTTAAGCTTGCACTAATGTTGGAAGAACGGTGTAGAGAATTTAAGCTCCAAGCAAATCTCTAAGTACTCAATACCCAACCAAAGTATGAGACATTAACACCTCTTGCGATTATCCACAACGTCATCGGCGTGTGACACTGAGTACTACAACATAACTCATTTAAGTAATAGTTAAACAGGTCTTCAAACATTTACCCCGACTGCTGGTAACTAGATAAACTAAGTCTTCAACTTAAATCTTAAGCACGAGCAAGTTATCATTGAAAGTCATGCATCCAACCAACCCCGACTTCAAGATAAAATAAGATCACACCTTTGTGAAAGTCAACTTCAATCTCAAATAGAAAATGTGATCTTTTGGACTTAAGTGTAGACTCTCCCATATGTGCTAAACTCTTTCGTATATCGATGGACATATTGAGGGGGAGCGAATGATTTATGATGGCAATTTTGGAAGAATACCAAAGACCGACCATTTTATTTAATGTACTGGAGTTATAAGGATGGTAAGGTTAGGTATCAGTTCTCACGATCCCGCCAGAGCCGGAGGGATCTACCCAGGGACAATCCACTAGTTAGTGTAGAAGTCCTTAGGTATGATTAAAAAAAAGGAGCAATGTGAGAATAAGGGAAGAGTACCGACTGAGATGGAGCTAGTACTGGAACAAACCCAACAAGGTACTAGTGATGAAGTCTTGGTAAGCGCTGAAGGGGTTGAAGAATGAAAAAGAAATGTAAAGATAAAGGGTGAAAAGAAAGAAGCCCTCCTTACACATTAGGCATAAACCGGGTCAATACATATGTTGTCAGAATCACGTAGATGATTGCTGATATTGAAGACAAGTATCATGGACCCAGTGATATGCTGCACAACCCTCCCTTGCCACTCAAGGTCTCTCAAAATACTCTTGTTTCATTCACACAGAGATTCACTCATGACTATTGACTCTCTCACTCCGAGTTAGTTGATGTTGAAAAGGTGGCAGTCTGCTCCAGCCTCCGTTTACTAAATCAAAATGCACTATCGAGTCTAGAGCCAAGAGATCATCCATAAATCTCATTAGGATACATTTTCAATATGCTTGTTGTTTCATACACCATGAAAATTAAGAAAACGTATATTAAGAGTCCTACGCATTATCCACATCAAACATATATTGCCAGAACATCCGAGTGATACATAAAGTATTCACAATGAAGATGGAAATCCTTCTTGAGCCAACATCAAACAAGCTCTTGGTGGGTGACATGTGAGATCCTTCATGGATCAAACTAGTGATAACTGTAAAGAAACGATGGGGCGATTCACATTTGAATCAAACTTGTTCCAGGAAATGGATTGACGGATGCTTTTGGAAAACCTTTCAATGTGCTCACCATCTGAGTTTCGAGCACATTGATTGTGAAAATTTTCAAACAAAAGTGTTTATGACAGAAATGTGATTCAATTTATAAAACTCTCGTCGTGTTGCATAAAATGTTTATCCAGTGACACGCGAGTGATTTTTCTAATCAATTTCTCATCAGTCAGTGGGTATTTAATTCACTGATTCACTCTACCATGCTGTCTGCTTTGAGACATTTCGGTATGAGAACATGATTAGTATGATGATTCTGATGTTAATTCGTTGGACGATTCTTTACAACAAGCTGGAAAATCCTGTCAAGAAGAATTTTCTTTAAATGGGATTCTACCTGATCATAGGTCGGTCCTCATGGAACTAAAGGTTATTCCAACCACACCGAGCGAATGACAAAGCCATATTCGTTCTCCAACTTTATTGCTAACTGTTTTATTTCAGATTTATATAAAGATGGTGATGGTGGTACCTAATTCTAGCAGTGACATGTCAATCCACACCCCATGCTCACACGACCAATTCATTATCAAAGGATCATGAAATTTGAGAGACTTACAACAATGCTTCCGCAACTCTGATGCAAAGTCTCCTGATCCCAAAAAGTGTGAGCATGTCGGTCCAATGGTCACTACATCACATGATGGCGATACAACAAAGGATGAACTTGGAGATTTATGGTGGCTGATGATCTCAAAGAATGCTCAAAGATCACATATGCGAAAGGAACATTAATCATAAGATCATTGCTTGAAGTACAAAGATTAAAGATCTTGAAGAATTAAAGACTACGAGCTAGGAAATTAAGTTCTTTAGAATGCTAGAATTCAAATTGTAATTTTCGGGGTGACCTCCCTTAGGGGGAGATTGTTAGGAATATAAATATTCATATGAAAGACTCGGTCACCCTGAGTATCTATTATCATTAAGTTAGCTCGTAGGCTTATTAATACTAGTTTAGTTATAGTAGTATTTGTGGTATTGGGTTGGGTCTTTACCCACTGTCAGCTCAATCCACAGCCCATGTGGGGTGTTTATGTTACTTGTATATATAAGCCCTTCCCCACCTATGGGAAGGGTTGGAGCTTCTAATCATTCAACTTATTTTTCCTTCACTTTCTCTCTCTAAAGAAGTTTCCACTCTCTCTCTTTCTCTCTCTAGAATCTGCCATACTTAGATCTTTGTGTGTGTTATGATATTCAAGATTCTTACACCCGGACACCCAAAGTTTCTGGTAGATGTCCACCTAGAACATCCAAGGTTCCTCAAATGATTATACGTCCGTTTGACATACCAGCCAAGTGGGGAAAACCACCCCGACGGGAAGTTGAATCCCAATAGATCTATCCACAACATTCGCGCTTAACGGGTCATAACATAGGCAATATTTAATAGTTTAATGCACTTGTGTCCATAAGAAAATAAGCAAGTGTGTAACAGGTAAACACGTAATACTTTCAAGTAACAAATCAAAGGTTTCAACCAATTAGTAATATTTGGGAAAACAATTCACGTTTCAAGTGAAATGAGCATGGAGTTTAAATATAAATGAGCATGTATTGTCCCCCAAAACGGTTATAAAACAAGTAAAAGTAGGGACCATGAACTCACCTGGAACAACCGATATGATAACAAAAGGAAAATGCATGGAATTGTGGCTCGAAAACTACTCGCAACCTAATATGAATGATATGTCTTAGGTTTGGCAAAAAGGTCATGTATGCAAGTTTACACTCTAATATATCACCCGTAAATGTTTGTTGTAAAGTTTGGTGGTTAAAAACATAGTTATGTTATGGTGCTCGTTTAAATATCAAGTACGCCCATTTATATATCGTCACTAGTTCATCTCGTAAATAAAGTGTGGTTGTTTTGTTAATAAGTATCTTAGAAAATTACCGACATGCTTCAACAAAATTCTACGATAGTTGTCTAATTGATTTTTGAGAAAAAATAAAGTTTTACGTCAAAATTACACTTTGTTAGATTTTTGAAAATGACCAAGTGACCCAGTAAAGCTTGCCGTAAAACAGTTTCTACTAAGTGTTACTGACCCAACTCAGTGGATTTAGGAAGTATGTGGTAAGTTCCACAAAAGGTAACACTAACTTTTAGCCGATTCGGATCCCGATCCCACACTTTTATGGCCTTGAAGTTAGGTGGTCAGGCTGTTTTTATAGTTTCTAGGCAGTTTTTGGAGAAGTTTGAGAAGTCATAAGTTACGCGTTATAAATCCATTTGACAAACGGTTGGACTTTTTGGAAACTAGGCCACGTGAACTTTATTTTATCTACTAGTGCCGTTTTTCCATAACAGACCCTATCTATGAGAAAAACAGGGTTAAACATGGTCACATGGAAAAAACAGTTTTGGACACTTGTCATAATTCAAATCTATGTATCTTGGTCGTTTTAGCTCCGTTTCTTGAGTTCTTTATATCCCTGGGTTCGTATTTAAGTATACTAATATATTTTTAGTGCCTCGGAATGTCTAGTTAACTCTTAATACTCGATTTTACCTTTTGAAAAACCCCTAACAGCATGCATTATTTCAGAAAATTGTTTTTCGTCGCCTAACTTAGAATTAGCGTATCTTCTTCGTTATTTATCTGTTTTAATCTATTCAAGCTACCACGTTTTCGTATTTGAGTCTATTTTCTATATTTCAAGTCTAATCTTACTCCCAACCTACTGATTTTTCCAGATTTAACAAAATGGGACAGCCTCTCTTTAAAAATGTTTCAAAGTGCGTTTTCTAGTTCTCAAATTATTCAAAACCATCTCCAACAACTTCAAAACTAATCCTAACTCTTCCACCGATTTGTCAAGATTAAGGATTAACTAGTATGTTCATGAAATATGTTTAGGACTTAGTTATTAGTTATAATCCATTATATTTATAAAAACATTACAAACATGTACTTAGGGTGATATATCCATATACATCATGAAATTTTCACAAAGTAAGTTATGTAGAGATTGTAAGAAAATAGTGTTGTGACTTACTTGAACCTAAAGTGATTATGTGAAGATGAAAAATGTTAGTGTACCCAATCCAAATCTTCTAACCTTTAGTAACTTAATTATAAACCCAAGTAAGCTTCAATGAGTACCCAACTAGCAAAAGTTTTTCCTTCCTTCTTGGTTTGCTTCCTTGGTCGATTAGTAGGAGGGAGTGAGTGAGTGGTGATATATTTTCTCTACTTGTGCTAATGTGTGAAAAAAAAATGCTCAAGTCTTCCTATATATAGCAAGTGAAGGTCCAATGTGTAATAGTTTGTCAAAAATCACATGGGTGGCTTGGTGTAGGGTCTTGGCCGATTGGGGATAGGAGAGGGAGGGGGCAAAGACTTGGTCAATAACTCCATTTTACAACTCCATGTTTCATGGGGTTTTGTCTAGTAATTAATGTAGTAGAAGATTTGTCTAGTAATTGATATTGTTAGGGGGGGGGGGGGCACATGGGTAGAAATAGGAGTAGAAGATTTTATTTTGTACAAAAGTGTATATATTGTATCGGTTTGGTAATTAACGTAAGTTATACGTAATTAAACGTTATGAATAAAGAAATTACATTAGGCGTAAGGAAATATTTTTGGAACTTTGGTAATAATTTAGGAGGTGTAAAAATGTATTGGGTATATCGGGTGTTTATTTAAATAGCGAGAAGCGTTTGCTAAATTATCAATCGTAAATAAATAAAAAAGGAATTATTTTAGGGATTAATATTTCGAACTAGAGTAGGAGCAAGGGATTGGGTTGTTGTAGACTAAATATAGCCTAAAGTCCTAGCGCTGAAGAGGGACATTCCTTGTTTTTCGTTTATTTAACTAAAGAGTTATACGTAAAAAGTGTTCTTGTAAAATTTTAAAGTAGTAAATTAGAGTTTGAAAATAATTGTTGACGTGGAAAATTACGGGTTGTTACAATATGAAACCGACTAAATGAAACCCTAAAACTAGAGATTTAAATAAAACCCTAAAAAGAACCAAAAACAATCGTATAATTAACCCAAAACAAGTAAAGAATCAAGATAGATCATATACTGGATATAATCAACACTAAATTCAGGATTGTATTGGAGATAATTGAAGGATTGATTGATAGAAAGAAACAATTTAGGGTTTAAACTTGGATCGCCAAAATCGCCCTATGTTTTAGGAGGGAGAGTTTTTTTTAATTTTCTTGCCAAGCTTTTTCTTCTCATCATCTTTTAACTCCAAATATGGCTTTTCAACCATCAACTTTGTTTCGAGATCTTGCATCATGAAGACAAAGTTGCCATTTTGGATGATCTCCCACAAGTCAATATCTTTGGACCTAACATAGGTCTCAAACCGGGTTTTCCAAAAGCAAAACCCATCGGATTCTTGCAAAGGTGGTCTTTGCATAGAACATCCCTCAACTTAGTTCTCTTGAGCCATGGATCAATACTCAACTTTTCCAAAAATTTTGTTATGTATTTTAAATTTTTGAAAAAGAAGTTTTTGATTTGAAACAACTTCTCAGGAAGGTTTTAACGCTCAAAAACTTGATTATACCGCTCTGATACCAATTATAGAACCGTAGAGGGAGGGGGGTGAATACGGTCTCTTTGGCTTTTTGAGTTTTTAAAAACTTTTCGCCTCAAAGAGCACCATGTGGTTTATACAATAACAACCACAATCCAAAGTATATAAAGCAAGTAAGTGACACCACGATATATACAGGTTCAGGATTGGGGGGGGGTTATACGATCCGTATATCCAGTTACGAATCCACGACACTATACTATTCACTAAGTATTATCTTTTAGGTGGACTATAAACCGTTACAACTTCGCTCCACCATTATGCACTAAGATCGGCGCTCACTAAGAAGAGCTACTCCCCAACGGTATTCCGACCTCGAAAACCACCCTCAAGAACTCATGATTCGACTTAACCACTAAGACCACTAAGACCACTTCTACAAAGACTTCCCACTGGAAGTATCAAACCCGAACTAGATCCCCAATTATCTAGGCTTGGTCACCTCGACACAAGACATCCCTTACAACCAAATCAAATGAATAAAAGTTTGATTGTTCAATCAAGCCCTAACCTAACCTAGAGACTCAATTGTAATAAAAAGGGTATAGAGAATAAGACCCTTGATACAATCATAAGAGTGGATTAGGTTCTTGTGATTCTTCCCTTGCAAAGAAGATGTGTTCTTTCAAATGATGTTAATGTGAAAGATTAAGAACACAAGATAGAATTAGAAAATCGAGAGAAGAGAAATAAGAGAGATAGAATAATGGCAAACGGTGAGGAATACAAGAGCTAAGGTGGGGTATTTATAGGCCAAGACCCAAGTTGTGAAAAACTTTACCGAGGCTGGCGCGCTACTGGCGTGTCGAAGCGCCAGCGACGCGACAGACGTCTGTAAAGAATTTCTCTCAGGTTTTGGATTTTAACTACCCGACCTTGCTAAACCACCAATTGTACTTCACACTTTGACCTTAACATTATTCATCCTCAAGGTCAACCAACTCAAGTAGTCATTTTATGAAAAATCATTTTGTGAAGTGTTTAAGTGAGAACCAATTATCAAAGAGAGAAGAGTAGAAGGGATAATTGGATTAAGTGTAGTTTAGGTATTCCTCACATGGCATAGAAAAGAGAGAAAGAATATGCCATGGTATATTCTTTGGCTTGGAAAGGAAATTTTGATGTTAGAGATAGAGAGAGGGAAGAGTTAAAATTCAAATTGTAAGAGAGGGAAGAGAGAGAGTGAGGTTGGGTTGAAAACAAACCATGCTTGGGTTAGAAGAGAAAGCATGGTTAGGTTAAGAGGATATCCAAGGGTATATTCTAAACTTGGAGAGGAGGGTGAGATGAAGGGTTGAGATGAGTTTGGGTGAGTTAGAAGTGATGTGATGCAAAGGAGCCTATGGTTTGAAATTCAAATTTGAATTTGAATGTTGAAGTATGAGAGAGAATTCCCTATGTGTTGAAATGAGAGTGTGAGAGAGTGAAGAGATAAGATGGTGAGTTGGATTGTGGAAGAAGGATGTGATGGGGAGCCTAAGGTGAGAATTCAAATTTAAATTGCCCATTTGATGAAATGAGTTGGCTAGTGTGTGAGGGAAGGAAAGGGTTGTAAGGGGGGTGTGTGTAGTTTAAAATTTGAAGTGAAATGAGAGTGTAAGAGAGTGAGTTGTAAGGATGGGATGTTGAGGTGATGGGGAGCCTATGTGTTGAGATTCAAATTTGAAATTTGAATGTTGGAGGTGAGAAAGAAGGTGGTTTGTGAGGAAGGTTTATTTGTGTTTTGAAATGAAGGGTTGGATGAAGAAGATGATGAGGTGGTGAAATCCTAGTGGTTGGATTGGAATGTATAGAAGGGAATGTTTGGAAGATATGGTGTGGGTATGTAGGAGACAAGGAGTACATGTAAGGTACAAAAGGTGTAAGGGAATATTAAGAGAATGTTGGGGATAAGATTTGGGAGGATTTTGAAATGCTTGGAGGATTAGTTTGGTGAGGAGATTAATCAAAGGATTGATTAAGGCTTAATCATTTTTTCATTAAGGAAGAAAAGAATTGACAAAGATGATTATGGGTTGAGAAAATCAAAGGTTACTTATAATCTCAAGTAACTCAACGTCGAGTATTCATAAGTTCATAATACGTGAATTTCCACGACTCGACGTAATCAATAATCATGTTGATGCAAAAAAGCTAAGTGCTTTGCATCATTGTAAAGCATATCCCATAACGGGAAAGGATCTGTTTACGCAAAGGGACCTTTGAATTAGTTTGACCAATAAGAGAGTAAACTCGTTACGTGATTAGAGAAGATGTAAACACTGATTATGGCCATATGAATACTTTCACTTGATGTCACGTGAAATATATAAGCTCCCTAGGTTTAGAAAAGCCTTGGCTAGAGGCGTTTATCAAAATACTTGAGTTTGCGTTTTCCCAAAAATGGGAGGTTGTAAATTTGGATCCCTCTAATTCTAAAACTCGTTTCGAGTGTTCCCAATGAAGCACATAACATATCCATACTTGTATTGAAAGATCCACATTTGTCGGGTAAGGGGAAACCCGACTTTCAAAATTCATCCCGATCAATACAGTGGGCTGGCGCGTCAGAGCGCCGGCAGCGCGCTAGGCCGAGTTATTAAGTCTGGAGAATTTTGGCTAACGTGGATTTTATGTGTTTCGAAGGTTTATTTGTCATCAATAAAACATACGGAGATCTAGCTAATGTTGTCCCAACAATACTTATATTGATTTAGAGACTGTAAAAGAAAGAATACAAGTGAATTAACGTATGTTGTGCCAAATGAGAATACCTCTATTTATACTACTAATTCAATTCTTTTTAATATCAATTCTATTTTTTACTTTGAATGCGGCCAATGGATATCAAGGTTTCTTTTTATAAAAATTATATAAATTTAAGTCACAAAAAGTTTAAAATTCATTTTTCTTAAGCAACTGATAAAATATATATTCCCTATGTCCTAAAACAATTGTCTATGTAAAAAAAACACATTTAAGAAAGATTACATTTGTCACTTTCTCTTTCTTATTTTTTATAGAATGAAAAGTTTTTCCTTTAAATAATTTGTAACAGCCCGACCCATATTAGCCACATATTGTCAGCTTGTCCCGTAGGCTCACTGCTTTGTTTTGGGGCATTGTGAAGACTTCCGGCAGGTCCAAGATTATATACTCATCACACAGCACCTTAACCGATGACAATTAAACGTTTTAAAGACCATAAAACCTGTTGTTGTATATAAGGCGAATTTAACATTGTCCTTACATATCCAAGTCTGTCAATCTTGTAAACTCGACTAAATTCTTATCTGTTTTTGAAAGTAGAAAAATTAATTTAGGACAACTCGAATTGAAATGGGGACAATAATATTAGGCGGATGACTAATTTTCAACAACTATTCGACATTCAGAAACTTAATTCACCCAAACCTGACTCATGTAACCTTTTCTTCTTGAGCATACAATACTTGTCAAATCTTAATCGCCTAATTTAATTAAACTTAAAAAAACGTTGAAAAGGCCATTTATGACCAATATGTGACCAGTGTGTTAATACAAATATGCCTAAAAACGTTATTTATATTTTACGTTTTTTACGTTTGAAAATAACAAAATGTAAAAAACATTCTACGTCAAAGTCAACGTAAACAAGTTATTAGTTGTACATTTCCATTTCGATGTAAAATCACTCAAGGTATGAACAATTGATGTGCGTGTGTATTGCTCTAATTTTTATACCCACGGTATGTCGTTGTGGTTTTAGCAGTATTCAAGTTTTAAATTTATATTTAGCCGACTTATCAATAACACACACACTTTAACGAGCAGTGTACCCGGTCAGTATGCATATAATGGTAAGTAGAGTGTCGATCACTAAGAGTGAAACGTATTATCTAGTTATTCTAATCAGTATTTTAATATCTTAAGTTAGCTATACAACCTAATCTAACGCAAGGGAGTTCAGCCTGAGAGACTGGCACGGTTTGGTTATGATTAAATATAAACTAAACTAATAGGCACGAATCAGCGATTAGCACACACGTACACAGATAAATACTTGAGACAATAAGAAGACCTGTCCTGATAGTTAAGTAGCTTGTCACTTGTTTTATTGCTAGTTTTATATGAAGTGTATGTAATTCAACCCCTTTCCCTCGTTGGCTCTAATCTTATCGGCGAGTAAACCCTTAATGATTACTTATGTCTATCCTATTATTCTTTCTTCCTACTTTTTACAGACGATAAATGCATAGGCGATAAAATAAATAGGCGAGGACAGAGCATGGCGACCCGATCAATGCTCAGCTAGACACAGAGGTTATCAATGCACTAATAAAAGTCACCAAAGACATCAACATATAAACTTTAATTAATGGGAAAGCAATTTTAAGGGGAGTTGAAGTGCATGATTAAATCAATGACACAAGCCCATCAATCCTGATAAATTAAAGTGTACTAATACAATAAAACAAAACTACTTAATGAATTGAATACATGCAGGACCTTCTTACAGCTCTTGTATCTTCGTTCAAGGTGTGTCTTGTGCTGCTACTTCGTCTGAATTCGTCCTAGGGTTTCTTCGGTCTTTGTGTTTAGCTAAATTGTCGAACTCTGAAATTCGTCTGACTTTGGGGTATTTATAGTTTCTGTCTGAGGGCTAGATGCGGCGCATCGAATAAGTAGATGCGGCGCATTGACTTAACTTCGCGTGGGGTCCAAGATTAATATATTCAGGAATATTCGTACACCGCCAGAAGATGCGGCGTAACTCCATTTCTAGATGCGGCGCATGTCCTTGCTGTCTTGGATCGTAGCTTGTGAAATCTTGATAGTGATGCGCCGTATATAATAAGTAGGATGCGGCGTATCTGGAGCAGAATAATCTTGATCTTGTACATTTCAGTAGACTCTTAACTTCTTGCTTGTTTTGCTCCATAATTAGTCCAAAATCGCCAAGTTTCACATAATACTTGTTTTTACCTGAGAATTACAAAAGTAAACATTAACTTATCGATTCTCAAAGATAATATAATAAAACAAGTCAAATAAATAGGATAAATGATGATAATAAAATGTACTTATTTGAGTTCATCACAAAAACTTGATGCGCGTGTGCGTATTGCTCTAATTTATACCCACGGTATGTCGTTGTGGTTTTAGCAGTATTCAAGTTTTAAATTTTTATTTAGCCGACTTATCAATAATACACACACTTTAACGAGCAGTGTACCCGGTCAGTATGCATATAATGGTAAGTAGAGTGTCGATCACTAAGAGTGGAACGTATTATCTAGTTATTCTAATCAGTATTTTAGTATCTTAAGTTAGCTATACAATCTAATCTAACGCAAGGGGGTTCAGCCTGAGAGACTGGCACGGTTTGGTTATGATTAAATATAAACTAAACTAATAGGCACGAATCAGCGATTAACACACACGTACACAGATAAATACTTGAGACAATAAGAAGACCTGTCCTGATAGTTAAGTAGCTTGTCACTTGTTTTATTGCTAGTTTTATATGAAGTGTATAGTTCGATGCAACGCACCGGGATTAATCCCTTTCTCGTTGGCTCTAATCTTATCGGCGAGTAAACCCTTAATGATTACTTATGTCTATCCTACTTATTTTTTCTTCCTACTTTTCTACAGACGATAGAATGCATAGGCGATAAAATAAATAGGCGATGACAGAGGCATGGCGACCCGATCAATGCTCAGCTAGACACAGAGGTTATCAATGCACTAATAAAAGTCACCAAAGACATCAACATATAAACTTTAATTAATGGGAAAGCAATTTTAAGGGGAGTTGAAGTGCATGATTAAATAAATGACACAAGCGCATCAATCCTGATAAATTAAAGTGTACTAATACAATAAAACAAAACTACTTAATAAATTGAATACATGCAGGACCTTCTTACAGCTCTTGTATCTTCGTTCAAGGTGTGTCTTGTGCTGCTACTTCGTCTGAATTCGTCCTAGGGTTTCTTCGGTCTTTGTGTTTAGCTAAATTGTCGAACTCTGAAATTCGTCTGACTTTGGGGTATTTATAGTTTCTGTCTGAGGGCTAGATGCGGCGCATCGAATAAGTAGATGCGGCGCATTGACTTAACTTCGCGTGGGGTCCAAGATTAATATATTCAGGAATATTCGTACACCGCCAGAAGATGCGGCGTAACTCCATTTCTAGATGCGGCGCATGTCCTTGCTGTCTTGGATCGTAGCTTGTGAAATCTTGATAGTGATGCGCCGTATATAATAAGTAGGATGCGGCGTATCTGGAGCAGAATAATCTGGATCTTGTACTTTTCAGTAGACTCTTAACTTCTTGCTTGTTTTGCTCCATAATTAGTCCAAAATCGCCAAGTTTCACATAATACTTGTTTTTACCTGAGAATTACAAAAGTAAACATTAACGTATCGATTCTCACAGATAATATAATAAAACAAGTCAAATAAATAGGATAAATGATGATAATAAAATGTACTTATTTGAGTTCACCAACAATAAACATTAAACTCGTGATCTCCAGCCCCCTCCCCCTCCCCTAGCAAATCCGGCCAAATTCGTCCTATCCGATTTGTTTTTTCTTTAATCATTATTGGGATTATTGAATTAACAACCTAGAATCTGGTTTGTTAGGGTGGAGGGTCAGTTATCTTATTGCTTTATCCTTTGATCGTCCCTATTTACATGATCGAAACCCTAAATCTGTTCTATAGTGATCGTTTCTTCTACTTAGGGTTTTGTTTTTGATGTTCTCTGCTGATCGTTCCTACATCTAGGTTCATTAATGGTGGTTATCTTCAACCGCCTCATCTTATTGGGAATGATCTTATGAGCCTTTGGTCGGTTATGGTTATATATTTGTGGCTGCTCATGGTTGGATCTGATCTTCAATGCTAACGAAACCCTAATCCTTTAGGGTTTGGTTCTTTGGTGGTACATGTGGCAAGTAACCCTGTTAAGTGTTTGGTTGATCTTTGTCGTGAACTTTTGGTTCTATATCCTTATTCATGAGTTTGTAAGTGGGTTTTAGAGAGATGGATGTCAAGTTTGTAGGGTTCTTGTTCAAAAACCTATGGAGTGATGGTTGATTTGGGCCATCTGTTTTGCTAATGTAAGTTAGGGTTTTTTAAACCTTATTTGGAGGTCAGTACTTGTATGATCAGATCTGGTGGAATTATTGGTTCATGTACTGGTCATTAGGGTTCCTCCCCTATTTGGTGGTTGATGATCCAGTATTCCAGACCTACTGTTCATTGGTCTGTTATACTATTCGTATGGGAAGTTAGGGTTTGATGAACCCTATTATCTGCTCGTGCATGGGGCCATGTGTTTGCCAACTGGTTGTTAGGTTTCAAACTATTTGGTGGACATTCATGCATAGTACCAGACCTGGTAGCATTTTTGGACCTTGTAGTTCATACCTGGTCTTATTTGATTCAGTCTATCTGACTTGGTGGCGATGCTATCAATATGGTCCTTATGATGCTGGAAGTTAGGGTCGTTTAACCTTATTGATCGTAATCCTATTGGAAGGTTGGTGGTGCTGTTTTTGGTCTATCTTTCCTTCCCGTGATCATGTATCCGCTTATGTGCAAGCTAGTAACCTGGTTTACCACTCATGCGCATGTTGTGGATTTGGCTCTTGTTGAATGTTAGTCTGCTGGTAGTTAATGTTCAATCCATGTTTCTGGTCATTGATGCTTATTACCAGACTTGCTGGTTTCAGACCTGTTTGGTCATACTAGAAGTCCTGGTGGCCGTATTATTTGACCTGAATGGGGTTAATTGCTGCA
Organism: Artemisia tridentata subsp. tridentata; assembly: GCA_021014915.2. Classification (NCBI taxonomy): domain Eukaryota; kingdom Viridiplantae; phylum Streptophyta; class Magnoliopsida; order Asterales; family Asteraceae; genus Artemisia; species Artemisia tridentata. The sequence goes on from CP139502.1 coordinate 208,281,938, forward strand.
GTCGATGGGTGTTAGACCCTGTTTGGGATGTTGGGTTATTTTATAACCTTAGTAATCAGTTCTCTGATCTATATTGCACCACGTTACACTCTTATCTAGGTTGTTATTTTTGCATACAAATAACAGCAGTTGCAGTGGATCAAGACTTGTTGGGGCTGATTTGATGCTTCAAATTAGAGTGAAGGAAGTCAAGTTTGGGGGTACCTTTGTTCAAAAACCTTCGTTGATGGAAGTCAAGTTTGGGGGTATTCTTGTTCAAAAACCTTCGTACTCGTTTCTTGGAAGTTAGGGTTGAAACCCTATTTTGTGTGGAAGTGAAGGTGGAATGCCATAATGATTTAGAAGACTCAAGTGTTTTACCTGAGTAGCATTGTATCGTCCCGTATAATTTAATCATTGTTAGTAGTTCTTTTCTTTTCTTAGGTATTATGTAAGTTATAAGAATGGTCTGTCATTCTTATATAGTTGTTTGTATGTGCGTATGTAACGGGCTGAGATATGAGATCCCACTCATATCCTTTGTGCTTAAACGTTTTTTGGTTAATCTACTTACCAGGGTGCAGGATTACTCCCTTTTACCTAAAATATATATATATATATATATATATATATATATATATATATATATATATATTATATATATATATATATATATATATATATATATATATATATATATATATATATATATATATATATTAAACTCGATTGTTGATGATTAAAGAATTTTTTTTTTTTTTTTTTTGGTCATACACTTGGCATTTTTACACATTACATTTTAAATTTGTACAAAAATATTTTATAAAAATAATTTTTGATTAAATAAAAAATGTTTTAATAAAAATAAAATTCAAATTTTGAATTTAACTTTTAAAGAAAAATCTTTTGACTAGATTTATAAGCCACCACAAAAGACAAACAATAGACCATCCTGACACCAGACGGTTCCCTTATTAAGGGAAGGTCCCCTTAATAAAATAAGGGAACTGTGGGACTATGTAGAAGCTTCCTAGCCCCTTGTTGCCTATAAATAGTGGCGTATTTCACAATTTTCATTTCACCTTTTGCACTTAGTTTACTGCATTTTTTTTATGTAAAAGGGATTACTCCGGTAAAATATATAATCACAGAAAACTTGTTAATTACAAAGAAATGTGGCAGAGTGCCACATTAACCTCAAGCAACGCTTGAACAACCACTAACAAATTTGTGACTGGCTACAAAGTCACAAATTTACTGCATTTTTTCACTCTCTTTAAATCATATTTCTTTGATCATTAAACTCGTTTAAGCTCATTCAAAGTGATCCAAAGATCATCCATTCCAAGTGCAAGAGAAGAACACGAGTTATCGTTGAGATACGAAGTGTTGTAGTGTAGTAGTTGCATTCGTAACATTCGTTACACCTTTGTTGTATATTATCATACATCAAGTTCATAACCACTAAACTTATATTGTAGATAGATGAGGTTAGTATTTTACTCCTGAAAATACGTGTGTGATCGGGTTAGTATTTTATTCCAGAAAATACGTGTGTAAAAGGTTGATTCTACCTCAACTAGAACTCGACATTTACCTTAGTGCTGGAAATTGTTGTAAACGACATTGTACGGTTTTCTCCGCCTAAAGAGAGCTTGTTGACATAGTGAAGTGAACTCTCGAGTTGGGTAATCAGGTAGTGAAGTAGGGCAAAGAGGAGCTTTGTTACCGAACCACTTTAAATCTGGGTGTTGTGGTTTGATCTTTGCAACTCTCTATTATTGTCTTACACTTTATCTTTTGTCATATCTATTTTTTATTGTCTAGTGTTTATATATTGCATACATATTGTGATTAGTTGATCTCACATAAACTCGGATCTAAAGTTTTGAAATGATAATTTTAAAATGCTAATAACAGTAAAACTATTCAAACCCCCTTCTAGTTTTTCACCATTGGCAACAGAGCTACGTTGACCAAGATTTTTAAAATAAATTGTATTTTAAAACTTGAATCGATATATGGATCTCGACAAATACCTAGAAGGGCAATCTTTGCAAAGACCACCACTTTTCAAAAGCGACGGTTTTATATACTGGAAAAATAGATTCGAGACATATGTGAAATCAAAAGATCCGAATATTTGGCATGTTATTACTGAGGATGATTTTTAAACCTATTTAACAAAATCTGGTTACTAAAAAGGATGAAGTCGTTTCTTATGAAAAAAAAAGTGACGAACTTAGAAAGAAAGTTGCTAAAAATAATGAAGCTAAAATGGTTATTTATAATGCTTTGGCGAAAAAAGAATACGAAAGCATTTTTATATGCAACACGGCAAAAGAAATTTAAAAAACTTTACTAATCAGTCATCTATGTAAGAGTTAAGTCAAATATAACAAGATCGATCTTCTTGTTCAACAATATGAACAATTATCTATTCCTGAAGATGTGTCTATAGATAATGTTTTTGCTAGATTTAATATTATTACTACTAGTTTAAAAGCTCTTGATGAAGGTTACTCTAGCAAGAATTATTTTATGAAGTTTCTTAGGGGTCTTCATCCGAAATGGAGAGCAAGGTCACTGTGATCGAAGAGTCAAAAAACTTGTCATCACTATCACTTGACGAACTTGTCGGTAACTTGAAAGTTCATAAAGTGATAAAGAAGAAAGACTCCGAAATAGTTAAAGGCAAAAGTGAGAAACTGAGATCTCTTGCCTTGAAAGTTAAAAAGGAGTTTATTGATGATGAGAGTTCGACATCCGTAAGTGAAGATGAAGAATATGCTATGACGGTAAGGGACTTTAAAAAGACCTTTAAAAGAAGAGGCAGATATGTGAGACAACCACGAGATGAAAAGAAGTCATTCCCAAAGAACCGGGATGTCAAGAAAGGGAAAGGTGAAAGGAAGTTCTTTAGATTCGGAGATCCAAATCATCTTATCGGAGAATGTCCAAAACCACAGGGAAACAAGAACCATAAGGCTTTCATCGGAGGTTCTTGGAGTGATAGCGGTGAGGAAGATGAAGAAAAGTTATAATATTTTTATAAATGTTTGAATTTTAAATATTTTGAATCATAAGAAAACATTATAGATGATTAAAAATATATTAAACTTTTTTTGGACTTTTATGTGTAATTATTACACCAAAATAATTAATGTGATATTTAATAACTTTTGAGTAGCTATATCTTTATTTTTTATGGGGCTCTATGTAAATTTATATCAATTTTCTATTTTCTATATATTATGATCACTTATAAAAACGAATAGTCATAATTATCTTCGGTTGTGACTTTACATACTCCATAAATAGATATCAGACTAACTATTTTTCTTACTAATTTATTAAAATCTTATTTTCTTTCTTTAATAATAAAATCTCTATACTTTTTTCTTGATAATGTCAGAAAAAATCACAAACATTGTTATCTTCAATCAAGACAAGGAGGAGTATATGTATTTAAATGAGTATTCAGAAAATAATGAGAAACATATTGCTATCATCGATGATGATGAAGTTGATAATGATGAACTTGATGAAGTTTTTGATGACATTGATGTTTATAATGATGATACTTTTGGATCGACTTATTCTGAAGCATATGATTATTATGAGGAAATGACTGAAATAAAAGAAGTCGAGGAATTAACATTATTTTAATAAAACAATTCTTTATTTTTGCTTAATTTATTTCTTAAAACAATTCTTTATTTTACTAGTTTGTAAAATATTTTGTAGAATATTCGAAGTTGTTTGTCACATAAAAGAAGTTTGAAATCTAGAATGAAACTTCTTGATATGTGTAATAAAGCTGTGAAAAGATTCTCATTCAATCAAACTATTCGTAATCTGAGAGGAGAAGTGTGGGATGATGTTGAAGATCTTGAAGAGAAGTAGAAGAAGAATGATGATGATAGTTCAATATATGTATCTTTTAAATATATTTTAGTTAATTAATATTTTGTATTTTGTTTAAATACTTTATCTATCTACTTTTTTTAATGTATGAATTTCTTATTTGCATTGTTAATTTTTGCATTGCTTTAAAAACAATTAGTAATTGATTAGATATTTTTCATTAAGGTTCACTACCATAAAATGTAAAATCACAAATTCTTTTAAAATGCATAAAAAATGCACCAGATGTTAAACTGTAAAATTCGTAGTAACTTCATACTATCTTTCTATTCCTCTTAACATACTGGCACTAACAATCTTACTTTTTCAAATAAAAAATCACTAAGTTTAGCAGAACTTGTATTCTAAATTTCACCAGTATCTTTTTCTTCATCTTCATTGATGATGATCCCCTGTTGAATAGATGTTATTTCAGCATTTCTAATTCTTTCTAAAAACTCAGCTGCAACATTTTCAAGGATTTCTAATTCTTCAATTGTAATAAAATTTGGATCTCTGATTTCTTTAATCTGATTACTTTTGCTATAAAGATCATTCCAAACACGCTCATATAATTCACCATATATAGGTATCACTTCAAAACCATATACAATATCTTCAATTATTTAAGTAGCTGAATCTACAATTTCTTTAACTGTAACACCCCCAATTTCGTGAATGCGGCGGAATTCAATTTGGGTGTTACTCGATGGTATAACAGTTATAACAACAGAAAATGAACTCAAATTGATTCGTTTTAAAAGATTTATCATTCGAATACTTGAAATATCAGAGTTTACAAAATTGAGGTCCCAGTAGTTTCACGATTACATAATACATCAATATAAAATTTTTGATGTTTTTCGAATGATGATACATAATATAGCCTTCTCTATTATCCGTGCTTCTCCGTTCCAGCCTCGTACCTTATTGACCTAAGATAAAAATGCTAAAAGTGTCAATACAAAGGTTGGTGAGTTCATAGGTTTATTGAAAATAATTGTGAAAACCTTTATAAGTGAATTCTCATAACAAGTATATGTAAACATTAAATATAAATCACAAGACTTTAGTGTTTGGTTCTCCAATATATTCGGTTGTATTGCTTTGACTAGTATATTCGGTCATTCATTGATTTCACTAGTACCGTCGGCAGTACATGATTTTATCCAAGTCCGTTAGATTGTTATTATCCAAGTCCGTTAGATTGAGATTTATTCAAGTTCGTTAGATTGATATTATCCAAGTCCGTTAGATTGTTATTTGATTCATAATTTGTTGTTATACCTAGTGTTCTCCAATATAGTGCGTTTGATTGCTAAACCCGGTCAATACAAACGGGATAGACCTATTTACAATATTTACGCTTACTCAACTAGTGATTGATGGTTCATTATATAGGGGCTTAAGTGTGGCAATAGTTTTACTTAGTGATAATAAAACATTCAATTCAGATAATCGTACAGTTTGTAAATAATCGTGATTGTTATAAAATAGTTGAGCATGTATCTCCCCCTAAGAGTTTAATAAACAGTTATACGAAGAAAAAAAAGTGGGGCTATGAAACTCACCAAATGATAAGCGATAGATCACAACGATACAACGTGTATCAAGGAAACGCGAGCTTTAACAATGACCTAAAATATAATAGTCGCGTCTTAGGTTTGTGTAAATATATATAACGAGAACGTACGAAATAAGTTATATATAAGCATATATATACCTTTGACATTGTACACATCATTGTAAGTTTACAAAAATGTAAAAGTTTAGTTTATTTATCAAGTATTAAAAGTGTTAACAAGCCCTTATTTGCAAATTACCTTAGGTTCGGTTTTTAAATAACGTGGTCAAATGGTTTTCTAATGATACTTAATTTTCGTGGTTCGGTTTTTAGATATATAGTTATCCCGTCTTTGTGTCTACATTATTTCAATCCCATAAGCTATTTTGACTTGGTTTTTATGTCCTTAAATAAGTATCTAATGTGTTTAACAATTTCTAGATGTCTTATAGTCTCAAGTACCTCATAACGTAAGTCAAATCACAATTACAAACTTATAATTCATTACAGAAATTTTGGCAGCTCACTGCAGTCCCGCGGAAATGATCATAAGTTAAGTTCTATAACTCCGATTGAGGTGAGGCTTTCGGCTACGTTTAATTTTATGTGTTGGCTACATTTGATAAAACGGGGCCGACTACCAAAAATGAACATAGCTATGATCTTTTTCCATTTGAAATCCCGCTAGGCAGTTTTGGACATGTTTCACCATTTTGGCTCTAGTTAAATCATCCGGATGAGATACGGAGTCCACCACCCGGAGAAACGACCGTAAGACATAGCTCTACAATCCCATCTAATAACCTAATGTCCACAACCTACTGATTAGATTAGTCTATCAAATCTTTTGGTCTGTTTACATTTCCAGTTTTATAAATCATACTTAAGGCTTGTCTTAGCTTCTTTTCATGTCATACATCACATGTACAATGTCAAATACATATATAACCATACTTACATCATGAAAATACATCAAAGATCACTAACTTAATGCAACCATATTGAATAAGATGAAAAGAATTGTTGGGTCCATTCAGTACCCAAGTTCCCTTAAACTAGGATTTGAATAGAAAATAAATTAAGTGTTATAAATCCGTAAACGTACTTAAGTCACTGAGTGAATAGTCACTCAGTGAGTCTCCTTCAGGATACTCAGGACAAGTATGAAGAAGAAAGGCTTTCCACTCATTGAGGCGGAACTCAATGAATGATACCTGAGTCAAAGAAGAAGGTGATGGGTTCTGTGAGTGATGACAATAACTCATTGAACCCCAAATTTCCTCAACAACTATAAAGACTGGGTACTTAAGAAGACTGAAGACTTAAGAAGATTAAAGCTTGAAGAGCCTAATGTAAAGGCGGGATAAGTTTGAAACGTATAAGGAAGAGTCCTTATCACTAAAGTCAAACTTACCCTGAATTGTTTAAAACCAAAGCAGTGTCATCACTGCTCATCAGAAAACACCATTGTCTTATACCCAAAGTTAAATTGTAACAATGAAAAAATATGTAAGCATTTTGTCCAAAGTAGCTTAGGTCATATTTGTCTTCTAGGATAACGATTGTATCACACTTGTGTATAAATAGAATCATAAGTGGGAGTCGAAAAATTGAAAAGTTTGTGCAATTAATGCGAAACATTCACAAACCCTTTCTACTCCTTCAAATACTATTAAGTCCCTGAGATAGCTCAGTTGGTTAGCATAGTTGTACTTAAGCTTAACTTAAGTTTAGAAAGGAGATTACCACACTTGTCATTTCAATTCCAAGTGTTATTCCGCAAACACTTGGGTATAATTCTTTGATTGATTTCTAATAAGAATTAAACGTTGAAAAATCTTGTCTATTTACTTTTACCTTTTCTTATAACTATCAAAGAATATCATTACATTACTTAACCATGGAACACGGTTAGTTTAACTTTGTAGTTAACTATAACTGTAAAGGGAACAACAAGTGGTATCAGAGTGATTTGATTTATAAAACAAGTTTTATAAACCGTTCAAAACGTTTTTAAAATTAAGATCCTACCATGGCTGATAGTAATGTACCCCAACTGGTCGATAAAAAGGAAGGAAGCTATACTGCTACTGCTCCCCGACTTGAAGTTGGAAAATTTAACAAGTGGAAAAAGCGCATGCTTTGCTACTTAACTAGGATGGAACCTTATTACATTAAGCTCATTAATGAAGGTCCATATGACCCTAAAACTGCCAAAGGTTTAGTTAAGCCTGAAGCTCAGTGGACTCCTGATGAGAGAAGGGTGGTCAATCAAGACCAACGCCTGAAAAAGGATCATTATATCTTGTCTCCCTGACGACATAATGGAAACATTCATTAATTGTCCAACTGCCAAACAGACTTGGACTGACTTGGTTAACAGCTTTGAGGGTCCCTCAGATACCAAGGAAAACAGGATCATGGACCTGAAACTTGAGTATAATACCTTCAAGGCCAAAGACTCTGAAAGTCTCTCTCAGACCTATACCCGTTACAAGACCTTGCTTAATGGTGTCACCTTGTCTAAACATGAGATCAATGTTGGCTTTGTCAACAGTCTCCTTGAGAAGTAGTTAAACTTCTCTCAGGGTCTTAGAAACGCTAACCACATTCAAAACCTTGATCTCCCTAAAATCAATGGGAAGTTTGTCTATGAAGACAACTTAATCTCTAGGAAATACCCTGATTTAAAAAGGACTCAAGAGACCAAAACGGCCTTGACTATTGCACCCATATCCACTGCTTTCTATTCAAATGGTGTTGTGTAGGATTTCTAAGAAAATTTAGATGATGAGACTAATGAAAGAACCAGTGAGGGGTACCTTTATGATTTACAAACTAAATTTCAAGAAAGGGCACTCCTTGCAAACTCAAAACGTTTTATTAAGAGAAACAAAAAAATTTCAAATGCAAAAGCAAGAAAACACTGAGTGTTTTAAATGTGGCAAAAGAGGTCACTTTGCAAAAAGTTGTTTTTCAAAAACAACCTTAGAACCCTCATATAAATTTTTTGGAAACAGTTCCTCTTCAGGAACTAGCAAGTTTCAACCCAAAATGCTTCAGTCCTCTCAACATTTTCAAAAAAAAAAATGAAGGTCAAAAGGATTTTGAAGCTAAGTGTTAGGAATTAAATAGAGTTGATATTGACAAAATATGAAAGATGGAGGAAACTATTGAAGACAAAGATAAGGGACTTATTATGTATTATTTAACTGTCTTTGTAACCCTAGTATCTCTATTATATAAAGAGATACAGGGAATACGTTTCAAAGTGTCTTCCTCAATGTAGTCTAGAAAAGTGTGTGTGTGTACCTAGGCGTGAGTCTTTGTTTAGACGCCTAGGGTTAGGGTTTGTAATCATTCGACAAACCTTGGTTAATAATAATGAATCGTTTCCGCTGCATACTATATTGTTGTTCATTATTATTGTTGTTATCCTAGATATGAGGTCTAACAAGCCTCGAGCAAACGATCTCCACAAGTGGTATCAGAGCCAGGTTACTCATGATATCTAGGATGTTACAAGGTTTTCTTTTGTGTCGACAGTAGCAGTTTTGGAGCAAATATTATCGAACAGCAGCAGATCTGGAAAAGGTTTATGGTTGTCTGAAGCAGATTTAAAATATTCTGAGGTAATGGTTATTAATATCGATCTGTTACATTGATGTGGCGACAAGAAAAAAAAACGTGGCCTGATCTTTAATTACTTTTTCGCTTGTGGTTCGTTAAATATTCGATCATTCACCGCGTACAACAATTAAATGGGTCGGTCAAAGAAAAAGAGAGATCGTGGGTTAGATATGCTAATTCACCTTGTCGTATTCTCCATGTGGGGCCGGTTTGTCATGAAAAACCCAAGGGTCAGTATTATTATTCATTCGGTGTTGATATAATTGGCCAAGATTTATCATCATGGGTTTGTCGTGTATAGCATCGGATCATAATTAATATTCTGAGATGCATCAGTTTGTCGCATCTGACTACTATTTCCATTCATTCATGGTCAATCCGCTTTTCACCTCGTCCTAATTAATGGCGAGATATATTATTGATTGGAGTTTGTCGACTAGTACCAATTAAATTGTTCACCTCGTACTGTAATTAATTGGTTGTGGTACTTTGTGGGTCTGATGGTTTCTACTACTAGCAGTTAGTACTGCTGTGACTAACAGTTAGTACTGCTCGACAACAGTTAGTACTGTTCATTGGTTTATATGTAGCATTTTGTACTGCTGGCTTCACCAGTTAGTACTGCTTGGTCATCGGAATTAGTACTGTTCATTGAACAGTTTGTACAGCTAGCTTTGGAGGATGAACAGTTTATACTGCTGGTTGGTATTGCTAGAGCATGGACTTCTCAAAGTGAGGGGAAGTATATCTATTTGGAACACATTGGTTCCATAACACACACACAAAGGGATGAAACACACACAATTTTGGATCTCAGACAGAACTGAATTTATTTCAGTTTATTCTTATTGTTTTATGGCTCGTTGTGGAGATATTTGGTGCAATGGCTTTTTAATCAATTATGTGACAAGGGTATCCTTGGTGTTCGTAGATCGCCGAAGTGAGGCAACGATACAGATGAGGAATACAAGTAGATCGCCGGCTGAGGCAACAGTTACATAAGAGAGGATGATGTTATTGCACTTAGATGTTTTTCACAGATTATTTGAAGAATTGATTACGAAGAAGGTTGAATATTATTTATTTGATGTTGTAGTTGAGTTTCACAGGTACGCGTTCTTATCATATCTTAAACGGCCTGCAACGTTTAAAGATAACTTGTTTGGGCATTAATGCGGTGACAATGACTTGTCAAATCTAGTTTTCATAGGTCAAGGGGTGGATGGACGAAGACCTAGTTAACTATCAATTAAAGGAGTTACATTGTAGTGCTCAGTGTCTCATATAATTGAGGATTTGTCAAGAGATTTCGGTCTACATATATTTCTTGTCTCATATAAGTTTGGAGTCACGTGGATAGTGCAAGATATAAGACGCAAGTTTGGGAAATTCAACTTCTTCATCAAGTTTGTTATACTTGGTTTTCTTCATCAGTAATCAGTTCATAAGGCCTACGGAGTTCGTGATTCAAGATATGGTAAACATATTGGTTTCAGGGGAAGCTTGTTTAACCATCTACATGCATTACTTAAGGGGAATCGTTTGATTCAAGTTGCATTGAAGACCCCTATTTGATGATGACAAAAAGGGGCAGAAGATTTATTTGCAGCTTGAAGATCATCTTTCATATGCTTGTTTTTGTCATATCAACTAGGGGAAGATTGTTAGGAATTAAATAGAGTTGATATTGACAAAATATGAAAGATGGAGGAAACTATTGCAGACAAAGATAAGGGACTTATTATGTATTATTTAATTGTCTTTGTAACCCTAGTATCTCTATTTTATAAAGAGATACAGGGAATACGTTTCAAAGTGTCTTCCTCAATGTAGTCCAGAAAATTGTGTGTGTGTACCTAGGCGTGAGTCTTTGTTTAGACGCCTAGGGTTAGGGTTTGTAATCATTCGACAAACCTTGGTTAATAATAATGAATCGTTTCCGCTGCATACTATATTGTTGTTCATTATTATTGTTGTTATCCTAGATATGAGGTCTAACAAGCCTCGAGCAAACGAGGGTTAGGGTTTGTAATCATTCGACAAACCTTGGTTAATAATAATGAATCGTTTCCGCTGCATACTATATTGTTGTTCATTATTATTGTTGTTATCCTAGATATGAGGTCTAACAAGCCTTGAGCAAACGATCTCCACACTAAGTATAGAAAAGCAAAAGGTAAACTTGTACGTCTTGAGGCTGCTCCCTTACCTTCTCAAACCACACAAGCTACTAACCCCTCTCAGGCTAAAAACACAGGGCTTGTTGCTGAAACATTTGATTGGGATGAGGAAGCTGTAACCTCAGATGATGAAGAAGTTCATGTCAGTGCACTAATGGCACTTTCAGAAGATGACAAGCTAGCTGTTGGAAAAAGTCATGCCAGAAATGGAGAATGGGTCAACATCACCATGAGAAAGGTAAAGATTTTACTATCTATGGATGATGATTCTGATTGGCAATCTTATTTAAACTACATTAATGTAGATCTTAAGTATGTTAAAGAGCAAAGGTTGAATCTGTTTTCAAAATATTACAAACTTGGTTTCGAATTAAGTAAGTGTAGAGATGAACTTCTTGCTTTAAAACTAGCTAAACTTGAAAGTGTTACACTTCAAATTCAAAACTCTGAACTTGTGAAACAAAATCATGCTCTTCAAGAAGAACTTAAAAAAGAAAAGGCTGCCATTGAAAGCTGGACAACTAAGAATCTTAGAGTCTATGAGTCTGTCAGTCTCATCCCTAGTACTAAAAAGAGAATGCTAGGAGAAGATCAACCACTGAATCCTCTACTGAGAGTCACAATGAAAAAGCTTGCATGCCTGGTGGCATACCTTTTGAAAAAGAAATGAAACCAAAATCCAGTGACTGGGTTGAAAGAATCAACCCAGATAGCAAGTTACCTAACTTCAATACTGGAAATATTTTGGAACCTGAAAGTCAGGCTATCAAAAGTATGCTTGGAGTTACTGATGAACCCAGTCAAACTGAGTCTGTCACTGAGTCTGAATCATAATCTCAAACACCACTCCCTCCACTGAAAGTCCTTCAGGGAGCTACACCTTGTTCTGATCTCACACCCTTAGTTTACCACAACACTCTCCAAAGGAGAAATCAGGATTGGGTAGAACAATCCTGAAAAGACCCACCACAATCCCCACTGAAGTAAAGACTGATAGCACTGACTCAAAATATGATCAGTTAGCTGAACTTGTCAGGAAGCTGAGTGAAAAGTTGGAATCATCTGATAAACCATCTTTATCTAACGATATGGAACCAACTCCAGCTTCATCAAGCACCTCCAAACCAAAATCCACACCCAAAACTCAGTAGAGATGTGAACTATGCAATTACATAAATCATACCACTGATAATTGCTATAGGATCTTGTTTTGCATGATATGCAAGCAAGAAGATCACAGGACCTCAGATCACAAATCTCACTTTTCCTCTTTGAATGCTTAAGCAAACTACAAAGCTTAGGATTACAAGTATGCTTTATCATCCACGCAATCTCAGAGACTGAAGGCTAAGCCTTTCCAATCATGTCCACACTATGGATTCAATGACCATCACACTGATGACTGTCTCATGTATCCTTGCTGTGATATATGTGGAGACCCTTCCCATGATGCATCAGGACATGACCTGGTCATTCAGGCTAGAAGAGGAATCACTAATAATTCCTCGCTGTTAACTGAGTCCTCCTCTACATCCAAATCCAAATCATGTGGGAGCACTGTCCACTCCACTACTGACCATGAGTCTATTGAACAATTCAAGAAGGCCATTCAAGCCAAACTCATTAGGAGGTGGGTTAACAAGAAAAACTAACCCAGTTTACTATTTGTGCAAAGACATGTCAGGGAGCCTGTTTGGCATCTAGATAGTGGATGCTCAAGGAGTATGACTGGTGTGAAGCAATTTCTGCCCAAATATGTGCAGGAACCAGGACCTAAGCTGGTATTTCCTGATAACTCATCATGTCTCACTAAAGGTTATGGTTCAGTAAACTGTAATGGTATAGTTTTTACCAGAATAGCTTATGTTAAGTACAATCTCATTAGTGTCAGTCAACTATGTGATGCTAAGTACATTTTTCAGTTTGAAGATAAGCAAGGCACTATCTTCAATGCTAACAAAGAAGTTGTTCTTATATCACCAAGAAAAGAGGAAGTTTATGTGTTAGACATGTCAACACTCACCTAAAATGGAACATGTCTATTTGCTAAAACAACTAAGACTCTGAACTGGTTTTGGCACAAAAGACTTTCCCACCTGAACTTCAAAAACATAAACAACCTTGCTAAACAAAACAAAGTCCTTGGCTTACCATCCCTTATGTTTTATAATGATAAACCATGCTCAGCTTGTGAAAAAGACAAGCACCATAGAGTATCCTTCAAAACCAAACAAAACTTTTCTATCAAAAGCTGCCTTCATCTCTTACACATGGATCTCTTTGGACCTGTAAGTCCAATGTCTATCCATCATGACATGATGCATCAGGACATGAATTGGTCATTCAGGCTAGAAGAGGAATCACTACAAATTCCTTACAGTCAACTGAGTCCTCCTCTACATCCATATGCAAAGCATGTGGAAGCACTTTCCACTCCACCACTGACCATGAGTCTATTGCACAATTCAAGAAGGCCATTCAAGCCAAACCCATCAGGAGGTGGGTTAACAAGAAATACTAACCCAGTTTACTATTTGTGCAAAGACATGCTAGGGAGCCTGTTTGGCATCTAGATAGTGGATGCTCAAGGAGTATGACTGGTGTGAAGCAATTTCTGCACAAATATGTGGAAGAACCAGGACCTAAGGTGGTATTTGCTAATAACTCATCATGTCTCACTAAAGGTTATGGTTTAATAAACTTTAATGGTATAGTTTTTACTAGAATAGCTTATGTTAATGGTGTTAAGTATAATCTTATTAGTGTCGGTCAACTATGTAATGCTAAGTACATTGTTCAGTTTGATGATAAGCAAGGCACTATCTTCAATGCTAACAAAGAAGTTGTTCTTGTATCACCAAGAAGAGAGGATGTTTATGTGTTGGACATGTCAACACTCACCCAAAATGGAACCTGTCTATTTGCTAAAGCCACTAATACTCTGAACTGGTATTGGCACAAAAGACTTTCCCATCTGAACTTTAAAAACATAAACAACCTTGCTAAACAAAACAAAGTCCTTGGTTTACCATCCCTTGTGTTTTCTAAGGATAAACCATGCTCAACTTGTAAAAATGACAAGCACCATAGAGTATCCTTCAAAACCAAACAAAACTTTTCCGTCAAAAGCTGCCTTCATCTCTTACACATGGATCTCTTTGGACCTGTCAGTCTATCCATCATGAGAAATATACCTTATTCATTATAGATGAATACTCAAGATACACATGGGTATATTTTCTCACTAAGAAGAGTCAGGCAGCTGATACAATCATGTCCTTTGTTAGGAACATTGAGAATCAAAATGACATCAAAGTCAAACAAATCCGGACTAACAATGGCACTGAATTCAAAAACCATGATCTTGAGTGTTTTTGTGATGAGAAAGGAGTATCTCAGAACTTCTCTTCTCCCTATACTCCAGAACAAAATGGAGTTGCTGAAAGGAAGAATTGAACACTCGTTGAGGCTGCTAGAACAATGTTAAATGGATCAGTCCTCTCAAAACACTTTTGGATTGAAGCAGTAAAGACTACCTTTTATACACAAAACAGATCCATCATTGTTAAAAGGCACAGCAAAACACCCTATGAGATCTTCAAGGGAAGAATCTCACATTAGCTACTTTCATGTGTTTGGGTGTCCTGTGTTTATTCATAATCACAAGGATCTCTTAGGCAAATTTGATGCAATGGCTGATGACGGATACTTTCTAGGATACTCACTTGTCTCTAAAGCATTCAGGGTGTTTAACATACGAAGACAACAGTCAGAAGAAACCTTCCATGTCACCTTTAATGAGAGCTGATGCAATCAGGTTCTGAAACACCAGTATAGAAGAGATTGGGATTGATGACTCATCAAGATATCCTCCTAATGAATATCATCCTGAGGATGATCCCTCCACCCAATATGAAGCTAATGCTGATATCTTTTACTATATTATCCCTTATAACCTTCCTCAACCTACCATCAGTGAATACATTGGTGCTCAACAAATCCCAAATGCAAACACTTAACCTGAACAAGGCATTTAGGAACCTGAAAACCAAATTGTTCAGGAAGATCAAACTGAAAACCCAAACATCAATGATCCTCAATCATCAGTCCTTGAACCCACTCCACCTCCAAATTAGGCTTCTACAAGTTCTAACTCTTATCCTAGACCTCAAGAAATATGTTCAAGATCTCAGGATATAGAACTTGTTAACATCATTGGTGAACCCACTGAAGGTATGCCTACCAGAAGCATGGCTGCCAAACTAACAGCAGCCTCAACCAATGAATGCTTATTTGTTGATTACCTATCTGAAGTTGAATCCAAAAATGTCAAAGAGGCACTGAAACATCCAAGCTGGGTTCAGGCCATGCAAGATGAACTTGAACAATTTGACAGAAACAAAGTAATGACTTTAGTCAAATGTCCTAAGGATGTATATGTCTTTGGCATGAAATGGGTCTTCAGAAACAAAACTGATGAAAATGGCATTGTCATAAAGAACAAGGCCAGACTTGTTGCCAAAGGATATAATCAACAGGAAGGCATTGATTATGAAGAAACTTTTGCCCCTGTTGCTAGAATGGAAGCCATTAGGATTTTCCTTGCCTATCCAACATACATGAACTTCAAATTCTACCAAATGGATGTCAAGAGTGCATTCCTAAATGGTAAACTTAAAGAAGAGGTTTATGTGCAACAACCTCCTAGATTTGAAAGCAGTGAGTTTCCTGACTATGTCTGCAAACTTGACAAAGCTCTTTATGGACTCAAACAAGCTCCTAAGGCATGGTATAAAACTCTCTCAGCCTTCCTGATCCAAAACAAATTTGTCAGAGGAAAGATAGACAATACCTTGTTTATCTATAGGACAAAAGGAGATGTCATACTGGTTCAAGTGTATGTTGATGACATCATATTTGGCTCAACAAATGACAAACTTTGCAAATAGTTTGAGAAACTGATGACAAGGAAATTTGAAATGAGCATGATGGGCAAACTTATATACATCCTTGGACTTCAAATTAAACAGACTGATAAAGGAACTTCCATCAGTCAGGAGAAGCACACTAGGAACTTACTAAAGAAGTATGAGCTCACTGATTGCTCTTCTGTGAAAACACCTATGGTTCCTCCAAACAACCTTGGTCCTGATCTTGCTGGTAAACTAGTGAATCAAACCCTATACAGAGGTATGATAGGATCACTTGTAACACCCCAACCCAATAAGGGTAGAAGTATTACGTTTTGGTGACATATCAAAGCAAACACAAGCAAATGACTTAAATAATACAAATGAATTTCAAAGGTTACAAAGGGAAAAACTAAAATACAAGGTTACAGATGAGAACAACAATAAAATACTAAGTCTAAAAATGGAAACACTTCTAGTCATCTCTAATCCAGAGTAGCTATCAAGGTGTAGTCTTCTAAGTCCAAAAGTACTCTCCACTCATAACCCAGCTTCCTACTAAAACCTGCCGCGGGAAAAGAAATGCGGCTGAGCTTAAAAAGCCCAATGAACAGATATATATAAACAAAATCAAAAGATAAGGAATGAACATATAAAGTATGGTGCATTGGGAAAAACATAAGGTATAAACAAATGGATATCAAAGGTAAGGAAAGGTCAGTAATCTACCACGAGCCCAAACAAATCAAATATCATAGTAACCATGGAGTAGCTAGCTCCCGAACATGTGAAAGACGTGTATTGCACACAGCATCAGTCACCAAATCAAATCATATCATATCATGTAAAATCCACTAACAAAGCAAATCTATGATGCATCCATACACCCCTGTAAACAAATCATAGTGGCCAAACATATATATTCTTGAGCTCATAATCATATAACAAAAAGGGACGGTGTGGAACATCACTCAACCACACTAGAGTCATGCCATTGGTGCATCAATGACACGGCCATGTTACCTTCATGGCTAGGAAACAAATTTGGCTCGGGTATCAAACTGAAGGGTTCAAATGTCATATCATATCAAAGTCAAATGTCTAAGTCATCAAAGAGTCATAATCAAAGTCCAAATGTCAAAGGTTCATATCAAAGGTTCAAAGCAAAGGTTCATATCAAAGGTTTAAAGCAAAGGTTCATATCAAAGGTTCAAAGCAAAGGTTCATATCAAAGGTTCACAATTCTAAGGGAACATAGCAAAGGCATAGATCATGTAAGAAAGCCACAATAAGAAGGCTCAAATCATAGGCATCATAATCAAACTAATATCAAAAGGATGTAAACGAATCATGAGAAACCTTAAGAGATAAGGTCAGAATATCTGTACCTTAGACCGCAAGTGAAAACATAACAGAAACATAAAGATAGGAAGCAAACCCCTTCTTCAGCGAATCTACATGAATTCATGGTCTTCTTATTAATAACTTATTTTAAATCAGATTACTCATTTTAGCCGGCTTTCCATTTTTAGTGACTTTCCTTTTGTAGCAGCTTTCCAAAAATAGTAACTTTTCAAAAATAGTAAGTTTCCACTTTAAGTATTTTAACCATTTCAAGTAACCTTCTATCTTTAGCAGGTTTCCCGAATTAGTAAGTTTCTATATTTAGCGGTTTCCATATATAGTATCTTAGAGTTACTTTTATTCTAATTAGGGTTTACAAATGGTCATTGTTTAGTCAACTTACCAATTATAGCCACGTCTCATATATTAATTTGAGTTAAGCAAAGGGTTTAAATATCTTAGTTACTTCTTGAATATCAAATTAGTTGAAGGATTATAGCTTATGATCAATTTTACCCTTTTTGATTAAGTTATATACTTATTTAGCCTTTTAGTTGAATTATCAGCTTTTACCCATAAACAGGTCACCACTTTAGGAATTTTTGTACCACATCAGAACTCAAAAATAACATCCACAAAAATTCACACAGATACTTCAATGTCTTTAAAACCCACACGAATTTTCCCAAAATTTATTAGTTAGTTTAACCCCATACCAAAAATACTCAAACTCAGACTGCCTAGAAAACTACCTGTTGTTGTACCCAGAAAGTATCCATTTGGACGACCCACCAATACATCCAGGAAAAATCCCCAAAAACCCTTGACATTACTAAACATATTGAAGCTACATACTGGAGAGTTTCATGACTCAACCCCTCATAGTTTGTAAATTAAAAATCAGTAAAGTGGACTGATTTTCAGACTTTCGAATTCAGCTTCAACACTTAATCACACAAAAATAAAAAACACGACCAAACCAACTCGAAATCACTCCAAACCAATTGGAGAACTTAACTAAGACATAAAACTAAGTTTTCATGAAAAGAAACTGAATCAAACCATTTTATATCATGACATATTTAGCTCACAAATTTAAGTATACATGCTGTCTCAAATTCAAGATTTCTTTTTAGACCATATAACACATGATTACGCACCCAAACGCATTCAAGACCTTCATAACTCATAGGACCCGTATTTTAACACCATATTAACATGATCACAAAATCCCACAAGATCACCCACGAAAATTCCAACCAAAACCCTAACCCTAAATCCGTTATTTCATGTGACAATTCTTATGATTTTGTGTGAGATTTCATACGCATACATGTACATGATTTTTAGCCGATTCATAATAGTTTTTTAGGTGACACGATAAACGTTAGAGAAGGAATCAAAATAAAGGAAAACAAGACAAGATGATGCTCATTACCCTTGGAGGTCAAATCGAAGAACAAGATCTAGAAGCCAAGATCACCACACGGCTCGACCACCCTTGATCCAGAAACAATAACCATGATCACCCTCCTATCGAACCTGAGTTAGACCCACGTACACACCCACGCTAATCACCTTCGTGCTACCTTGCTTGTGTTTGAATCGAACAGGAAGAAAAAGATAAAAAAATGGGGCGGCCGAACTTCTTTGTTAGGGATCTTAGGATTTTATTTTGTGTGCTAAATATTTTGTAAAAATAAAAGATTGCAAGGTGATATTAAAGAAGAGGGATCCGGCCTTAGGGGAGGGGATAGGAATAAATCTTCCCCTTCTAAATTTGAAAGATATCTTGTTTATTTTGTGTAGTATATGTTGTGAACAAAAGTTAAAATAAAAACGGACCTTAACCAAAACATGTAGGCGTGTGATGATAATTAGATGTGTACCATTCGTTTTATCATAAGTCCTTATTATCGTATTACTTTTATTAATTCAATTATTAACAGTTAGATATTTAGGTTATATTCGGGATGAAATGTCTTAATGATTTAAACGTCTTTTATGAATTTGAGATCAAAGGGTATTCTGGGTATTTTACATGTTCAGAAATTTTGGGTTTTACAACTCTTCCCCTCTAAAAAAAAATTCGTCCCCGAAAATTGAAGTGAAACGAAACGGAATACCAACGGACCATGAACGAAAATGTGAATGACTTGTTTCTCATGACTCTATCTTGTGGATCAAAATAGCTTCGGCTTCCTCAGAAAAGACACACCATACTGAATTCAGATCAAATGAATAATATACCAAACGTAACAGATGATAATCGTATTCTCTCCGAAGAGATACAGGGAATGCGTAGGATTTGACGGATATATCGTCTGTGGAATTTGATTAGGCAAATCAGATAAGAACGTACCGAATCGCAAAAATATAAGGGTGGTAAAAAAAAATGCTTAACTCTTCATATTTTCAAATAGTCTTATCTTCAATATAACCTTTCCAAGGTATTCTCATAACAGACAGGTCTTGATTCTCAGAATCCAAAATCTCATATCTTAATTCATAGCAGATCATCATGAACAGATTCATCGAATGTGAGACATATCTATAGCAAAACATAGGTGTACTCCTTCACAGTAACAGATCGAATCCATACAGACAGAAAACAGATTGTTTGATAACATCAAATGGCAGAAAGCTCTATAACAGGACCTATGATTCTTATCAGAAGTACAGAGGTCAGCAAAACGCGTGTCGAGTATCCAAACGTATCAAATCGTATAACGGTGAAGGCAGATTAAGCGTATAGGTAGAATGAACCTAAAGTCTCATTCAGATATAAGAAATTCTAAGGTTTCTAAGGCACTCCTCCAAATATCCTATGATCACAATAAGTGCATGTTATATGATGTAAATATTATCACGTTGGCCAGACGTCATAATACTAGCATCATATAAATATGCTCTCATGATGACCATACTTTATCTCAAGTTGTGAAATAAGCAACTTATCTTACCCAACCTAACAGTCCTTCTATCCCCTAGGGTTGGTCTGAATCGATCATCATTACGAATTTAAAATAAGAGAAACAAATCATACAGATAATGTAACGGAATTAGTAAGTACCAAATGAAGCACGTCGTCAAAAGCGTCAGGTCTTCCACAATTCATCAAAGTTCTCATAACGAAACCATCATCCAACAAACGCATAATGAACACAGAACGGAATTACTAATAGGGAACATAAATCATTCAAAGGATCTTATTATCAGGTAACGGAAGCTTATGGGGGTTAAGCAGAAGTGAATTACGTTATTAATAACTTCATCCTTCACAGAATCAACTCATCCAAACACAAATGTTTGCTTCAGAATTTGTCCATTCAAATACAAAATTTCAAAATTTCTTCCAAGTCCGAGTAGTCTGTCTACGCTTGTCCATCTGATCCTACGGTGAAAAGGAATTATAAACTTGAGTCTAGTTCCTCAAGCCTTCGGCAATTCTTCTTGGAATTTTGGTGTAGTAACGCGAATTTCTTACAAGATCACTGTGCATCTCTCAATCCGCAAGTCTGCTTCTGCTCTCAATTCATCTTAGTACAACTAAAATGAATAGAGAAGCAAGACTGCGTGTCTTCAATAGGTCTTCTAGCACAGCTCCAAATTCGCCAACTCGATTACATTCTCTTTCTATGTTTGCCACCACCTTCGTCTTCGCAAGAATGTCTTCCAATCTTCAATGTAAACACCACTGCTGTCAACTCTGGGTTGAATAGTCCCGTCTCCTATAGTCTGGTTGTCTTGATGCCCAAGCTGTAATCTCCACGTGCTGCATAAGGTATAATCGAGTCCCTTCTAAGTGTCTCTCCTCTTCTCATATGCTTCATTGATGGTAACGCCAGTCGTGAACATCTTCCACTACTTTTCCGTAAGATTTCTAACTTCAGTAACTTTCGTCGATCTTGGCTCATTCGGTGGACAACTTAGTCTCTTCGGGATCCATGGTAGTACTATCTGCTGCAGCTTATGAACGCCAAATCAAATATACTCTTCCAGAACAAAGGGTCACTTCAACTTACTACGAAAATGATCTCCATGTTCCTCTTTCGTCTATGGACACAACACAACGTCATACTATGACAATTTGTCCAAATACTCACAAAAACATGATTCTATTAGCCAATACAATTGGCATCATTAAAACTCATAATGATCACAACGAGTACGAAAGCAGCTTCAAGAATCGTCTTAGGGAAACTTCATATCTACTTCACATCACATATCTTCTTCTTCACGAATAAAACTGAAATGCTTCACGGAGGTTACTCTCAGTTAGTCAACTCCCTTCTTAAAAGTTCTTGTGGTTGCTTCTTCAGTCCTTCAAACCTAAATGAGGTCGTCTGATACGGAGTTTTAAAGATAGACCAAACCAATCATTGACACGCGGAAATGGATAATGATTACGGATAGTGAGATGGTTAAGTTCACGATAGTCGATACGCCGCCGCATACTTCCCTCTTTCTTCTTCATAAACCAACAGGAGCATCCAAAGAGAAACACTGAGGTGAACAAAATCATATTCCATCAGCTCCTTTAACCTCTCAACTTCTATAGCATCATGGTTTCGTCAACTGAGATCAGTTCAATGCCAACTCTATATCCCAAGCAGGAGGGAATACCAAGAGGTTCATCAGAGAACATCAGAAGATTTTTGTACAACAAAATACTTCCAATGTCAGAGCTTCCAACGGTGGATACTAATAGGTGTCAGGAGAAACTTGACAATCAAATGAGATCGGGGTCTGTGCTTCCATAGCAACATTAATCTTAGCAGATTTAAGCGGTTGAGAGTTATCATAACAAAAGTAGGGTGAAGCAGATTGTTAAAGATCACATTTCAGATACGGTAGTCTATGGTAGCTTTACGAAGAGCCATCCAATCCATAACCAAAAGACCTTAAAGTCAATTATATCAAGAGTCAACAGATCCGTAGAACGAATACGGTCGTTAAACCAGAAGGATAGCTCATATATCAGAGTCAAGTACATGGTTCATCAAGGTGTTGAGATAGATAAGCGAATAGTTCAAGATGTTGGAATCTTGCTTAGCTCCTTAGCAAAATGACAGGTAGAGTGAGTATCATCGGTAATACGAACATCATAAGGTTGTCATAAGCAAGACGTAAGGGATATCAGTTGTCAGCATCATCATGCTTAGTTAACAAATCCATATTGAGATAATATTAACATCATATTCTTCCAAAGGAACTGATCGGCAAACAAAGTTCATCATTCGAAGGAAGGAACAAATCTCCATATATTCATGGTTAATAATTACCAGAGTTCTCATAGGAGTAGTAATGGATTTTGCAGAACTGAATAGTATCAGATGATACATTATATCCAGCATATGTAATGAATTCACAGAATGTGTCAAACACATTACGGTTAAATAACCTTCGGGATGGTCGGAAAGGTATCAAACTATTTATCAAACAAATTGGAATGAAGATCAAAATCAGAAGGTGAAACCTAAATGGTGTAAGGTATCCATGTAGTTTCTCGAGGCACTGCAACCTTACTTGATTACCACGCTTAGGTTGAACATAACTCTCTAACCTCTTAAACAAATGTGCTTATTAGGCTTAACTAAGGGCAGAGGCACGAATCAGAGTGATGCGGAAGCAATGCTACTTACATAGATGTCTTAGTCTACCCATTCCTCACCGGCAATAACTTAAATTCCTATGGGGAGATCCTAAAGCAAATTCTCAAAGGTTGTCTTCTGAGCGCCTACAGTGGAAACTTAATGGTCCAAACTTCACAGGTCAAGGTTTAATGTACAACAAGTTGCAACCTGTCTCTGATACCATAATTGTAACAACCCAACCCGATAAGGGTGGAAGTATTACGTTATGGTGACATATCAAAGCAAACACAAGCATATGACTTAAGTAATACAAATGAATTTCAAAGGTTACAAAGGGAAAAACTGAAATACAAGGTTACAGATGAGAACAACAATAAAATACTAAGTCTGAAAATGAAAACACTTCTAGTCATCTCTAATCCTGAATAGCTATCAAGGTGTAGTCTTCTAAGTCCAAAAGTACTCTCCACACATAACCCAGCTTCCTACTAAAACCTGTCGCAGGAAAAGAAATGCGGCTGAGCTTAAAAATCCCAGTGAACATATATATATAAACGAAACCAAAAGATAAGGAACGAACATATAAAGTATGGTGCATTGGGAAAAACATAAGGTATAAACAAACGGATATCAAAGGTAAGGAAAGGTCAGTAATCTACCACGAGCCCAAACAAATCAAATCAAATATCATAGTAACCATGGAGTAGCTAGCTCCCGAACATGTGAAAGACGTGTATTGCACACAGCATCAGTCACTAAATCAAATCATATCATATCATGTCAAATCCACTAACAAAGCAAATCTAGGATGCATCCATACGCCCCTGTAAACAAATCATAGTGGCCAAACATATATATTCTTGAGCTCATAATCATATAACAAAAAGGGACGGTGTGGAACATCACTCAAACACACTAGAGTCATGCAATTGGTGCTTCAATGACACGGCCATGTTACCTTCATGGCTAGGAAACAAATTTGGCTCGGGTATCAAACTGAAGGGTTCAAATGTCATATCATATCAAAGTCAAATGTCTAAGTCATCAAAGAGTCATAATGAAAGTCCAAATGTCAAAGGTTCATATCAAAGGTTCAAAGCAAAGGTTCATATCAAAGGTTCAAAGAAAAGGTTCATATCAAAGGTTCACAATTCTAAGGGAACATAGCAAAGGAATAGATCATGTAAGAAAGCCACAATAAGGAGGCTCAGAGCATAGGCATCATAATCAAACTAATATCAAAAGGATGTAAACGAACCATGAGAAACCTTAAGAGATAAGGTCAGAATATCTGTACCTTAGACCGCAAGTGAAAACATAACAGAAACACAAAGATCGGAAGCAAACTCCTTCTTCAGCGAATCTACAAGTCTTATTAATAACTTATTTTAAATCAGATTACTCATTTTAGTCGGCTTTCCATTTTTAGTGACTTTCCTTTTGTAGCAGCTTTCCAAAAATATTAACTTTCCCAAAATAGTAAGTTTCCTCTTTAAGTAGTTTAACCATTTCAAGTAACTTTCTATCTTTAACAGGTTTCCCGAATTAGTAAGTTTTCATATTTAGCAGTTTCCATATATAGTATCTTAGAGTTACTTTTATTCTAATTAGGGTTTACAAATGGTCATTGTTTAGTTTACTTACCAATTATGGCCATGTCTCATATATTAATTTGAGTTAAGCAAAGGGTTTAAGTATCTTAGTTACTTCTTGAATATCAAATTAGTTGATGGATTATAGCTTATGATCAATTTTACCCTTTTTGATTAAGTTATATACTTATTTAGCCTTTTAGTTGAATTATCAGCTTTTACCCATAAACAGGTCACCACTTTACGAATTTTTGTACCACATCAAAACTCAAAAATAAAATCCACAAAAATTCAAACAGATACTTCAATGTCTTTATAACCCACACGAACTTCCCAAAATTTATTAGTTAGTGTAACCCCGTACCAAAAATAATCAAACTCAGACTGCCCAGAAAACTACCTGTTGTTGTACCCAGAAAGTATCCATATGGAAGACCCATGAATACATCCAGGAAAAATCCCCAAAAACCCATGACATTACTAAACATATAGAATCTACATACTGGAGAGTTTCATGACTCAACCCCTCATAGTTTGTAAATTAAAAATTGGCAAATTGGACTGATTTTCAGACTCTCGAATTCAGCTTCAACACTTAATCACACAAAAATCAAAAACACGACCAAACCAACTCGAAATCACTCCAAACCAATTGGAGAACTTAACTAAGACATAAAACTAAGATTTCATGAAAAGAAACCGAATCAAACCATTTTATATCATGACATATTTCGCTCACAAATTCAGGTATAAATGCTGTCTCAAATTCATGATTTCTTTTTAGACCATATAACACATGATTACGCACCCAAACGCATTCAAGACCTTCATAACTCATAGGACCTGTATTTTAAAACCATATTAATATGTTCACAAAATCCCACAAGATCACCCACAAAAATTCCATCCAAAACCCTAACCCTAAATCCGTTATTTCATGTGACAATTCTTATGATTTTATGTGAGACTTCATACGCATACATGTACATGATTTTTTGCCGATTCATAATAGTTTTTTAGGTGACATGATAAACGTTAGATAAGTAATCAAAGTGACGGAAAACAAGACAAGATGATGCTCGTTACCCTTGGAGGTCAAATCGAAGAGCAAGATCAAGAAGCCAAGATCACCACACGGCTCGACCACCCTCGATCCAGAAACAATAACCACGGTTACCCTCCTATCGAACCTGAGTTAGACCCACGTACACACCCACGCTAATCACCTTCGTGCTACCTTGCTTGTGTTTGAATCGAACAGGAAGAAAAAGATAAAAAAAATGGGGCGGCCGAACTTCTTTGTTAGGGATCTTAGGGTTTTATTTTGTGTGCTAAATATTTTGTAAAAATAAAAGATTGCGAGGTGATATTAAAGAAGATGGAACCGGCCTTAGGGGAGGGGATAGGAACAAATCTTCTCCTTCCAAATTTGAAAGATATCTTGTTTATTTTGTATAGTATATGTTGTGAATAAAAGTTAAAATAAAAACGGACCTTAACGAAAACATGTAGGCGTGTGATGATAATTAGATGTGTACCATTCGTTTTATCATAAGTCCTTATTATCGTATTGCTTTTATTCGTTCAATTATTAACAGTTAGATATTTAGGATATATTCGGGATGAAATGTCTTAATGATTTAATCGTCTTTTATGAATTTGAGATCAAATGGTATTCTGGGTATTTTACATGTTTAGAAATTTTAGGTTTTACATCACTTATGTATCTCCTTGCATCAAGGCCTGACATACAATTTGCAGTCTGCCTATGTGTAAGATTTCAGTCATACCCAAGAGAGTCACATCTCACTGCATCAAAAAGAATCATTAGATACCTGAAGGGAACTCCAAACCTTGGTTTGTACTACCCAAAATGCTCATGCTTTGATCTCAAAGGATACACTGACTCAGACTATGTAGGCTGCATCAAAGAACCAAACACATGGACAGAAAAAGCACTTCAGGCTCCTGTCAGTTTCTTGGAGGCAAACTTGTTTTTTAGAGTACTAAGAAACAACAATCAGTGGCCATGTCATTAGTTGAGGCAGAATATGTTGCAGCTGCTGGTTGCTGTGCATATGTACTATAAATGAAAAGTCAACTCAGTGACTATGACATCCATTACAAGATGGTTCCCATCTTTTGTGATGACACAAGTGCAATTGCCATATCCAACAACCCTGACTCAGACTATGTACTCCATCAAAGAACCAAACACATTGATATCAGATATCACTTCATCAAGGACCACATCATGAAAGGTGATATTGAGTTACACTTCATCCCCACTGAATATCAACTAGCTGATATATTTACAAAACCCCTGGATGAACCTACTTTCACAAGACTGAAACCAGAATTAGGCTTGTTGGATATTGAAAATCAGTCCACTGATTGAAAAAAATCCTCATGGTGTTAATATACTCAGGTCCCTGATCACAACCACATCTCAGTGAGTAACCCAAACATACCCCAACTCACTAAATAACCTCCAAAACAATCACTGAATGTAATCTCATTCAAAAGGCTCATGTCACTGACAGAAGACATTCAATTCAAAACTAAATGCTCTAAGTACTTAGTTAATAAATGTACTAGGTTGGTGACTGAACGTATTAAATAAATAGAATATATGTTCTTTTTGCCTAACTGGAAACCACTCTTGGGCCCTCACATCCCTTCAAATGCCCACTAGGCATTTAATGTGCACACTCACAAACAATATCTCATGATATTTGGGTGCACACGTCGTGCCTGCAAAAGTGTATTTGGCAGGACTGCGCACTGTTCACCTCGAAAGTTGCAAAAAAAACTGGGAAAGTGGAGTAGTGGTATTAAATGCGGATATCAAAAGTTTTATTCAAAACCATTTTTAATTCAAGTTTTTGGAAATGAAAAAATGGATCCCTCACCACTACTCTATAAATACCCCTCTCAAAAATCAAAACACACACACACACAAATCTTAACTAAACTCTGCTAAAAATTTCTCAAAGCAAAGTTGTGTGTACCTACTTGTCAAAAACACTTTTCAAAAACTGTTTCTTGATCAAAACTTTGATAACTTCTCATTGAAATTAAGCCATTTCAAACTTTAAAAACCTTTTTCCTGAAATGGCTGCTGACCAAGGAATCATGTTCGCACCTCAATGGGCAAACAAGATTCTTGATGATGTTACTTTTCAAACAAACAACATTATAGGCAATTTTACATACCCTAAGGATGTCCCAACCTACAAAGATATTACAAATTTTTTGTACAACTGTCTTTTGAAAACTGCCTTCACCAAAATGCCCCTCAGTGCTTTACAAAAATCTCCTCAGTGAGTTTTGGAGCACTGTTGTTGTCTATCACCCAAACCCATCCTCTGATGCCTATGTGCCTCGTCCACTCATAGAATTTATCATCAAATTCTCAGTGATGAATGGCCAAAGGGACCTGACCTTAGACTTTGCCACCTTTTGTTCATCAACTGGGCTGGACTACAATCAGGGTAAGTATGTCTCTTACCCTGAGCCTGATGCTGTTAAGGGTGAGCTAATCAAAATTGCTCTTGACCCGAGTTACTTGGATAAAGTTCCAGTAACCAAAATCTCATTCCTGTGGCTTGGAGAATCCTATTTACTTTTGTGATTCAGGTTCTCGGTGGGAACAGCTCATCTTTTGAACATATTAATTCTGTTAAGTTGATGATGGACTATAGTCTCATAACTGGGACTAAGGTTGATATGGGTGAGATCATTTACAGTGGTCTCATTACCAGGCTCATGAGTAAGTCTAGGAATTCCTATGTGTCTTATCCTAGATTTATTACTTGTGCCCTCGAAAGGTTGCTGGGTCCTGACTACCCTCAGGATGTAAAAATTTGTTTTACTTGTAGAATCCTGAGCCTAACAAATTTCAAAAAAGGACCCTTCCCAAGTCCCCCAATTGAATTGATGGAACATATGATTGCTGTAAACAATCATGGGGAATCAGTGTCTCCACCTCCCCCTCCTAAAAAGAAGAAGGGAAGTAAGTCTAAGACTGTGACTAAAACCTTACCCAAGTCATATGGCCCTGAGGCTTCAGGAGCACAACCTCCTAAAAAGAGAAAAAAGCCCAGGCCCACTGAGACACTCGATGAGACCCTGGTACAACCACCCCCAGAGGCAACGAAGGGCACTGATACATCACACTTAGGGTCCCTTGGCCCCACCTACTACTCCCCAAGATCCAAAGAGAAATATACAACCCGTTGGTAGGGGAGCGCCTTTCACTCAGCCTGACGAGGACATTCACAAATCACAGCTTTTGTCTGAGGGCACAACTACTAATCCCAAAGACTCAGGGGGAAACATACAACCCACTGATACGGGATTTCCTTCCATGGTTCCTCAGGATGGCACTGGCCAAAACCCACCAGTGCCTGAAGGACCAAACGGGGACAAAGACTCAAGGGAAAACAAACCACCCGCTGATATGGAACCATCAACCCCACATGGTGAAGCGCAATCCTCAGGGACTGGCCCTAAGAACCAGACAGAGCAATCCCACTCTGCTAGATTAGAGGGGTCAGGCCCTAACCACAACCAAGGCAAGTCTTCTAATGAAGAGGAGCCGGCTAACATACTTTTGTAGAATGAGTCAATGGCAGATGTTCAAGTTGTTCTTTTCTCAGATGAAGAGCTTGACAAAGAAAGTGATGATGAAGAAATGTTTGAGGCTGGTGATGACTTAGACACTGATCATGATGAAACTGAACAAGAACACTGATGATTTCCTAAACAGTCAACTAATATTGACCAAATAAATGGTCAACAAGAGTCAAACAATCTAGGGCACAATGCAATTATCCAAGGAGTTAGTGTATCCCCGGGTCGTTAAGTCCCAGCGAGATGTGAATTCTGTAATAAAACGTATTTGTGGTCTGGTGAATATTGAATGCAAAAGGGGGTTTTGAATGATTGGTTTACTGAATATAAGTAACAATAGCTTAAACAAGCTATATCAACAAATATGTAAGATCAAATACCCGGAAAAACGTAAAGGAACTAGAAGCGTATGTTTTAGTTTAAATAAACGTCAACGTACAAAATAAAATGTGAAAATGAAGAAATATTAATCCTACAAATATGAAAATAACTTTTTTATAAACCTAAAGATAAAAGAAAATTTTAAGAAAAAGAAAATTAATTATTTAACTATTTAATTAATTATTATTAATTAATAACTATTTATTAATTATTTAAAATGCACTAAATTAAAAGAAAATAGGAAATTATCCTAGAAAATTAAAATTTTAACTTAGATAAATCTAAAATAACCTAAAACTTATTTTAAAACTGAAAATATATTTATTACACTTTTTATCTAATTATTATTAATGAATTACTAATTAATTATTATTTAAACTATTTTGATTTTTAATAAATACTAAATAAACAAAGAAAAATTTGAAACTTTTTCTATAAATACTCTAAGGTGACAGGAAGATAAGAAAAATATAAAAATGAAAAGTGCTTAATGAAAAAGCAGAAAAATAAGCCAAATGGCTTAAATAGAAGCTATCACTTTTTTTTTTTTTATATTTTGATTTTCTTGATTTTTCTTTTACAAAACTATTTAACTACTGAAAATAACTAACTTTAATGAAGACAAAAATTCTAGAACTTAAAAACAAGCTGTTTGGAAGCTTATGAGCTTAACAGTTGAGCTTTTGAGCTTTTTAAGACTAGGATTCTTCAAATTAAGCTAAAAGCTGGAAAATAAGCTAAGAGCTTATAGAAAGAGCTAAAATGGACTGAAAGGGCTTTAAATAAGCTAAAGGAACTAGAAAAAGCTAAGGTCAAGAGCTGTAAAGCTCTCAATAAGCTTATGGCTTATCTGAGTATGCTGATGCAGGCTGCACAGGGCAAAATTGCCTAGTTGCAGGCCTGGATTTAGTGGCTTAGAAGGGTTCTAAAAATCACAAGAAAAATCCTAGATGGAGATAAGCTGGGTGAGCTTATATATCCAGAGTTTCAGCTTCTGAGGGCTTAAGATGAGTGAATTAAAAATCTGTCTAGGGTCTATAAAAACCACAAAAAACTGATTTGCAGACTGCTTGATGTGCAGACTTGTGCAGATTTGTGTAGAGTAAACAAGACCAAACCAAACTTTGTCAATACACTAAATGGTCCAAAATGAACTCAGAGAAGCCAAGTTTGAGGTCCAAATAAGCTTGTCGCTTATATTGGCTTATTTGATCATTTTGAAGGCTGAAATGAACACAGAGCATACAAAAGCATTATTTCTATCTAAATGGCCTATCAGAACTTCAAAATAGCTTATATGGAATGAGTTAAGCTGATTCTAAGTTGGACAATTGGGAAATGTACAGTACAAGCTGATTTTTTACCTTTTGACTAGTTAAACCAAACAACCCTTTAAAATAAACTGTGGTGATTTTAAAACTAAAACAGATTATTTAAATTAGAAATTTAAACAAACTGAGTTTAACTAGTTTATTTGAGTACTAATAAGTATTTATTAACTGGAATTAAGCTAGATTAAGTAGTTTTACTATATAAGCTTATTTTTGGCCTTTTTTAGAGTTTTTAAGTAAAATGAGAACAAAGTTATTGAAAAATGATTTTATTTATGATATATAATTAGAAACTATTAATAAGCAGCAAATAACAATAATAAGCTAATATTAAGCTATGGAACAGTAAAATGCAAAATTAATGAAAAACTAACAAAATGCTTACAACTGATAGGATTTAAAACAATGGAACTTAAGAACAGAACACAACTAGCTTGTCAATGACAAGCTAGAAACCCCAATTAAGCTTCTAGAATAGCTTATACACACCAGAACAGCTTATTGCAGCTCCCTTTGACTTTCATTGACTTTCTTCTTCTTTTGAATTTAGAACAACTTATATCTAACCTAAGCTTACAACAAGCTATTATAAGCTTGTATAAGCTTATAGTAAGGGTATTTGAGCTTTTTGTGATGATTAATAAGGACTTAGAGCTTATTCGGATTAACAGATAACTTGAAATATTATTATAACTGAAATTTAAAACAAGAGTGCTTCACATAAGATAAACTTGACTGAATTTAACATAAATTACAACTGAGAAATGAAAATTACAAACTATGATCACTAAAATTGAAATACGATTTAATCTAAAAATTAACTACTACCTCTAATCTATTACAAAGGCCTATATATACTAAAAACTTGCTGGGAAACCCTTTGTCGACATCCCTCAATCATTCTGCACCCTTGGATTGCTTCAATTTAATCTCAATCGTTCAAACTGCTTTTGGCGCCAAAAGTCTTGATAGTGGATTAGAGCAGGTTTAGAGCAATTAAAGAATTTTGGTTGATTGTGGAGGTGGAGGGGACAAATTGTGAAGTGGGTAGTGAGCTGGGGGTGAGGTGGAAGGGATTATAGCAGCTGGATTGGTGAGGTGGAAGAAGGAGCAGGATAGGCGGTTTTTGTGAGGGTTTGACTTTCTGGTTACTGTACATATTTGACTTTTTATTATTTAAGCAGCTTTGACTTTTCATGGGTCAAACATGGGTTATTTTGGATTTTGGGGAATAGAAATGGGTTAAGGGTTTTGAAAAATGGGAATTTTGAATTGTTTAAACTTCAAGGACCTAATTTGCCACTTTCTGAAAGTTCAGGGACTAAACTTGCCATTTTTAAAACTTGAAGGACCAAAACTGCCATTTCTTTAAAACTTTCATCCAAGGACCAATATTGTAAAAGTTAAATAGCTTAGGGATCTTGAATGATATTTTTAACACCAGGGACTATTTTTGCCAATTTCTGAAAGTTAAATGACTGAAATTGACAATTATTCAAACTATGTTCGTTTTCACCTGATTTCAATCCTTTTGCACTTGCAACACATAAAAACACAATCAAATGATATTTCCTGTATTTTGAAGCATATCTGCATGTTTTTAAATGTTTTTGCAGACTAAATGTGACAGAAATGATGAGTATTTAGACACTCATCAATCCCCCACACTAAACTATTACTAGTCCCTAGCAATCTTTTTTGAAAATTTAATGGATTTTACTCTTTACCAGATAGCCATTACTTTTGGAGTAGCCAATGTCTTAGTATGTGATACTTTGGTACAATGATAACCAAATGATTTTGAATAAATCATCAGCTGTCAACGGATTTGATTTGTCTTTACCAGAAGCCGTTTGCTTCTGGACTAGCTAACTCTTAGATAAAATACAGTTATTATCTTGGTGAGCTGATTACCAATTATGGTTTTCCAATGCCTTTACCACAAGCCATAACCTTGCGGGCTAGCCAACTCTTCATTTATAAAGATATGGGGAGTTGAATACCAAACAATTTTTGGCAAATTGTCAGCCATAAACGGATTTGATTTATCTTTACCAAGAGCCGTTTGCTCCTGGATTAGCCAATCCTTATGTGGGATAGACATGGCGGACTGATAACCATTTATTGCGTTCTAAGTGAGAAAAAATTTTAAAATTTTGGCCAAAATGGGGGTACTAGATGGTACATATGATCAAATTCGCTAGAATTCCCCCCCCACACTTAGAACTGAATATTGCCCTCAATATTCAAAGTACCGGCTGTTAAACCAACACTTAGAACGTGAAAAGGTAATACTAATAGCCATTTATTTTATATATACACTTTTTTTTTTTTTTTTTTTTTTTTTTTTTTTTTTTTTGAAATGTACATATATACAACATGTGGGGCATCTCCCCCACACTTGGGTGTTAGAAAAGAGAAAGAAGTCAGAGACATGGGTGAAAACCCATGTTGTGCTAATATTTTTGTTCACCGAGTCACTTAGCTTGACTCGACCCCGCATTCATTGGTTCATGGGGAAAGTTTGAAGATCCGGGATAACCATGGGTGGTATATCCTCTCCAAAGTAGTGTTTTAACCGATGGCCATTCACTTTAAAATTTGGACTGTCATTTTGAGATAACTCAACGGTACCATATGAATAAACCTTTGTAATAGTGAATGGACCAGACCAACGGGATTTGAGTTTTCCCGAGAAAATCTTTAATCTTGAATTGAAAAGAAGGACTCGATCACCAACGTTGAAAACGCGGTTCTTGATTTTAGAGTCATGAATCTTCTTTGTCTTTTCTTTATAGATCAAAGAGTTCTCGTAAGCTTGATCACGCAGTTCATTTAATTCATTCATTTGAACTTTACGGTGATCACCCGCAGTTTGGAGGTCAAAGTTAGCATGTTTCAAGGCCCAGTAGGCTTTGTGCTCTAATTCGATCGGAAGATGACATGCCTTTCCGTACACAAGCTTGTAAGGTGTACACCCGATGGGTGTTTTGTAAGCTGTACGAAAGGCCCATAGTGCATCATCCAATTTATCCGACCAGGATGCACGATTTTCTCCTACAGTCCTTTCCAAGATTCTTTTAATACCCCGATTTGAAACTTCTACTTGCCCACTTGTTTGTGGGTGATACGCAGTAGAAAGACGGTGAGTTACACCATACTTTTGTATGACTTTATCAAATTTTTCATTGCAAAAATGCGTACCACGATCACTAATTATAGCACGTGGAGTTCCAAAACAGGCAAAAAGAGCTTTCAGGAATTTTACAACAACTCGGGCATCATTGGTGGGTAAAGCTTTCGCTTCAACCCATTTTGACAAATAGTCAATAGCCACGAGAATGTATTTATTTCCTCGAGATGATGGAAATGGCCCCATAAAGTCAATGCCCCAGACATCAAAGATTTCACAAACTTAAATAGCATTTTGTGGCATTTCATTTCGTTGTGAAATATTTCCATGACGCTGACAAGCGTCACAAGTTTTTATGAGATCATGGGCATCCTTATAGATTATTGGCCAATAAAACCCGGAATCAAACACCTTTTTGGCGGTTTAGTTTGGTCTATGATGGCCCCCAGTGGGTCCAGCATGGCAAGCTTTGAGAATGTCAATAGCTTCCTGTCCATAAACACACCGTCGGATGACTTGATCCGCACAGATTTTGAATAAGTAGGGGTCGTCCCAGAAGTAATGTTTAACATCCTTGAAGAATTTATTCTTCTGTTGGGTCGACATCCCTTTCACTATGAAGTTACCCGCATGATAATTTGCGAAGTCAGCAAACAATGGGGTAGTAGAATCTCCACGAAAAGTAACCGCATTGAGTGTCTCGAGAGGAAATGTTTCATTTATTTCCTTTTTCTCGAAAACATCTTGGTGTGGGTTCTCTAATCGGGATAGATGATCAGCAGCTAGGTTCTCAGCTCCTTTTTTATCACGTATAATGATATCAAATTCTTGCAAGAGGAGAACCCAACGGAGCAATCTCGGCTTTGCATCTTGTTTTGCAAAGAGATATTTGAGAGCCGAGTGATCCGTATACACTACACATTTCGTCAAGATCAAATATGGCCGAAACTTCTCAAAGGCATATACCACAGCTAATAATTCTTTTTATGTAGTGGTGTAATGAGTTTGAGCTTCAGTCATGGTTTTACTTGCGTAGTGGATAGGCTGAAAGTGTTTGGCTTTTCGTTGCCCCAGGACTTCACCAATAGCAAAATCACTTGCATCGCACATGAGCTCAAAGGGAAAATCCCAGTCGGGGGCAACCAGAATGGGTGCTTCAGTAAGCTTTTTCTTTAGTGTTTCAAAAGCTTCGATGCACTCGGGTGAGAAGATAAAAGGAGCATCCTTTTCAAGGAGATGAGTCATAGGCCGGGCGATTTTAGAAAAATCTTGTATGAATCTACGATAGAAACCGGCATGACCCAGAAAACTCCTAATACCTTTGACGGTAGCGGGATGAGGTAATTTAGCAATGACATCAACTTTAGCTCTGTCAACCTCAATCCCGTTCTTTGATATCTTATGGCCGAGGACAATGCCCTCTTTGACCATAAAATGGCTCTTTTCCCAATTTAGACAAAGATTGGTGTCTTTACACCGTTTTAACATGTTTTCTAAATTGGAGAGACATGCTTGGAACGAATCCCCAATGACCGAGAAGTCATCCATAAAGACCTCCATTGTTTTCCCGATCATATCGGTAAATATGGCCATCATACACCTCTGGAACGTGCCTGCAGCATTACATAAGCCGAAAGGCATACGTTTATAAGCAAAGGTTCCATAAGGGCACGTGAAGGTAGTCTTTTCTTGATCTTGTGGATCAATGGGGATTTGAAAGTAACCCGAGAAACCGTCAAGGAAACAATAGTACTCGTTTCCCGCTAATCTCTCAAGCATCTGATCCATGAAGGGTAGAGGAAAATGGTCTTTACGGGTGGCATCATTTAACTTACGATAGTCAATGCAAACACGCCACCCCGTAACCAATCGAGTTGGAATCAACTCATTTTCATCATTTGTGACAACAGTTATGCCACCCTTTTTTGGAACACAGTGAATGGGACTAACCCAAGGACTATCAGAGATGGGATAAATCAATCATGCATCAAGAAGTTTGAGAACCTCTTGCTTGATAACATCATGGATTTTAGGATTCACCCTTCTTTGGTGTTGGACTGCTGGTTTAAAGTCATCCTCCATTAAAATTTTGTGAGTACAAAATTCAGGGTTGATACCCTTTATGTTGGAGAGTTTCCAAGCAATGGCTTGCTTGTGTGACTTTAAGACCTTTATTAGAGCAGTCTTTTCCTCATCACTTAAATCTTTAGCAATAATGACGGGTATTTTATCATCACCCTCCAAAAATGCGTACTCAAGATGAGGCGGTAAGTCTTTGAGTTCGACCTCAGGAAATTCATCGGTTTTCTCAACTGATTTGATTTCCTCATTATGAAGTTCAACGGGAGGGAGTGGAGGAGAATTGTTCTAATTCAACAATTTCTCAAGAAGAAGAATATCTCCCTCCAGATCAATCTCAGCGTTATCAATTCCTTCTAGAAATGAATCACACTTGAGAAAAGCCTCGATCTCTTCCAAAATGAAATCACTTCTCTCAAACGGAGTGAGAGAAGGGGAAGAGTCGGAAATGATAGGTAGAGAAGATGTGGTGGGATCCCCACTCACAGAATTATGAGAATAACCAAGAAACTCTTGAGAGTACTCCTCTGAAGCAATATCAATGACATCGATTCGGTTAACCGATTCAGAATCATAATTTGAGGAGTACCTCGAAGTTTGATCGAGGTTAAAGGTAACAGCTTCATTACCCACACGTAATGTGATTTCATGCTCAAATACATCAATGAGAGCACTACCCGTTCTTAGGAATCCTCTTCCAAGAATGAGAGGAACCCTAAGATCAGCATCGAAATCAACAACCACAAAGTCAGCTGGAAAATGGAACTTTCCTACTTTCACAAATACGTCCTCAGCAATGCCACGGGGACGAGATATTGAACGATCTGCAAGCTCAAGAGT
Organism: Artemisia tridentata subsp. tridentata; assembly: GCA_021014915.2. Lineage (NCBI taxonomy): Eukaryota > Viridiplantae > Streptophyta > Magnoliopsida > Asterales > Asteraceae > Artemisia > Artemisia tridentata. The sequence goes on from CP139502.1 coordinate 208,319,039, forward strand.
CATGCATGTAGGAGTAAGAGCCGAAAGAGAAAGTTTCTTCCACACTGAATGAGGCATCAGGTTGATGCTTGCACCAAGATCGGCCAAGGCACAACATTCATCCATTCCCGGAAATACACAAGGTATTAGAAACTTCCCAGGATCTCCAAGCTTCTCGGGAAGCTTTTTCAAGATAACTGCTGAGCAGTTCTCATTTAATGGAGTCTTTGCCATTTCAAACAGTTTTTCCTTGTTGCTTAACAAGTGTTTGATTGTGGATGCAAACTTGGGCATCAGAATGATAGCATCCGCAAAGCTTATGTCAAAATGTAATTCTTGAAAGATTTGAAAGAATTTATCCATTTGTTGACTAGCTTTTTCGCGAAGCTTTTGCTCATTTAAACGTGATGGGTAAGGAATAGAAGGTTTGGATTTAGGGTTTTCAACCGGGGTTTCAGGATGTTCAAAGACAACTCGTGGTTTTGGTTTGGTTTTCGGGACAACTTGAGGTTGGACGTTGTTGGTACCTCCGTTATTAGTAGGAAGTACCTTGTCCTTAGTCACCTTAGGTTCACTATCCACTACCTTGGGAGGAGAAGAAGAAGAAGTGGTAGTAGGAATAGTGGGTCCATCATATGAAGCACCACTTCGGGTTGTGATCGCCTTAACATCGCCCTTCGGGTTAGCGATCGTGTTGCTCGGAAGTTTTCCTGAGCCCGAAGGTTGATCATTTAAAGATTTTTTAATCTCAGAGATCTGGCTGACCAACAACCTGTTTGTGTCCTCTTGAGCTTTCATGAATTGCCTCAATAACTCATCAGATGATGGTTGTGGGGCTGGAATGGCTTGAGGTTGGTTAGGGAAATTTTGGATTCGGTTATTTTGATTATAACCTTGATGTTGAAAATTCCCTGGATTTGGATTACCATTTCCCTGAAAATGATTTCCCTGGTTGGAATTGTTTCGGTTAAAGTTTCCTTGGTGTTGGAAACCTTGATTATGTCCAGAATTGAAATTCCCTTGGTTTTGATAACCTTGGTTCATTCGAGGTTGGTTTTGGTTTCGGTTTTGCAAATTCTGGTTCTGATTGAAACCGGGTGGTCCTTGGTAGGTGTTAGCTCGGTAACTTGGTTCCAATTGAGGACGGTATTGATTACCTCCCTGATTTGAAGTACCGGCTATAGAACTAGCTTCAAAAGGACTACCATCGGTGGCAGTACAGTTGTAGTATGCATGAGGGCCACCACAAGTAACACAGACTTCCACTTTCTTCACTTCAGCATGTGAAGGATTTTGTGTGAAAGTGACTTTCTTTTGGTTTGAGAGAACCAAAGCTTGAATAGCGTCCGTGAGCTTGTCAATCTTAGCATCGGTGCTAGAAGTACTCACAGGAGATGAAGTAGAAGGACCAGCACTAGCCTGAGAATGATATGGCTTTGTTCGTGCAGTACGGACCTTAGACTTATTTTCAATAATCGCTAAAGCTTCTTTGGTGGTTTTGCTCAAAAAGTTACCTCCCGCGGAGGCATTGAGAGAATCTTGGTCAGATTGGCTCACACCATTATAGAAAGTGTCGATTTGCATCAACTGGGTGAAACCATGATGAGGACATTTACGAAGCAATTCTTTGAAACGATCCCACGCGTCACTAAACGATTCATCAAATCTTTGTGTGAATTTGATGATTTCATTTTTAAGACTTGTCGTTCTAGACGGGGGAAAGAATTCGTTTACAAACTTCGTAACTAGATCCTCCCATGTCTCAATTGAACGAGGGGGTTGTTTTTCAAGCCATATCCGGGCTTGTCCCTCGAGAGAAAATGGGAATAGAAGAAGCTTGATTGATTCAGAAGGGATATTCTTGTATTTGATGGTAGATGTAATCTTGTTAAACCATCGAATGTGAGCATGAGGATCATCCCTCTCAAAACCATAGAATTGACTTGAGGTTACAAGATTCAGTAACCCGGTTTTGAGCTCAAAACTATCAGCCACGATGGCCGGAACAACAATGGCATCTCCATAACCCTTGATGGGTGCTTGGAGAAGCTCATTCATTGGCAAATCTGCCATGATGACAGGGTCAGTACGTAACTCAGATATGACTGATGGGGCAGAACGTCTACGACGTCTTCGAGGTATGTTTACAAGCTCACGAAAAGGGCTTGAAGACCTAGAAGAACGAGTGCGCATGCACTAAGACGAATCTAAGAATCCTTTATAGTGATGGAAACTTAGAAAAGGGGAAGAAGATTCTTTTTGGATTTTATTTGTTTATGGAAACTTGAAATACGATATTTTTGGTTTATCGATCCGTCAAACGAATTAACTTCACGATAATTTTGGTTTTATCTGAAAATAAGAATATATGGACAAGGATGGTTAATATACAATGGATGTATATTCAACAACACTGATTCTTCAAATACGTTTTTACGCAGCACACCTCCCCTGCAGCGGCGCCAAAATTTGATGATTTCCCAAACAGTCAACTAATATTGACCAAATAAATGGTCAACAAGAGTCAAACAATCTAGGGCACAATGCAATTATCCAAGGAGTTAGTGTATCCCCGGGTCGTTAAGTCCCAGCGAGATGTGAATTCTGTAATAAAACGTATCTGTGATCTGGTGAATATTGAATGGAAAAGGGGGTTTTGAATGATTGGTTTACTGAATATAAGTAACAATAGCTTAAACAAGCTATATCAACAAATATGTAAGATCAAATACCCGGAAAAACGTAAAGGAACTAGAAACGTATGTTTTAGTTTAAATAAACGTCAACGTACAAAATAAAATGTGAAAATGAAGAAATATTAATCCTACAAATATGAAAATAACTTTTTTATAAACCTAAAGATAAAAGAAAATTTTAAGAAAAAGAAAATTAATTATTTAACTATTTAATTAATTATTATTAATTAATAACTATTTATTAATTATTTAAAATGCACTAAATTAAAAGAAAATAGGAAATTATCCTAGAAAATTAAAATTTTAACTTAGATAAATCTAAAATAACCAAAAACTTATTTTAAAACTGAAAATATATTTATTACACTTTTTATCTAATTATTATTAATGGATTACTAATTAATTATTATTTAAACTATTTTGATTTTTAATAAATACTAAATAAACAAAGAAAAATCTGAAACTTTTTCTATAAATACTCTAAGGTGACAGGAAGATAAGAAAAATATAAAAATGAAAAGTGCTTAATGAAAAAGCAGAAAAATAAGCCAAATGGCTTAAATAGAAGCTATCACTTTTTTTATATTTTGATTTTCTTGATTTTTCTTTTACAAAACTATTTAACTACTGAAAATAACTAACTTTAATGAAGACAAAAATTTTAGAACTTAAAAACAAGCTGTTTGGAAGCTTATGAGCTTAACAGTTGAGCTTTTGAGCTTTTTAAGACTAGGATTCTTCAAATTAAGCTAAAAGCTGGAAAATAAGCTAAGAGCTTATAGAAAGAGCTAAAATGGACTGAAAGGGCTTTAAATAAGCTAAAGGAACTAGAAAAAGCTAAGGTCAAGAGCTGTAAAGCTCTCAATAAGCTTATGGCTTATCTGAGTATGCTGATGCAGGCTGCACAGGGCAAAATTGCCTAGTTGCAGGCCTGGATTTAGTGGCTTAGAAGGGTTCTAAAAATCACAAGAAAAATCCTAGATGGAGATAAGCTGGGTGAGCTTATATATCCAGAGTTTCAGCTTCTGTGGCCTTAAGATGAGTGAATTAAAAATCTGTCTAGGGTCTATAAAAACCACAAAAAACTGATTTGCAGACTGCTTAATGTGCAGACTTGTGCAGATTTGTGTAGAGTAAACAAGACCAAACCAAACTTTGTCAATACACTAAATGGTCCAAAATGAACTCAGAGAAGCCAAGTTTGAGGTCCAAATAAGCTTGTGGCTTATATTGGCTTATTTGATCATTTTGAAGGCTGAAATGAACACAGAGCATACAAAAGCATTATTTCTATCTAAATGGCCTATCAGAACTTCAAAATAGCTTATATGGAATGAGTTAAGCTGATTCTAAGTTGGACAATTGGCAAATGTACAGTACAAGCTGATTTTTGACCTTTTGACTAGTTAAACCAAACAACCCTTTAAAATAAACTGTGGTGATTTTAAAACTAAAATAGATTATTTAAACTAGAAATTTAAACAAACTGAGTTTAACTAGTTTATTTGAGTACTAATAAGTATTTATCAACTGGAATTAAGCTAGATTAAGTAGTTTTACTATATGAGCTTATTTTTGGCCTTTTTTAGAGTTTTTAAGTAAAATGAGAACAAAGTTATTGAAAACTGATTTTATTTATGATATATAATTAGAAATTATTAATAAGCAGGAAATAACAATAATAAGCTAATATTAAGCTATGGAACAGTAAAATGCAAAATTAATGAAAAACTAACAAAATGCTTACAACTGATAGGATTTAAAACAATGGAACTTAAGAACAGAACACAACTAGCTTGTCAATGACAAGCTAGAAACCCCAATTAAGCTTCTAGAATAGCTTATACCCACCAGAACAGCTTATTGCAGCTCCCTTTGACTTTCATTGACTTTCTTCTTCTTTTAAATTTAGAACAGCTTATATCTAACCTAAGCTTACAACAAGCTATTATAAGCTTGTATAAGCTTATAGTAAGGGTATTTGAGCTTTTTGTGATGATTAATAAGGACTTAGAGCTTATTCGGATTAACAGATAACTTGAAATATTATTATAACTGAAATTTAGAACAAGAGTGCTTCACATAAGATAAACTTGACTGAATTTAACATAAATTACAACTGAGAAATGAAAATTACAAACTATGATCACTAAAATTGAAATACGATTTAATCTAAAAATTAACTACTACCTCTAATCTATTACAAAGGCCTATATATACTAAAAACTTGCTGGGAAACCCTTTGTCGACATCCCTCAATCATTCTGCACCCTTGGATTGCTTCAATTTAATCTCAATCGTTCAAACTGCTTTTGGCGCCAAAAGTCTTGATAGTGGATTAGAGCAGGTTTAGAGCAATTAAAGAATTTTGGTTGATTGTGGAGGTGGAGGGGACAAATTGTGAAGTGGGTAGTGAGCTGGGGGTGAGGTGGAAGGGATTATAGCAGCTGGATTGGTGAGGTGGAAGAAGGAGCAGGATAGGCGGTTTTTGTGAGGGTTTGACTTTCTGGTTACTGTACATATTTGACTTTTTATTATTTAAGCAGCTTTGACTTTTCATGGGTCAAACATGGGTTATTTTGGATTTTGGGGAATAGAAATGGGTTAAGGGTTTTGAAAAATGGGAATTTTGAATTGTTTAAACTTCAAGGACCTAATTTGCCACTTTCTGAAAGTTCAGGGACTAAACTTGCCATTTTTAAAACTTGAAGGACCAAAACTGCCATTTCTTTAAAACTTTCATTCAAGGACCAATATTGTAAAAGTTAAATAGCTTAGGGACCTTGAATGATATTTTTAACACCAGGGACTATTTTTTCCAATTTCTGAATGTTAAAGGACTGAAATTGACAATTATGCAAACTATGTTCGTTTTCACCTGATTTCAATCCTTTTGCACTTGCAACACATAAAAACACAATCAAATGATATTTCCTGTATTTTGAAGCATATTTGCATGTTTTTAAATGTTTTTGCAGACTAAATGTGACAGAAATGATGAGTATTTAGACACTCATCAAACACCAGCCCTCACCACCTCCAAAGTCTGAACGATCACCTTTTCAGCCTAATGAAACTTCAGGGTCTGAGTCCTCAGGTTCATCTGCTCTTAGGGAGTTTGACAATACACTTCCTCTCACTGAAAGGCAGCTAGTTCAGTATCTTCAACAAATTGCAGCTTCCCTATTCAAAAAGATCACTGGAGAACAATGGCAACAACATACTGAAGCTGCTGCTAGTTATGCTGACCTCAAAGCCACAATTGAAGCTTTCTCTGTTGAACATGTTGACCACCAAGCACGGACTGAAAAGCTCTTCACCAACAACCTGACAAATCTGAATCAGTATTTGATCAAGTTTCTCCACTCCTTCACTGATGTTACCAACAACCTGAATACTATCAAGGAAGCTGTCAAAGATGACCTTGCTCTTAATAAGAACTCTACATCTCTTACTGAGCTCATCTCCCTGCTCAACAGCCTTGATCTTCAAGGCCTTAGCTCCTCCCTGAAAGAACTCATCACCACCATCAGTGCTCATAATATACAACTGGAAAGCTTGGCCCAATCTTCAAGTTCTATAGCCTGGAATCTCGGGTCTAGACTCACTGCCATTGAAAACTCTTAGGCTTCAATATGCACTGAGGTGTCCACCATCAAACAGGATACCTCAAAAATCAAGAACATGATGAAAGAGGTCCTTCAGGCTGCCAAAAACAACTCTTCCACCCCCTCTGTCAGTGTGCCAACGTCAACAGCTACTACCACTGAAGCTCAAGCAACTGTTGAGGGGGAGAAAATCTCAACAACAAAGGCAGTCTTTACACCAATCCAACAACTCCTCAAGTAGTTGAATCCTCATAAGACATCCCTCCCTTAGTCTAGGGGGAGCATGCTGCATCAATAACTGCCTTAGTCATCTCAACGACTCCACTAACCACTACTGAAGCAACCAACTCAACAATCACACTAGCAGTGCCCATATAATCTTACAAACTACCTTCCCCTGAAGCTCTAATCACTGAACAACCATCTTCTTCAGCTCCTATGGATAAAGGCAAAGGTATTCTCACTATCACTGAGCCTGAACAACCAAAGCTAGTGCCAGCATCAAAGGAAGTTCGTCAAGACCTGATGAACTAGTTAGGGTACCTAACATGATAGAAGGAATAATGCACTATCTGGCCAAAGAAGAATTGGATGCTGATGACATCAAATAACAGCATATTTATAGCAACATTTATCATATGTATATTGCTTGTTTTGTATTATTTTATATGAGAATTGATACTTAATCACTTACTTTTGTAATTCTCAGTTATAAACAAGCAATTGGTGAAAGTTAGCTATTTTGGACGTAAACTGGAGCAAAATGGATAAAGTTGGAAAAGACTACTGAACTGACGAAGAATACACCATATCATTCTTGATAGATGCACCGTATAACAAGACTTAGACGAATATGAAGACCATTGCCTGACTTTGAAGCATACGCCGCATGGATTTATAGCATGCGTCGTATATGAAACTTTGGTCAATGAAGAAAACCCATCTTGTTCTACTCTAGATACGCCGTATGACATCAACAACATACGCCTTATCAATCTCAAGACTTCACTAGATTTCCAAGATATTGAAGACAAAGATGTGCTGTATGAAGATCAATGATGCGTCGTATTACTATGGCGGTGAAGGAATGTTCTGGAATATCATAATCTTGGACCCCACGCGAAGTTACCTTGATACGCCGCATCGGACCAATCTGATACGCCGTGTAGACCATATACAATCCTTGCCGTGAAATCAAGTGAAGATTAGAAGCTTAATGAAGAAGTGAATATTACATGATGACACTCGAAGATGCTTTCGTATTTTGGCCGTAAAATCTTCATCTGAACTCCGTTTTAGTTGATTCAAGCGGCCACGCAAAGAGAAAAAGGAGATCTATCTGTTCCTAAAGTAGATATGGCGTATTGAGTATTTACGTACACCGTATTGGTTGATACTCCGTATCAAAACTTCTGATACGCCATATAGGGTCAGTTTCAGACTTGGAGGCTACGTTTACTTATGGATACGGCATATCAGACCCTCTAGATACGACTTATCGACCCCGATTTTAGAAACTATAAATAGAAGACTCATTAACGAATTAGGGTATCATTAGGGACCCCTAAGGGTCATTCCCAGACGATCAAAACCCTCTCCAAACAGTAGAAGATCCATATTGAAGACCCAATCATCCTTGAAGAACATCTTTAATCATTGGTATATTACTTAATCATTCGGTTAGCGTATCGTATTTACTATGTTTCATAATTTATGTGTTTTGATTATGTTTATGTACTTTGCTGAAGAGATTATGGGCTAACACCCTTATGTGTTATCCAAGTTTATGATTATTTGATGTTTTGATTTGTTACTAATTCGATAGGTTGCTTAGTCTTCATTTTGATTACATATTGAGTTTATCATGCCTTGTCGACCTTAGGCTCCCACAATTACCTCATTAACATCGTTTGCATAGTTAATGTAAGCCTGTAAAAGGGATAAATAATATATAAACCTAGTAATCATTAAGCAGCTTTATGCGGGTTCCGATTAATTGTGACGGGATTAGTCATTCAAGAAGACTTAAAATGGAATCTAGACTCTAGAAGAACTAGAGGTAGAATAGACCGCGCCTAGTCATGAGCACCATCGCTATGGGTCTTATCAGACCCTCTAGATACGACTTATCAAAACTTAATATGCATATCTTATATGACCAAACTTGGTTAATATGCTCTTCATATCTTTAGTGTCTTAATACTTCCATTGTTTGTTTTGTTTAATTAGTTTAATATAAAACCAAACTCGTGTCAATCTCTCAGACTGAACCCCCCTTTGCATTAGTATTAAGTTAATTTAGTAGAGTGGAATACCTTTAGAATTAGTATATTAGAAATCCATTCTTAGTGATCGACACCCTACTTACCAACTAGGCTACATTGATCGGGTACACTGCCCGTTAGTGTTCGTTTTAGGTTAAGTCGGCAAAATATAAATAGTAAAACTTGATATAAAATATATAGACCAATAAACACACATCAAGTTTTTTGGGCCGTTGTCGAGGAGTGAATTTATCTTTTTGCTAGTTTTATTGGTATTTTTTTATTTTTAGTTTGTTTTAGTTTCTTTGGTTTATTTGTTTGATTGTTTGTTTGTAGTCTGTGTTTCTGTCTCAGAAAGGCAATACGGCGTATTCTTGTTTGTGAATACGGCGTATCTGTCTGATTTCAATACGACGTATTCTTGTCTGTGAATACAGCGTATTAACAATCTGTGGCAATTTTTTTTTTTATATTTTGTGTGATTTTTAGTGTTTAAATATTCTGAAAAATCTATTGCAGGAAGCTAATACGGCATATCCATTGTCTGTTGGATACGGCATATTAACTTGTGTTATATACGGCGTATCCATTGTCTGTTGGATACAGCGTATCGACCTTCTGTGACCCAAAAATATTTTTAGTTTATTTTTTATTTTTTGGGGTTAATTAGTTTTTAGTATTTTTATTTTGTTTGGTCTACTGTTGTTCTTCTTGGTTGTTTTGTTTTTCAGGAAATCATGGTGATCGAGAAAAACATTGATGATATGACCATAGAAGAATATATCCAATATGCAAGATACGGTGAAGAAAAGTGGTACATTAATAATGATGATACGGATTACACAAGATTCAAGAAAGAAACAAGGTTTGAACTGAAAGGGCACTTTCTAAAGGAGCTACGCGATAATGCTTTCAGTGGTGCAGAAAATGAGGATGCTAACGAGCACATTGAAAAAGTGCTCGAGATCGTTGATTTGTTTCATATGCCTCATGAATGGAACGACCATATAATGTTGCAAGTATTCCCTATTTCACTCACTGGACAAGCATATCGATGGGCTAAGACTATTCCTGCCAGAAGCATCACTACATGGGACAATCTGAAGGCTAAATGCTTGAACAAGTATTGTCCTCCCTTAAGAACTTCAAAGAAGATAGAAGTAATCAACAACTTTAAGCAAGAACCAGATGAAACACTTTATTTGGCTTGGGAGTGGTTTAAAGAACTGCTTTGTTGATGCAAATAATGTTCTAAAAACGTTATTTATATCTTTCGATAACTTCACGTTTTGAGGATGACAAAATGTGAAATCATGTTACGTTAGAATTAACGTGAACAAGTTTTTAGTCGAAAGATCTCATTTCTACGCAAATCACTCAAGGTATGCACAAACAAATTTACAACTTGACAAATGATCAAAGAAGTGAATTTGTGCTTAAGACTTCACATTTTTAATGTGACAAAACATTTTTCTCAAAAATATACTTTACAAGTTATTTTTGAATAATTAAGAAATGTTTTATTGGAAAAATATGTTCAAATAACATAACAGCTATTTTTCCCCCCAAAATCAGCTCCAAAGTTCCCCAAATAAGTTTTCACCAGAAAAGACAAAAAGAGGAGCATTTTTGTCTGGCATGGTACCATTAAATTTAGTGGTACCATGGGTGATTTAACGGTACTGTGTCCCCATAACGGCTAGATATTTTCTGCATAAAAATACCAGCCCTCTTCACAGTTTTTGGGCATCCTTTTTCACACAGAACTTTCTGAGTTTAATACCCTTATCACATATTCTCTTCTTGACCATTTAGTTTAGTTTTCTTTTGTTTTAAGAGTGATCCAATCATCCAACCAAGTGATCCTCTTCATTCCTCTTCTAGTGCAAGAGAAGAACACAAGGTATCCAAGAAGATACAAAGTGTTGTAGTTGTAGTTAGAGCACTTGTAACATTTGTTACGCACTTGATTGTATCTTTGTATACATCAAGATCATTTTTCTTTTGAGAGTTTGTGAGAGAAGATCATTGTGATCTTATAGAGATATTGAATATCTCTTGTAGCTTGTAAGCTAGTGTGTTGATCAAGGGTAGATAGGGTAGATTGAGTCAAGTGAGGGTTGATCATTGTGATCTTGTCGAGATCTTGGAGATCTCTTGAAGCTTGTGAGCTTGAGTGATTGATCAAGTGGATCAAGGGTAGATCGGGTAGATCGAGTCTTGTGTGTTGATTGTGTAAAGTAGAAAGGATCGGGTAGATCGTGGTAGATTGGTGCTAGCTAAGATTAGCACTCGACATTTAGCTTAGTGTCGGAATAGGATAAGCGACGTTGTACGGTTTTCTCCGCCTGAAGGGAGGTTTGTTGACATAGTGCTTGAAACTCTCGAGTGTGTTACTCGGGGAGTGGAGTAGGGCGAAGAAGAGCTTCGTGACCGAACCACTATAAATCTCTTTGTCCCGATTTGATCTTTCCATCTCTTTCCTTTACTTTTATTAGTTACATTAGATAGTTTAGTTTAAGTGTTCATATTGGTGTTGATTGATTACACATAAGATTCGAATCAAAGTTTTTCAATAGTAAAATTTTAAGAACATCTAAAAACCGGTAAAACTATTCAACCCCCCCCCCTTCTAGTTTTCCATAATTGGTATCAGCAGCCACGTCAGTCAAGATTTTAAAGTAAATTGTGTTTTAAAACTTGAATCGATCAATGGATTCCGACAAATATCTAGAAGGGCAATCTATGCAAAGACCACCACTTTTCGAAACCGATTGTTTTATTTATTGGAAAACAAGATTTGAAACGTATGTGAAATCAAAATACATTGATCTTTGGCATATTATTACCGAGGGTGACTTTCAACCGATTCAAAAGAATCCGGAAACTAAAATGGATGAAATAGTTCCTTATAGTAAACAAAGTGATGAACTTAAAAGAAAACTAGCCAAAAATGATGACGCTAAAATGATGATTTACAATGCTTTGCCTAAAAAGGAATTTGAAAGAATTTTCATGTGTAATACGGCAAAAGATATTTGGAAAAATTTGTTAGTCACTCACCAAGGTAATAATCAAGTCAAAGAGAACAAGATAGATCTTCTTGTGCAACAATATGAACAATTTTCCATTTCAGAAGATAAATCTATTGATAATGCTTTTGCTAGATTTAATACTATTATTACTAGTCTTAAAGCTCTCGATGAAGGTTATTCTAGCAAGAATTATGTTAGGAAGTTTCTTCGGGCTGTACATCCTAAATGGAGAGCAAAGGTCACCGCCATTGAAGAGTCAAAGGACTTGGCGATATTATCACTTGATGAACTTATAGGAAACTTGAAAGTTCAGGAGATGATAATTAAGAAAGACTCCGATATAGTCAAAGGAAAAAGAGAGAGAGAGAGAGTTAGATCTCTAGCATTGAAAGCAAAAAAGGAATCTAGTGATGAGGAATGTTCGAGTTCCGATAGTGAAGATGAAGAGTATGCATTAGCTGTTAGAGACTTTAAAAAGTTTTTTAGGAGAAGAGTTAGGTTCGTTAGGCAACCTTGTGATGACAAGAAGCCGTCACAAAAGAACCGAGTTGAGAAGAAAGGAACGAGTGATAGGAGATGTTTTAGATGTGGAGATTCTAATCATCTTATAGGAGAATGTCCTAAACCACCAAAAACAAACAACCAAAGAACTTTTATAGGAGGCTCTTGGAGTGATAGCGGTGAAGAAGAAGAGAAGAAGCCCAACAATGAAACATGCCTAATGGCTCAGGCTTCTAATGAGGTACATTCTGACTCTTCTTATTATAGTGATGATAATTCGTCAATAGATGATAACATACTACATGACGAATATAATAAACTATGCGAAGTAAGTTCTAAAATTTTAGGTAGAAACAAAGCACTAAAAATAAAATTGCATGAACTCGAATTGCACGTTTTAGAACTAAAGGATCAAGTCAAAAGGCTTGAGAAAAATAAAGAAGTAGACGTAGGATGTAGGTCATGCATAAGTCTTCAAGTAGAGAATGAGAAACTCAAAGAAAATGCTTTGAGAATCATTAAGTTTGAAAAATGAACAAAGACACTTAATGATATACTTGAAAATGTTAGGTATGGTCAACATACCGAAGTGGGCTTAGGATTTGACCCAAACAAAGTTTCGACAAGTAAAACGAAACAAGTAAAATTTGTCAAATCCTCAAGTTCTGTCGAACAGGTGGACGGCACAATTAAATTTAATGGTACCGTGGTACTGTCTGGTGCTGGAGACAGAACTGAGTCGAGTCTGAAAAATAATTCAAGTCCTAAATCACGTCACATAGTTGTTAATAGTGTTAAAGTACCTATTGCTAGTAAGAAGGAAGTCAAAAGCTTTTACAAACCTTTGTCAACCCCCGGACTTGGTTTTGTAAAACCCGACACTAGGTCAAAGACTCCTCCACCTAGAAAAACAAATGTTCCTAAACCTCGGTCAAGAACTCCTCTACCGAGAGGTAACTCTAGAAGACAAAGTTATCCAAGTAACTATCCCGTAACTTGGAATAACCGTCAACTACAAATTTACTTGCCGTGGAAAATTTGTCCTCCGTTCCAACATCCTAACCAAATGCAACTAATGCATGGGATGTTTAATACTAACAACTTTGGACCCATGAGATATTGGGGACCAAATGTTTGAATGTTTGTCTTATTCAATAGATATGCTTGGGAATCGACTTGGAGCCTGACGAATGGGTCAAGGATAGTGGATGCACTAATCATATGACGGGTAACCGAAGTCTATTCTCATCATACAAGGCATACAACGGAGGTAATGTCACTTTCGGTAGTAAACTTAAAGGCAACATAATAGGCAAAGGTACGATTACTCAAAACTCCCTCACTATTAGTGATGTTGAGCATGTAGATAACTTAGGATTTAACTTGCTTAGCATTAGTCAAATGGTATACAATAAATGTAGAGTTATATTCTTCGAAGAGGGTAGTGAGATCATTAAGAATGGTAAAACCATAGGCAAAGAAGTTAGGAGGAATGGCTTATTTGTTATGAAAATAGGAAATAAGCCTTAGTATAAGATTTGATTAGCAACAATAGATGATAATTCCACTATATGGCATAGGAGATTAGGTCACGCCAATATGCGATTGATACAATCATTGGCGTCTAAGGAACTAGTTAGAAACCTACCTAAGATTAAGGTTGATAAACACTTTTGTGACGCTTGTACAGTTGGAAAACAAGCTCATTCTAGTCACAAAGCTAAGAATATGGTCTCGACCTCAAGATGCCTAGAACTCCTTCATATGGACTTATTTGGTCTATCCGCCGAAGGAAATTACTACACCTTATTAATAGTTGATGATTACTCTAGGTATACTTGAACTAGATTCCTTAAGAATAAGACACAAGCTTTCGAGGAATTTGAAATCTTTAGTAAAAAGTCCAAAATCAACTAGGGTGTATAATAGTGTCTATTAGGACGGATCATGGTCGGGAATTTGATAATGAAGTACAATTTGGAGTATATTGTGATGCTAATGGTATTACACATAATTTCTCGGCTCCACGCACTCCATAATTAAATGGGGTAGTTGAGCGGAAAAATCGTACTCTACAAGAGATGAGTAGAACGATGTTGAATGAACAATCAATTCCGCAAAAGTTTTGGTGCAATGCGGTGGACACCTCAACTTACATACTAAATAGGATTCTAATTAGACCTATCTAGGAAAAACCCCATACGAACTCTTGAAAGGTAGGAAACCTACGCTTGATTACTTTAGAGTGTTTGGAAGCAAGTGCTTCATACTAAACACTAAAGACTACCTCACCATGTTTGACCCAAAGTCTTACGAAGGTGTTTTCCTAGGTTACTCCTAAAATAGTAAAGCCTATGTTGTCCTAAACAAGGAAACAATGAAAGTCAAAGAATCACTCAATGTGACATTCGATGAAAGTCCTCCACCAACTAAGACATCACCCTTAGTGGATGATGACTTAAATGAGGAAGAAGCCATTAAGGTTAATGGCAAGAAAACCTTAGAAAAAGACATTGAGGACGAGATAGTTGAAGTTGACAAAGTTGTCAACATTAAGGAATCCAAGAACCATCCTATTGAAAATGTCATAGGAAACCTAAACCAAAGAGCCCTTAGGTCACAAGCTCAAAACAAAGGTAATTTCTTTTGTTTTATATCAACCGTAGAACCGAAGAATGTCGGTGAAGCGATTAAGGATGAAAGCTGGGTAGTTGCCATGCAAGAAGAGCTTAATCAAACCATCATAGTACCTCCACCTAAGAATCAAACCATCATAGGAACTAAGTAGGTGTTTATTTTGGAGTATGCTCATGTCATAATAACTAATTATATGGCTAGACATATGTGAGCCTATGGGGTCACACACATATACACTGAGGTGCCACTTTATATATCGTGTTTATTGTATTTACGATGTATAAATAACCGTACGTAACTAGGGATCACTATTTGGCTTCTAATGACTAAGTAAAGGACTTATTCTATTGGACTTGGAAATCAAATGGAGAGCCCATTTGAGCCCAATATGGTGGCCGGCCTTGGAGTCTTTCAAGGGAAGATTTGTAGTTTGAATTTTGGTAAATATATCTTAATTATCTCCTCATAATTAAAATAACAATTCACCAAAAAATCTCTCCTCTCTCTTGACTAAATCTCACGGCACAAATAACATCCCACCTAGGGTTTTATTTTTTCCATCTTTCACTTTTGCATCTTGTTCATTCAAGGGTGTTTGATTGGTTACGGGGTTAAGGACTAGCATTCAATGGTATACAGTGAAGTGTAGTGTGGACAATCATAGAAGTGATCTCCTTTGGTCACTTGGTTTCAAGGGTGAATTGGTTCTAGAAGATTTCCATTGATTCTACCGATCACGCTACAAAGGTATAAACTTGTTTGTCTTTTATTTTGATTGATCATATGACTATATGGATCCGTTGTTGGTGATGCTTTCCGCTACATTTATATGTTTAAATTGTTAATCTATATTTTACATCACCTATAGTGGTATCACGAGCCATCATATTATGTCATATGATCATCTTGTATGCGTAAAAATGGCTAAAAACGCGTGCTTTTAATGGATTTAAAAGTATATTTTCAAAACAGCCCCGAGGGCTAATTTTTTGTAAATAATTCGACCCATATGGGGTCTAATGATCTGGACTTTTTGATCCTATGGCCATTTTTTATGCATACTTTAATTGGTATACTTGTTTGGTACCCGTAAAATGGCCTAAAACGCGTTAATTTGATAAATTTGTGACACGATTTCAAATCAGCCCATGAGGCTTAATTTTCTGTGGTAAAATTATGTTAAGAAGGTCCTAATATCAGTGGGTTTTGAACATATGGCCATTTGACACGCGTACCAATCGGGGTTTTAATTCTTGTTAATTAATTCTTCGATTTCGTTGGCTAACAATTTATTTCTTGTCATTTATTTTGTTATCCATGGCAAATACATGCATGTTTGCCCATGGAGTTAGCCAACACCTTGTTTTGTTCATAATATTATGGTATTATTAAGTGTATATGCAAAGCCGATGAAAACCTAGACCACTTATGCTTTGTGATGTTGTGATTTGTTGGTTGATTTCTTGTTTTTTCGGGTTTGCCATTGTTTCGGCACTTTTATAATGTAATTCATTTTGGTTTTGCCATTGTTTGGGAATTTTTACAATAGATAGGAAGTAGACTAGTTGTACTTTACTTCATATATTATGTAATCAAAAGCTCGGAATCAAATGGCAAAAGAATGAAGGACTTTGGACCAAAAGTAGCTGCTGGACACACTTCTGGAAAAATGCGATTTCCAGGAGATTGGTAAGGTATTTTGGGCTGAATTTTTTTGTGCAGGTTCAAAAGACATGGGCCTACAACTTTGTCAACTGGGCTGAAGCATGAGGAGGTCATCTTCTAGGCGTTTTGGGCCTCCAAAGACGAAAAAACTGGGCTGACATAATCATTTTTCCTAGCGCATAATGGGCTTTTACTTGCCCATGATTGTCTTGGGGCAAGTGGGAGCCCTCCGTGTGGTTGTGAATCATGTCCCTAGTTGACTCTTGGTTCTCGTGATGGCTCACGAGACCAAGCATAGGTTTTCATCGGTTGAGGCTTTGCATATTGTGGTTGTGTGTTTGTTTGGTTGTTTTATATATGCTATGATTATATGTAAAACGGAAAATGTTTTCTAAAAACTTGAAATGAAACACAAACCAATTTGAACTAAGTCTTATGATTTAGTTTAACTAAGTTTAAATATAGATTTGAAACTTAAAATCATTGTTTTCTAAATAACACTTAAACTAGTTAAGTTTGTTTATTTATTTATTGTATTGTCCAAACTTAATTATAATCCACTTAGGATTTATATTAGTCTTGAAAATGGACAACTTGACACACATAAATTAAAACAATGATTAGACTTAAGTTAAGAAAAGTTTTTAACTTGTGCTACGAAGAATTAATGCATGCTTCTTTCGTACACATTTTTGATCCACATCAAAATTTTACCCGTCAAAATATAAGTCATGCCATTAAATTGTTGAGAACACTTGCAATTACCTTTTGCCTATGCGTGGGACCTAGGTTGAATTGTAACCCAAGGTGACTATTCTCTATGCGTGGGACCTAGATATATTCTCACACGTTCTCAAATTGGATAACTTAATCGAGTTAAGCGGTGAGACCTTGACACGAGGCAAAGATGGGACCAAACATGCCTACATGACCCTAGTTGTTTGACACTAGATGCCATGAGTCCCATAAGGATCTAAGAGTTGTACATGTAATACAATTGGTGATCGTCGCCTACCAATTGAATCTACTATTGCTAGCAGATCAACTGATGTGATAGTAGAAGCACAATGTGGATCTTAGCCCTTTTGTAAAATTAATTGTTTTAAATTGTAAACATGGAGTAGTTAAATTACAAAAGGATAATTATCGAAAATACTAAAATTGAACTTTGTGAATTCAATTAATGAATTGATGCAACACAACCGTAAACAAGAGTTTGTTCCTTTCTTGTTAAAAGGACGAACTAAGTCGTTCTTTCCTTGTAAGAAAGAGACTTGTTCCTATCCCTTTTCTTTATGAGGAAAAGCCATAATAGGAATATTTGAATTTCCCTAATTCTAATCAAACTCAAGAACACCTACTCTAGAAATCGTAATGTCTTGTACAAGTCAAAACGGTTAAGTATGGTTACACATCTTACTCTTTCGAGGTCATTTTACAACCCTAGTTTCGGTTTTGAAACCTTGAAGAAATATAAGATATTTGGATAACTAGAGAACACGTTTTCTATAGCTACCAAACTAAAATGAGTTTAAATAATTAGAAGACGGAAATATCAACAAACCGCAAAAGTGGTAAAGGCAATTACTAGCATGATTACCTAGCAGTTTGTCTTTACCCAATAAACCTACTAAGGCCCTTCATACCCTTGTGGTAAAATAGACCAAGTATGGAGGAAATGCATGCCTATTTTCAAGTTAAAATAGCAATGATGGCTAGCCCATCATCTATATGTTTGAACTTGATGCTCTTCCTTGAATACCTAAGTACATGTTTACTTGTCAAAGTGACTCACATTAACAATAATGTGTAGATATTCAAAGAAAGAAAGAAAGTATCCAATCACCACTCACTCTCCACTGGTGACGAAACACATGAAATGTTGTCTAATCCAGTGGGAGCTACGTGATTATATTACTGGTGACGAAACACATGTAATGTTGTCTAATCCAGTGGGAGCTGCAAGCTTTATTACCTTGCAAGTTTCCCATCTTATTTCCAGATTGTCTTGAAATAATACGTTACTTTCCACATGTTAAGCATCACAGTTTATATAAGAACTATTGCATAAATTTTATAAGATAACTTTTCGCGTTCCTAATGTTGCTACCTGAAATGTTATCTATAAACTTGTTATGCATCATTTATTATTAACACGATAAAGTTCTACATATCTATATTTTGATTTTGACTAAAAATCATATGTTATCTTAGACATTGTCATATTGCTCATACAAACAAACGAGCGTAGTGTTGTCTGTATACCCTCATGATGTTGTGCCATGCACAAGTGGGAGAAATCTTAATTGTGTGCAAGGTACAACATATAACAATATGACTAATGGTTTTTCTTGACTGCAAATTAAGAAACTAAGATTCTACTAGGACTTCTACACATAAAATGTATGTTGCCCTAATTAGAAAAAATATCAAGATAACATGAAAAGCTACTTCAACATATTCACTGAATTGTTTAGTAAATATGATTATGTTTTCTTGTAAAGTTATAATCATGAAGTACGAAATTAACTTGAATTTACTATTGAGGCCAAGTGTCGGCGCTCATAATTACTTTAGTTGAATATGTTTAGGTCTCTTGTAAAGACACAAACATCAATTCAGTCAATTGTTGAAAGACTTATAACGTAAAGTAAGACGTTAATTTGTTATGTCTTCTTGTTAAGACATGTACACTTACGACGTATAATAAATGTTTATGTTTTCTAGTCAAAACATGTACATGAAGTAAAGTATGCAGTAGGCTAAAATCACTATTGACGCCATCAGGTTTGACTTGGTTGGCAGATATGTAAGCCAAAAGATATAAGTTCATCTAATGAGTTGTGTGATAGTCTCACAACATCAGTCCTCATGGAATACCACAACTTTATGGTATGTCCATCATGGAAAATCAAACACTATTGATATTGTTTGATCTTTGATGACTTAAACTGTTTTACCTCCAAAGCTATCAAGGTTAGAAATTGAATGTGCCATGTGTACACTCAATATGGTTCCAACCCAGAAGGAATTTAATACACCATTGTATTATGGCATGGGATGAATCTCAATATGTCTTGATTGAAGTTCTGAATTTGTTAACTACCTAAGAGTAAGTAATTAATAAACTAGAGTCAAGAACTAACGATATATTTTGGATTTCCCACTTGAAAACAATTTATTGTTACTCAAGATGCTGAGTGTCTAGAGATTAGTCTCTACACACAAAAGCAAGTGGGAGCACCTTTAGATCTTGAAGATATTCAAGAGCAACCTTCTGAATACACTTGCTAATATCATACTAAGGTTGAACATGCATATGTTAAACCATAGATTGATATCTCTCATTCATAAATCCGTAAGGATACCTCTTGCACCTGAATGATATAGTTTTTTATATCATTGCTAAGGGATATAAGTTAGAGGATCATAGTGAACCTGCTAACTATAGAGATGCATTATCAGACCTTGAATCTGATGAATAGCTCAAAATTATGAATGTTAAGATGCAGTCCTTGAAAGATAATCACTCATGGAGCTTGATTGATCTCTTACCAATCAGTTAGACTGTGAGGTTTAAAATGAGTTTCTTGATGAGAAGACTCAAAAGGACAAACTTGTACACACATTTAATGCACGCGCAGTAAAAGGAGTTTACTCGTACTCAAGAAATTGACTATGACTAAATCTTCCTACCTACAAATGATAAATGTATAAAGATGATTAATTGTCATGCCTGTTTTCATGTAAATGAAATATGACAATAGGATATCAAAACACCTTTCTTGTTGATTACCTTTGCGAGGACGATGAGTAATCAAAAGGGTTTATGAATCCATATAATCTTTATTACGTATACAAGATAAAAGAATCCATGTGTGGATTAGATCATGCATCTAGGAGCAGAAATCTTAAGTTAATTATAAAATCATTATTTTGATTTTGATTAATAAGATTACTCCTAAGTATACTGAGAGCAAGTTGGAGCACTGTATTTATTTTCTTAAATCTCGTATGTCTTTAACGTATAAGAAACAATATTCCATCTAAGCTAGACTTTAATCCTTAGCTTGGAATGAACTTTCTCTTGAGGGATTTATAAAATAAGACATACAACCTTGTTATGTATATGTTTATTAGAATAAACATAAGCGGTTATTAAGTCTAAGCACAATATGACACGTTATTGAGGGGAGTCTCAATGATCAATCTCACTTGATGAGATTGAACACATGAATGGAAATCTTAGGTTCGACTAAAGGATTCATCATGTAAGTCATATTACGCATTGGACTATATATATATCATTTGCATGAATGCAAGATGAGTTGATAATAACAAATATCTAAGTGAAAGTCATTAGATAATTGTTAAACGAACATTATAATGGACCTACAAAGTACCAAAGATATGTTCAAACGTTTACGGATATTTGAGGAGCTCTGTTTTGTTTGCATACACTAATGCTTATTCAACAGAGATGATGCTCAACCCTAGTCGTGGTAGGATGTCATCATGAATGATCACATTGCTGACTAGATGTGCTCGACTGAGAGCATTAATGCGTTATACATTAAAAGAATAAGAATACTTTACAGTTTGAGAAACTGTTCAGATGACTGTCTAATATAGGTGTTTTGCTGGCTTCAAACACCCTATGGAATGCATTGTTGCAATACTCGTCTTGTACTTGAATGCACACATACAAAGGACAATCATCATTCAAACCTTTCATGAGTTTTGAAACAAGTATTCTCAAAGTTTACCCAGATGACTACTTGTTGTCTTGTGCAACATGATTCGATCATGGTGGGAACATCAGATTCCGACCTATGACTAGTCTTATGCATATCTGTTTTTAGTATTTGGATAATGTAACTGTAAGAAGTCGTATTATATAATGAATTGAAATACCTGGTATGATCGTCTTCATTTATACTACTGTGTTCTATATTTGCATGTTTAATCCATGAATAATTTATTTATTCTAAAATTATCCATTGCCATTTGACGATACGGGAGTATCATCATATTAAGGCAAATGTGAGCGTGTTGGTGATTATTTACCAAACTCACATATTGTTCATTGTGATGAACATTGGATTGACCCAACCTATGAGTATTCACTACATGGATCGTCATCAATAGTGAATCTCGGAAGTGGTTATGTCTCTTATCCTTAGACTTGAGATGCAAGTAGGTCTTGCATGTGTGAAATTTCATTCCTTGATATGGTTAAACGCTGTCCTGAATAAGGCAGTTATAAAAAACCATTTTCAGGTGTGATATGAAACACATGAATGACACGTGCAGTCAAAATAGGATTTGTTCCTCCACATGTTATGGAGTTAGATACTATTGGGCCCCTCGATGAATTAGACAGATGTTTGTATGGCCATACCCAAATGAGATTAAGATGAATCTTGATCCACTTGGTAATCTTGTTCAATATCTATATCGAGAAACATAATGGTTGAACTATTAGAATGACATTTGATCCATGTCTAATGTTCAACATGGTATCTGTAACAAAAGGATGGATGACATATAAACCATTTAAAATGAGACGTTTAAGAAACTAACCTCACATATTTCTAGGGGCTTTGGCGTGTTACTAGACGCTAACCATTGCTTGTATAATTACTTGATTATTATGACGTCGCAAGTGGGAGCTGTTTGAGTATGCTCGTGTCATAATAACTAATTATATGGCTAGACATATGTGAGCCTATGGAGAGTCTCATTTACGATATATAAATAACCGTACGTAACTAGGGATCACTATTGGGCTTCTAATGACTAAGTAAAGGACTTATTCTATTGGACTTGGAAATCAAATGGAGAGTCCATTTGAGCCCAATATGGTGGCCGGCCTTGGAGTCTTTCAAGGGAAGATTTGTAGTTTGAATTTTGGTAAATATATATTAATTATCTCCATATAATTAAAATAACAATTCAACAAAAAATCTCTCCTCTCTCTTGACTAAATCTCACGGCACAAATAACATCCCACCTAGGGTTATATTTTTTCCATCTTTCACTTTTGCATCTTGTTCATTCAAGGGTGTTTGATTGGTTACGGGGTTAAGGACTAGCATTCGTTGGTATACAGTGAATTGTAGTGTGTACAATCATAGAGGTGATCTACTTTGGTCACTTGGTTTCAAGGGTGAATTGGTGCTAGAAGATTTCCATTGATTCTACCGATCACGCTACAAAGGTATAAACTTGTTTGTCTTTTATTTGATTGATCATATGACTATATGGATCCGTTGTTGGTGATGCTTTTCGCTGCATTTATATGTTTAAATTGTGAATCTATATTTTACATCACCTATAGTTTAGGAATAAACTCGACGAAAATGGCGTCGTAACTAGGAATAAGGCAAGGTTAGTAGCACAAGGCTACAACCAACAAGAAGGAATAGACTACGATGAAACTTATGCACCCATACCTAGATTAGAGTCTATTAGGATACTCCTTTCCTATGCTTGCGCCTTAGATTTTAAACTATACCAAATAGATGTGAAAAGTACATTCCTAAATGGTTATATCAATGAGGAGGTATATGTTGCACAACCTCTAGGATTCGTTGATTTCGAGAAACCGAATCATGTTTATAAACTCAAGAAAGCACTCTATGGTCTCAAACAAGCTCCTAAAGCTTGGTATGATAGACTAAAGGCATTCTTGATTGAACATGAATATACCATGGGAGTAGTTGACAACACACTTTTCACAAAGAAACGTAATTCACATCTCATCATTATTCAAATATATGTCGACGACATCATATTTGGCTCAACTTGTCCAGAACTGTGCGATGATTTCTCTAAGATCATGCATGACGAGTTTGAGATGAGCATGATGGGCGAATTAAATTTCTTCCTTGGTCTACAAATAAAACAAATGGAAGATAGTATCTTCTTTAATCAATCTAAGTATAGTAAGGAGATGCTTAAGAAGTTTAGTTTAGAAGAGTCTAAGCCCATGAAAACTCCCATGTCCACGAAAATTGAACTCACGAAAGATGAAGAAGGTGAGTCCGTGGATAGCACTAAGTATAGAGGTATGATAGGAAGTTTACTATACCTCACGGCAAGTAGGCCCGATATCATGTTTAGTGTTTGCCTTTGTGCTCGCTTCCAAGAGGATCCCAAAACCTCTCACCTTGAAGCGGTTAAGCGTATCTTCCGATACATTAAAGGCACTATACACTTGGGATTATTCTATCCCAAGGGGACCGGTGTAGAAACTGTTGTCTATGCCGACTCTGATCATGCGGGAGATTATGTGGATTGAAAAAGTACGAGTGGCGTTTGTACCTTCATTGGTTGTTGTCTAACTTCTTGGTTCTCCAAGAAACAAACGGCTCTTGCTATCTCCACGACCGAAGCCGAGTACGTAAGCGTCGGAAAGGCATGTCAACAAGCACTATGGATGAAACAACCTCGTATTGACTATGACATCCATCTAGACGACGTCCCCATTATGTGCGACAATAAAGGTGCTATTGACTTGTGCAAAAATCCCGTTCAACACTCTCGTACTAAACACATCGAAATTCGTCACCACTTCCTTCGCGATAACGTTCAGAAAGGAAACATTTCTATTGAGAAAGTTCCTTCTCAAGACAATATCGCCGACATCCTAACCAAACCTCTCAAACGAGAATCCTTCTACTATCTTCATCTAGGTCTAGGAATGATGGAACATATTCCATAAATCTCATGACTATTTAAATATTTCACTGGAAATATTGAAGTCATCTCGTGTGTCTCGTCTCATGACTCTTTAAATTCATCTCCTTTCGTCTAGTCTAGGTTCTCCTCGTCAAAAGAATTTATTAGGTATAAATTCTTTCCTCGTGTTAAAAAGTCTCACTAAAACAGCGAGACTTATTCGTCAAAAAACAAAATGGGAAGAAAAGCCATCCCAGCAGATCACGGCACCACTAAAGTGGCACGACACCATTAAATTTAATGGTATCGTGGTATCGTGTATCTGATACATCCCGTTTTTCAGTCCTCTCTTCCCACATTATTCATTTTAAACCTTCCCAACTTCTGCTATTGTTGTCAAAACCAAACCTCACAACCCAAAATTCAATTACACCATTTCAAGATCATACTGAAGGCATTGATTCTTAAGATTATCAACTACTTTCACTTTTTCAACATAAATTGTAAGTCATTTGACTCTACTTTTCTTTAATTTTGAGTCTAGGGTTTGTTCATACATAAAAATTGAATTAGGGTTTTTCAATTTTAGTTGAGTCTCTATAAAATTAGGACTAGGATTAGACAATGTGCAACTATCATGATTCCCTTAACTTAGGATTTGCATAAACCCATACATTTTAGTCCAAATTTTGCTTTTGAGAAATTAGTTTTAAGAGGAATCATTTCTTTTTGGCATCAGCACTTTAAAGTCGCCAAACACCCCAATTCCATTGCTTTCGAAAAATTTCACGAAACTAGGATCATGAAACATTTTTCGTGCATTGTTGATACAAACTAAAAACGTTTTTCTCATGCATACATGATCTCACGAATATTAATCAAATTACATAACTAATATGTATTTATTGACATATTCGTTTAAGTAAAAGTAAAGTTAGGAGTGTTTGGGTAATCTCATTATTTTGATTCTAGAGTCGATATTACCGCACCTCCATATAGTTTGCATATAAGCACACACTAGGCACATATTTTTTAAAGCAACTATTCTCAATGTTGATTTTTCCTTATATTTTCTTATAGGTGATAAAAATGTCTCATGAGTATGATTTTGATCATCTTTTAACCGACACCTATACTCCTGAAATCTCTCATGAACCTACCACACCCGGTAGTCACATTCATGCCTATGTTAATCTTGAAACCCGTCGGTTTCATGAAGTTCGAGTCGTTGATCCATCCTTAGTTTATCATAGGGATATCAACACATCATTTAGAGCTACAGGATTCGATTGCTTACTACACATCCACAAGCACATTTGTCCTCGTTTTGTGTTAGAATTCTTTCGACAAGTTGAACTCGTACGTAACGAGGATCAATCTTTGTCACTTTGGTTTTGGGTCCGAAACTTTAAATTCGTCTTAAATCTTGAGAAATTTGCTCAAATTCTTCGAATCCCCAATCATGGGCAATGTGCCTATACTGAAGATTGGTGTCTTGAGTCCCTCTTCAACTATCGTGAAGAGGATAGTCCGTATTGTTCTGACATACCCTCTTCAACCAAACTTACCAAACTCATTCGTACTCATAGGTACCCCTCTTACCCAAATCCAACGAAAATTCGTTTGGATGAGGTTCTTTATGAACTACTTTCTTGGGTAGTCATCCTGCGAGAAAATGTTTTGAGTCTAACAGGAAATCGTGAGCAACTTTTGGCGTGTTGTGCTCATATGATTTATTGTCTCCTTACTCAACAACCATACAATCTTGCTTACTTCTTCGCTAAGCGAATTGTACATCTCAAGGGTAACAAAAATAAATTGATACCCTATGGGATGTTCCTAACTCGTCTCTATCACCACTTCATGAACTTTCATCCTTACCTTCGTGGTCCTCAATACTCACCTTCAATCCTGTCATGAAACCCCTAAATGAGTCATATATTCCATCCATTCTCATTTCCGAATCCTCTACCCACTATGCACCCTTTGATGATCCAAATCATGAGAATGAGATGCATGCTCAAGACGAGAGTGTGATGAAAACGGGAGAAAGCTCAAGTCATAAGTAGTTAGGGTGGGATTAATACTCCTAATTAGGATCTATTTATGATAATATTAGGGATTAATACTCCTAATTATTTTGCATGCTTGACATTTATCCTATCACCTTGCATGAATTTTTATATATAATTCTTGGATGATAGCTTATTTTGTCCCTTGTATTTGCATGCTTATGGATTATCTTAGCAAATTGCATGATAATCTTTATGTGCTAGAAGTAGCTTAATATGGGACACATTAGGCAAATAAATCTTTAGTGATTTGAGGCAACAACATTTCCTGCAAATAGCCCCCCTAGAAAACTCACCTTAGCTGCCCAAAACTAGCCTACAAAGGAAAATTCGTGACTCCAATGTCACGGTACCATTAAATTTAATGATACCGTGTGGTATTTAGTGGTACCGTGCCCTTGTTTTACGAATTTTCACTGTTTCCTCTAGAAACCTGCATTCCTAACCTCAAACCTGCAAACTTTGCAAACTCTATACACCCCAAGATTCCCTTACTACACCATAGGACACTACCATCACCTTTAATTCAAATCCCCCAATTCTTGCCTATATAAGGCCTCACCCTTGCAAGCTTATCTTGCATCTTCAACCTCACAACACTCACTCACCATGTCTTCCACACAAGGATCAACAAATCATATCTCCAAGAAACCTAGGATAACCATAAGACCACTAACCAAACCTCTCTTTGTTGATCTTACAAAAGATGATGAAGTCACAACATCACCTTCCCAAGCCACTCCCAACTCACCATCTCCACCTAATGCACCTTCCAAAACATCCTCTACTTACACAACATCTTCATCATCTCTTTCTCTCAACACCATGCCATCATTCATGGACTAAACACTCTCACCCATTACTTAATTGGATTATGCCATGCCAACCCCATCATCAACTAACTCACCACCACCTCCTTCCCCAATCATGGGACAACCATTCCAACCTCATCCCTTTGATCTACATAGTGCTAATTGCCTATGTTGCCTCCACAACCGTAACCTCATCTTCTCCTTGAGGGATGAGATACATTTCATGTTCTCCTATGTGGAGCATCTCATGACACCACCACCACCCCCAATCATGTCACCATCTCCACCACCTCCTAGCCCACAAAACTAAACATGTTCATGTTTACTTCTCACGAATAAACCTTTAGGACCCTTTTGGAAATGAAGATTTCCTCTAGTCATTAAGGATTTATGCTTCTTGTTGTGTCTCTTTATGTTTGTTATGTATTCATACCTATGTATGACATTTATTTTTATGAATGAATGGGCTCTTTATGTGGTTGTTTTTATTGTTGGTGCTTGGCTACTTAGCCATTTTCTTGTTTGTGGTTGGATATTTGTCGTGTTTGCTACATGTTAGATCTTGTATACTTGTCATCTAACTTTGTTTTGTAGCAAGAATCATTGCTCGATTCATTGGTGTCCTCCAAACGAGGGGGAGTATACATCAAGGGGGAGCCGCAACCTTTTTGCTTCAACAAAAACGGGGAGAAATGGGATATAAACTCATTAAAAACTTGTTAAAATTAATTTTAACATAAAATGAGTTTAGGTTTTGTCATCATCAAAAAGGGGGAGATTGTTGATGCAAATAATGTTCTAAAAACGTTATTTATATCTTTCGATAACTTCACGTTTTGAGGATGACAAAATGTGAAATAACGTTACGTTAAAATTAACGTAAACAAGTTTTTAGTCGATAGATACCATTTTTACGCAAAGCACTCTAGGTATGCACAAACAAATTTACAACTTGACAAATGATCAAAGAAGTGAATTTGTGCTTAAGACTTCACATTTTTAATGTGACAAAACATTTTTCTTAAAAATATACTTTACAAGTTATTTTTGAATAATTAAGAAATGTTTTATTGGAAAAATATGTTCAAATAACATAACAGCTATTTCCCCCCCCCCCCAAAAAAATCAGCTTCAAACTTCCCCAAATAAGTTTTCACCAGAAAAGACAAAAAGAATAGCGTTTTTGTCTGGCACGGTACCACTAAATTTAGTAGTACCATGGGCGATTTAACGGTACCGTGTCCCCATAACGGCTAGAATTTTTCTGCCTATAAATACCAACCCTCTTCACAGTTTTTGGGCATCCTTTTTCACATAGAATTTTTTGAGTTCAATACCCTTATCACATTTTCTCTTCTTGATCATTTAGTTTAGTTTTCTTTTGTTTTAAGAGTGATCCAATCATCCAACCAAGTGATCCTCTTCATTCCTCTTCCAGTGCAAGAGAAGAACACAAGATATCCAAGAAGATACAAAGTGTTGTAGTTGTAGTTAGAGCACTTGTAACATTTGTTACACAATTGATTGTATCTTTGTATACATCAAGATCGTTTTTCTTTTGAGAGTTTGTGAGAGAAGATCATTGTGATCTTATAGAGATATTGAATATCTCTTGTAGCTTGTGAGCTAGTGTGTTGATCAAGGGTAGATAGGGTAGATTGAGTCAAGTGAGGGTTGATCATTGTGATCTTGTCGAGATCTTGGAGATCTCTTGAAGCTTATGAGCTTGAGTGATTGATCAAGTGGATCAAGGGTAGATCGGGTAGATCGAGTCTTATGAGTTGATTGTGTGAAGTAGAAAGGATCGGGTAGATCATAGTGGATTGGTGCTAGCTAAGATTAGCACTCGACATTTAGCTTAGTGTCAGAAATAGGATAAGCGACATTGTATGGTTTTCTCCGCCTGAAGGGAGGTTTGTTGACATAGTGCTTGAAACTCTCGAGTGTGGTACTCGGGGAGTGGAGTAGGGCGAAGAAGAGCTTTGTGACCGAACCACTATAAATCTCTTTGTCCTAGTTTGATCTTTCCATCTCTTTCCTTTACTTTTATTAGCTACATTAGATAGTTTAGTTTAAGTGTTCATATTGGTGTTGATTGATTACACATAAGATTCGAATCAAAGTTTACCAATACTCACCCTACCCACCAATTCCACCACCACCAAAAGAGGTCTATGACTTCGAATTAGCTGTTTCTAAATGCATAAACGATAATGAACTATCAAGGCAAGAGTTGATAGACATACAGCATCAAGAGGTAATTGGAGATACTATGGATTCATTACATCGTATGGAAGAAAACTGGCGTACTATTCTAAGCCTACTTAGCATCATGCCTGATGAAAAGAATGTGGTAGAAAGATGTGATGAGTTTAATGCTATTACATGCGATGATGAGGCGAAAAGTGTACCGCTTTTAAGGGGTCATTTAAGCCCGAAATCGTATTTATTTGATCAAATATTGCCCTAAATCGTTCCTTTTGTCATTTTAGGTACTTTTGAGGAGAAATCTGGAAAAGGAGGCATTTTGGACGTTTTTGGAGCATTAAAGTGAAGAAAACGGCAAAGTCTCAAGAATCGGCTAAAAGTTACTCTTGACGGCGTCACAATTAACATGGGACGGCGTCATGCCTTGGCAAGAAAAGTTGGATGTGAAATTTACTCATGACGGGCCAGTGAGTTTGCATGAGAATTCTGACGGCGTCACGCTTTAACTAAATCAAGGGCGTCACGGCTTAAATCATAAGGGGACGGCGTCACGTTCAGGATCCGACGGCGTCAAGCCTTGATAAGCCAGAATGGATTTTTGAAGAGCTAAAGAGGGACGGCGTCAAAATGGTCATCCGGGAACCCTAAAAGCGGCGAGGTGACGGCGTCACAATGCATAAGGTGACGCCGTCAGATGTCAAAGTCTATATATAGTTTTCTAATTTTTTGTCATTAAGGAGAGCTTAGTGTGTGGAAATTTGGGATAAAACCCTAAGACGATTTTAGCTACTTTTTCAGGGCTTTTTGCCTTGAGATCTTCCATGTTTCATTGAAAGATAAGTTATCCATTAATCATTCAATATGTCTATGTGTTGTTTGATTCTATCTTATGCTTGTCTTTTGTTTAACATGTTAGGCTAATTTTATCTTGTGTTTGCTTAGATCTAATGAAACCTAGCTATTGATTATTGGTTGTTAGTGTGTTGTTAGTTGTATTGGATGATTGTTTATCTATGTTAGGCTTAAGAAAACTGGCTAACTTCCTATTCGGTAACTTGCTTGAACGTCTTAAGAAACATGAACCAAACGCGTACTAAAGGTTTTTATGGTTGTATTTAATGCACAAGCGAATTCTAGTGATCCCATGTTAGGAGCTTCCTAGCCGGCTCGACATAGGAGTGAAGTAGGAGCTTGTAGAGTTTGGGGAAGTAAGTACGCCACCCCACGAATGGTATTAAGGAATACACCCGTCATCCACGCGACTAATACACACTAATTAACCGGTAAAAGATAGTTAGGGAGTAAGGAAATCTAAGTAAACACATTTCTCTACACATAAGTTTCTCACCACTTTTCATTTTTGTTATTTTATTTTATTTGCATTTGTAGTAATTTGGGTTAGTTGACTAGCAACTAATTCCGCCCACTCCTTCAAAACCCGAGATTTTACTTGCTTTCATAAAAAATTATAAAAACATAAAAAGAATCTTCCTCAACCCTTAGACCTAATTAGAGTAGCCTTTCACACCTAACGAACACTATTCCCTGTGGAGAACGATCAATCCCCCATACTTACCACTACACTATACTACATCGGTCAGGTACACTGCCTGGTGGGGTTGTAAGCCTCTTGAGATCCCTCGAGAGGTAAAACCTGTTGTAAGGTTGCAAAACCCACGCATCAAGTTTTTGGCGCCGCTGCCGGGGAATAGTTATTGTTTAGGTTGAATTTTTATTTCTATTAGGTCTACTCACTAGATTCCTTTCTAGTGAGATTTTTATTTTCTTTTTCTAGATTTTCTTTAGTCTATCTATTTTCTTCGTGTCTTTGTTCGTAACCATTACCATCCGACATCATGGAAGATGGTAATATCCTTAACCCCCACAACCCACCACCACAACAACCACCACCACCTCCTAGAGCCCGTACTTTAGGAGAGTATTCCCGTCCTAGCCACCACGGCTATCGAAACACCATTGAGCTCACTCAAGGAGCCAATATCACACCCTTGCGATCCGACACCATCCGGTTGGTGCAAAGCGGATGCGCATTCCATGGACTTCGTTCTGAAGATCCTAATCAACATCTCAAGGACTTTCTTAAAATCGTTGATTCTATAGACCTTGATGTTGCCACTCGAGAGACGACCCGATTGCGTCTCTTCCAATTCTCTCTGCGGGACCAAGCTAGTCAGTGGCTAGAACGTCAACCCGCAGGATCCATTACCTCTTGGGATGATCTCACCACTCGTTTCCTTGCTCAGTTTTTCCCACCGGGAAGAACTACCAAGCTAAGGAATGATATCTTGATGTTCCAACAACGTCAAGGCGAAACTCTCTACGAGGCATGGACTCGATTCAAGGACTTACTCCGAAAGGTCCCTCACCATGGCATGGATCCTTGGCTACAAATCCAAATCTTCTATGATGGTGTCGATCATCAAACTAGAAGAGCCATAGATTACGCCGCCAATGGGAGATTGAGCAGGCTCAGTGTCGATAAGTGCTGGGAAGTCATTGAGGACTTAGCACAGTACGAAGAAGAAGAATGGGATGACTCAACATTCTCGGAAGGAGGGATTTTAAATTGCATGAATGCAACCCAAGAACAGCTGTTCGCAAACATAAAAAGGCAGGTTGAGAGCTTAATGAAAGCTGAGATACCTACGGCTGATAAAAATCCCGATGAGTGCGTGAACACAATTGGTAAACATACGTTTCGCCAATTCTCACGACAAGATGAGTTTGAAGGGATAATGTTAACTTTCGTGAACAACCAAGAGAGACGTATCAAGGAATTAGAAACTCACTTGAAAAACACCCAAGATATGTTCATGGAGCTAGCAGAAAAATTCATCTCGAGAATAAAAGAGAAAATTAGGGAAGAAGCCTCACACAAAAAGATCGAGAAGATCTTTGAACTCCCGGTCCCTAATGAACCATACAACGAATGGGATGATGAAACCCTCCTCCCCGAGCCTTCACTGTCAAAACCCTCTTATTTATTTAGATCCTCTCGCGAGAAAAACTCTCATGATCGCAGCATTTTCGTGGGGAGCGTGGTTGTCACGCTCCCTAACTTTTATGAAGCTAGGAAACGGTCTTTTGGCTTTAAGCCAGGTGTGAGAAGAACTCAATTAAAGCACACCATCATTTTGAAAACCCCCTGGGAAAGTTCCTCCCACTCCCTGAATACTCGCCTTGATGGAAATTGGGACCCGAATAAGACGTCAACCGACCCTTTTCAACATTTTACTACACCCCGTGACAGTAACAAAACATTTGACCCAGGAGGAACTTGTTAACGAGACTAGCTATCAGGATTATTGACCCTGACTAGCTGCTCTCTTAAAGTACGAGGGGCTCATTTGTAAACTGGCACAAAGTAGCAAAATACGCTAATCTGACGGCGTCAGAATTTGAACGTGACGCCGTCACCCCGTCTGCACAGCAATAATAACTTTAATTCCATCACTTTCATCACAAACCCCACAAACCATATCCTCTCCAACCCCACCTCCGATTTTCCCAGGACAAATTCGCCAATTCCCGCTTCCAATCTTCACGTGATAATGAGTAAGCGTCAAAGACCCAGCCGAGGAAGTTCTTCCCGATCTCAACAAGAAAACTTTGGGGATACGGTCCTCAGTTGGGGTATCTTTGACAACGATGCTGCTACAAGCAAATACGCACAATTGCTACTACACAAGGTCGAGAATGGAGCAGTGGTTGACTGGGGCTTTCTGAGGAGAGTAGGTCTTGAGCAGACTTTTCTCCAAAGTTTTCAGACAGATGGGTTTACCGGCCCCCAGTGGGAAAGACTGTTTAAGATTCAGGAGCCGGTATATGAGGAGTTGGTACGGGAGTTCTTTGCCACCTTTCATTTTGACATGGCTGAGGCGAGGACCGATGTGGGCGGTACCACGATCTATTTCAGGCTGGGGGGTGAGCTAAGGACGTGTTCTGTTACTGAGTTTGGGTGGAGACTGGGGTTATATGATCAGCATGATACCATTCAGGCAGGGTTCATGCAGAGGTTGTTGCATGGGGAGTCGATGAAGAATGATTTTAGATGCTCTATTTTCTGGCAGACTATTGGGGATGGGGTGTATACCTCGACCACTGTAGCATCCCAAATCAGGGATCCTAGGGTTCGGTTGACTCATCGTTGCCTCACCTACAGCTTGACAGGGCGTCACAGCTCTCACCACCGTGTCACAGCTTCTGATCTCTTCTACCTGTACACCATCTACTCTAATGATGTTTACTGCAACATCCCGTTTTGGGTTGCTAGCTTTATGCATGGTGGAGTTGGGGAGCGGGAAGGTGACAGGATTTATGGTGGGATGTTCATCACCCGACTGGCTCAGTCTTATGGAGTCCTCAGGCCCGAGGTCATGAGGTATTTGAGTGGTGATAAATGCAGGACGGTGAAGGAGAGGTCCCTGAAGCAGATGGAGGTGATCATGGAGATGCATGACGGGTCCTTTATGTGGTATCACCCGGTTGGAGCTGAGGATGATGGTGATGAGGATGACGATGAGGAGGAGGAGCCCCAGCAGCAGCAGCATGATGGGTATGAGGCCGGTACAGCTGATTACTACCGGCATATGAGCAGGGGGGACTGGCAGGCTCACCAGGGGACCTGGATGGGCCAGGTTGATGCTTGGAGGACCAGGGCGGACGAGAGGTTCGACTGGATGTATGATCACACGGTTCGTCAGATGCAGCATCTATCCACACGTGATCAGATAGACCCGCATCTGCAGATTGACCCTTTCCCGGGTCGTGAGCAGGATTACCCTCCATACGGGTACTACGGGCATCTTCCTCCTGGCTATGACTATCGCCAAGGACCCCCTCCCCAGTGATGTTGTGATTTGATGTTTTGATGTTTGAACAATTTGATATTTGGTTGTATGAGTTGAAACAATATGGTCTATAATAATTTAGGGAAGGCATCTGTTTGCCTTAAAACATTTGTTACATTGATTTTTCTTTTATCGCATGCTAGCCTCATTGGATTGTTATTTTATTTGCTTTGTGTGTTTGTTTATTTGTTTGATTGTTTTTATTTGTTTCCGTAGGTGTGTTTAATTTTTATTCTTATTGATTCATGTTCAAAACTAAATTGTGAAAATGCTTTATTTTGTTTTTAACTTCGTCTTAACTACATATAAAGGTATTTTGCAAAAGATAAGTGTAAGGGAAAGTCAAATCGGTTTATTAGAACAAATGAACATGAATAATAATAATATTAAATTAACATACATATTAGTATTTGTTTGAGTCAAATGCTTGTATCGAGTCATAATGATGTTTTGCAGAATTTCCAGGAAGTAAGGTAAAGGTTTTTCAAGAAATTTTCCGGAAACTTAAAATGAAAATTTTTGTCAGGTCATTTCTGACGGCGTCAGGGGTTATAACCTGACGGCGTCAGATTTAATTTCCAGAAATTTTTGAAAATTTTGTTTTCATAAAAAGTTTTTATTAAAATCTCCAACTTATAATCTCCAGGAATCTGCAAAATTATCATTCCACAAGCATTATATCCTTATATATAGATTTTATCCCGCCGATGTTATGCAGGTTTTCGTGTTTGTTTTCTCAGGTTCAACAGGTTATTTTGGACAAGGAAATGTTTTGAATCAAGCTTATGGCGATGCATTAGTCATGGAGCTTCAACATTCTCTTTGGAGGAAGATTTAACCGTGTAATTTCATTATCCAACGAGCGAATCAGGGGAGTATTTGATTTCATTCTTTTACTTTATGCTTTTACATTTGTTATTTGAACATTGGGGACAATGTTCATCTTAAGTGTAAGGGGAGGGTAAAAGTACGATTTTAGAGAATACAATTGCGCTTGATTTTTGTTTGTTTAATAGTAGATGTGTAATAAAACTGAGAGAAATACTTGTTAAGGTAATTTTAGTGCCAAATTTAAAATTTTTTACAACATATAGGAGTGAAACTTTGATCCTAATAAGCGTCTCATGGATAGGAGTTATATGACTAGCACAAAAACCGTACCACTAAAAAATTTTTCCACCCCCAAATATGTGAGGTTCGCCCCTAGAATTGGTAGGAAAAGCATTTATGCTATGATGTGTGTACCGGTAGCACTTAGATTCTAGAACTTGCGTTAGGACCATTCCGAGGCCACAAGTGAGACTACATTCGTGTAGTTAGATTTACTACATGATAAGAGGCATTAGGATTAACCCATTGTTTTA
Organism: Artemisia tridentata subsp. tridentata; assembly: GCA_021014915.2. Taxonomy (NCBI): domain Eukaryota; kingdom Viridiplantae; phylum Streptophyta; class Magnoliopsida; order Asterales; family Asteraceae; genus Artemisia; species Artemisia tridentata. The sequence continues at coordinate 208,354,434 of CP139502.1, forward strand.
CACCTGTGTTTTTGTTACAATTATATTGGCTACATTGGTCAAGTAATTCTCCCACACCCTTTGCGTTGTACTCATTTTTAGTACACGATACCCCTAGTACACCCCTCAGAGCCTATCTTTTCGTTTCGACCTTTAAGCATTTTACTTAAAGGAAGAATTTGTTACACCCCACTTAAATGTACACCCAAATCGCCTTAGCCTACCTTGTATGCACTCATCTTTAGTGCATTATTGTTACAACATTTGTTTAAACCCAAGTTAATTATCTAGTTGATTACATGGTTGCTAAGTCGAGTCATATCCTTGTACATATTGTTTTGGGACGATTGGGACTCATGGGTAAAGTACTAGTGTAATGGAGTAATGGGGAAGAACATCATTTATTACCCCCATATGTGCTAAATGTTTTAAAAGTACTCCAAGTTTTTCAATTATCTTAATTCGAGTAATTAGAATAGTTATTTGTAAAGTTATGTAAAAGTTCAAGTGTAAGGGGATGCAATGCCCCTTTGATGTATTATTTTGGATGGTAGGGTAAAAGTGTATGCAAAAAAAAAAAAAAAAAAAAAAAAAAAAAAAAAAAAATCGAAAAAATCAAGAAAAATACAAAAAAATGAGAAAAAGAAAAATAGAAAAAACATACGGACTACCATCCCGTTTTATTTTATGTTTATTTTGTGTTTATGTTATTTTGTTTCTAGCTTAAGATCGAGTCTAGTCTTGGCTTAGCAACATTGTATAGTACATGTAATTGATCAAGATCTTTAACTCGCCACCAGTAAAATATCCCGTATCCAACAAAACCGTGTTTTCCTTTTCCCTACACCTAACGTTATAACCCATTTAAAAGCCCTCTTTGATAGTTTATCTTAGGTGCTTACGCCTAGTGGAGGAGGTTTTCGATCCTTTCCCAAGCCTATGGTAATCTATTTGCTATGACAGGTAGTGAGAGATATTTTCCGTTTTCATTTATGAGATTTATTTTGATGACACTTGAGAGATGTGAGTATCTAAACACTACTTGTGAGGTGCTAGTATGTAATCTCCGTGCTTATTATGATTGAAGTGGAACGATTATTTGTTGTAATTACTTTTATGTTTGCATTAAATGACCCCTAACTTGTATTTTGATTAGAATAAAAGCGCATTTGCTTGAGGACAAGCAAATCTCAAGTGTAAGGGTATTTGATGAGGCGAAAAGTGTACCGCTTTTAAGGGGTCATTTAAGCCCGAAATCGTATTTATTTGATCAAATATTGCCCTAAATCGTTCCTTTTGTCATTTTAGGTACTTTGAGGAGAAATCTGGAAAAGGAGGCATTTTGGACGTTTTTGGAGCATTAAAGTGAAGAAAACGGCAAAGTCTCAAGAATCGGCTAAAAGTTACTCTTGAAGGCGTCACAATTAACATGGGACGGCGTCATGCCTTGGCAAGAAAAGTTGGATGTGAAATTTACTCATGACGGGCCAGTGAGTTTGCATGAGAATTCTGACGGCGTCACGCTTTAACTAAATCAAGGGCGTCACGGCTTAAATCATAAGGGGACGGCGTCACGTTCAGGATCCGACGGCGTCAAGCCTTGATAAGCCAGAATGGATTTTTGAAGAGCTAAAGAGGGACGGCGTCAAAATGGTCATCCGGGAACCCTAAAAGCGGCGAGGTGACGGCGTCACAATGCATAAGGTGACGCCGTCAGATGTCAAAGTCTATATATAGTTTTCTAATTTTTTGTCATTAAGGAGAGCTTAGTGTGTGGAAATTTGGGATAAAACCCTAAGACGATTTTAGCTACTTTTTCAGGGCTTTTTGCCTTGAGATCTTCCATGTTTCATTGAAAGATAAGTTATCCATTAATCATTCAATATGTCTATGTGTTGTTTGATTCTATCTTATGCTTGTCTTTTGTTTAACATGTTAGGCTAATTTTATCTTGTGTTTGCTTAGATCTAATGAAACCTAGCTATTGATTATTGGTTGTTAGTGTGTTGTTAGTTGTATTGGATGATTGTTTATCTATGTTAGGCTTAAGAAAACTGGCTAACTTCCTATTCGGTAACTTGCTTGAACGTCTTAAGAAACATGAACCAAACGCGTACTAAAGGTTTTTATGGTTGTATTTAATGCACAAGCGAATTCTAGTGATCCCATGTTAGGAGCTTCCTAGCCGGCTCGACATAGGAGTGAAGTAGGAGCTTGTAGAGTTTGGGGAAGTAAGTACGCCACCCCACGAATGGTATTAAGGAATACACCCGTCATCCACGCGACTAATACACACTAATTAACCGGTAAAAGATAGTTAGGGAGTAAGGAAATCTAAGTAAACACATTTCTCTACACATAAGTTTCTCACCACTTTTCATTTTTGTTATTTTATTTTATTTGCATTTGTAGTAATTTGGGTTAGTTGACTAGCAACTAATTCCGCCCACTCCTTCAAAACCCGAGATTTTACTTGCTTTCATAAAAAATTATAAAAACATAAAAAGAATCTTCCTCAACCCTTAGACCTAATTAGAGTAGCCTTTCACACCTAACGAACACTATTCCCTGTGGAGAACGATCAATCCCCCGTACTTACCACTACACTATACTACATCGGTCAGGTACACTGCCTGGTGGGGTTGTAAGCCTCTTGAGATCCCTCGAGAGGTAAAACCTGTTGTAAGGTTGCAAAACCCACGCATCATGAGTTTAATGCTATTACATGCGATGATGTACAACCACAACATGTTGAGATAGGTAATTCCTGAGTTAAGCATGATGACAAGGAAACAATGGATAACCTTCCTGTGATGAACATTTAAGAAGAAAATAGGAATTTAGATCTCATGGACTCAGAACCGGTTGTTGAACCATATAAACCCGTCCCTTTCCCTATGCCAACTCTGGTGGTTGAACAGTATCAATGGAAAAAAGATGGAAGATGTAGAAAACTAGAAGGGGGGTTGAATAGTTTTACCGATTAAAATTACTTATTAAAACTTATAGATCGACTTATGTCAATATAGTTTTGAAGTGTTGGATATTGATAGAAATAAAAGCATATAGACTAAACTAGGAGATAGAGTTAGAGAGACACAACCACAACACAAGTATTTATAGTGGTTCAGTTTTACCTTCCTTGCCCTACTCCACTCCCCGAGTCACCTACTCGAGAGTTCGTTATCACTTCACAACAAAAAATCCTTTCACATGGCGGAGAAGCCTTCACAACGTAGCTTACACTTTATCTGGTATAACCCTAGATACCAGGTCTTTCACACAAGGTAGACCAAACCTTTGTCGCCTACACTTTATCTGGTACAAGGCTAGATACCGGGTCCTTATCATGGCAGACCAAACCAACACACCCAATACAACTCGACTAAATGATCCAACGTCCTTTTCGACTCAACACATCTACAACACCCTTTGAGAAGAAAGAAAGAACAAGAATCACTTATGTGTTCTTGGAAGAGAAGAATCAAAACAACCCATATCACGAGCTTGCACGTCTTTGAGAGGTTGTGATCTCGCCTTATGGAAGGAACCTAGAGAATCACAAAGAGAAACTACATAGAAAGATACTTGGATTTGAGGTTAGAGAGTTTAGAGTATATAGAGAAGTAAAATCTAAAAAGGGTGAGAGATAAGAGAGAAATGACTCACTATTTATAGGCAAAACTGCCTACTGTTCACCCGGTTCGACCGGATCCCTTCCCAGAGGGATCCGGCTAGTGTAAACCGAGGGATCCGGGTAACTGGGTACACCAGTCCGGATTTTGGGTTACAAACCGGGTTATGGGTTATGGGTTATGACCCATGGATAGATGATGTCATGCCTGTCAAAGACATGTTAGGTCATGGGTCATGGATTTTGGGTTATGGGTTATGGACTTTGGGTAATGGGTCATGGGTTTTACCCATTATGGATGCCATTCATGATGTCATGCAATGGGTCAAGCTTCATGGTTTATGGTTTATGGACTTGGTTTTGGGCCATGGATAGTCCAAGTGTTTACAAGCTTTTTCTTAACATGTATTTTATAAAATGTAAGTAACAAATGTTACTTAAGTGTTTTTATAAAATAGTTTTGGTTTCATGTAAACTTGTTAACCAGATATGTTTAAGGTTTACTTGTTTAATGAAATGAGTTAGTAAACTATTGGCTCAAAGTATTACGTAATTTATTTATCTCGTTAAAATGATTTTACGTTTGTTATTGACAAAACATTGAAAGATCGTAAAATATAAATAAACATTTTGAAGGTTTATTTGTATTAGCAATCTCCTACTTTTTGTTGATGACAAAACATAAAATTATTTTAAGTAAAAATTAAAATTCGTAAATTTTTGAATTGTAGTTTTTACTCTTTTTCCCCATTTTTGTCAAAATAAAAGGAGCGTCGAAAGGAAACTAACCCGAATGTAAGTGTCAAGAAAAGTAAGTGAATAAAAGGTGTAAAAAGGAATAAGGAGACTAAGAAGTTCTTAGTTGCTTCCCCTTGACGGTTGCTCCCCTTGTTGAGGGCGTCAAGTAATTAGGGAGACTAAGACGTGATCATTGCAAGTTTTTGCAATGGTTTTGCTTGGACGAGAGCTCCCCCTTAATGAGGGCGTTAAGTACTCCATGTGTATTTTTGAAAATCCACAAAAAAAATGTTAGAAAACAAGTATATTATGTCCTTTTGCTAAAAATGGAGCTGCATAAAATTTTGGTTAGTATTTTGTTTGCCCGGATCTGCAGTTCCCTTGAAAAAGGGATCCGGTTAGTACAAAGTGATGGATCCGGCTTACCTGCAGTTTGTTAGCAGCAGTGCACAATAGAAAAGATATGAAGACAAGTAATAATCACACCAATCATGCTCACATAGACAAGAAGCACATAATCAAGTAGATTCATTTAATAAAACAAGAGAAGTGTTACACACATTGGTCAAATCTCTAAAACTAAGAAAATGATCTAACAAGGAAAAATCCTAACAAAGTCTAGGCCTAATACTAGAATAGTGAGACCACTTGTGCTTGCACTTCAAGGTTTTTCGGGTAGGTTTGGTTTGATGATGTCATCAAGACGTTCAAGAATATGGTAGAGCATGAAACATACTTCATCACGTAGTTCATGTACTAAGGTTTGAGTATGTTTACAATGATCACAAGTGTCATTGTGGCTTGGTTGTTGTGATGTTGATTTTAAGAAAGAAGGTTGTGGAAGTAAGTTTGAGGTGGAAGTACCTATGTGGAAAGGTTGTGGATGTACCACGGGTGTTGGTGGAGAAGAGTGTGTGGGAGGAAATGTATCATTGTTTGGTAGAGGTGGTTGAGGTGATTGTGATGGTTGACATCTTCTCATTACCCAAAATGGTCCATTTGAGGGTGGTGGAGAGGAAGGTAAGTATGCTATGGGTGGTGGTATGTTGATATCAACATCTAGGTGATGAGATGGTGGTTGTGTTGACATTTTCTCAATGGATGAGAATGTTGGTAATGGTGGTGGATTAGAAAGTCTAGGAGGTAAGTCCTCCAATGAGTTGAAGTAGAGGTGAGGTGATGAATGAGGTGTGGTGAAAGATAGAAGTCTTGGTTCAAGAGCAGAAGGTTTTGTTGGTTGAGTGGATATAGGAGTGTTTGGTAATGTAGGTTCACTAGTAGGTGTAGGTTCAAGAGGAGTTGATTGTGGTGATGTTGTTTTGTTAGAAGCAAGTTGTAGTGATGATGGCTCAAGAGATGGAAGTTGTGGTGAGGTTGGTTTATTTGAGGCTAATTGTGGTGGAGTTGGTTCATTAGATGGAGGAGTTTGGATTTAGTTTGGGAGAGGTGTTCTAGTAGAGGGTGCTTTGATGGGTGAGGTTTCGGTTGAGGATATTTCATGCACTATTCGTGCGATTTTTCTTGGAGGGCTCCTAGTGGATGATCTTGCACTTGGTGTCTTAGTCATGTTTTTGGGTAGGTTTAAAGTGTGAGTTTGAAGTAGAAGATGGTTTGTTTTGGTGTGGTTTGGAAGCACAAACATAAGTGGCTTAAATAGTGAAGGATCAAGCAACTGAATTAAAGCCTAAAACACTAAAATCCTTTGAATTGCAATGATATGCATGCACCAAGATCAATTACAGTGATACATTCTTCTAGGAGATATTTTAAAGGCAATGTGGAGTGCTTGAGTGGATAAAGTTGAGTATTGGAAGGCTATAGGTGATAAAATCTGTTTTTGTTTGCCCGGTTCCAGCGGATCCTTCCCAAAAGGGATTCGGCTAGCTTTAGCTGAGGGAACCGGCAAACAGATCAGATAAAGGTGAGAAATGATGGTCATCTAGATATTGTAGCCCTATATTTCCTAATGTAATGAGTGTAAGATAGTGTTTTAGTGAAGGCAACTCTGAGTGTTATAAGACTAATGATGAGGGGTTGTCATAAATGATCTTTAGAGGTGAGAAAGAGGTCTAAGTAGGCCATTAAGTGAATATAGATTAAGATAATAATATCACTAAGTGTTGAAGGTTTGTAGGTTTTAGGAAAAGGTGGTATGAAAATTTTAAAAATTCTTTAAAAATCATAAGAATTAAAAGATTGTTTTTAGAGTATTTTGAGGTAGAGATGGTGGAAATAAATTTGTTAAAAATTTATTCAAATTATAGGTAAGTGTAAAATGATCAGAGAGAGATGATGTAAGAAGTAGTACTGAGAAATAGTGTTTATTGTTGAAATGTTAAATCAAAAACACCTAGGATGATACTTAAGTCTTTCTTAAGAGTTCAACAAGACTACTAACCTCAAAGTCAGCTCAAATATGACTAATAGGAGATGACTAACTAGTGTACTAAGGTTAGAATGGCTAAGTGTGAAGAAAGATGGTATAATTCTTCCTCTATGTACCCGGATCTTCTGGTTCCTTTCTAGGAGGGATCCGGTCAGTTATAACTGATGGATCTGGCTGCTGAGGCTTAATGTTCACAGTGAGCTCACACAGTTTAGTTTATTAGTTGAGAAGAGATTCTAACATTTCAGGCAACACTTACACATATTTGTAAGTGAGATATACTAATAAGATCATGTAAGAAGCACACAGTACTATTCAAAAAGATCAAATATGTCAAACATACATAAGTATGATCAAAAACAAATATTCAGAGAAGATCACATTAGACAAATAGTTCAAAAGAGACAAATGACTTCAAAAGTTTTAGAAATATTCAAAAGATGACTAAACCACAACTCTCAATTTTTTCACTTTTTCTTTTTCCCATTGTTTGTGATGAAGTGAGCAAGACACTTGATCATTCCCTTTGTTTGCTTGAATTCTTCAGTTTCTTTGGGAAGTTTGGGAAGTTGTTCAATGTACGAAATAGGATCAAGTTGAAAGTTTGAAATGGGGTTGTCTTCATCGGATTCAGCTTCATCTGGGGAGTCTGAAAAAGGGTGAGGTCTTTTGCCTTTGATCATAAATCTTTTGACAGGATCTTGAGTGAGGGGTACCATGACATGGTTTGCAAGAGTATGATCGTTGGCGATTGGGGAAGGTTGGATTGCACAAACATACTTGAGAAGACGAGTGAGGAGCATACCATATGGAAGAACCATTTTGTTGGTCTTGTAGACACCAACCATTCTTTTGGCGATATAGTATGCTAGGTGAAATGGTTTTTCGTGAATGAGGCAATAGATCATTTGGACAAGACAGGTGTTTGGGTGGTCTTTGTTACCAGCCGAACAAATGACATTCTCCCTTAGAATTTCTTCCCACTTTTTGTAAGTTAGAAGCATTTCAAAGAGTTCCATTTGAAAGGGGTAACGGTGAATGACTTCCTTGTTTCGAGTTGAGCGAGATTGATCGGTTCTTTTTGTGAAGATGGTGTCTCGAACTAAGATAGGGTCATCAAGAGGTGTATGATAAATAGGACTAAGATCCAAGGCGAGGTGTTGGTTGGCGATGGACCAATCCTTGGAGTACATACAAATTCCTTCGCAAGGAATATGTAGGACTTCGACAAACACGGTGAGAGGTAGAATGAAAGTTTGATTGTTTATGATGAAGAGAGAGAAATAGTTTCATCATTGTTTTGAATAATCTGAACACTTTTGTGGAATTCAAAAATGAACACCGGACAAATTTGTTCATTGATTTTGAGAAGACAAGCAAAATTGATTGCGGAGAATATTTGAGGAATGTTGGTATCCTCAAGGAAGTAATTCTCAACAACACGTCCTTCATGAATAAGACGCTTATAGAGCATTTTGAATATTTTACGATCATTGGTAGAGAGACCGTCTTTGCGCTAGTATCTAGGGATATAGTAGGTGGTATCATGATGGTCTTGTTGGGTATTTTTAGGCATTTTGATCATAGACAAAATTTAAATAAAAAATTAAGCATTGTAAGAATTTGGTTAACTATGTTATCCATACTTACTCAAATGGGTTTTAAGATGAAGGTTTCATTTTTATTAACAATGCCAAGAACAACATTTGATTAGTTCAGAATAATTTAATAAACTCTTCTAATTAGAAAATATTTGAGTGATTCACTTATACCCATTTGAATTAGTTTTTGATAAACAAAGCCCTAGAAATTTAAATTAGAAATAAAAACTAAAGGGGATGATGTAGTTACTTACAAAAGATGATTAGAAGATTGAGTTTGAAGAGGATGGAACCCTAAGATGAGAGGGGCTTTTGATCTTTTTTGGTGTAGTGAAAGTGAAAAATTATTGCTTGTTTATGTTTGAAATACGTATCTGCTATCTGATGTGCCGGTTCTGCCGGATCCTTTGAAAAAGGGATCCGGTAGGTTATAATAGAAGGATCCGGGAAGACAGTCGAAAAAACAAGGATGGTGTTTGGTGTATTAGTCCTTTTAATCAGTTTGTTTTAGCGTTTGATTATGACTAATTTTCCTAAGTAAGAATCAGAAGATTAGAGAATTAATTTAAAGGATTTAGATGAAGTTTGGATGCGGCATATTAGAATATAGATCACAACGAGAAATAAGTTTCAGAAGTGAGAGTTTGGGTAGTTTTGAAACGAGAGTGGAAGCGTATGAAAGACCGTAGTTGTGTTGTCTTCATTTCTTCTTTTGATGAGGTGGTTGTTAAGAGAGTAAGAAAGTTTGTCGCAAGAGTGAGGAATTTTTGAAGAGTGAAATACTTATTTTAAGACGAGAAAGAATGTTTATGAGTTTGAGATGATGATCAAGACTTGAAAAACTTTTTCTTGTGTCGACTTGACCAAGGAATGATGGAATACAATTCCTTATAGTTTGAAAGATTAGTGGAGAGAGCAATACTTCATGAGCTTTAAAAGAGCTTTCCAACATGAAGATTTCTACAAGGAGGTATGTTAGAAACACTTAAATGTTATAACAATTTTATCAATATCCAAGTATAGATAGTGTTATTATTTTTGTAAAAATGTGTTAGATGTCAACTTTTACAAAAGGTTTTTCCTTCGTTGTAGTTTTCAAAACATACACGGATCGTATCAAGTTTTTAAAGTACAATATACTCTAAGAAACTTGGTAACGAAGCTCTGATGCCAATTGTAGAAAATTAGAAGGGATGGGTTGAATAGTTTTACCGATTAAAATCACTTATTAAAACTTATAGATTGACTTATGTCAATCTAGTTTTGACGTGTTGGATATTGATAGAAATAAAAGCATATAAACTAAACTAGGAGATAGAGTTAGAGAGACACAACCACAACACAAGTATTTATAGTGGTTCGGCTACAAGAACAACTTCCTTGCCCTACTTCACTCCCCGAGTCACCTACTCGAGAATTCGTTATCACTTCATAACATAAACTCTTTTCACATGGCGGAGAAGCCTTCACAACGTCGCTTACACTTTATCCGGTACAAAGCTAGATACCGGGTCTTTCACACAAGGTAGACCAAACCTTCGTCGCCTACACTTTATTCGGTAGAAGGCTAGATACCGGGTCCTTAGCACAGCGGACCAAACCAACACACCCAATACAACTCGACTAAAGGATCCAACGTCCTTTTACACCTATCGACTCAACACATCTACAACACCCTTTGAGAAGAAAGAAAGAACAAGAATCACTTATGTGATCATGGAAGAGGAGAATCAAAGCAACCCATATCACGAGCTTGCACGTCTTTGAGAGGTTGTGATCTCGCCTTATGGAAGGATCCTAGAGAATCACAAAGAGAAACTACATAGAAAGATCCTTGGATCTGAGGTTAGAGAGTTTAGAGTATAGAGAGAAGTAAACACTAAAAGGGTTAAGAGATAAGAGAGAAATGGCTCACTACTTATAGGCAAAACTTCCTACTGTTCACCCGGTTCCACCGGATCCCTTCCCAGAGGGATCCGGCTAGTGTAAACCGAGGGATCCGGATAACCGGGTAAACCACTCCAGATTTTAGGTTACAAACCGGGTTATGGGTTATGGGTTATGATCCATGGATAGATGATGTCATGTCTGATCTCAAAGACATTTTGGGTCATGGGTCATGGATATTGGGTTATGGGTTATGGAATTTTGGTCATGGTTCATGGGTTTTACCCATTATGGATGTCATGCATGATGTCAGGCAATGGGTCAAGCTCCATGGTTTATGGTTTATGGACTTGGTTTGGGCCATGGATAGTCCAAGTGTTTACAAGCTTTTTCTTAACATGTATTTTATAAAATGTAAGTAACAAATGTTACTTAAGTGTTTTTATAAAATAGTTTTGGTTTCATGTAAACTTTTTAACTAGATATGTTTAAGGTTCACTTGTTTAATGAAATGAGTTAGTGAACTATTGGCTCAAAGCATTACGTAATTTATTTATCTCGTTAAAATGATTTTACATTTGTTATTGACAAAACATTGAAAGATCGTAAAATATAAATAAACATTTTGAAGGTTTATTTGTATTAATAGAAGACATTGCTATAGCATAGATCTACCATTCGTCCCTTTCCCTGGACGATTAAGTTAAGTGAACAGTATATCCCACCCGTCCTTTTCCCTGGACGATTGAAGAATGGATGCATACACATCCCTTTCACTGGACGATTGATGGTGGAAAGCAAAAAGAAACCATTCAAGAAGAAAATAAAGAAGATGAAAGCTAAGAATCTACGGGTGAAAGAATCAAGACCACAAGCTCATGTGGAATATTCGACACAAATTGGTAACACCCTTAACTCTTCTTTTATTTTAGTTACTAATGATATTGCTAGTGTTTCTAAATAGGTTGCAGAGCCGAATGATGATGTGGTGGAACCCGTTACCTTACAACCTATCATAGATATTACACCACATAAGGACACACATGAAGCACCTGTTATCCACCCGATCTTGATCAAACTTGTAAAGGCATTCGGTGAAAATCCATTGGACACTGCCATGGTTGAAGAAGATGATGATTTCAATCCTATTAAGGATGTCGAGGAACTCGAACAAATATTCGCCATAGACTCTTTTTCATCTTGTTTGTAAGTTGAGGGACGCCTAACCACTGACAAGATAAATGAAGGGCAATTAATGCATCCTCAACATATTGGTCTCTCACATGGAATGTTCAAGACATCCGATTCATCAACCAAATAAAGAAAGGTAATGAGTGGAGATTACTACCCCACGAAGGTACCATTTTTACTTCTCGTTTCCTCCTACTATAGCAATTATAAACTATTATAGTTTTTATTGCTACTATCACCAGCACTTGATCCCAAGTGGGGGGAACAACTCCTTATAACACAATAAATAACGGTGAAGTCAGGCTCGTGACTCGAACAAAAATAAGCGCTTCGTGGGAGGCAACCCATGCTTATCTTTTAATTTACATCAATTTAATTTTCTGTCGAGTCTGTCCCAGGCCTTCTATACGACGTATCCAACCCTTATGGATAAGGCATATCGACCATCTGTAATACTTTTGTGTGAACTGTTTTACTGGCATAAATACGATGTATCCATGTTTATTGGATACGGCGTATTGACCTGCCAGAACAAAATACAGTTCTTTTGTTTTTTCATTTTATTTTTCCTAAAGGATGATTAACAAGATGTTCTCGAGTTTCTTTTTCTGGGATCTTTATATTTTTACAGGTCTGGACAATTGAAGAAGTTGATGGACTCGCGCATTATATATGCTCGCCTTCTTACATTGGAGGATCATACTGAGCAAATCTCAGGGGAGTTTTCCATTCTAATTCTTTCTATTTCCTGTTTTTATTTTTTATTTACACAACGAGGACGTTGTTTATCTTAAGTGGGGGGATTGAGAATTAGAACGTTACTTGTCCTTATTTTTCAAAAATATGCATAATATGTGCCTAATATATGTCAAATTTAAAAATTTTCTTGCATGTTTTTGTGAAATCAAAGTTGCATAACCACACACATAACCCTTATTTCCATATTTTGAGAATTAAGCCTTATCCGTTTCCAATATTTTACCCAAATTCATCAAAAATATGAGTGTGCCGGTGACTTGTAGTAAACTTTAGAACTTGGCTTGTATACTATTCGAGACCACCATATTGAGTATTTATTGATATAATTGGAGTGACTTTTCTAACTAGGTAAATTTCTAGGATTACACCCAAATAGCCTTTATATGTTATCTTATATTAACTAACTACACTGGTTAGTTAACCAAATGTTACTCTCATTTTTAGAGTAAGATACCCTTAGAAAAACCCTCAGAGTCATTCCTTTCGTTTCTTACACTAATTTTAAATGTTTCGTTACACCTTTACACCTTAGCCTACCCTATAGATTTAAGTCCGTGGTTAGTCACTTTTGGTAAAAGCGTGTATTCCCTGTGTTTCCTGTATTCGTGTGCATAATTATTATCTTTGGTTAGGTCGGGAATTACACATCGCAATTGGGAATGTGATAGTAGTTATTTTTGATTTTCGTGTGTTTACTATTATCACTATTATTTTTATATCTGAAGTTTTGAAGTGTATGGAAAAATTATCTAGATTTATTATGATGGTGAAGTGGTGAAATTTTACACCATTAGTGTTTTTATTTGTTATGAAAAAGAAAAAAAAATGAAAAAATGAAAGAAAAAAAACAAAAAAAGGAAAAAGAAGGAAAAAGAAAAAAAATGAAAAAGAGAGAGAGAGAGAGAGGAGAGAGAGAGAGAGAGAGAGAGAGAGAGAGAGAGAGAGAAAAAGTGAGAGATTGTGAGATAATCGGTTCGTCTAAACTTAACCGATTCTATATTTTGAGCTAATCGATTATTCGTTGGTATGTGTTATAAACCAACGATGTAAAGTTTTCTACTAGTGGAGATATCGCCACTATTTGTTGTACTATATTTATGGATTGCAAGGGAGTTGGCCGTTATAGGAACGCCAACTAAGATTTATTCTTTCACTGAGACATCATTGAGTCTAATTTGTATCTACCTTATAAAGCGTGAGTTTCCGTGTTAAAGCGTGAGTTAGTCTATGATTTGTGTCTTTTTCAAGGGAAGGTCGGGAAATAATTAACCACATTTGTTAGGACTTAATCTATTTGTTTGTTTATTTTATTTTACACCAATTTATGTATTTCCCAAATGTTATCCTTACCCTTACTAAGTTACTGTATTCGTTGTTAGCTTTCGAGCATCCGGATATGGTAATGGCTTAGTGAAAATGTCAAATGCATGAATAAGGTAGTGACCATCTGAGTTTTTGATTAATCGAATGACGCGCCAGCGATCTGGAGTGTGTCTTGGTCACCATCCGTTATGAGAATAATGCACCAGCGAACCGGGATACACACTAGTGACCATTCGTTGTTTGAGGAATAGAGGACTCGCGCCAGCGATCTATTGAGTTTGTGTAGGAGATGTTTAAACAAAAGCCCGGTTTAACCCTTAAGCCTTATTAACCCTATTTACCGCTTTAGACTCTTTACTCCTTAGCTTTAGTGGTGTAGATGTGTATCCATGCCAAGCTTATGATAGAATATTCGTCACGACTGAGCAATTGAGCGAACTACCAAAATGTTACCACATAGATTAATTGAGCGATTTGAGTGATTTAATTTTCCTACTTCGTTATGTGTTTGGTTGTGCGATTGAGATGAAACGCATAAATGCTTAACTATAAAAATCCTAGACAATGTTTAGGATACATTTTCATAAGCTTAATTTAAGGTTTACTTGGGGACAAGTAAAGTTCAAGTGAGGGGATATTTGATGACATCAAATAACAACATATTTATAGCATCATTTATCCTATGTATATTGCTTGTTTTGTATTATTTTATATGAGAATTTATACTTAATCGCTTACTTTTGTAATTCTCAGTTATAAACAAGCAATTGGTGAAAGTTAGCTATTTTGGACGTAAACTAGAGAAAAATGGATAAAATTGGAAAAGTCTATTGAACTGGCAAAGAATACGCCGTATCATTCTTGATAGATGCGCCGTATAACAAGACTTAGATGAATATGAAGACCATTTCCTGACTTTGAAGCATACACCGCATGGATTTTTACCATGCGTCGTATATGAAACTTTGGTCAACGAAGAAAACCCAACTTGTTCTACTCTAGATACGCCGTATGACATCAACAACATACACCGTATCAATCTCAATACTTCACCAGATTTCCAAGATATTGAAGACAAAGATGCGCTGTATGAAGATCAATGATGCGCTACATTACTATGGCGGTGAACGAATATTCTGGAATATCATAATCTTGGACCCCACGCGAAGTTACCTTGATACGCCGCATCAGACCAATCCGATACGCCGTGTAGGCCATATACAATCCTTGCCGAGAAATCAAGTGAAGATGAGAAGCTTAATGAAGAAGTCAATATTACATGACGACACTCGAAGATGCTTTCATATTTTGGCCGTAAAATCTTCATCCGGACTCCGTTTTAGTTGATTCAAGCGGTCACGGAAAGAGAAAAAGAAGATCTATCTTTTCCTGAAGGAGATACGGCTTATTGAGTATTTAGATACGCCGTATTGGTTGATACTCCACATCGGAACTTCTGATAAGCCATATCGGGTCAGTTTCAGACTTGGAGGCTACGTTTACTTATCGATACGGCGTATCGGACCCTCTAGATACGCCGTATCGACCCCGGTTTCATAAACTATAAATAGAAGACTCATTAACGAATTAGGGTATCATTGGGGACCCCTAAGGGTCATTCCCAGACGATCAAAACCCTCTCTAAACAGTAGAAGATCCATATTGAAGACCCAATCATCCTTGAAGAACATCTTTAATCATTGTTATATTACTTAATCATTCGGTTAGCGTATCGTATTTACTATGTTTCATACTTTATGTGTTTTGATTATGTTTATGAACTTTGCTGAAGAGATTATGGGATAACACACTTGTGTGTTAGCCAAGTTTATGATTATTTTATGTTTTGATTTGTTACTAATTCGATAGGTTGCTTAGTCTTTGTTTTGATTACATATTGAGTTTATCGTGCCTTGTCAACCTTAGGCTAGCACAATTACTTCATTAATATCGTTAGCATAGTTAATGTAAGCCTGTAAAGGAGATAAATAATATATAAACCAAGTAATCATTAAGCAGCTTTATGCAGGTTCCGATTAATTGTGACAGGATTAGTCAGTCAAGAAGACTTAAAACGGAATCTAGACTATAGAAGAACTAGATGTAGCATAGACCGCGCCTAGTCGTGAGCACCATCGCTACAGGTCTTAGACTTATCAAAACTTAATATGCATATCTTATATGACTAAACTTGGTTAATATGTTCTTCTTATCTTTGGTGTCTTAATACTTCCATTGTTTGTTTTGTTTAATTAGTTTAATATAAAACCAAACTCGTGCCAGTCTCTCAGACTGAACCCCCCTTTGCGTTAGTGTTAAGTTAATTTAGTAAAGTAGAATACCTTTAGAATTAGTGTATTAGAAATCCACTCTTAGTGATCGACACCCTACTTACCAACTAGGCTATATTGATCGGGTACACTGCCCGTTAGTGTTCGTTATAGGTTAAGTCGGCAAAATATAAATTTAAAAGTTGATAAACAAATAATCACCTACAACGAAAAAGCTTCAAATGCTCACGTGGAAAAAGAGGATCGAATAAAGAAGGCAGCTGAGGATGAACGAAGGTTGAAACTAACTAACCCAGTGATAACCAAAGTGATTCAAGAAGAAGCCAAAAAGATTGGAATTCCACCTCAGCTAGCCATCAATAACAAAGCTGGGGAGAAATTCAAAAGGGCTCAGGATTCACAACTGGAAGCTCTCAAGAAGAAACACAATGAGAAGGTTAAGTTGAGAAAGAAAAAGATTGCTCAGTATCAGTGGACCATGACCTAGAGACTCAGGCTTGAACCAATCACTGATGTTTGGATTCAACCTAATTCAAAGCCTGCAGTTCTCAACGTATACAGAGGAGCTGACAAAAGGAACTTTGAGATCCATGATCCCTTCAGGTTCTCTGAATTTGGGATCACTGAACTAGAAGAATTGGGTCTAATCATTGAGAAGAAGAAGAAAGTTATTGTTAAGAACCTGATAAAATCTTTGAGCAAGAGGTATAAAAGACTGAAGGAACTACCTGAAGAACTTAGCATTCAGTCTGCCCTTCCAGCTCCAGCTCCTCAACAATCTCAAGCTCAACCCTCAAGAAGAAAGAGGAAACACGCTGAAGCTGAACCTAAGATCAAAGTCCCTGGTCTTGATTGCAAAAGGAGTCTTCCTGTTGGTATCCCTTTTTGTCAACCACATGGTCATTGAAGAACCTGAACACGGTATCTTTTTCATTAATGAGTTTGGGAATGAAGCTTTTCAAAGGTGGAGTGATATTGATCTTGCTGGGATTAAGTCCATGGTGGGTTACTTGGTAATGACTGCAAACATCAAAACTATTGAAAATTCAAGGTTCAGTGTGGGCCTGAGGAAAAAAATTGTAGACCACCCTGACCAAGACAGGCTCAAATCAAAGAAGATGAAATTTGAGAAGTTAGGATACTACTTGGACTGAGGGATTCATGTTTATATTTTTTTTAGTAGCTTTGTTAGGAACCTTTTTAATCGATGAATAAACTAAGTATTTTATGTTAATCAGTTTTCCTTAGCTGCTTTATTGAATCATCAGTGTAAGAAGAAGTCCTTTGCTCACTTACGCTGATCAAAACACTTAGGCTATATTTATATCGTAATAGGGGGAAACCAGTACCCAAGTTCCCTTAAACTAGGATTTGAATAGAAAATAACCTAAGTGTTATAAATCCGTACACGTACTTAAGTCACTGAGTGAATAGTCACTCAGTGAGTCTCCTTCGGGATACTCAAGAAAAGTCTAAAGAAGAAAGGCTTTCCACTCACTGAGGCAGAACTCAGTGAATGATACCTGAGTCAAAGAAGAAGGTGATGGGTTCAGTGAGTGATGACAATAACTCATTGAACCCCAAATCTACTCAACAACTATGAAGACCGAGTACTTAAGAAGACTGAATACTTAAGAAGACTGAAGCCTGAAGAGCCTGATGTAAAGGCGGGATAAGGCGGGATAAGTTTGAAACCTACAAGGATGAGTCCTTATCACTAAAGTCAAACTTACCATGGATGGTTTAAAACCAAAGCAGTGTCATCACTGCTCATCAGAAAGCACCATTTTCTTATACCCAAAGTTGAATTGTAACAGTGACAAAATGTGTAAGCATTTTGTCCAAAGTAGCTTAGGTCATCTTTATCTTCTAGGATAACGATTGTATCACACTTGTGTATTAATAGGATCATAAGTAGGAGTAGAAAAGTTGACAAGTTTGTGCAATTAATGTGAAGCATTCACAAACCCTTTCTACTCCTCCAAATACAACTAAGTCCCTGAGATAACTCAGTTGGTTAGCATAGTTGTACTTAAGCTTAGCTTAAGTTTAGAGAGGAGATTACCACACTTGTCATTTCAATTCCAAGTGTTATTCCGCAAACACTTGGGTATAATTCTTTGATTGATTTCTAATAAGAATTAAACGTTGAAAAATCTTGTCTATTTACTTTTACGTTTTCTTATAACTATCAAAGAATATCATTACATTACTTAAGAATGGAACGCTGTTAGTTTAACTTTGTAGTTAACTCTAACTGTGTAAAGGGAACAACAAGAATAGATAAAAATCTTACAAGACTTTAGGATGAATTTTACAAGAATAAGATCACTAAACAACCAACACTTAATCTAGTCTTTAAAAATCACCAACTATAACCATGCTTCCAAATCAATAACCCTTCCTTATAATCACTTGATCCACCACAATCTAACACAAAAACCCTTGTTAAACTTGTCAAGAAGACCCTTGAAAGATGATGAGATTTTGTGGTGATTTTAATGTTTTTATGGTTTAAAAGGAACTAGGATCATCAAGGGATTAAAGGTTATACTTGTGATGGATGAAACTTGCAAGAATCAAGATCAAAATGGTAAAAAAATAAAAATAAATATGTGTTGGGTCGTTGCTTATAATGAGAGGAAGAGAGATGAGTTTATCTTTGCTAGTTGTGATGATTTGTATAAGAAATATCTAGATATTATAGTGTCTTAATGCATAAGTTAGCTAGATGTCAAAATGACTCATCACCAAGACTTTAAGTCTTGGTGATTCATCTCTTATATGTAGACATATACATATATGAGGTGATAATTGGAAGATTTTGTGATATAATTAAGTTACGGAGTGTCGTTTGGTATCGGTAATTACTAACGTTAAGTATTTAAATCACGAAACTTAAAACCGGATATCGTAAAAATATGAAACTTGTAAAAAATGATTAAACTTATCAGTATACTCAATATTAATATATAAAATGAGTGATAAGTTTAATGGAGCGCGTAAACGTTGTTAAAACCTAAATACGTACGTTAAATTCGCGTAAAACGTAAATCGTACAATGTTTCCGTAAAAATGGAAAAGTGAAAATGTAACTCGTAAAATATTTACGAAACGAAATTAATTATTTAAATCATGTAGACTAATAATAGTCTAGGGTTGGTTACGAGTTGAGTGTGCGTTTATCTTCGTACGCTATTTAACTATTCCAGTTTCTCATAAGAGTAAATTTACTTGAAATAAAAATATTAAATGACGTAATAAATTAAATAATGACATCATAATTTTGAGAAAGGTTACATTAACTATCATGTAGCTGTACAAAAATATAAACAAGATCAACATTTATAAACCATAATCATTATTACGTTCTAGTATAGTTATATTCATACTAAATTTGTTATGTTCATACTAGAATCAATAAAAAGAACACTACCACTTTTTTTTTTATCGTGATTCAACAGATAAAACTTTATCACAGTTTCATTCACTTGATCCATGCTCTCTTCAACACTTATCATATTGTGGTATAACACATATATATTTGTTGTGTCAAATGAAGAAGGTCCACATGTCAAATAGTTAATTGTTTTAGATAGTAATGAAATTGTAGACTTTCCGCCTTCTTTCACTTTAGTCAAGCATTTGTCCATCTCCATATAAAGCTAATTATATACAAAAAAAAATGTTAATTCATATAATAAAAGTGTTAATTCATATAATTTAGCTGATTATCTATACAAAATAAAAATAGTACCATGAAACCAGCTATGAATCTTTCTTCATGATCCCACAGATTGTTGTTTTCTTCAACATCTGTATTTAAAACATCAGAATTTTTCAAGTATTATGATATTAATTTATATAACCATCTATATTAAAAACATCACAAATTTCAAGTATTGTGTTATTAATACTAAAGTTTTAAAATATCATATACCCTTCAATCTATACATAGTAAATGTTTTTTATTGTATATTATTAATATCACACTACATCTGTAAAGATAAAAGTAAGATAATATTATTCTTACTTACAGTTTTAATATTATATTCTTTTTTTTTTGGTAAAGGGGAGTAATCCTGCACCCTGGTAAGTATATAACACCAAAAATGTTTAAGTACAAAGGATATGGGTGAAGTCTCATATCTCAGCCCGTTACATGGGCACTTACAAGCAATGATTAGCAACCTAACCACTATATAAGAATGACATGTCACTCTTATAACTTACAAAGAACTTAAAACAAAGAGAACAACCAAAAGTGATTGAAATTCATAGGACAATACAATACTACTCAGGTAAAGCACTTGAGTCTTCAAATCATTATGGCGCTCGACTTTAACTTCCACGAAGGATCACGTATAATATGGCAAGAAAGAACACCCGAAGATAGTCCACAACCCCATATCATAGATATCCCACGACTAACACAGGTAATAGAGGTTTTTGAACAAGTATACCCCCAAACTTGACTTTCTGATTTGAAGCTTATAGACCGACTCTTCAAACCATTCCAATCAAATCCCGGTCCATTGCAACTGCTATTATTCGTTCTAAACAATAATAACCTAAGTAGGAGTGAAATATGAGCAATATGGATCAAGAAAAAGAATAATAGGGTTATTGAAGAACCCTAATATCCCAAACCAGGTATAGCATAGGATTCGAACACCCATCCCACCAGGTTACTAGCCTGCTACGCAGCTTACATGATCCCGTAATGAGAAGGAAAGACAACCTTCCAATAGGATCATGATCAATAAGGTACAATGACCCTAACTTCTAGCATCATAACGACCATATGAACAGCATCACCAACCAAGTTTGATGGAATAGAAAATAAGAACACCAGGTCTGAACGACCAGGTCCAATAACGCACTAGGTCTGGTACGATGCATCAATGGCCATCGAACAGGGTTAAACCCAAACATCCAGTTGACAAACATGAGTGATGAACAGATCTGGATTGGATGGCGACCTGTTGTAACCTATAATAAGGTTTAAATAAACCTTAACTTCCAGAGGAGAATACCTTCTTAGGGATATGCAGATCGAAACATAAACCTTACATCCAAAAGAATCACGAATAATAGGGTTTAAAAAAACCCTAACGTCCAGTAGGATACCAGCAGGTCATGTATGAATAACCAGTAACAAAAGCTCACATATCAAACCAGTATCCATATTAAATTGCATGCAAATAATCAGTTATATAATAGAATAATAGAACATGAGAAAGAATATAACCAATATACACCACCACCGACCTACGATAGTTGTATATAGTAAATTAGATCGCATGCAGAACACTCCAAGCGAATATATTAATGTAACCGACCTCTGAACGATTAAAGAATTAAAAGGGTTAAGATCGATCACCAATATATACCAAAGAACATGCCATACACCTCTCTCCAAAACCCACTTACAGCGACTGACATCAGATAGAACACGCAGAACATACATCTCCCTTTAAACCCACATAACATGTACATCAATCCGATCAGGAACATACCATAATAGAATAAACCCTAACGAGGGTACTCATAAATCAAAGATAGACAAAACCCAAAAAGGGATTTGTATCCTTAATGACCAGCCAAACCAGAACTGCACATCAAATAACGAAACCCTAAAAGGGATTAATTAATCAGATTGCGTATCATAGACAACCGAAAATCATCAACATGGCAAACCCTAAAAAAAACGATCACAACCCTAGAGTGAATGATCGAACAGTAAAGGATGTTAGGGTTTTCCACGAGAGATCGCCAAACAAAGAAATCCGATCAGATAATAATGAACAAAACGATGCCAACCACACTCAAAAGAATATCGAGCCCAACTCGTATTGCATACCCTTCAAGGAAGGATAGAGAGGACGGATTGGGTAGATATCTTGGACGGATTGGGAGAGAGAATTTTTTAGGGTTGTAATGTCAACAAGAATTATTAATATCACTATAATTTTTATTTTTCTCTATTAAGGGTTATACCATTTAAAAGAAAACTAAAAGACAAAATGTAACATCCCGCCTACTCAGACCACAATATTGTCCGCTTTGCCCGCAGGCTCACGGCTTTATTTTTGTGGCCTCATTTGAAGACTTCCCAGCAGGTCACCCAAGCCAGTACTACTCTCACATGAGCACGCTTAACTGCCAGTTCCTAAGAACCCCACTCGCAGTAGACCACAAAACGCGTTGTGTCATTGTAAGGCGAATGTAATCTTATGAACCCAGCATCTCTCCAGGCCACAGCCGATGTAGGATTTGCCTAGGGTGTTACAATCACCCCCCCTTAGGGACTCATCGTCCTCGATGAGGTTTGCCCTACCATCCCGAACGGCTCAGGAGTGGCTCTGATACCACTTGTAACATCCCGCCTACTCAGACCACAATATTGTCCGCTTTGCCCGCAGGCTCACGGCTTTATTTTTGTGGCCTCATTTGAAGACTTCCCAGCAGGTCACCCAAGCCAGTACTACTCTCACATGAGCACGCTTAACTGCCAGTTCCTAAGAACCCCACTCGCAGTAGACCACAAAACGCGTTGTGTCATTGTAAGGCGAATGTAATCTTATGAACCCAGCATCTCTCCAGGCCACAGCCGATGTAGGATTTGCCTAGGGTGTTACAAGAAAACTAAAAGACAAAAACTTAAAGTACTATGATACTAATACCAAAATTGTATAAAATAATTCTATATTCTTCAAGGAAAAATATTAGACATATAGTTAATATGATAACAATATTCTTAATATCAGAATAACTATCTTAAGTGCACAATAACAAAAGAAAAAAAAATAACTTAACCCTTCAGAATACTAAACTAAGTTCCAGTTTATGTACAACGAGCGGGTTAGCCCGCGTGTTGCTGCGGGGCAGCCATGTTTATGTTTATTATAAATATGTTAACATTTTTTAGAGTAAAAAAACACAACAATAACATTGCGTCAGGGAGTTGCAATGTCAACATCGTCGAGTAACACAACTTTGAGCCGGTATGGAATGATGTTGCTAGGCTGAACTTGTGTGAGCTTCGTCAACTAATCTCCTGTTGTAACTGGTGTAGGAAAAGGAACCTCATATGTAACATAAATGTCACCCTTTATGTTCCTCGTATATATTGGCATCCTTTCATTTTCAAACTTCCAGACCTTATTCGGTTTTGCGAAATCCTGCATAATCAAATGTTCGTTTTTTGATGAATTCAAAAGGAAATGGAAAATTAATGGATGAAGAACTGATATTTTCCAACACATTTTACCTTTGTCCGCGTATGTTTGCGTCTTTTAACTCCACCTCAGTAACGTACCATAACTTCCTGCATTCAAGATAACCAAAAATGATTGAGTAAAAACTATGAATCTGAAAGTTTCCTATAACAATTTTTAAAAAAATTCACGGCCTACATTGAGGATTTTTAGAAGAATGTTGTCTTTTTATACAAAATAAGCAAATCCAAACACTATTTCTAAAGGTAATTTTCAGCTTCTAAGTGCTCAGCGCAAAAAAATCTTCATTGTCTATTTTTTTATGCAGTGGTTAAATGGGTGACATTCTTTCATTGTGTGTTTGGGATACAAAATGACTTGTGATATATGCTAAGTTGTACCGATCTTTGCTTTCTTTGTGTTGATCAGTTACGCAACCACAAACTTTGACATACCCAATTCTACAAAATTCGGTCATGTGACGTGTATAATGTAGATATGCATGACTCACATACACTGAAGATGATGACATGACCATGATCTAGGGGGTGTTTGTGGTAGCTTATCAAAGGTGCTCATTACATAGAAGACACCCGACCATCGTATCTCTAACTTAACAAACTATTACATAGAAGACACCTAACCATTCTATCCTTAAAGTTGATTGTGTTATTCACAATATTATTTTGTGTTGTACTACAACATTGTTTAAACTAAGACACGTAAGTTTACAATTGGTCTCATTAATAAATAAGACTTTTAAAATTTGTATATGGCCCAAATTTCGTATTACACATAGTCCCAACTCAATATGTTTGAAACAATTTATGTAATAGCATTTCAGCATGTTCCCATGAAACATATGCACTCTTTGTACACATACCTAGTGTATATAAAAAAAAACACAACTCATAAAATTAAGTTAAATGCCATTATTGATTTTTTAAGTAGTTACTCTGCACACAAAAAAATAGCAGCGGGTAACAATTTTAAGGTACAATTTGATCTATTGAGTCTTTATTGTGAATAGTAAAACCTTGTTCATTTGACTCTAAACCATTCCAATTATCAAAACCAAGACCATTCCGAAGTATTAAAATTGTTAAACAGTGTTGGCAAAGCCAATTAACATTAATAATTACAGCTCAATGATAAGTTTATATAATAAAACTAAATTTAGAAGATTTAAGAATTGTAACCACACCTTAAGCGGCTTTTGGTCCGTTTGACACGTTCACCCCTTTGGTATTTTTTTGTTACCCGTTTGACCTAGGAGACCCGTTTACCCCTTTGAGCTATCCAATGTTTAAACTTGCTGTGCTGCAGCAACTATGCACTGCAATATGTATAAAACGGAAATAATTAACATATTCGAAAACGTATCCGAAAAACCAAAAAATAAACACCAGGCTACTCACATGTAGATATATTGTTGTGATTGTTGCCAATATCAGAAGCTACAGAAAGACTTGCCAACGTAGAACCTTTGTTCCCATGTAAACTACAACAACCTTTTCCTTTTCCTTTATTGATACCTGTGACAACAACAACCTTCGGCATATCAGTATCAGGTGAAGTATCAGATATATGTTAATCCTCAAAAAAAGAGTAACACATTTGTAGTACAACAGCTCAATTGTGTAAAAATTTGCGAACTAATTACCTCTGGCTAACAAACGTAAAAGGCAGTTGTCTAGCACACACAATCTTACAACATACATCTCTTGTAACACTATATCTCAATAGTAACCAAAGTAGTGAAGTATTTTTTTTTGGGTAAAAGGGAGTAATCCTGCACTCTGGTAAGTAGATTAAACAAAAAACGTTTAAGTACAAAGGATATGGGTGAAATCCCATATCTCAGCCCGTTACATAGGCCCTTACAAGCAACTATATAAGAATGACAAATCATTCCTATAACTTAACAAACTTAAACTACCAATAACCACAATATAAGAGTGACAAACCACTCTTATAACTAATAATGGAACATACAACTACAAAGACTATAAAAAGATAACAAATTAATCGCTATCCAAGTAGAAACACTTGATAGAAGTCGTCATAGAAGTCCATAGCATTCCTCGAAGCAGCCTAAACCATGGTAAGAATAACCTCAGTCAGTACCATCCTCACCAAAAGACTACAACGAACCCACATCGATCCAAGAAAGACCAAACAATCCGCAACATCCAGCCGAACACCAACTCTCATCACCAAACCAAAATAAATATAAGAGCATCAAGTGATTCGAGTATCATCAACACGTAACCATGTGATTGTAGAAATAGCGAAGAAAAACATCCTCCCTGTAACCACAAAAACACGACTTCCAGCTATGGCACAATTCTTTAGATGATTAGCTATCACTCGCAAGAGTGAATCAGAATGAAAAAGCGACAAGAACCAGCCATAGACCACCAATAGGGATTAAACAAACCCTAACTTATATTGAACGGCTAGTGTTAACAAACGCTAACCTCCTTCAGCAACGATCACAAACCAAACAAAAGAATGATAACAAATGGATCTGTGACTGTAGGACTAGGATTTTTGAACAAGCATATCCTAAAACTTGACTTACAAAACCCTCCAATGTATCAAAACAAACATCCAAACACAGCCACATCCAGAAAACCACCTAGATTCAGAGCGTTCATCAGAATATACCACATCCGTCACGATCCGCATCAGCAAAATCAAAACAGTTGCAACAAGAATCCCAAACAAACAGACCCTAACTCCAACAGTAATAATCGATACAAGCTCAATACAGGTCTGTGAATAAAGGACTAGGATTTTTGAACAAGCGTATCCGAAACTTGACTTATATCTCTCTCAAAAACCCACTATCATAACACATACCTCAGATGTAGAACCTTTAATCGACAAACAAACCCTAAAACATAGAGTCATGATCAGATATCATCACATACCAACTGAAAAGACGAAACCCTAAGAATAAGGTTTCATTAACATAGCCGACATCAGATCGATATAAGGTAATCAGTAGAACAATCGATTGATAAAGGATAACATACAGCAGCCAAGACAGTCAACTACACATAAAACCTAAAAAGGTTTTATAATCGTTAAGCACATGTCCAACCAAATCATAACCCCAGATCGTATTAAGTAATAATATAGCACTACGAAATAATACTCACAAGGAACCAAATCGACTTGAATGAATAACTTGAATACGATCAACAAAAAACTGAATAGCCAAAACCCTAAATAATACGATAGCACTATGAAAGGATACCGATTGAATAAGTGATTGTTAGGGTTTCTGCAATTCACCAGCCGCCACCTCTTGAGAATTAAACAAAACCACAAAAACGTATTGCATACCCAAGAACAAATATTCGAAGGTAGAGAGGACGTTTTTGGATTAGTTTATGGTCGGGAAGTGATATGGAGATGGCGGCCGGAATTCACCAAAGAGAGAGAGAACTTTTTCTTTTTGAGCGAATTAAATGGTCTTAGCCAAAGTAGTGAAGTACAAATCAGCACAAAACATTTGCAGTTCAAGTTCCAAGAAAAGAAACCATCAAACTAATCTAAAGTCTAGACCAGATACTAACATTTATGTGTCAAATTTTTAATTACCATCTAACCAAGTATTAGCATAATCAAACCACGTTAAGAACAATAGTTGCATACCTTCAACACACATTTTCCTAGATAGTCCGAACCTCCATCTGTTAATTCTATAAAATTAATGTGAATTATGATTTTACTAATTTAAAACTGTGGTATTGAAGCAACCACATACACCCCTTGAAAATACCCAAACAACCCTTTTAAACATAGTTTTTTAGCAGCACCAAAGGTTGCTTACCAGTAAAAAAGATCTAAAGTCCGCCATGGCTGCAAAGAAACACGGTTGCATAATCATGCAATCGGGTCCTTACCCCGCCAAGTTACGGATCCAATCTTAGACTACCCATTTCATTTGTCTCAGAAAATAGCCGTACGCTAGCAAAACTGGCCATGGCTGCAATTCTAATTAAAGTGATATTGCCTTGCCAAGATACGAGTATAAGCATGTTATTAAATGACACTTTCAAATGCGCAAAAATATCATCATTGCCTTAGTTTGTATGGTGTAAAAAGACGGGAAAATCTCGATATGTAAAGATTTCTACCTAATTCTTTCCTTGACCATACCTCTTCATGCAAGCATCATATGAACCTCCCATCGCCATGGGTTTCAAAGAGTGATGTGGCTCAGATTAGAGCTTAAGATTCTGAAAAAGTGTAAATCCATCATGGCTGCAGACCTAATAGGTTGTGTTGCCAAGTCACAGTCCTTCGCGTCTTCAGCCAAATTCGCCCATATTCATCACCGCCCCTTCTACTTACCACATACACTGTTCATGAACACATGAAAAGTAAGTTTAATTTTTTAATTATGAAGTTAGCATTTATCTCCAAACAGCAACAGCAAGGTAACCTCCAAAAGATTATCCGCAATTTTTTGTTTAAAAAAACCTCTAAATTATTATGGAATGCTAATTTTTTTTTAAAATGGAAACTAATACCTCAAAAAGAATTTGTTGCAAACATCATCAGCAAGGCATCCTACAAAATAAATCAAGAAAACCCCCAAATTAACAGAACCCTAATTTGAAAAAAAAATCAATAAAGAATGAAAAGCAAGACCTTAACATAAGCTAAATCAGGGAAAAAATAAGCAATCCCAAACTCCCCTTAAATTGATTTCAATTGAACCGAACAAAAAAAAAATAACAATAAAAAAAGTAAAAAAGTACCTGTTCATTTCTTTGATGACTGATGAATTACCTCCTACAAAAAAAACATCCAACAAATACACACAACCTCTTATAATCAACTTCATCATCATTTTCCTTTGCGTGGATTCTATAAATTTTTAAGGAAGCAATTTTCGGTGGCCAAGATTGGGGTTACCGGAGTTTTGTGTGTGGTTGTGTGTTAATCGGTCGCATAGAAAGAGCAAAGATAGTTCTGGAATGTGTAGAGATGACAGAGAGGAGATATATGTCAAATATTTAACATGTCTGGATTCTTCTTTAGAGATAACACTTGTATGGCTAGGTTTTGATAGTACATGAATGTATGGTTGATGTTGCATAGTATAGGATTTAGGTCTGCTATATGTAGTTAATCACAATTTCCTTTGTGTTACACAGTCATTACGTGAAAACGGGCCTCAACAGTAAAAGTGGCAGCTACTTTTGACCAATGATAAAGTGCCAACACCTCAAGTGAAACACTTTTGGGCATATTCACATTGTTAATGACATGCACTGGACCAATAAAATGAAAAGTTAACAAATAACGGACCACATAAGATTTCTCAAATTGCCCCATTCAAAAATCATATTTAGTATATATTATAATGATATTTTTCATTTTTTGATTGAAAAAATTATAATTATTACAATTATACAATTCCAATTCACATCTTATAAAAAATAAGTTTATAAATACAATTTCTACACTTAAAAGGGTAAATATCAGAATAACTACCCTTACATTTGTTATTATAAAAGAAAACATAAAAATACTTAAAAATATTAGACATATGGTTAAGATGATAATAGTCTTAATATCAGGATTACTATCTCAAATGCACAATAACACAAAAAATCAATTTAATTAACACTTAAGAATATTAAACAAATAGTTAAGTTCCAGTTTATTTTTAAAATCAGAATAACTATCGTTATATGATAATAACCGTCTTAATATCATAATAACTATCTCAAATGCACAATCGAAAAAATCACCAATTTATCTAACACTTTAGAACAAACATTTAATATCATTTTTCATACTAAAAGCACAATCGAATGAGAATCACCAATTTATCGTACCTCGTAAGGTTTGTAAGGAAACATTTTATTTGTACAAAAAAGTTTTTGACCAATAGACTTCGACATATCTGAATCAGTACCATCTCCGAAACACGAACACTAGAATGTACATTGTTATCATGGTCAAAACGAATACCTCAATTAACAAGCATAAGGTCATCACTCTCCTATAAGTCCTATTGTCCCGCCTGAAATCTCCTATGCTCTAATCATATGACAAATCCACTAGCGTGACCACACTGGTCGGTAGGTTGTTCTTAGCGCGACTGATAATGTAACCCGACTTATCAGGTTAGAATGCGGTGTATCCAGATTCACTAATGGAGCGAGTGGTGTTGGGTGATGAGGTATGTGACATGCTGTGACTAAAATATGAATAGAATAAAAGTATACTTAGTCTTAAAGATGGAAATATGAATGTCAACCATATGCATAATTCAAAGGTAACTACTCCCAGCATCGCATGATCCTTCCAATTGGGGATTAATGATGCAACGCTTGGCCTAGTCAACTAGTATTATGTTTATGTAGGTACAAATAACTCACAAAGGTATACACATACACATAAATGCACATGTACTCCCTATTATGCATGGAATATAAAGGTACTTAGGTTATAGTCTAAGTCAAACCACCTAAATCTCTATAACTAGTAGCTCTGATATCATTATGTCAAACCCCGCCTAGGCGGAAACGCGAGGCATGACCGAGAAGATCCTCATAACACATTGATATAAAATAATAGAGAATTCACTAAATGAAAACCAATACAAAATGTCATGATGACACCCGATACAAGTAGAGACTTGTATCATGCTTACTCGCTACCACGACAAACGTAGTTATAAAGTCAAATGAAATAATTCCCACAACTCAGGACAAGTACAAGGAAAAGTGACCCATGAGGGTTTTGTCATAGGTCTCACTAAGGCCAAGTAGGAAGCTCTATCCTCCTTAAGCATTGTTATTGCTATAACCTGAAAATGAATACTCGAAAACGTCAACATAATGTTGGTGAGCTCGCAGGTTTAAATGTAAACTGCGTTTGTTGTGCATTGAATATAGTAGGACAATAGTGTATAATATAAAAGCATAGAAGCAATAAGTGTATAGTTATTTATCCAACCACACAGACATAATTGAAGGATATGTGCACGTTAGGTTTCCAACCTGTCGACTACCAGCTGGAGCTAAAACAGCTGGTTTATAGGGATAAAGACATCACAAGTCATGTAGAAATCAACCACACAATAAGGACCACACAGTAAGAACCACACAGTAAAAGCCACACAGTTAGAATCACTAATGCACACGTTCGCAATTACAAACACACAAATTGTCCAAAGAGTAAAATGATTAACACGGCATATAGTAATTAAAATAGCCTTTTAGTATTATTTTCCCCCAAGAAATATTTAACAAAATTGGGGTCACGAAACTCACCTTAGCAAGCACAAGCGTGAGTGTAAGAATGGCACAACAATGAACAACTAGGCAACCCTTCGAACATATACCATCCTAACCGCGACCTAAAGAAAGTAAAGTACTTATTAATAATTAAACGATATGCTCGGACTCAAAAATGACTATTAGTTAGGTCACTTAATTTAGACATGTCAAAATATGTCACTTTTACTACTACACATAAAATCTCAAATCTTTCCAAAATATGAGGTCACTTGAGTGACCGTTTTACCAAATTTAAAGGTGCTACTATTTCAACCCTTTACACATATCAAAATACTATGTCTTAAGTGTGTTCAAATTTTTTTATATATTTCATTAAGTGTTTAAACCCATTCAAATAGGTGAGATAAAAGATTTATCCAGTTCTGAACATGTTTAGGTATGTCAATGATCAGAGGTTCTAGATTATTAATTCAGGTTCTAGGCTTTTGGAGAACTTACGTTAACATATAGAACCAATAACAAAACGAATTTCAAGTCATAATATGCAAGTATGAGTGAGATATGATCAAAACAAGTTACATGAACAAATCTGGAAACTGGGTCAGTTTGACCTATCATTTTAAAACGACTATTGGGGGTTCAATAATTGGTTTTATCATGCAAGGTCACCAAGGTTTTAAAGAAAACACATAAATTTAACTTTGAGAGGTGGAACCCTCCAAAAATATTAAAGTATGACCAAGTTATGGCTCCTAGAATTGACATAGAAATAAGTTCTTAAAAAGTCAAATTTTGTACACTTGTCTTATAAGCAAGCTTTGGACCACTAAAACACCAAATCTTTTAACCAAAACACATAGGTTTTAAAGCTAACTCAAAGGGCTATCTCTAGAAACAAAGAACTAGCCATGAATTTGATTTTTGAGTTAGTTATGACCCTTTTAAGTCGACACAAATTTTCAATCAACAAGGTGTCTAGATTTTAGCTTATTTTAAAGCACTTTCTTTTCAACCAAAACATCAAAAACGACTTAAAAAAAAAAAAAAAAAAAAAAAAAAAAAAAAAAAAAAAAAAAAAAAGTTTAACAACCCTTTAATGAGTATTTTTATGTCCCAAAATCAGTAGTTTATTTACTTATAAGTCTATTAAAATGTATGTAAGAAGAGAAGTACAGAAAGACCAATATAAGATTTTTGGAGTAAATTGCAGAAATGGACCCTGTGGTTTGCTCAGATTGCAAGTTTAGTCCCTGGTATTTCGAAATTGCAGGCGGCGTCCATGTGGGGAAATGTTGGTACCGTTTTGTTCCCTAGTTTTAACCGGCGTTAAGTAGATTTCATTAGTAGTTATACGTTAGCCCTTTTGGCCAACGACCGTTCCAGCATTCATTCTTTAAACTAACAGCCGTTTATAATTTAAAACTTTTCGTTTAATTAAGGTTAGTTTTTTTTTTTTTTTTTTTTTTTTTTTTTTTTTTTTTTTTTAATGACATTTTTATAAAAGAATATACGTTTTTATATAAGTTTTTATACATTTTATGTACGTTTTTATATACATTTTTGTATACGTTTTTATACACGTTCTTATATACCATTTTGTATATATTCTTATATACATTTTATATGTTTTTATATAGGTTTTTTTTTTTTTTTTTTTTTTTTTTTTTTTTTTTTTTTTTTTAATATAAGTCTTTATACGCTTTTATATACGTATTTATAAAAACATATATGTTATTATATACGTTTTTATACACGGTCTTATATACTTTTTATATGTGTTTATATACGTTTTATATACATTTTTGTATATGTTTTGATATACTTTTTTGTATATGTATATATATGTTTTTGTATACGTATATAGACATATACAAAAACGTATATGTACGTATGCAAAAATGTATATAAAAACGTATACGAAAACATATATAATAAAAGTATATATAAAAATTATATAAGCCGTGTATAAAAACATATATAAACACATATATGTTTTTATAAATACGTATATAAAAATGTATATAAAAGCATATAAAAATGTGTATAAAAACATATATAAAAAGTATATAAAAATGTATACAAAAATGTCTAAAAAGTATATAAGAACATATATAAAAAGTAAAAAAATATATATATATATATATATATATATATATATATATATATATATAAATATATATATATAAGAGTGTAAACAAAAACGTATATAAGAACGTGTATAAAAACGTACATAAAGCATATATAAAAACGTATATAAAAACGTATATAAAAAGGTACATAATAACGTTTATGTTTTTATAAATACGTATATAATAATGTATAAAAAGTATATAAGAATGTACACAAAAACGTGTATAAAAACGTATACAAAAATGTATATAAAAACGTATAAAACCTTATGTAAAAACTTATATGCTTTTATAACAATGTATATAAAAAATCAAAAAATTTTAATTAAACCGAAAATTTTTAATTATAAACGGCCGTTAGTTTAAAGGATGAACGCTTCAACGGTTGTTGGCCAAAAGGGCTAACGTGTTAACTGCTAACGGAATCTACTTAACGCCGGTTAAAACCAGGGACCAAAACGGAACCAACATTTCCCGAAAGTGACGCCGCCTGCAATTTCGAAAGACCAGTGACTAAACGTGCAATCTGAGCAAACCACAGGGACCATTTATGCAATTTACACAAGATTCTTGGGTGCAAGATTGGACACGAGTCGTCTTGCACCAAGAAAAATACCTTGAAAAAATGTTGATGGTGTTATGCATGGCCGGATTTGAGCATGTGCAGGGTGATCATCCGCACGGGGCCTTCAGATTTCAAGGGGCCCCAAGATTTTTAACCGGCAATGGTGTTTAACTCAGTTATTTCTGGTAAAGTAGATGAAAATGTATACTGGAACCTAACATAGCGTTATTTTGACTGAATATATGTTATACATTGACTAGTTGTTTAGTTTTAAGAGATTTATAAGACAAAGGTGAAAACAGTTGTTTTGGGTGCGGCTGAATGGCTGAGGAAGATGACATCTTTGGACTATTTTCACTTTGCACCCTAAAGTGTTTAGGTTTTACATTTGTCACCTAAAATATCAATATGTTTCAAAATAAGCACAGATGAGTTCACAAAATTAACATTTTCAACCCATGTTTTAGACAAACTTTAAGAATGGTCCAATTAGTTTCTTAAGTGGTGACAGTGCAACACGTATAAATTTGTTAAACACATCTGTTTAATGTTTTTGCTTGAATAACATTATTTTCAGTTTTTCACTTTTATTACAAAATAAAAATCTTTTTTGTTTTCCACGAGGCCTAAGTATTCATGATGGCACATGCCCTCAAAATTTACGGGACGGTCCTGGTTATGGTGATTGTGGCTGCGTTTTTTTGGAGAAGAGAGGGGAGGAGAAACCATAATGTATGTGTGAGAAATGAGTAGAGAGTGTAGGTGGTTGATCAAAATAAATAATTAAAAAAAATGTTGATGTTGATGTTAGTTATTGTGATCTTTTATTTATCGTCCTAAGTTTGTGTTACATTGAAATGAATAATTAAAAAA
Source organism: Artemisia tridentata subsp. tridentata (assembly GCA_021014915.2). Taxonomy (NCBI): domain Eukaryota; kingdom Viridiplantae; phylum Streptophyta; class Magnoliopsida; order Asterales; family Asteraceae; genus Artemisia; species Artemisia tridentata. Next base: position 208,388,284 of record CP139502.1, read on the forward strand.
AAAAAAAAAAAACTACAAATTGAACTCGTAAGTGTTTCATCACACCAGAACCATAAGTTATTAGGTATAATTATTTGCCGCTATATACTGTCGTTTTACGCGCATACCCTTCTAGTGTCACCTAATTTATATGCGTACTTTTATAGAACATTACTGCTACCCTAATAGCGTAGAAGTGTTGGATCAATCGTTGGTCAAAATTACATTTTTTAGCTTTTTATTGTTTGTCCAAAGGCGTCATATTTCGAAACAAGCTAAAGAGATTCATTAATTTCTCATTCTCAGTTTATAATTAAGTTTTTCATTGCACATGCACCTAATAGTTAGCGACCTTTTATAAAATTAGTAATCTGTGTTGAGTCTCGTCCCGACTAAAATATAATAAATAAATCTTTAATAATAAATTAATAATTTAATATATAAGGTCAAAAGCTAAATCACATTTGTTATTGATCAGAAAGTCATGCATATATAGCATACGTGTAAAACGGCGTGTATGAATAATTTACCTTTTCCCCACTTGTTTTTCCTTTTCCAAAAAACTCTTTGATCAAAAGAATAAAGAATAATTTAGAAGGGTGTTTTGGTAATATACGTGTGAGTCCCGTTACATGTGTTTCTGAACTCCAAAAGTCCAACAAATTTTCATTTGTATCATCCACCGCTCTAATAGTTTAATCCAATCATACAGCAAGGTGACCCGGTACACTTGAGTTGTTACTAACCACCAACAAGCTAGTCTCGCAATAATTGCTCATCTGATCATGCAACAAGTTATCTAACCATAGGAAGAAGGAACCCTGTGTGAGATGAGATCTGCGTATATAACAAATTCTCTAAAATCAATAAACAAATCCTAACTATTGATTGCCCAATTTTTTCTTCGACACAAACTTTTTTTCTCTTTCTTTTTTTATTTATTTATAAACAACTTTAAACTTTAAAACTTTTATTAAACTTAAAAATAAATTTAAACACAAAAGAGCAAATGAAAATTACGACGAACAAAATGGGTGTTTTTTTTTTTTTTTTTTTTTTTTTTTTTTTTTTTTTTTTTTTTTTCGCAAGCAATTTAGAGTACAAATTTTGAAAGCAATCGTTTGAGTGAGCATTTTTAGAAGTCATGGAACAAAATCCCAACACCAAAAACTTCATTTTGATGCCAAGATCATTAAGCAAACATGAGAATTAAGAGATTTTGAAACAAAACGCAAGGGCACATTTAAGCATGTATGTTTTTGGTGGTTCTGTCAGTTCTCGCAGATAAGATGGTTCTCGTAAGAAAGTCTCACTATATATATATTATATATATATATAGTCTCACTATATATATATATATATATATATATATATATATATATATTGCAACCGGTAAATTGTTATCATTCAGTAGACGGACATTTCGGTATACTTTTAACAAACTTTATTTTCGAGTTTCTTTTTAGTGCTGAAATTTACGCCTTGAAAAACCACAAGTTATATGTTCTTTTAAAAATCACGTGTGATTTCAAATATCACATGTGATTTTCATAAATCTTATGTGATTTTTAAAATAACAAATCAACTCTAATTTTAGAAAACGCATGTGATTTTTCATGACGTAAATTTCAACACTAAAAAAAAATCGAGATAAAAGCTCATCAGAAGTATATTGAAGTGCTCCTCTATAAAAAGATGATTTAATTCTAGTCATGATAGTATGATTTGTCTCACGTAACGATTAACGGTTTGTGTGATATCTAATTTTTAAAAAGAATGATGAATTTTGTTGATGAAAATATGAATGACCATGATTTGTTAATTAGATCTTTAAAGAATTTGGATGTACATTGAAATTTTCTCTAGCCAATGTGTTATGTCACAAACAATATCATTTCACTGATCATAGAAGTGAGGTTTTAGATAGAGAAAGAAAGAAACTTAGAGAGAGCGAGAGAGGGAAGGTGGAGAGAAAGGAGAGAACTATTTAATAGAATGAGGAAGCACACCCTACATAACGCAAGGGGCATGTATATTTAGGTGGTTACAAGTTGAATTAAATGGTTTATGGGCCGGGCTTGGGTTTATCTATAACAACCGGAATTTACGAAGCGACTTTTGAACTTCTAATACGAACCTACCCTAAAGTTTATGAATATTTGTCTAAATTAAGCACTTATGCTATGAAGTTAGACTACAAAATAAAAAGTCCTAATCTAAGTTTAAAAATAAGTCGACACAACCCCTAATTCCTTAGAAGCATTACACGTTTATATAAGTCCCAATAAGGTCTGATTCTTTTATAAGCTTTCTACACACAAACCATCACACCTTTAACCATATGTGAAAGGGTTTATTCCAATTTGGCTTGTTCTAATATGAAAGATGTCAATTGTAGTTTATGACTAGCATAAACTAAAGCATGTTGTTCACACAAGTATTATCAACAAGTCACAACACAAGCAAACATATAATGCAAACATAAAATAAGGCAATAAGTAAGAGAAAGAGCAAACCGAACATGATGATTTATAGTGGTTCGGTCACGGAGTTCCTCTCCGCCCTACTCCACTCCCCGAGTACCCAACTCGAGAGTTACTTCACTAGATCAACAAGCACCCTTCTCGGCGGAGAAAACCTTACAATCGTCCCTTACACTTTTTCCGGTACAAAGCTAAATACCGGGTTCTAGTTCAAGGTAGAACCAACCTGACGTCGCCTATACAATTTTTGACACTAAGCTAGATGTCGAGTTTTTTTTACAAGGGTACAACCACTCCCGTCGTCGCTTATACTTTTTCTGACACTAAGCTAGATGTCGAGTTCTTTTACAAGGGTACAACCACTCCCGCTATGTTTTATGGCCCAACATAGAAACCTTGTGTTTTATGGCACAAACACATAAACCATCTAATCTAGTATGAATAGATTGTGATGCAGTGATGTTTACAACAATGATCCATGACATAAATGTCCACTGGATATGAATGCCTAATCTAAATGAACATCCATTGATAGGAAGCCTTCAATGAATGAAGATCACAAGTTCCCTAAGCTTGTTGTGATGGATCTTCATATATGCATGTGGAGTCTACATTAACTTCTTGAATAAGAAGTCTTCAAATAATGAGGATGTCAAGTGCCCTTGAATCTTCATATGTTGGTATGCTTTGGTGGATGATAACTTCAAGATCTTCTAACCTTCTTGGTGGGTCAGGAAGTATGCTTACAACATAATGAAAGTTAGTAACATTATGATCATTATAAAAAGGGTGATTAATGTGTGTTTCTACATGGTTTCCTATTGATCTAAATGTATGCAAAGGGTAGAGAGAATGTGTGTTCTAGTGGGTTAAAACAATGGGTAAACAATGGGCTACTATTTATAGGAAAACTTGTTCAAACAACCCGCGGATTTGGCGGAACCAAATATTTGATTCCGCCCTTTATGTTGTTTGGTTTCGCCGGGACATGACAGCTAGCTCTTACCATATCTTACCAAGATCTTACACAATCCAACTCATTGCTTCTAAATCTTTCCAAAATATTATGTTAAGTCAACTAAACTATCTAAATGATGTATGCCATGATGTCATGTATATATTTACATTTTAGAATTAAAATGTAAAACATGTAAATGTATATATGTATGTAACATGTATCCTAGTGATCATGTAGCATGTATATACTAGCTTAACTAATACTAGTATATGTTTACCAAGATGTATCATGTTAGTTTGACACCTAAAGTGTACTTATCCTATTAATCTTAGGAAACATGATGTACAAGTAAAAGTACTTGTATATGCAAAATGTGAAATGAGGTTCTAAGTAGAATGGTTAGTCTTTTTAAAATACTTAATGACCAAGCCGTATTTTAAACATTCTAAATGATTTGTTAAGGGTTTGATCATAATGCCACATAACAAACATGTACGAACCTGTGTTGTACCATATGAGGATTCGAGAGGTGTTGAGTGTATTGTTGAGACAAAATAAGATTACAAGTAACTTGTATATTTTACGTTATGTATCAAGTTACATGTTTGTCATCAATCAAAACAAACGAGACTTCTTGTACTAACAATCTCCCCCTTTTTGATGATGACAAAATATGTAAACGTGATAGAAAGTAAAATGTAAAAAAGTTACTTGTGTCCGTACTACCTTTTACATTACTTTCTTTGTTTACACTCTTCTCCCTCATTACTTTTTCCGTTTACACCTTTCTCCCCCTTTTGTCGAAATAAAAAGGGTGTGTCTTTGGAGTTAACTTCATTTCTTCCCGAAATGGCGAGCTTGCATCATCCTTAGTGAAGTTAAATTGACTACTCCAATCTCCTATGGTTGTTGCGTCCCCTAGGTTGTTAGCGGATCCATGGATCAAATTAAGACTCTTGACCTACATCAAGGTTAGTGTTGTGCAACATGAAAAAAATATATGAAAAATGCATGATGAATGAAATGCATAAAGCCAACGTTACACGTGGGTAAGCTATGTTGGACTATCTCCTCCTTTTTGTCGAAACACAAAGGTGTGTCGAAGAGTGAGGATAATTAAGAATGCGTGCATGCTCCCCCTTGATCAATACTCCCCGTTGCTAGAGTACCAACGTATATGATGCAAGAAATAAGAAAGCTAGAAAAACAAAGGTTATTGCATGATTAGCTTCCCCTTGATCAATACTCCCCGTTGCTAGGGTACCAACGTATATGATGCAAGGATGAAGAATGCTACAAAATAAAGGTTAGTGTAGAACAATATTTGTCCTTGGATGAGTATGTGATATACAACAATGCGTGTATATGATGCATTCTATAAATGCTTGACGGAAGCTCCCCCTTGCTCTAGGGCGTCAAGATGAACCTACAAAACAAAAATTATTACACTGAAAGCTATGTCTTAAGACATATATGTCATATACGACCTATGTGTATAGAGGATGCAATATGAGTGCTTGATAGATATTCCTCCTGATTCGAGGACGTCAAGAAGCACTGACAATAAGAGAAGAAAATGCAAACTTCATCCTTAGATGAGTATGCAATATACGAACGAGCGTATATGATGATAAACCTACAATGAAAGAATTAGTGGAATATATATATATATATATATATATATATATATATATATATATATATATATATATATATATATATATATATATATATATATATATATATATGATGCAATATATCAATGATAAACTATGTTATAAAGTGTAATATTCTAATAAGAATTACAGTCATAAGAATATGATAAAATCCTACAAAACAATGCCTAGGAGAAAGACATGTAGTGGAGTTAAAGTGAATGGTGCTAGTGTCGGTGTTGGTTTACTAGTAGGTTATTCGCTAATCTTATGGGATTGATAATTAGTGAAATAGGTGATGAAAGGCGGTGGTTATAATGAATGCAATGAATTCAGAAACTCTAATATATAGCAAATGCTATAAGAGTATTGAAGACGGTTAAGGTTATGACATTATCATTTACCAAAGATGATGTATCGTGCCATAATATATGCTAGAATGGAGGAAGTGAAGACAATGATCACTTAGGAATAGAAATTCCATATGCAACAATTAGAAATACTAGATACCTATATGTGGATGAAAATGTCATCATATGATGAGAGTGTTGGTTGGACCAACGTGTTGAGAGTGATGGTTTTGATATATCGTTTGCACTGACAATGACGTGCTTGATATGTATCAAGAATGAAAAGGATGAGATCCTATGATGGTGTTCTAGACAATGAAGTTGTTCTAAACAATGAAGTTGTGAAAGAAAATCCTAGACTAGTTGGTTGTTTGAGGGTTGTCTGTTTTGAATGGTTAAAAACTGAACCAGGTGATGAATACTCATCCAACAGCTACACAGAGCTTACCAAACAAATAGACTAGTTGTCCCTCCATAACACACTTCACTAGACCAGATATATGGAAATCCTAGTAGGACAAGCAGCATCATCAATGTATTAGCCATCTGCTCATAGAAACACTACCCCAAACACACCTTTAATGATTATATCAGCTTTAAATGAGGAAACCCTAATCAAAGTTCTCTCTCTCTTTGGTGATTTTCGGCCGCCACCATCCACACTATTTCCGGCCATAAACCAATCCTCAAACGTCCTCTCTGCCACCTCTTGGGCATGCAATACATTTTGTGAATTGAGTTTTATATTAAAGAGGTGGCGGCTGGTGATTTTCCGAAACCCTAACTATCATAAACTTTCAATCGTTGTTCTTTAATCCGTTTTTCTTAGACGTATTCTAGTACAATCGTTTTCTTTAGGGTTTTGGTTGATTTGGGTTTGGATGGTTGATCGTATGCTGATTCATTCTTGTCGGTTTATTATTGTCTATATTAAATCGATCCATCATTTAAAATACGATCTGGTTGGTTTTCATGCGTAACGATTTCAAATCCTATTTTTAGGGTTTGATTCATTCAGTGATTGGTGATGATCCCGCAAGTAAACTCGATTTAGGGTTTTGTTGATGATATATGATGTTCTTATCAGATGTAAGTCTTTATACATGGGATTAAAAGAGAGATGTAAGTCGAGGTTTTGTAGGGTTCCTGTTCTAAAACCCTAGGTTCGTGATCTGGTCATTATTGGTCACGTGTTTTCTCTACTGGAAGTTAGGGTTCCTATCCCTATTGGGTGGTCGAAGATTCGTTATTCCCGACCTGCTGGTGTATGCTGGTGTATGGTGGTAGTTTATTCGATCCATGTTCATTGGTCTGTTATATGATTCGTATGGGAAGTTAGGGTTTGATAAACCCTATTATCTGCTCGTACATGGGGCCATGTGTTTGTCATTGATGCATAGTACCAGACCTGGTGGCGTTTTTGGACCTGGTTGTTCAGACCTGGTGGTCTTATGATTCGTTCAATCAAACTTGGTGGTGATGCTGTTAATATGGTCCTTATGATGCTGGAGTGGAACTGCTATGGTTTATGGACGTTAGGGTGTTTCACCATATTGCTTACCGAGCTGCTGTTTGGATTAACTCTCGTCTTATGATCCTTGCGGTTGGGTTTATTGGAAGTTAGGGTTTCTATAAATCCTATTATTTTTAAGTTGCGATGTTTATACTGCATTTGATCTCGACTGTTCATGGCTGTTTTCGTTATGGCTAACAATGAGACTTTGGATTTAGTTTTTTCTCCATCATTCTAATTTTATGGCGACATATTGCTTGTTGCTTGGAGATTGGCTTCAAGGTTTCATTTTTTAGTTGGAAGTTAGGGTTGTCTGTAACCCTATGCTCATGTTTTGGAGTGGAAGTTGGTGGTACACTCGATGGTTATACAATGAAGATTACTGAAGGAAGAGTCGTTCAGCATGGATATGGTTCTTGGAACCTTGTTTAATTACATTTAAATTATTTTGTTTAAATGTAACTGTTACGTAGCTTTTTTAGCTTGTTATGATTGTAAGTTGCACATGTAGGTGCATTTTTGTCGCCCTGATCGGGCTGAGATATAGGATTCACCCATATCCTTTGTACTTAAATGTTTTTTTTTTGGTTAATCTACTTACCAGGGTGCAGGATTACTCCCCTTTACCCAAAAAGAAAACTGAACCAGGTACCCGCGGATTGGGCGGAACCAAATCTTTGGTTCCGTCCGTCTTATCGAAGGTTACCGTGGGACCAGAATTGATTTGGTCATGTTTTGTCATTTTTGATCAAACGAAGGTTCAAGCTAAGGTCTATTTACTTATAACTACTGATTTGGTTTCACTAATTCTAGTCAAAGTCTAAGGAGACTTAATTCTTCTCGTTTAAGAGGTTTGTCAAACACATGATGTGTTTTTCCCTTGATGAGGTATTGGTGCAAAACTGTGATGTTGAGCTAAGAAGGTTTGAAAAACTTGTGGTTTTGTGAACTGATTTTAACTGAATGGTGTGAACCTACATGTTGGTATTTGAGGATGTAAGAAACATGAGTACATATTCTTTAATGCGAAAAGACAATTATGTGAATAAATTTCTCTCCCCCTTAATTGGTGGACATTCAACATAATCTGTAATGCATCAAATGAAGAATGAAGGTAAAGTGTTTAGGATGTTGCAGGTTAATGAAAGCGATGAGCTTAGTAATTTTTTTGTGGATGTTGGTTAGCTTACAAAGAACTTCATCCTTGAAGTCACGTAGCTCTTCTCTATCAATGCGAGATAATCGCATGACGAGGCATGTGGTTTTCTCATTGGAGGTGTATTGTTATAACTAAAAGGTGATGGAGATGTTGTTAGGAAAGCGGAAGCAATAATGCGATTTGGAAAGAGGTTGATTGAAAGATACGTAAACACAAATTTCAAGCCTCTAAAACTTAATCCTATTAGCTTCAAAAGCTATATGCAAGAGAATGGGTCCCATAAACATATTACTAATCTACGTAGCAATAAAGGGATTATAATTATGCAAAATAGTCATAACAAAGTGAGATAACAAGTAATTTTTTATCAACCTACAGTATAAACATGTTAATGAAAAAAGATGTGATTATGATAGAAATCATAACTTCTTATATAAAAAAATATTCACCTACTAGACAAAAAGCTACCACATATCATCGAGACAAATAATCATATTGCAAAAGAGCATGACATTGTTTGAGATACTTAATAAAACGATTACTCATTAATCATATTGCAAAATAACCATTACTCATTAATTAACACAATAAAATGACTTCTAAATGTTTATCATACCAAAAGCACTTAGACTTATTATAGGTGCACACATGGCAAACAAGGTCACAAAAGAAGTGAGACGACAGGTTCATGCAAACAATTTTAACATTTTGGAAGCATGCATCATTCAGACTATCCTACAAAAAAGCTCAATGAATGTCAACTAAAGACAAGAGCTATCTAACACCATGTAAAAATGACATATCGTGAGTTAACAAGTAACACGTTAATCCGCGAAACAGCATATAATGAATGAATGAAAATATCATATAAATCATGTTAACATGAAGCATATAAGCATGCAGACAAAATCTTTCCAAGGTCTACTCATTTGACTATCAAATAATGATAACGTCAAGATACTAAATCATATCAAACAAATAACATGTAATCAACACATGTATGTGTAATGCAAGTGATTTTACTAAGAAAAATCACATCTAGTACTTGTTTGATTAATATTCCTAAGACAAGATAAAATATCATCTTTTAATACTTACTTTAGGCAAGTATAGGAATAAAGATTTTTCAAGTTGGAGAATGAATATGAGACTATTACTAGTGGTGCTCAATTCAGGCTAAACACGACCATTTTTTATGGGTGATTCCACATACCCAACTTCTCTGCTGGAAGCAATTTAACCGTTAGGTTAAATTGAGTTTCTAATGCAATAGGTTCTCCAGTAGTCATTCTCATATTAGAAAGATAGGTATTCCTATTTTTACCTATTGAAGTATAAAATATGATAATTCATCAACACTTGCCTTAATGAGACTTAACTATATCTATTAAAACTAAGGTGATGAAGATGTCATGTTTTACACTAGAATATGTGTCAACATATTTTAATCTTGTGTTTGGAATCTAAGGTTGTAGCATGATCTAATTGACGACATCTTTTATGTTGAGTTTAAGTATGTGTTATGAAAGTGATTTGATCGTCTAAGACCAAGAAATGTGTTTTGTCTGTGATAATGGACTATATTAAGAACGTTCTTAAGAAAGCTCTTTGGAACAAGAATCTAAGTAAAGTTACCAACTTTAATAGATTTTGTGTATACTTTAGAAATGAATATGCACAAGGTTTGAACTAGATTATGTGCAAGGTTTGGTTATGCTTGAAAGGAAATAGATACTTATAGTATCTTTCAACAAGTTAGATTATCATGCTTATGAAAACAAGTATGACAAGATGAGGGGGACAGTTCATAGAACTCGCAGATGAGATGTAATGAAATCTCTTGTAACACAACCGTTCATGTTGCAAGTAGATAATGATGCATAGGATATACATTATCCTTTTAACAAGATGAAAGCTGTTAGGATCTCTGGGAAATAAGAGTTTCATTGTTGCTGCCGATAGTGTTAAGCTGGTTCCTGCCGATAGCTTTTGGTTCCTGCTGAAAGCTCATTGCTGCCGACAGTGTTATCTTGTTCCTGCCGATAGTGTTGTTGCTGCGGATAGTATTATTTGTTATCCGTATATTTAGAATGTTTGTTAAGATTTATTTTTAGAAGAGATTGTTGTTTATCTCTTCACACGTTTTCTTGTAGAACGGGTTAGGGTTAGGTGATCTTGTTAGTATAAAAGATAAACCCGTCTATGAGTTTATGTACGCCTTTAACGTTTTCAATATTGAATATCACAAATTCTTAGTTCATAGTTTGATCCATAGAGGATCATTGTCGTTTAGAGTTTTCTTCTTTATTATACTTGCTGTTTAGTTTCCGCATAAACGCTTGTATAGCTTACAGAGGTTCTTGTTTATACCAAGCTCAATCAAGCTCGAAGTACTCGATCCTACAAGTGGTATCAGAGCCTGGTGAGGATCTCTGATTAAGAAGAAGTAATTCGAAGGAAGCAGATCTGTGGTAATCGTTATTCTTTGGTATCGATCTAATTAAATCTTCAATTGGGTTTGTTGCTTGCTGATAATAAACCTCGTACTATCATTTAATTGATCGATTAAATTGTGAACGGGATTTGTCGTATTCTCAATAGTGGGGAATACGAATTAAATAAATCGTGTGAGTGGGGATAGTCAATTGGGGCTGCTATTTTCTCTTACATTTTAAAGATTAGTTTGTCAATTTGTGACTATTGGCTGTGGCATTTAATTCGGTCAACTGTTAATTTTTATTGGGAAGCAGCTATTGGTGAATTAATTTTTGTTACCTCGTACAGATCGATAAGTGATTGGCTGATTCACGGTATTTAATTCAATTCGTACTGTATCGACATAAATTGTCGCATGTGGTTGGTCAAATATTAAGTTTGTCACTTTCTATTATTTGATTGTTGCTGCTGTTCTGTATTTATTCGGTTAATTGTTTATTTCAAACAATGAATTCATCCGGAACTCATGAATATGAAAAATGGGCTAAGAAGATGGAACAATGGATCTCCAACAGAGATCATAACCTGTGGAATGTGATTCTTAGGGGAAATAGCAAGAAGAATACTGGAAGGGATAATAATGGCAATATCTATATTGAGCCACCTGTTACAGCAGAAGAACACCTTGCTGTACAAAGGGAAACCAAGGCGAGAACCCTTCTACTTCAGGCTATTCCAGAGGATCATATGAGTGATTTTCATCACTTGGATGATGCAAGGATAATCTGGCGTGCTATAAAAACCAGATTTTTAGAGAATGATGAGTTCAAGAAGTCCATGCTCAAGCAGGAGGTCCAGGAGTTCAAGATATCAGTGACTGGAGACTTTGCTTTTATGGGAGTCACTTCTCAGGTACAACATTGTACATTTGGTTGTGATGTTAAATATGCTAAACTGAAACTGGAATTTGATGATATAGAGAGTCAATATAAGGATAACTTTATACAACTCAAGGCTTATAAAAATGCTGTTAAAACCTTAGAAAAACAAAAAGTTTGGTACCAAAATAATGAGGTAGCATATGAGGAAAAGATAAGGGTATTGGAGAGGGACTTGAAAAACACCACTAATGAGCTTAAATATTCTGAATCTCAAAAAGCTAAGGTGATGTTTGAAAAACAGGATTTGCAGACTAAGCTAGACAATACCTTGGCTAGGTTTGATAAATGGAAAGATTCATCTAAAAACCTAAACAAGTTAGTCGATAGTTCTATGTCTACAAAAACTAAAAGAGGTTTAGGGTATGGTAACCTGATAGGGCCAAATCAATTTTATGACCCTAATGAGTATAGTGTATTTGACCCTGAACCTGTAGACTACCAAATACCTGTTAAGTATGTGAAAGAAAGTGAATTGCATGTTGTCCCTCCTCCTATAAGAGGAGTGTTTAAGCCTGTTCCTATGCACACAGCCCTTGACCTTGACTCAGATGAATCACACATGACCTATGGCAAAAAGTCAAATGACTTGCCTAAACCTGATGACTTTGTCTCTTGTTCTTCCAGTGACAAGTCCTCAGAACCAGAGACCAAAGACTTTGTCTCTTGCTCTTTAAGTGACAAGTCTTCTGAGACTAAGACCAATGACTTTGCCTCTTGTGATTCATATGACAAGTCAACTACACCCAAGTCTGATGACTTCTCACCAAAAGTAGCTAGTGTGGAATTTAATTCAAAGTCAGCTACTTTTAGTCCTATTAAGAAAAATTGTGTTTCTGATTCTGTTTGTGAGAAGTCTTTGTGTGATATACAAGGTCATGATAAGAAAAGTCAGGTTAAGAACAAAAAGGTTAAAAAGAAATCTTGTTTTGTTTGTAGAAGTTATTCTCACCTCATTAAAGATTGTGATTATTATGAGAGTAAAATGGGTAATTGTGTTCAACAAAAACCTAGGCCAGTATGGAAAAATGTAGAGAACATTTCCCCATTTGTCCCTAGAGCAAATGCATTCCCTACTGGTAATGCAAAACGACCAGCACCTGTTCCTGCTGGTAAGCCTTTTAGACCCGCACATGTTCCTTCTGGTAAGCCAGTTCCAGCTGGTCAAACCAAGTCTACTGGTTGGAAAAGGAATGTTGCTAGACCATTCTACATACCTACTAGCACTTACTTTCAGAATGGTTTTTGGCCTGGTTATTATGACCCAAGGTATATGGGGGAAACAAGATGGGATACTGGTGTTAAGCCCTCAACAGGTTGTTCTTGGACAAATAAAAGGAAAGGTTCAATCTGGGTACCCAAGAACAATAGTCCTTGTCAGGTGCACTGATTGAGGGGAGGCATAAGCCTAAGGGGAGGCTTATTGTTGTATATTTTGTGCTAACTAACATTTGTTTTTAGTTTGTTTGTGTTCTCTATCTAAAATAATGCAGCTGCTCAATTTGTTGCTTCCTAATATAAAGTGGGCTGTTGCTGATGTTGACTCATTTATTTTATCAATTCAATTGTTAAATTAAATGGGGTCAATGTGTGGGGATGAATTATTTGGTGGTTTGTCTTATACTGATGAGGGGATGCATCAATATTCAGTTATTGGTTCAGTGTTTGGTCAAAGGTTGTCAAGAGTTTGGTGTTGACTGATCCTTATTAATTAATGGAATTAATTGGTTTGTGGATAGTACGCATGATCACTGAATGGTTGAATCTGTTATTGCATCTTGTCGCCTATTTAATCAATGGGCTAATATGTTTGGTATGGGTCAGATGACATTGAAAATTGAATTGATGGACTAATCTTATATATATGTGGGATTAAAGTATTGGATTTAATATGTGGGGCTGCTCATGGGTATATAAGCTTTGTCATTTGTGGTTTTTGGGCATTAAAGAGCAGTTTGACTTGGTACTTTTTGCTTTGAATAAAAGTTGATAGCTGTTTTGTCACATGTGGACATTGATGGCTTGCACTAGTTGGCATTTATTTTCTTTGTGTGGTTAGCCGTGATGTGTTAATCATCGAGTGAAGCGAATTGGTCAACTGTGAGTCCATTGATTGAAGGATTGCTCGAATCTCTTGCTCATTAACTTTATGTTGCTGCTACTTTGGATTCGTTTTTGATAGATGATGATAATGTGTTCTACATTGATAAAGGCGCAGTGATTGTTTGGATTAATTAATTGGGTTTGGAAGTGTCAACGTCAAATTCATTAGTAGGACTGTAGTGTTTGTCGTTTGTGAATATTATGGAGTTGACTGGGCATGTGCTTTAAGGGAACAAAGCGACTGCTGTTTGAGTACTTTATTGTCAATTAAATCACATCAAGTGACAGTGATATTTGTCTGCTGAGAACATGAGTCAGCAGCAATGGTTCCTGCTGTCAGCAGCAATGGTTCCTGCTGATAGTGCTTTTGTTTCTGCTGACAATGTACCAGTTCCTGCTGAACACCATTTATGCTGGTAATTTTGTTCCTGCTACTCAGATTCTGCTGCTATTCAAAAAAAAAAAAAAAAAAAAAAAAAATTCATTTTTTTTATTTTCTTTTCTATTTATTTTCTTTTTCTTAGTTAAAAAAAAAAAAAAAAAAAAAAAAAAAAATTCATTTTTTTTATTTTCTTTTCTATTTATTTTCTTTTTCTTAGTTAAAAAAAAAAAAAAAAAAAAAAAAAATTGTATATTTGTACTATCTTTTCTGCAGGTTTGTTGTATAACTCTGTTGATGGTTATCAACTCACCAGATGTGACTTGTGTCCATCAAAGAGTTGGCTAGTCCAAAGGGTACAGCTTTGGTAAAGACACATCAAATCTGTTGATAGCTATAATAGCTTGCTCAAAGCTATAGGGTACTCAACTTACCCATGCTTCATTGCTGAGAGTTGAAATGGTCATCAATTCACCATGGATGTAACCCCTATGGGATCCAAAGAATTGGCTAGTCCACAGAAGTATGGTTTGTGGTAAAGACAATTGGTATCCATATTTGGTTCTCAATTCACCAAGGTTATCTATGACCTAAGAATTGGCTAGTCCTGAGCAAACGGCTACAGGTAAAGACAAGTCAAATCCGTTTATAGTTGCTGATTTGCTAATAAATCAGATGGTTATCAATGTACCATGGTCTCACACACCTAAACATTGGCTACTCCAGTAGTGATGGCTATTGGTAAAGAGACATCAAATCCATTAATTTTCAATGATTCACCTCTCACAGGAGTTAACACTCCTGGATGTGATGAGAATAGTATGAAACTTAAAGTGATTTGATGTACATATTGTCATAGTAGCAGCCACGTTCAAGTGAAAGTAATGGTGACCAGTATACATGTTTTGGAGAAGATTTCTCATTCCTGCTGAACTATTGAGGTTGCTGCTGGATACTATAGAAGTTGGAATCTTGCAAGTTATGGATGTTGCTACTGGTTACTCAATATTGTTGCTGTTAAGTCGCAGTCCTCAAGCCTGAGAAGTTCAAAGCTCTATCACAGTGGAATCTTGCAGGTTAACCTAGTCAACCTCAAGATTAGGGGAGGATTGTTAGGATCTCTGGGAAATAAGAGTTTCATTGTTGCTGCCGATAGTGTTAAGCTGGTTCCTGCCGATAGCTTTTGGTTCCTGCTGAAAGCTCATTGCTGCCGACAGTGTTATCTTGTTCCTGCCGATAGTGTTGTTGCTGCGGATAGTATTATTTGTTATCCGTATATTTAGAATGTTTGTTAAGATTTATTTTTAGAAGAGATTGTTGTTTATCTCTTCACACGTTTTCTTGTAGAACGGGTTAGGGTTAGGTAATCTTGTTAGTATAAAAGATAAACCCGTCTATGAGTTTATGTACGCCTTTAACGTTTTCAATATTGAATATCACAAATTCTTAGTTCATAGTTTGATCCATAGAGGATCATTGTCGTTTAGAGTTTTCTTCTTTATTATACTTGCTGTTTAGTTTCCGCATAAACGCTTGTATAGCTTACAGAGGTTCTTGTTTATACCAAGCTCAATCAAGCTCGAAGTACTCGATCCTACAAGATGAAAGCTAAACACAATGTTTTTCCGAAACATCATGTTTTCCTAAATGAAGATATGAACCCAAAGTGTTTGAATTGGATAGACTTATCCTAAAAAAAAACTTGGTTTCAAGATTATGATAACTAGATGACGACAAGAGGAACTCACTCGAGTTTCTTATGTATACTCCTCAAGAATCATTGTTACTTGGGATGCATGAGGTTGTCTTTGAGATTGCATTTTAACATATGTTGTTAAAATGTCGATTTTAATGAAACTTATGAAGAAGTTTAATGACAAAGTATTACCAATACTTTGATAACTGTGAAGGTGATACTACTTAGACCTAGTGGAAATTGATACACAATGAATGTGAGTATCATGCTCATTTTATGGAGAAGGTTCTAGTCCTATAGGTGGTAAAGTATGGTTGAGCACATTTGAATTGGTACGAGTGTTTGGACAAAGGGCTTTTTGAGTAATGCACTCAATGGTATGGATTATGGTGTTGTAGGGGGTTGTTGTACTATAGGAGTACTTAGGTTTCATGAATGTTGAAGACAACACAGATGGAGACTAATTCTTGTGGTCCATTGGTTTGTACAACTAGTGGGTGATGTGATTTGAGGCTTAGGGCCTAAGACATATCACATAGGTGAATGTGATGGGATGATGGTGAAAGTACAAGTGTACTTAGGTGATAGAATAAGTGTTTTAACATAAGTTGTTAAAATACTTGGGTGTTGATTCTTTCGGATATGACATTTAATGACTACAATCGTAAGTCAGATTTACTTGAATACTTTGGACGAAATACTTAAGTTGTCAATCCTACTATGATGAGATTGGATAGCATTCAAGGATAGCAAGACTTTGATAATACATCTATAACCTAAGTGTGAGTTATGACTCGATGTAAATCTTAATCGTCTTGAAGGATGATATGTTAACCAAGAAAAGCAACTTATGTTGATACACAACAATATCTGTAGTCATAAGTTGGACTTGGGATCTGTCACACCCCCAAAATCGGGTCCAGCGGAAGCTTACGTGTCGCTGGGGTGCAACTCAATTGGTATCATAACACAAGTGTAAAGAACGGTTTTCACATCAATCATTTAGAATATATTTGAGAAGTCAAAAGTGTTAAATTTACATTATGAAAAGTGGTGCGGAAGTTGGCCCATAAAATAAGTTAAGCGGTCCCAAATGTTTTATCAGAGTCTTCTATGACCATGCCATGCCCTGCCAAAAGCCTCCAGTAGCGTGCTATTGCTTAGTTCCTGAAAATACATGCTAAAGTGTCAACACGAGGTTGGTGAGTTCATAGAGTTTGTTTAACAAGTAAAGTATTCAAATAAAGATTTTCCCAGCAAAGGCATTGTAAATCCACTCAGTTGCAAATCCCGCCCATAACAACACTTGCAACCTGTGTGTTTACTACCCACTGCTAAAATATAGCTTGAGTAAGACATGTAAGTATACGATATGCGTTCTATATCACTAATAGACCTTATGCTGCTCACTAGGAGACTTATCAATGCTGCTCACGAGGAGACTTATCAATGCTGCTCACAAGGAGACTTATCAATGCTGCTCACGGGGAGA
This sequence comes from Artemisia tridentata subsp. tridentata, assembly GCA_021014915.2. Taxonomy (NCBI): domain Eukaryota; kingdom Viridiplantae; phylum Streptophyta; class Magnoliopsida; order Asterales; family Asteraceae; genus Artemisia; species Artemisia tridentata. The sequence goes on from CP139502.1 coordinate 208,405,425, forward strand.
CTTATCAATGCTGCTCACAAGGAGACTTATCAATGCTGCTCACGAGGAGACTTATCAATGCTGCTCACTAGGAGACTTATCAATGCTGCTCACGAGGAGACTTATGTACGGCTACCCCAAGTGTTTGATACTTAGGTCCGCGAAATGCTTTCAAGAGTAACGCAAGTAAGTTTAACACAATCATGTACGTAAGCAAATAGTTTAAGCATGTATCTCCCCCAAAGAGTTTAAAACAATTATTAAAGAATAAGAGTGGGGCTATGAAACTCACCTGATGCGATAGCAACAATGATAATAATGGATAAGATGAAATGAGGCTCGATCTCTAACCGCGACCTATTATGAATGATATGATCTAGTGTAAGCAATGAAATGATGCTACACATGCAAATACGTATGTTAACGATACCACTCGTTACTTTTGAAATTAATGTTTATCGTCGAAAAATAACACTTTTTATAACTTGTGAAAATATGACCAAACGGCCTCGCAAAACTAGTCGCAAAATATTGTACGTTAAGAGTTAGTAATAAAACTTGTCGTTTTTGAAATCCTTGTAACATAATCTCAATGTCGCCTCTTATGAGTTTTGATCATACGCGTCTCGATCATAAAGAAAATCGGCTATGAATATAGTGTCTTGTAAAAACAATTTCTATACTTAGTATTATCTTCATATAATGGCTGTTTTCGGAGATATTCGGAAAATTATATCTTACTCGTTATAAGTCCGATCAACGAACGGTTGATTGATTTGGAAAATAGGCCAGGTGTACTTCATTTTAGTTACTGATGAAAATTTCTCAAAACTGACTCGATCAACGGGAAAATAACTCGCAATATGGTGACTTGAAAGGAAAACTGTTTTACACTTGGAATATATTTTGCTATTAGAAGCTGTCAAAATTAAATAAGTTTCGTCGGGTTTTCAAACGTGTATATCTTGGTCGTTTCAAATCTGTTTTCAACGTTCTTTATATCCACGGAATCGTGGGACAACATACTAATATATTTTTGATAATTCGGGTCGGATAGATTACGGCTAATGCCTCATTTTGTCCGTTGAAATTCGTGCAACAGCACGTATTATTTTCAGAAAATAGTTTTTCGTCGTTAAACTTTGAAAAATCATATCTCCTTCGTTATAGACTCGTTTTTGTTCATTCCAGCGGCCATAGTTTCGTTTTTGAAAGTATTTTCTAAATCTTTGGTCCAAAGTTACACCTTAGCCCCTGAGTTCCCCACGTTTTGCAAATAGGGACAGCAACTTTCTAATAGTGTCTAAAAATGAATTTTCTAGTTCATAACTTGTTCAAGTCCACTCCAATCAACTTCAAAACAACCCTTAATCTACCATACACCTTCTTAGGGTGTCATGGGTCCTAAACTTCACAAAATATTGTAGGATTTCAAGGGAATGATCATAGGCTCTATATATACTCATAAAAACCATAAACTTGTAAAGTGGTATGAATAACATATGTAACTCGCATGTTTAACCATTATAACTTGAAAATACATGATGTTAATGATCAAATGAAAGTATGAGATGATGAAAAAGTTCACTTGAAGCTTACTTGAAGATTGATGAGTTTGGATGGAAAAAGATCACAACCTTGGAGTTTTTATCGCAAAACTCTAACAAGGAAGATATAAGGAACTTGTATAACACTTGAACTAAAAATTTTTATGGTTGATCTTGTGTTCTTCCTTCTTGCCGTGGACTAGGGAGAGAAAGAGGGAGAGAGTGTGTGATTTTTTTGTGAAATGAAGCTAGTTTAGGCATTATATAGGCCAAGGGCATTTTGGTAATTTAGATGGAAGGGTAAAATGGTAATTTCACTATATTTTCGAAATATCTAGATATTTTTGAGAAAATATCTAGATATTTTAGGTTGGATATTTATCTTTGACATACGGAGTGGGTTTTGGTCCCGTAAATCGCTAACCGTAAACAGTTAAGTCACGAAACGCAAAACCGGGTATCGCAAAATTCCAAAACTTTTAGAATTGTCGTAAAATGAGAGAAAATCATATTTCTATTGTTTATAGTGTTTTATGGACATATCGGGATGTTGGAATGACGTTTAAACCTAAACGTAAATCTCAGACACGGTTTCGTGATTTTTGCAGAAATTATCCGACGAGTGCCAAAATCTCGGGTTATCATTAAAATAGTTTAACTTACGAGAATATGAAATAAAAAATTTTGGAATGAATAGTGCCAGTGAATAGTAAAATGAATAGTAACTCGTGAATAGTAAATTGTCGAGGTTCGGAAAAATGGCCTGGAATTACGAGTTGTGACAGGATCTATGATATTTTTGCCCACAATGAGTCTGGATTAGTTAGGAAGTTGTCAATTTACAAATCAAGCTAATGGATGAGTAAAGGACAGAAGAATGCAGTGAGTGTGTGTAATGATCACAAATACTCAGTAGTTCACTGGTTACAAGGAACCAATTTTCGGTTTCCTTCCTTTATGGAGAAAGGTATCTTGGAGCATTTTTGTGAAATTTGAAAGTATGGTTAGAGATGATTATCCTATAGGTGCAAGTGAGATGTCCTAATCCTAATATGAGTGAATAACAGTGAAAAGAATTCTAGTGATAAGAGTGAGTGATCTTGAGTGAGGGATTTAAATAAAAATTTAAAAATCTAGCTGTTTGTTCTAGCGGAACCAAATGATAACAAAGGCGGAGCCCAGTTTTTGGTTCCGCGGAATCCGTGGGACTTATTTTGGCGGCACCAAAAGTTTGAACAGATGGATCCCTATAATTGGTTTCGTCTGATCCGCCAAGTGAAATTACTTAACAGAGGGCATTTCAAAAGATCCGAAACCCTTTCAATTCTAGGAAATTTTCCTAAAACTTATGTAACTACTTAGTTGTGATTGATTAAAACTAAAAACACATATTCTAACACATGGTAACATAAAGATCAAACCGAGGATTTTGAACTTACTAAAAATGGATGTTTAGCCAAACAGTGACTTAACCATGGAAATTTGATAACATCAAAGTGTTATCAACCTGCATGACACGGTTAGTTCACATGCATATTCAAAGGTAAGTTTCTATCCTATGACAAGACAAATAGCAAATGTACCAATCACCATTTTCACAGATACTACATGTTTACACATTTTAACACTTGAACCATTAAGTGAGATATTGTGCAAGACAATACTTATCAAGATACTTAACTAGTTTTACTTAGTTCTTATTTCTAACTAAATTATGCAAGGCTTTCACATAACATATGCAAAGAAGAATATAAGTAATACAAAAACAATTTATCAACTTAGTGCACAAGATCTAGCAAATGTCCTATTGTGCATAAACAAGAAGTTGATAAACAAGCAAATGAATATCATGGCAAGATTGACACTTATGTATTACAAACAAACAAGTGCAATCACAACATTCAATAAGAAAACAACATGTATGCAAACAACTAGAACAAGCAGTCATATAGCATAGCATAAAAGGAACGATACTTTTCGTCACTTTGTGTTTAAATATGACGATGTATGCCAAGCTTGATTTGTTTCCTTTATATATATAACTATCACCAAATTCTTTAGTTTCAAAAGAAATCATATCAATGTTCAAAGGATACCAACTTACATTGCCCGACTATGTCAAAATGAAACTTAATATTTTGGACAGGTTGTAGCTTTTGATTTGTTTTACCTACTTCAATTTAGATTTAGGCCATGAGATTATTTTTAAATGAAAGTAGACTTAATTCCCTTTAAAATGATAGGTGGAGGGACTCCTACGGACTTACGATTAATTAGTTATGAATTTTTGAAGTTGGACAAAAACTACATACTATACAGATGGATTTCAAGGTCCTTTGAAGAGAAAGGTTCCGCGAGTCTCTGTACCAGATTCAACAAAACTAGTATTTTGACATAGAGAAAGTGTGTGGGACTTACTAGATTAGATAGTAAACTTACAATATACTTATTTAACATTATTCTACTAATGTGACTTATCTAAACATTTACAAAGAGATTTTTCAACTAAATTAGTAGTTATCCCAAACGCTCCTTTAAAACCCGTGTTTTTCGTAAATTAGCTTTACGCACACAATTTGACACTCAATCCTTTTAAGAAATCTTTTCTTGATATCTTCAAGCTTGGATACAAAGTAACATCTAACAACAAAATTTCCAAGTATACTTAGCGAAACATTTTTCGTATTATATTCCGCTTCAATGGTAATTTGATACATGGATCGTACTCCATTTTAAAAACCATTTGTTTTGAAAATAAGAGCCACGAGGCTCTGATACCAATTGTGAAAACGTAGAGGGGGGGGGGGTGAATACATTTCCGTTTTAAAAACTTAAAACTTGTTGTATCAAATTTCCAATTTGGCTTGTTCTAATATGAAAGATGTCAATTGTAGTTTATGACTAGCATAAACTAAAGCATGTTGTTCACACAAGTATTATCAACAAGTCACAACACAAGCAAACATACAATGCAAACATAAAGTAAGGCAACAAGTAAAAGAAAGAGCAAACCAAACACGATGATTTATAGTGGTTCGGTCACGGAGCTCCTCTCCGCCCTACTCCACTCCACGAGTACCCAACTCGAGAGTTACTTCACTAGATCAACAAGCTCCCTTCTTGGCGGAGAAAACCTTACAGTCGTCGCTTACTCTTTTGCCGGTACAAAGCTAAATACCGGGTTCTAGTTTAAGGTAGAACCAACCTGACGTCGCCTATACAATTTTTGACACTAAGCTAGATGTCGAGTTCTTTTACAAGGGTACAACCACTCCCGTCGTCGCTTATACTTTTTCTGACACAAAGCTAGATGTCGAGTTCTTTTACATGGGTACAACCACTCCCGCTATGTTTTATGGCCCAACATAGAAACCTTGTGTTTTATGGCACAAACACATAAACCATCTAATCTAGTATGAATAGATTGTGATGCAGTGATGTTTACACCAATGATCCATGACATAAATGTCCACTGGATATGAATGCCTAATCTAAATGAACTTCCATTGATAGGAAGCTTTCAATGAATGAAGATCACAAGTTCCCTAAGCTTATTGTGATGGATCTTCATATATGCGTGTGGAGTCTACATGAACTTCTTGAATGAGAAGTCTTCAAACAATGAGGATGTCAAGTGCCCTTGAATCTTCATATGTTGGTATGCTTTGGTGGATGATAACTTCAAGATCTTCTAACCTTCTTGGTGGATCAGGAAGTATGCTTACAACATAATGAAAGTTAGTAACATTATGATCATTATGAAAAGGGTGATTAATGTGTGTTTCTACATGGTTTCCTATTGATCTAAATGTATGCAAAGGGTAGAGAGAATGTGTGTTCTAGTGGGTTAAAACAATGGGTAAACAATGGGCTACTATTTATAGGAAAAATTATTCAGACAACCCGCGGATTTGGCGGACCCAAATATTTGGTTCCGCCGGGACATGACAGCTAGCTCTTACCATATCTTACCAAGATCTTACACAATCCAACTCATTGCTTGTAAATCTTTCCAAAATATTATGTTAAGTCAACTAAGCTATCTAAATGATGTATGCCATGATGTCATGTATATATTTACATTTTAGAATTAAAATGTAAAACATGTAAATGTATATATGTATGTAACATGTATCCTAGTGATCATGTAGCATGTATATACTAGCTTAACTAATATATGTTTACCAAGATGTATCATGTTAGTTTGACACCTAAAGTGTACTTATCCTATTAATCTTAGGAAACATGATGTACAAGTAAAAGTACTTGTATATGCAAAATGTGAAATGAGGTTCTAAGTAGAATGGTTAGTCTTTTTAAAATACTTAATGACCAAGCCGTATTTTAAACATTCTAAATGATTTGTTAAGGGTTTGATCATAATGCCACATAACAAACATGTACGAACCTGTGTTGTACCATACGAGGATTCGAAAGGTGTTGAGTGTATTGTTGAGACAAAATAAGATTACAAGTAACTTGTACATTTTACGTTATATATCAAGTTACATGTTTGTCATCAATCAAAACAAACGAGACTGCTTGCACTAACATATTGTTTTCGTTAGTCGAGTGGTGCAAAGTAAATTCGAGGGTGATCGTGGTAGCTTGGTGTGATCGCGAGGGTGATCGTGGTAGCTTGTTTTGACAGATTAGTGGGCATTGGTTTGGTTCGAGGGGTGTTGACAAGTGGGTGATCGGTTTGTTGGTGTACCAGCCTTGGTGAGATCGTGTGTAGGAGTCGGGGCTCGAAGGGGTTGATTGGTGGGTTTCTGGTTTCGATTCTTGGTCTTGTTCTTTCGTTTTATCCGACTAAGGTATCACTTATCTTCGTTCTGGTGTTCTTGCTCGACATGAAATCAAGAATATATGAATTACATAATTGTCGACCTCATTTCTATTTTGAAAACTTTCCGAAGTACGTTTTATATACGCTTTGAGTATGGTCGTTGGAACGCATATATGTGTCTAAGAATACGAATAAGAAACTGGTTATAAACTTAAAAGAAAATGGAGAAGGGCTGTGCATGTTGTTGACGTGAATAAGGGTGTGTTTACATGTGATTTTAGGTGAGGTCTTGACTGTTAAATAAGTGTGTATTATGAATATATCAATCACGTGGGGCTGTAAACATACATGTGTAACTGAGTATTAAACAAGAGTACGACGCATATATATGAGTGTGTTAATTAGATTTAAAAAGGGTAAAGTATGAGTTGTGTTTTGTCTAATTATTTAATGTGTGTGACTCGTTATCATGGCCATCAAATAGTGTGCATGTGTGTTGAATTTTGGTGGATCATTCAAGTCTACAAACGTATGTACAAAATGGTTTTAAAAGACTTGGGAATATATAGGATCAGTGGGTCTTTGTTAGTGACATTAAAGGTGTACCGAGGGGTGTGTCTCATCAAGGGAAAGGATCGTGTGTCTCGGCATTTGTATGAGCTAGCAGGTGGGTGTGTCGAGAGTGGGTGTGTGTTTAACGAGACATGTGTATGTGTGTATTCGAGATGTGCAACGTGTGTGTAATTCGGGTTGTTTGAGATGTCATGAACGAGTTTATATGTACCTTACTAATAAAACAAGTCGGCTATGTCCGAAATTGGTTGTCATAAAATGAAGTTACGATATAAACCCTAAACTTTGATAAGTTACACATTTAACCCTGAACTTTACTAAATTGGCATAATAAACCCTAAACTATGAAATGTCATTATTGAACCCTTAAATTTACTTAATTATCATTTGTAACCCTAAAGTATGAAAGTTGCTAATTCATGAAACATACTTAATTCGGAAGGTTACCTAATTTGGAAAATTACTAATTTTGGAAAGTTACTAAAAATGAAAAGTTTCTAAAAATAGAAAGAAACCCCAAATGTGTAATCTGATTAAAATGAGCTTATAAGTAATACGTGGTCATTAATTCGTGTAGATCCTGTGAAGAACGAGTAGTTCATGTTTCCGTGTGCTTTCCAGATTTGTTTGATTGCTTTGCATAAGGTATAGATATTCTACCCTTTCTCAGTAAGGGTGGTTTTCTCATGACTCTCATTATGATCCTTGACTCTTATTTTGATTTCATTTGATTTGATACTTTGCTATGACATGATTCCCTTGATATGATTCATTTGATACGATTCCATTCGTTATGATATTCAGTCTGTTATCCATTTTGTTATGATATTTGTTATGATATCCGTTTGCTATCCATTTGCTTGGGTATGATTCAGTTCAGTTTGATATGCTATGTCTGGATATGATATGATGATTCATTATGCTATGAATATGTTTTGTTCTATTCTGTTGCCAGAGCTATTTAACTAGCCATGGAGGTACCATGGCCATGTCATTGATGGCACCAATGGCATGACACGATCTGTGGCGGTGTGATTAGTCCACGGCGTCCCCATTTGATATGATATGACATGTGATCACTTGGCCATTATGATATGTGTATATACTTGTCTCGTACAGGTGTATATATGATTTGTTTTGTAGGGGGCGTATGGATGCATCCTAGGTACTTTGTTTCATTTTGTAGTGATTGGCTGTGTGTGCCTTACACCCCTCTCACATTTGGGAGCTAGCTACTCCATTTGGTACTTGAGGGGTCTCCCCTCCTTGTATCCATATGATTTGACGGATATATGAGATTATGTGATTATTTGATCTATTCGAGTATCTCGTTTAGACACGCTCGTGGCCATTCCGATTTTGATTCGTTTGATTCCTTATGATTATCTGATTCATATTAGCTCTTGATCTCTCACTTCGTTTGACTCATTTGACTTATGATATTTGTTAAGTTGATCTTTGATCTCTCATTCTTTTGATAGATGATATTCGTTTCGGTAGGAGCTTACGTTTTCCTTTCCCTATACTTATACATGTTTTGATTATTTGTTTTATTATATATATATATATATATATATATATATATATATATATATATATATATATATATATATATATATATCTGTTCACTGGGCTTTTTAAGCTCAACCGCATTTCTTTTCCTGCGGCAGGTTTTAGGTTGGAAGCTCGGATTGAGTGAAGAGTGCATAGGAGCTCTTGGTGGACCACCCTGACGATAGATACCCATTTGCTTTTGGATTAGATTTGGATTTACCTTCAGTTAGATTTGACTTGGATTTGTATTTCAGTTTTGGAACTCATTATGTTTAGAGTTAGTATTTCATTATTATCATTAGAACACCTTTGTAATCATTATGTTTATAATGATTATGTTTATAGGTGGAGGTATTTCACAGGCATCAAACCTTTGCTGGGTAGGGTTGATGGGTACCATTATGGTACACAGGGTTGAGGTGTCCCTGCCAATCTATACTTTTTGATCCAATCATTATGTTTATAAGTCTTCCACTTGCGTTTGTTCTGTTGACAACATAATGTGACATTTTGACCCTTGTCGGGTTGGGGTGTTACAGTTATGGTATCAGAGCTCAGGCTTCAACTTGTAGTACATAAGTTATGGCCTGTGAAGATTTGGACCCTTAGGTCTACACTATAGGAGCTTATGGAATGACCTTTGAAGGATTTGCTTTAGGTTTCTCCCTAACTTCAGTTATGACCGGTGAGGATTGGGTAGATTATATGATAAGGCATTAGTTAGCTATCTTCTTCCGTATCACTCTGATTTGTGCCTCTGCTTTAAGCTAAGCCCTTATAAGATCATTCGTTCCGAAGATTTAGAAAATTTATCAGTATACGCAACATAAGTTTAGTGATCAAATAAGTTTAGAATGCTTTGAGACTTTTGTAGTAACGCCTTACAGGTTTCATTTTCTGATGTGACCGCATTCTTTCGAATTTCGATCTCTGATTTGTTTGTCATTCGTTTAGATGCCTTTTCGTCCGTTCAGAGAATTCGTATATTTATGAATCCGATGTGTTCGACACATTCTGTGGTTTCTTTTGCTATTGCTTAGCATATTAAGGTCCCCTATGCACTATTAGAATTTGCTATACCTAGTTCCATCTCTATGAGAAATCTTTTGATTATCGTCACGAGTATCGAAATTGTCTAGTACGTTTTGAAGATAAGTTTCGTTCTGCTAATCTGTTTCCTTTGGGAATGTTTGATTCGATATTATTCTGGATATGGATTTATTGACTAAGCATCGAGATGCTAACAACAGTCATATTAAATTTGTCATCTTTGGCGATTTGAGAAACTCAAAATTCTGTACCATGGTTCCCAACCTGGTAAACAATTATGATTACCTTTACTTTGAAAACTCGTACGTTAATCCCTCGCGGTTGTGAAGATACTTCGTTTTATGAACTCGCCTCGAGAGTTATTCAGTTGTTTGAAATGTTAGCGATGTATTCTTTAATGAACTACCAAGATTACCATCTGAATGTGAAGATGTTTTGATTTGATTATGAGAATCTGTTTAGTCACGACTCAAGGTAGAATGTGATTACAATAAAGGCATGTGTATATGATGCAAGTATTATGATGCCTGGCCAACGTGATAATAGTTACATCATATAACTTGAACTTATTGGGATCATAGTTTGTCTTGAGAAGTACCTGAGAACAATAAGTTATTTGAGTGAGAATTCTGTCAGCATAGAAAGACGTTTTGCCTAATTCTGAAACTCCGTATTAAACGACATCAGTTGAATGGAAACAATTGAAGGACCAAATTCTAGGAAGTGGTTTTATCCATCCGAATGTGTCTCTATAGGGTGCTCTAGTTTTATTCGTGAAGAAGGATGATGACAGCATCAAGTTGTCTATTGAATTTTGGAAACTGAATAGTATTGTGGTTAGAACCGTTATCCGTTACCTCGAATCGACGATTTGATTAATCAACTTCAGGGTGTGAAGTTTTTCTCAGTGATTGAGTTTGGATCCGATTATTTTCAGTTACGTTTAAAGGAGCGAGATGTTCCTAGATTTGCTTTTCGTATTCATTATGATCTCTATGAGTGTTGTGATGCCAATTGTATTGGCTACTGCTTCGACTGTTCCTATAGACTTGTTAAATCATGACTTTCATGAATACAGAGACGAAAGAGAAACATGGAGATCATCTTTGTATTATGTGTTGAAATTTCTACGTCAGAATAAGCTCTATGTAATATTTTCGAAGAGTAAATTTGGTTGGGATGAAGAATGAGAGGAGAATTTTGAAAAGCTGGAAAGAGATTTGTTTCTGCTCAAGAAGGAGACTTAGTTATGTCCTTATGCAACACGGGAATATTTGGTTATACGTCAATACAGCTAGAACCATAGGAGGTGAACTGTCCGACGCATGACTTGGGAGTGATCTGTGACAGACATTAAAAATCTCAGGAGCAAGAAGGTGGAATACGATCTATGTTAGAAGACTTAAAGGAAGCGGTTTTGATTGAAGTACACAGTTCTATTTGCTCTATTCATCTTAGTTGTACTATTATGCATAGAGACTTGAAGCAGAATTTGATGGAATGGTATGAAGATGATTGTGACTACATTGGTGGCGAAGTGTTAGCGTGTCAACAAGTTAAGATTTAGCATCAGCGTATAAGTGGTTTTCTTTAGCTTTGGATGTTCTTAAGTGGAAGTGGGATTAAACCTTCATGGATTTTGCAACGGAATTTCCACGGATATTTTGGAAAGACGATACGAATTGGGTTGTAGTGGATCATTTGACTAGGTCGTCTCACTTAAGAAGACTAGCATAGATTTCTTTCGGCAGAAGATTATCCAAGCTACATGACGCACCTGCAGTGATCGTGTCAGAGAAGCGCGTTTTGCTTCACACTTCCAGAAGAGATACAGAAGACTATGGGGATTGGACTCGGAATTTTAGTACGAATTCTCACCTTCAGACGGATGGACAGACATAACAATTATTCGAACTTGGAAGATTTGTTGAGCAGGAAGATTGACAAGTGCTGGGTCTGGTTGTGTTTGATCATTAAGATAGATGGCAGGAAACTGACAAGAGTTTCCTTTCAGAGTTTGGTATGAACGGAGATGTAGAACACCTTTTGGTTGAATTAAGTCAGAGAATTACTTATTGAAGGTCCGGAGTTGATTACAGTGACTAATAGGTTAGTTACCATTGTGGAAGGGAAATTTTGAAACTTTAGACCGGGAATTTGTTTGTTCCGTATGATGTTTTCGTACAAAAGAGTTAGACGTTTTGGCATATAAGAAAGATTTAGTTCGCGATACATTAGACCTTAGATTCATTCTTATCCATACGATTATGCTACCTATCCCACTATGCCTTCTAATACGTTTCGATACTCCGATATGTGCTTAGTTAATCGTCAGTACGAATAGGTTACCCACCTCTTTAGGAAACTCTCGATACGTTGATAATTTGATATGTGCTTCTCTGATCATTAGTAAGTTCCCTTAGTCCATTCAGAATCTGGATAGAGTTGATGAAGTTTTCCTACCGTTTAGCACTACCTCCGTATTTGCCTCGTGTGTATATGTGTCTCATGTATCTCCTTGTGAGATTTCAACTACCATATGTTACGTATTTGTTTCATATTCGTTGGATCAGATTTGTTATGATTTTTGATCTGTGGAGAGCCTGGGGCTATCCTATTTTTCCGGATCGAGTCATGAGAATCGAAACATCTCCGTTTGTTAAAACCTTTTTGTAGAATCATTTTGAGCGCGAAGCTACTTGAGAGACTGAAGAGTTAGAGTGAACTTTTTAGCAGCAATTCTTTTGTAATTTGATACGAATCCGTCAAACCTTTGTGACTTCAATTTCGAGGACAAAATTTTCTTTTTATGAGGGGAAGAATTATAACAACCGGAATTTACGAAGCAACTTTTGAACTTCTAATACGAACCTACCCTAAAGTTTATGAATATTTGGCTAAATTAAGCACATATGTTATAAAGTTAGACAACAAAATAAAAAGTCCTAATCTAAGTATAAAAATAAGTCGACACACCCCCTAATTCCTTAGAAGCATTACACGTTTATATAAGTCACAATAAGGTCCGATTCTTTTAAAAGCTTTGTACACACAAACCATCACACATTTAACCATATGTGAAAGGGGCCAAATATACTACCTTGGATACACTTCATCACACGTATAAATGAGTCACTAATAGGCCCAATTCATTTTTTTTACTTGTACACAACTCAAGAGCCAAATATTTGAAAACTTTTGAAGTAGATTTGGTCACCCATACTTCCCTTTAGACTCGGCCATTTTCCAGCCCTACTCTTTCATTCACTCCTGCTCTATATCAACCAAATATATCACATCTCTCACATAAAACCCTAAACTTAAACACGTAGAACAGAAGCATATTTTCTTTTCATTAGTCGAGTGGTGCAAAGTAAATTCGAGGGTGATCGTGGTAGCTTGGTGTGATCGCGAGGGTGATTGTGGTAGCTTGTTGTGACAGATTAGTGGACATTGGTTTGGTTTGAGGGGTGTTGACAAGTGGGTGATCGGTTTGGTGGTGTACCAGCCTTGGTGAGATCGTGTGTAGGAGTCGGGACTCGAAGGGGTTGATTCGTGGGTTTCTGGTTTCGATTCTTGGTCTTGTTCTTTCGTTTTATCCGACTAAGGTATCACTTATCTTCGTTCTTGTGTTCTTGCTCGACATGTGAAACATACATAAACGCTAGAACATGTAAAACTGATCTTTGATTCCTTAAACCTAAGTATATAAATAACGTATAGAAGTGTCACATGAAATCACGAATATATGAATTACAAAATTGTCAACCTCATTTCTGTTTTGAAAACTTTTCGAAATACGTTTGATATACGCTTTGAGTATGGTCATTGGAATGTGTATATGTGTCTAAGAATACGAATAAGAAACTGGTTATAAACTTAAAAGAAAATGGAGAAGGGCTGTGCATGTTGTTGACGTGAATAAGGGTATGTTTACATGTGATTTTAGGTGAGGTCTTGATTGTTAAATAAGTGTGTATTATGAATATATCAATCACGTGGGGCTGTAAACATACATGTGTAACTGAGTATTAAACAAGAGTACGACGCATATACAAGGGTGTATTAATCAGATTTAAAAAGGGTAGAGTATGAGTTGTGTTTTGTCCAATTATTTCATGTGTGTGACTCATTATTATGGCCATCAAATAGTGTGCATGTGTGTTGAATTTTGGTGGATCATTCAAGTCTACAAACGTATGTACAAAATGGTTTTAAAAGACTTGGGAATATATAGGATCAGTGGGTCTTTGTTAGTGACATTAAAGGTGTACCAAGGGGTATGTCTCATTAAGGGAAAGGATCGTGTGTCTCGGCATTTGTATGAGTTAGCAGGTGGGTGTGTCGAGAGTGGGTGTGTGTGTTTAACGAGACATGTGTATGTGTGTATTCGAGATGCGCAACGTGTGTGTAATTTGGGTTGTTCGAGATTTCATAAACGAGTTTATTTGTACCTTACTAATAAAACAAGTCGGCTAAGTCCTAAATTGGTTTTCATAAAATTAAGTTACGATATAAACCCTGAACTTTGATAAGTTACAAATTTAACCCTGAACTTTACTAAATTGGCATAATAAACCCCAAACTATGAAATTGTCATAATTGAACCCTTAAATTTACTTAATTATCATTTGTAACCCTATAGTATGAAAGTTGCTAATTCGGGAAACATACTTAATTCGGAAGGTTACCTAATTTGGAAAATTACTAATTTTGGAAAGTTACTAAAAATGGAAAGTTTCTAAAAATAGAAAGAAACCCCAAATGTGTAATCGGATTAAAATGAGCTTATAAGTAATACGTGGTCATTAATTCGTGTAGATCCTGTGAAGAAGGAGTAGTTCATGTTTCCGTGTGCTTTCCTGATTTGTTTGATTGCATTGCATAAGGTACAGATATTCTACCTTTCTCAGTAAGGGTGTTTTTCACACGAATCTCGTTATGATCCTCGACTCTTATTTTGATTTCATTTGATTTGATACTTTGCTATGACATGATTCCCTTGATATGATTCATTTGATACGATTCCATTCGTTATGATATTCAGTCTGTTATCCGTTTTGTTATGACATTTGTTATGATATCCATTTGCTAGGGTATGATTCAGTTCAGTTTGATAGGCTATGTCTAGATATGATATGACGATTCATTATGCTATGAATATGTTTTGTTCTGTTCTATTGCCCGAGCTATTTAACTAGCCATGGAGGTATCATGGCCATGTCATTGATGGCACCAATGGCATGACACTATCTGTGGCGGTGTGATTAGTCCACGGCGTCTCCATTTGATATGATATGATATGTGATCACTTGGCCATTATGATATATGTATATACTTGTCTCGTACAGGTGTATATATGATCTATTTTGTAGGGGGCGTATGGATGCATCTTAGATACTTTGTTTTGTTTGGTAGTGATTGGCTGTGTGTGCCTTACACCCCTCTCATATTGGGGAGCTAGCTACTCTATTGGGTACTTGAGAGGTCTCCCCTCCTTGTACCCATATGATTTGACGGATATATGAGATTATGTGATTATTTGGTCTATGCGAGTATCTCGTTTAGACACACTCGTGGCCATTCCAATTTTGATTCGATTGATTCCATGTGTTATCTGATTCGTATTAGCTCTTGATCTCTCACTTCGTTTGACTCATTTGACTTTTGATATTTGTTCAGTTGATCTTTGATCTCTCATTCTTTTGACAGATGATATTCATTTCGGAAGTAGCTTATGTTTTCCTTTCCCTCTACTTATACATGTTTTGATTGTTTTTTTTGTTATATATATATATCTGTTCACTGGGCTTTTTAAGTGCAGCCGCATTTCTTTTCCTGCGGCAGGTTTTAGGTTGGAAGCTGGGATTGAGTGAAGAGTGCATAGGAGCTCTTAGTAGACCACCCTGACGATAGATACCCATTTGCTTTTGGAACTCATTATGTTTAGAGATAGTATTTCGTTATTATCATTAAAATACCTTTGTAATCATTATGTTTATAAGTCTTTCGCTTGCGTTTGTTCTATTGACACCATAATGTGGTATTTTGACCCTTGTCGGGTTGGGGTGTTACATTATCGCTGGACGAGACCTTAACTTATACAATATTAGCTTAAGTCCAAGAATGCTTACCCTTAACTAGTCTAATACACTATCATATACTATTACAAGGTTCGTATAAGTATAAATGACCATCACTTCTAATGCTAACAATCTCCCCCTAAAGGGTGGTCATTTATCAAAAAAGATTCTTTCTTCGTTTTATGGCTGTTGAGTCTTTAGAATCTTCAGTTCTTGATTCTTGAGCATAAACCTTGGTAAAATCTCTTTCCTTTCTTGCCTTCGATTAACATCTTCAAGTGTTATCTATAAGTCGTAACCAACATACTCATACCACTTGGCCTTTAAAATTTGATCTTAACTCATATATATTTTATCATTTCTTCTTTGAACTTCATTTCGACTTGATATTTGATTTACTTGAGTTTGATGTAGTTCTTTTTCTTTCTTATCTTTGTCTTGAACATGATGATGATGAGTCATATGAGTATGAGTATGTTGAGTTAAAGATGTCGATTTATATGGTATTGGTGCATCCGGAGCGGCTTTCATCGGTACTTGTCTTAGAAAAGGTAGAAAGAAATAATGTCAGGATACCCAATCAATCCTCGCGGACTTTATTAGATAATTGTTCCACTAAGATTGTTTTGGATGAATGTCTTGAATCCATTCATCTTAGGTGGGTAGAATTAATCTCTGAATCCTGTGAAGGACCAATATGATTACATTGGATAAATCCAAGTATAGACCTACGTCATCAAGAATCGATTCATAAAATGAATCTCCTTAGTAGGGTTTCCAGCTCGAAGTTCCAAGTAATCTTATAAATTGCCCCACCTGCCGTTCCTGGATTGGATGCATCAAGGAAGCTTACAGCAATCCAGGTGAATCGCTGGAGTACACATAAACTATCAATCTATGATTGTAGACCATTTGAAGAAAGTTTTTACCATATAAGAACATCCTGGATCACGTTGATTTCCAGTTAACACTATGCTTAATTCTTAAAGAATTAACTAAGTGACCCATTTTTAGTGTTGTTTGATGATGACACAGGCAGGTTTTCCATCCAATAATTTTGAAATACTACGTGAATACCACTATGAGCGTTTTGGCAAGATTGCTAGGATCTGCGTAGGACTGTTAAGTATAAGGCATGTTCTTATTTGTGAACAAAATTGTTAATTTACATGTGTCCTGTGGAGATTTTATAATTGAATCTCGTTTGCTCTAGACTCGATAAGCGCGTTTTGGTTTTAGTGAGCGGAGGCTGGAGCAGACTGCCACCTTTTCAATATCAACATTTCTCGGAGTGAGAGGTCGATAGATAGCGTGTTTATCTCCGTGAGAAGTGAAACAATAATCTTTTGAGTGAAACTTGAGTGGCTGGGAAGGGTTGTGAATTGAATCACTGGGTTCATGATGTCTGTCTTCAATAACATAATCATCTTTGTGATTAATGATAGCATATGAAATAACCCGATTTTTGCCATATGTGCATGAAGGGTTTTCATTTCTTTTAAACCTTTCATAACAATTCTTTTTTCATTCTTTAACCCCTTCAATGCATATCACGTCATCCTCACTATCACCATGTTGTGATTATTTTTGTTGACAACTCATGACAATGATAACGTTATTCTCTTTTCTTATTAATCTGCTTGACCTACAGACTTCTATTCTATCTAATGGAATTTCTTAGGGTAGGTACCTCCGGCTCTGGCTAGACCATGGATAATAACTAACCTTAAAACCTTATGTCTCCTCGAACATCATCTTCAGTTTTGGTTGGTTTGGTATAGATAGTAGCCATAAACCTTTTGCGAAAATCAATCAAACTATTTATAAGAACTCAAGTTTTGATAACACTTTGAATGTTTTCATTTTTGAGAATTACTCCCCCTACACATGTGCCTATATAGTTTGACAGAATTTGCACACGGAGGGAAAGTATGCATTATTTGAGTCAATGTCATTTTGAGTTCAATAAAATTGATCACATTTTAATAATATTCCCCCCCCCTAAAAATAGCATATTCGTGATATTTTTGAATTGATTAAAAGATATGTTATTCCAGAAAGCATATTGAGAGAAAACGGATTTCATCAATTATTTTGAAACACTTTTATACTCCCTTAGAATAATTTGAAAAGTTTACCTATTGAGGGAATTATCTTGAGCACAAATTCTGAAAGATTTTGAAAAATCTTGAATAAATGGTGCTCAAGATTAAGAAGATTTCTCTCATTTTAATAGGATTAGCACAGTGAAACGTACACTAGGGTCGTTTATTTGAAAAAGCACAGGTTGTAATATGACATTTGATTACAAGCCATTTTGTTTTGAGCTTAAAACTTTGAATGTTTTAATGTTGTAACTCAAAACCTGAGAAAAGTTATTTTCCCGTTGTTAGGATAAGTGAGCATAGATTTTGATAGATTATGAAAATATTTTTTTCAAAAATCTTGAAGAATGTATGCTCAAGATTTAAGAAGGTTTCTCTTCTTATCCTTTAGGATCATCGCAGTTATGCATATAATGGGATCCTTTCTTTGAAAATTGGGTTATACACTGATATGCGTGCATAAGCCATTGAAGAATTTAGAAACGACTTGTTTTGAAAACATTTTTGAGTTGAGGTAACTCTCGCTCAAGCATATTTACATTTCTATATCATTGTTGAATGGCATTTCTAGAAACGTAAATAACATCGATTACACGAGAGAGATGTCGTAGAAGAATAATTTTGGTGTTTTTGAAAATTTTATAATTTTGTGTTTTGTTTCTATAAAATAAAATGAAAATCAAGAATAGAAGATTGAAAAAATGAGAAAGATGATGAATTATTGATAGATTTTGAATTCCCTTAATCAATGGGTTCTTTAATAGATGATTTACCATTTTCCATACCCGGAGGTTGTGTTCTCTCAATCGCTGTAAGTAATACCTGATTCCAAATCCAATGGGTGTGCGCTTTCCACTTCAATAGAAATACATGTACTTGAACCTGGAGTTTGTACACATTCAACTATACTAGTGCAAGTGTTAAGAATCATTCCCTTAGGTTTCCACACAAAACCAATTGTTTTAAATTTTTTACCTGTGGGGGTAAGATCAAGAAGATGTTTTGTTTTCAGGTGCAGCGGAAATGTCTTTAAGACTAAATGGCCTTCCTATTGAGATCCGCCTAGTAGATCTCTTTGTTTTGCCTTTTTTCTGAACGGGTTTGTTTTGTTTTGTTATCTTTTAGGATAGTTTCTTCGTACTAGAATTCACATCATCTAGATATTTAGTTATGCAAGCATCGCGATTGCCTTTAAAGACACATTTATGACATGTAAGACAAACAAATTCAACATTTTTGTTTAAAACAACATGTTTAACATTGTCACTACAGTCAGTTGATAATTGTTTCGTGTTCGAAAAATATTTAGAATTCCTAGAGGGTTCTTCTTTTTGCACATCATTTTTCATTACGCAACTACTCTTAAATGCTCGCCAAATCCTGTTCTTTTGTTAAGTGCTCCTAGGTTTTGGTTTGCTGCTATTAGCAATGTTTGGTAATACAGTAGAAGGTATCACACTAGGTTTTGAACTCAGAAGTCCGTCTTTTTTAATTTGTGCCTTTTCCTAGCTTCTTTTAGATAATGATTATGGTCAATGTTGTTTGAACCAATATATTCCTTAGTGTTTTTTATGGACACAGTCTTTGAACTATTCCTAGATAGGCCAGGTGCAATCACGTTTTTGTTTCTTTCAACAACCTCTTCTTTTTCGTTTTGAGGAATATAACGTGGAGTGACTGTTTTTGACAAATATTTGTTCATAAAAACTTCGGGAGGAAACAATGATTTTGAAATATGACGATGTTCAATGATTTTTGAAACTAGCAATTTCACCAATATTGACGGTTTTTCAAAATTAGTATCCACACTCTTTCCTTTTAAATCATTCAGCTAAGCTATCATAAAATTATTTTGCTTTTCTATGTCCTTGTAAGCATGCTCGTAAGACATTTTGTTATACTTGCATTCTTTCGTTTTTCGATCTAATTGTTTAAAATAGGACACATTTCTTTTTTAAGTTTTACGAGGGTATTTTCATACTTTGAAACAATTATGGAGTGGTCAGAATGAAGTTTTTCATGATCTTCAATAGAATATGTTTGATATATGATAGATATAGTATATGTAATCATAATTGCTTCCAAGAGATGATCATTTTCTTTTTCAAAATGTTTGACTTTTAGGAGAATCATCAGCTTCCTTTGCAGGAGCTTTGTAGTCCTTTAAAAACTATACCATTTCATTCAAAAATTCTTGTTCAAAATGAATTACTCTAGCATTAATTGAACTTGAGGAGCAATTTCTTTTTCAAACAACTTTTTAATCTCCTGATGAACTCCTAAGTTCCAAGTGTTAATAGTAAATGTCATTTTTGTTTCAACAGTCTTTTGTAGTGACTCAATTCTAGCTTTTGCATCATCAAGAAATCCTCTCACAACACTCGTTTTACGAGTATCGTCACAAGATATCTCTTCCATTTTCAAAGCATTTTTTGAGTCAACAATTTTATTTTTATTTTATTTTTTTATTTTTTTGTTTTTTATTTTAACTAAAATGGGTTTTGAAATTGTGTTTTAAAACTTGATTTTTGGAAAACATTTGAAAGAACACTTGTTCTTTTGACTTTACTTTTTGTAGAACAAAGCGTCACAAAGTTTGTTTAGCTTTGAATAAATAGGTTTTATTTCTGATTCTTTTTCTTTCATTTTTTATCAACTCTCATCAGTAAGTTGCAACGTTTCCACAGAATCATACACAATAGGAGGATCATGTTCAGTCAAAAGAATATTACCATTATGGAAATAGTTTTGTTCTTTCTAAGCTTTCTTGAGATAACAACGGTTTTTGTAACCTAGAGCCATCTTTTGTTCAATATCATAAAACGAGTCCGGCTTCAGAGAAAGCATATGAATCATTTGAACTGATTTACCCATCTTAACAATAATGTTTTCCATTTTTTTTATGTTCAGACTCTATGATTTTATCAAGAAGTTCATCTTCACGTTTTACAAACATTTTTTCATCTTATTCCGTTCTTTTTGAAGATTGGTACAAGTTGTCGTTTGTTTTGAAATTTGGTTTTTGAGGTCAGAAATTTCTTCATTTAAAGACTTGATTGTTCTTGTAGAGCTTATTTGAAGTGTAACAAGTTGTATAATCAATTGTATTTCTTTAAGCACAAATTCTCTATAACCAATTTTAAGTTGAGACTCGCATTTTTTATTTCTTTCAAAATGCTTTTCGTGTCCCTTGTACCTCTCAAGCTCAGCGGTCAATAAAGCATTCACAGCCTTAGCTTCGTGATTGACCATTTACATTTCTCATGCTCAACATTACAATTTTTAAGTAATGATTCAAAGAAAGCACGTGTTTCCTCATCTGTATTAGCATGTTGTTCTACGTCTCCTCCAGTAAAACCCATTTATGGAGTATTAGAATAGATATTGATTTCATTATGCTCTTCCACAACTGTGTCGTTAATGGATTCGGGTATCTCAGAATGCTGCATCTCATGAGTAAACAGACTAACAACATTATTATGATTTACCTCATTTGAAGGTTCATTATCTTAGAAAGGCTCATAATAAACAGTAGTGTCTGAAACATCTTCCTGTATTTTAGCCATGAAATTGCTATCCCCATTTAAGTCCTTTTTGTTTGTTACCCCTGCTGCATATATTTCTGCTATAATCTCAAGTGCTTCTCTCATAGCCAACAAAATTTCTTCACGATTCCTAGCCTTGAGGGCATTTTTCTCAACCAACTTTCACATACTCTAAATATGGAGTAAGGATTGGTTCTGGAAGTTCCATATCAGTTGGTGCTAACGGATCTGTTAGGTCATGTATTTCATCCTTACACATAAGTAGTAATCGTATGTTTTAGAGAGAGAAAGAGATTAGAGAGAGAGTGGAAGGAACTTGTAAAGTAAAAAGGAAAATGTATTACCAAGAACCAACACCCTTTCTGTTGGTCCGAAATAACTTGAGTAAGCCATGAATTAACAAGAGAATCATAGTAAGTTTATCATTGCATTAAGAACAAACATTACAAGGTTACTCAAGAACCCACTTCGACAAACTAACAACACTTGGATAGCTTTTCAAGGGGATATTTGCGGAATACTATCCCCGTTGAGTGACAAATTAAAACTCACAAAGATTCAAGCTAAGCTTGAACTCTAAGTGATGAGGATTCTATCACTATAATACTTTGTATTATCCTTTTTGTGGAATCTCTTAACTCATGATCTTACCTTTCTCATTGTTGTAATGAGTATTTATAGCGGAAGAGTTACTGTTGCTTCACATGGGAATAGTAATTTTGCCAACTTTACTGTAGATAGTCACGTGCTTAGACTAGTAGCTTGAATGTCCTTTTGGTTTACCGGAGTTGACAGTTGAGTGTACCTGTGAGATACTTTAGTGTCTTGGGAAGGAGCAATGTTTTATCTTCCGAAGAGTTTTCCTGCTTTAACATACTAGTTGAAAAGTTCCGCCTAAACATTAGAGGACAAGAGCTATGCTATGTTGGTTTGATTAGAGAGCTGATAGGTTACTAGGGTATTGCCACTCCTGATGAGCCCTATACTTCAGCTAGAGATCTTTATACATATTGGCTGACCTGTATAAGCTAGAGAGTACGTCTTTAAGTAATCTTGACGATGTGTAAGACTTGAGCATCTGCTAGAGCTACTTGTTGACTTTAATATCAACAAGTCTTTTTGAACTGCTCTTTGTTTTGAACTCTGATGGAGTTGCTCGCTGATTCTTCCACTAACGAGACTTCTTGCTTCTTTTATTGTCAGTGAGACTTTTGTTGTTTTATGAGAAACGTGTTAAGAGATAAAGAGATATTTGTCAGATCTTAGTGTCCCTGATGTTACTCAGATACTTTCCTCATTAACTTCGCATCAGTGAGGTAAAGTGTTTCTTCAGTTGGTTTTTGACGTCCTTGAAGTTTGATGTTGTTGAGTTGTTTTATAATACTCTCTGATGACTATCAGATAGTGATTTTACTCTCTGACTTTTTCAGAGAATGAACTGCTCACTGATTTTATCAGCAAGTGACTTAGCTATTTTATGTTCTAATACTTGTGAGGGACAATTTGGTCAAATTTGACCCAACAATCTCCCCCTATTTGAATATAGAAATAGCTTAAGTTTTATCAGAGATAAGTGAGCATAACGGCTTCTTCTTATACTCTGAGTTACAACAAAGGTAAAGTAAACGATTATCATTTAGGCTATATTCTTGATACCACTTGTTGAGGATGAAGCTGTGCCTAAGCCTAAGTTGTCATCTTGATCTTGGTTCTTATCTTCACTGTCTAAGCTCCTCTTCAGATAGTGATGAGTTTTAGTCTGTAAAGAACTTTTTGAAGACGACTCCCTGAGTAATCTTTACTCAGGGATTTAATTCTACACTTTGGTTAATTTTACAATTCTAGTGAGAGTTTATTGGGCACATACATGGCTCATCAATAAGTCTCCCTTATACAAGTAGCCTAAGTGTTTATCAATTGTAATTGAGCACAATGGCTTCTTTTTACAAACTGAGTTACAACAAGGAATGAAATAATAAAATAGATAGCTATAGATTCTTTGTTGATGTGGCTGAATTTTCTTCTTCATACTTGGGTTTTGGTATTAGGTCCTTGATTCCATGTTGAAGAACTTTGTCTTTTTTACCTATTTCTGATGCCCAGGGACTATATCCCTTCTAGGTTCTTGAACCATGCCCAAGGATTATGTCCCTGATATTTATTCCTTTCAAACCACTTCCTGATGCATAATTTCATACTTTGTTTCTGAAATCTTTTGTTGTGAACTCAGTCCCTGATGATTAGTCATCAGGTTCACATACATTTTTTTTATTATGTTTTAATTTTGGTTTATTGTAACAATAAATGCTTTCTCCCCCTCAAAAACTGCAACATTAGTAGTAGTTTTTGGAGTTCTTGCATTTATGGTTATGATTCAAGATCCAAGGACTATGGCCTTGATGTTTGTCTATGATTGATTGAAGCTTTCTCAGTCTTCTGTAGTGGTACATGGTCATGATATCGGAGATGTCGATGGTGTATATGCCTATAGCCTTTCTTCATTGTCCTGATAAATATCTTGATTTCTCCACATGTCCTTTATCCCTGGTTGATCAGGTTGATTAACTCATTTACAACCAGAAAGTAATTATCTCTCAGATAGTTTATCAGAGAGTGACACACTGATACTATGAAATACTCCCTCCGTCTCAATTTAATTGTCCATATTTCCTTTTATGGATGTCTCAAATTAATTGTCCACTTTCCTTATTAAGTAAAAACTAGAGAATCTAGTGAAGGAATATTCTATTTTTGTGGTTGAAAATTAAAGTGCCCCCACTTTTATTAAACTTTGTGATTTCTCTCTCATGACAATTAAATTGAGACGGAGGGAGTAGCTGTTAGTGGGTGACACTCTCTGATTCACTGAAAATCAGTGAACAAGTTTAGACTATTTTACATTTGAATACATATAAGAGGAGATTAGGACACATTTTGATTCATTAATCCCCCCTATCTAAATATACAGATAGCCTAAACTAAATCAGTAGTAAGTGAGCATTGGCTTCTTCTTACATACTTTACATCAAAGAATTACAATCTTTAAACAAACGAATTCTATTGATTTCGCTGAAGGATAAGGACTATGAGACTTGATTCTTTTAAGTTCTGCAACTTTCTTGTCTTTAGTTCAATGTCTTCGTAGT
Source organism: Artemisia tridentata subsp. tridentata (assembly GCA_021014915.2). Taxonomy (NCBI): domain Eukaryota; kingdom Viridiplantae; phylum Streptophyta; class Magnoliopsida; order Asterales; family Asteraceae; genus Artemisia; species Artemisia tridentata. Next base: position 208,429,796 of record CP139502.1, read on the forward strand.
TCAGCAGCGAGTTTTGGTACCCGACTCAATTGTCCGGGTTATAGTGCTCTGACTTTTCAGCAACCACTCTAGTCAGAGACTTCATAGGATCAGGTAGTACTTGCTTACTACCTAATTTGTACATCCCAATCCCTGATCTGAATAAGCTGATTAACTCTTTGATGCAAGATCCGGTGGTGGATCAAGATTGTTCAAAGAGCTTAGGTTCAGGGAATGTTTTGTTTACTCGCTAATTTTAACAGATAGATAGAGACACTTGGGTAGCCTTTCCCGTCTCCCCATGTTTAACCATAGATTATCCTAGTTTTACCCAGGCTGTAAGCGTACTATGCATCCTCTTGCTTACAAGATGGGCAACAACAAGGATTAAGAAATCTATTGATTTCCATCCTTTGTTGCTTGACGTCTTTAGGTCAAGTTTCTTTAGGATCATGGACTATGTCATATACAGACTGGTCCCTGATGTACGATTTGTACCTATCCCTAAAGATGCATCCTCTTCCCCATTTTGTTTTCCCCCTCCGTAGCCTCTGATGACCCTCTTTTGCATCCTATGCAGGTTGTTACTGAGATCAACCTTATACAGTTCCTAATTGTTACCACTCTTATGGCTTGTGAGAGACTGAGTTATCATGAAGCTCTCACCATCTAAACGACCTTTGAAGATGAAAACATTTACTCAAGACGTATTTGTCTAGGTAAACCTGTTTCTGATCAAAGGTACTTGAGACTGGTGGTGTTAAGAGTGGCCGAAATGAAAGGATTTAGGGTAGGTAAATGGAGCATCTCTTCGCACAAGAACGGTTTGAAAGTAACCTTCATATTTGAAAAGACGATCGAGGATGTTATGGAGGGGAAATTAGATGACAGGGATTTGTAGAGGATTGTGGTTGTAGGTTCTTAGCCGCCATTTAAGAACGGCTAAGTGTTATTAGTAGTCATTTAAGAACGGATCTAGATCATGAATTAATCCACCTGCTCTGATACCACTTGTTGGTCCGAAACAACTTGAGTAAACCATGAATTAACAAGAGAATCATTGTATGTTTATGATTGCATTAAGAACAAACGTTACAAGGTTACTTAAGAACCCACTTCGACAAACTAACAACACTTGGATAGCTTTTCAAGGGGATAGTTGCGGAATACTATCCCCGTTGAGCGACAAATTAAAACTCACAAAGATTCAAGCTAAGCTTGAACTCTATGTGATGAGGATTCTATCACTATAATACTTTTTATTATCCTTTTAGTGGAATCTCTGAACTAACTATCTTACCTTTCTTATTGTTGTAACGAGTATTTATAGCGGAAGAGTTACTATTGCTTCACGTGGGAATAGTAACTTTTCCAACTTTATAGTAGATAGGAACGTGCTTAGACTAGTAGCTTTCCTTTTGGTTTACCAGAGTTGACAGTTGTGTGTACCTGTGAGCTACTTTAGTGTCTTGGGAAGGAGCAATGTTTTATCTTCCCAAGAGTTTTCCCGCTTAAACATGCTAGTTGAAAAGTTCTGCCTAAATATCAGAGGACAATAGTTATGCTCTGTTGGTCTGATCAGAGAGCCGATAGGTTATTAGGGTATTGCCACTCCTGATGAGCTCTATACTTCAGCTAGAGATCTTTGTGCATACTAACTCACCTGCATCAGCTAGAGAGTATGTCTTTAAGTAATCTTGATGATGTCTAACACTTGAACATCTGCTAGAGCTACTTGCTGACTTTAATATCAACAGGTCTTTTTGAACTGCTCTCTATTTTGAACTCTAATGGATTTGCTCGTTGATTCTTCCATCAGCGAGACTTCTTGCTTCTTTTACTGTCAGCGAGACTTTTGTTGTTTTATGAGAAAGGTGTTCAGAGACAAAGAGACATTTGTCAGATCTTAGTGTCCCTGATGTTACTCAGATACTTTCCTCATTGACTCCGCATTAGTGAGGTAAAGTGTTTATTCAGTTGGTTTTTGACGTCCCTAAAGTTTGTTGTTGTTGAGGTGTTTTATAATACTCTCTGATGACTATCAGATAGTGATTTTACTTTCTGACTTTTTCAGAGAATGAACTGCTCACTGATTTTATAAGCGAGCGACTTAGTTATTTTATGTTCAAATACTTGTGAGGGATAATTTGTCAAATTTGACCCAACACTTTCCATCGTGGAAAGGGGTATTTATAGTTTATACAAAGCTTGGGGTTTGACCCATGGACTCACCACATGGGCCGGCACAATAAAACTCACAATTATGAGCCATAATTACTAACGACCTATTCTGACTCTAATGACCGACACTTTATAATAATAAAATATTCCCAACAATCTCCCCCTAAGGGTTGGTCATCATAGGTCGTTGACGTCCTTTAGTCTTCTTAACAGTTCTTTGCTTTGATGTCTCTTGTGTCTTGGTTCTTCTTTCTTAGTTCTTGTGATCAGTTGAGTTTCCGCTTGCCTTTCATCAACATCTTCATAGCTGGTGTCTTTACGTCTTTTACAGCATGATCATACTGCTTGCTTAACTTGATACTTCATAATTGTTTCGTTCTTTATCTTTGACTTGAACTTTTACTTTTTAACATTGCTGATTCTTTGACAAGAACTTTTCTTGACTTTTACGTAACAACATCTTTTTTAATGTTGTTGGTATGAGCATGTGGAACAGGAAGTGGTTGATGATCATGATGGTGGTAAACCATCTTTTCTCGAAGGGAACGCCGTTAGTACTTGCAAATTTACCGTTAGTCATAAATACCAATCGATCACGGTGGAGTTTTCTTAGAGAATAAACCATTATGATTATTTTACTAATGAATGTCTTGAATCCATTCACCTTGGTCGGCCACATCAGCCGTCCGAATCCCGTTAGGGTCAGTTGTCATTACATTGGATAAATCCAAGTAACGACCTACGTCACCAGGACTCAATTCATGAAATGAATCTCCTTGGTGGGATTTCCAGCATTAACAAGCTTGGATGTTGAGAGTATTAACAGCATAGTGTGAAAACACTTCTCGGATCCTCACAAAGGTTGTTCCTGTGTTGGATACCCTCAAGAAGGCTTACAACAAAACATGTAAGCCACTGAAATATACCGAAGTATCACTTCAAGACTGTAGACCGTTTGAGACAAAGTAACCACCATGATGTTCGTTAGGCAAGATCCGAGGATCTTATAAAAGATTCTTATACAACTTGTGTCCTTGATGTTGAACACAAGTGTATGATTTTTGAATGTGTATCCTAAGATATCTTTTGATGAATCTCGTGGCTCTATACTCGATTAAGTACGTTTTGGTTTTAGTGAGTGGTGGCTGGAGCAGACTGCCACCTTTTTCAATATCAACACATCTCGGAGTGAGAGATCGATAGATTATGCGTTAGTCTCCGTGAGAAATGAAACAAGATCCTTTTGACAAATAGTAGCAGATGAATTAACCCGGTTTCTGCCCTAAGTTTATGGAGGGCTATTTCTTTTCACCATTTCATTAACTTTTCTCTTTAATTCTTCAACCCCTTATTTCTTATTCATCATTTTTACTCCTTTTTTCAATAATACCTAAGGACTTCTAGCACTATACTATGGGTGTTGTCCCTAGGTAGATCCCTCCAGCTCTGGCTGGATCGTAGGACATAAACCTAGCCTTAATCACCTTATTACTCCATGATTATCCTAGGTTGGTTCAATGTCGATCGTGTTGCCATAAAACCTTTTGTAAAAAACCTCTCAAAGTGTTTATGAATATAAAACACATTTTGTTAACACTTTTGAGAGTTTTGTATTTCAGAAATACTCCCCCTCCACATGTGCTCGTATGTTTTTAAGGTAAATCTGCACATTGAGGGAAGAGTTCACACTTTTTGAATTGATCGACTTTCAATAGACAAGACCATTGTGAGACACGTTTACATCACTGGTTAGACCAGCTTGAAATTATTACCCGTCCAGGTGCGAGTACAAAGAGAGTCTCTCGAGATGGTACATTTCTACTATGACAAGTCCTTTTCGAGACATGTTTACATCACTGATTAGACTAGTTTGAAATTATTAGCCATCCCGGACAATTCTTTTTGAGTTCTGACATAGTTTTCTCATCAACTCGTTGGTTAAATCTGAGTCAAGCTCTTTCGAGATTCCGCACTAATCATATTTTAATCTCATTTCTCCCCCTCAAAAATAGCATATCAATGTTGTTTTTGAAAAACAATGATTATTAAAATATGCTTGAGGTTTCTGAAATCATACGGAGAAGAAACGGATTCACAAGAACGTTTTCAAAGAACAAAGTGTTTTTGTCTTGAACAAAATTTTGAAAAACTTTTGAAAAGTCTTTGAAAAAATTTTGAATAAATTTTGTTCAAGAATAAGAAGACTTCTCTTCTTAATATGAGGATTGTCGCACTGAAGCATACAACAGGGTCCTTTCTTTGAAAAACGGGTTATAAACTGTTATGTGTGCATAAGCCATTGTTTTTATTCAAATGGATTTGTTTTCTTTAAGCAAAATACTCCCCATCAAATAATGTTAACTTATTTAATCGATCATCTTCTTGAGCAGAATTTAAAAAATATATTTTGAAAAATACGTTTGAAAAATTCTTTAAGTAATTCTGCTCAAGGTTTTGAGCAAACATAATCAAATAATATACTATACTAGTAAGAATGTTTAGAGATATCACAGACATCGTTTAAATATTCTAACTATTCTACCTAAACTCAACTAAACTCTAAACTATTTTGGACGCACGAACATCTTAAGATTCTGAATCCTCGGTCTCTGATGAACTCAAATAAGTACATTTTATCATTATCATTTATCCTATTTATTTGACTTGTTTTATTATATTATATATGAGAATTGATACGTTAATGTTTACTTTTGTAATTCTCAGGTAAAAGCAAGTATTATGTGAAACTTGGCGATTTTGGACTAATTATGGAGCAAAATAAGCAAGATGTTAAGAGTCTACTGAAATGTTCAAGATCAAGGTTATTCTGCTCCAGATACGCCGCAACATACTTCGTACATACGGCGCATCACTATCAAGATTTCACAAGCTACGATCCAAGACGGCAAAGGACATGCGACGCATAGAGAAATGGAGTTACGCCGCATCTTCTGGCGGTGTACGAATATTCCTGAATATATTAATCTTGGACCCCACGCGAAGTTAAGTCAATGCGCCGCATCTACTTATCCTATGCGCCGCATCTAACCCTCAGACAGAAACTATAAATACCCCAAGACCAGACGAATTTGGAGAGTTTTTGTCAGACACGAAGTTTAACTCAGAAGAGAGACAGAAACCCTAAGCCGAATTCAGACGTATTAGCATCATAAGACACGCCCTGAACGAAGATACAAGAGCTGTAAGAAGGTCCTGCATGTATTCAATTCATTAAGTAGTTTTGTTTTATTGTATTAGTACACTTTAATTCATCAGGATTGATGGGCCGATTCCATGTGACAACGGAAAACCATGGGCACCCCTTAAAATTGCTTTCCCATTAATTAAAGTTTATATGTTGATGTCTTTGGTGACTTTTATTAGTGCATTGATAACCTCTGTGTCTAGCTGAGCATTGCTTGGGTCTCCATGCCCCTTCCTCGCCTATTTATTCTATCGTTTCTAGGATAGTGGGATAGACATAACTAATCATTAAGGGTTTACTCGCCGATAAGATTAGAGCCAACGAGAAAGGGTTAATTATATACACTTCATATAAAACTAGCAATAAAACAAGTGACAAGCTACTTAATTATCAGGACAGGTCTTCTTATTGTCTCGAGTATCTATCTGTGTACGTGTGTGCTAATCGCTGATTCGTGCTCATTAGTTTAGTTTATATTTAATTATAACCAAACTGTGCCAGTCTCTCAGACTGAACCCCCTTGCGTTAGATTAGGTTGTATAGCTAACCTGGGATATTAAAATACTGATTAGAATAACTAGATAATACGTTCCACTCTTAGTGATCGACACTCTACTTACCATTATATTCATACTGACCGGGTACACTGCTCGTTAAAGTGTGTGTTTTATTGATAAGTCGGCTAAATATAAATTTAAAACTTGACTAGGCATTAATACTACTAAACCACAACGACACACCGTGGATATACAAAATTAGAGCAATACACGCACACATCAAGTTTTTGGCGCCGCTGCCGGGGAGTGAATTGTTATTATCTGTTAATTTGATTAGTATTTTAATTAGGTTTTTCTTTTCTTTTTAATTTTTAGATTCTAACCGCTAACCCCATTGTATATTAGATAAATTGCATTCATTGTATTATTTGCATATTTTCTGTTTTTGTGTGTTTTTGTTTTCTTTAATTTTTGTTTCTTATCGTTTGTTTTTATTTTTATTTTTCTTTTTCTATTTTTCTGTATTCTGCTATCGTTGTGCTGTGCTAATACAAACGATACGGCGCATCTGTTTTTACAGATACGCCGTATTGTGTTTAATTTTTTATAAAATACAACGCATTTAATAAATTCGAGTACGACGCATCTTTCCCCAAGATACGGCGTATTGTGTTTTTACTAAGAAATTTTTCTAAACCCTAACGCCATACGACGCATATGTTTTAACAGATACGGCGTATTGTCTATTTTAATTAAAAACAGTTTTTCGAATTATTAAACAGATACGACGCATCGATTTTTATCGATACGGCGCATCTTCTGAATCCAAAATCTTGTATTTTGAAACGTAACGAAAATACGGCGCATTAACTTTTGTTAATACGACGCATTTAATTTTAATAAATATAAACGATTTTTGATAATTAAAATTGATACAGCGCATTCTAAAATTATAAGCGGCGTATTTGCTTTCTGAATAAAAGTCTGATTAAATTTTAACGATTATAAGATACGGCGTATCCAACTTTTTGGATACGGCGCATCATCTGCAGATATCAGTTATTTTTATATCCGTTTCTAAATTCATTAATTTCTCTTCTAGCGAACAAATCCTACTGACGATTTTACCTATGATGACAGGTTTTGCTATGGAAGACATGTCAGTGAACGGATATCTTGCTAAGGAACACTTGCTTTCGGATTCATTCGAAGTGGAAGTTTTTGAAGATGTCAACTTCAATGTGCTCATGATTGATGCCGATTTATTCTCTTGGGAGACCCCTCTTGAAGCTACTTATAAGGAATTCAAACGCTTATGCAATATTGAAGATGGGATATTCTCTTATTATTTACTTATGAGCTACACTGAAGATGAATTGTTACTCTTATGGCCCATCATTGAATCTAAAGGATTAACTTGGACTACTATCGAAGAAAAAGATGGGAAATTCCAAATTGAATACATGAACTCAGCAAATGCAATCAACAAATCGAGCAACAAAAGCTATGAAGTCCAACCTATACAAACTTCTTATATGCCTTATTCCGAACAGTATTGGGGATTAGATAAAAGCTATCTGGATAACGAAAGAATGTATGCTGAATCGGAAATACTATTTCATGGAAAGTTGGTTAGGTTGATGGATATCTCTTTAGAAGAGTGGCTTGAACTTAAATACGGCAATCCCAAATTTGCTCCTATGAATGAAGTCAAACGGATTGTGACCTCATGGTTGACATGAAGTTTTAAAGAACAATTTAATGAGTTCATGGAGATCAGAAGGAACATGATTGGTAACACTAGCTTTTACGTTAACCACGATCCTAATAATGTTGATTTTTCAAATTGGTTAGCTAGTAAGTTCAATAACCATAAGAGCATGGACCGAGCTACTAAAGATGTGTTATGGGTATATTGGATGAGAGGGGAAGATGAGGAAGTAGAGAGCAACAATGGATCGTCAGATGACAATTCAACGATCGAGGAAGGCATTGAAGAATTGTTCAGAATAAACATTGATGTGTTCAATTATGAGATACCCATGTGCAAACAATTCAAAGAATTTAATTACCTTCTTCAAATCGACGCTGATGTGCTAACTGGAGATCTACCAGGGTTCAAAACTTATGATGAGTTCAAAAACACCTGGTACTACGAATGGAATGACCAAATACCATGGGTTTGGGATAAACCATGGGAATTTGAGCATATTAATCACACTTGTAACACTTTCCATTTCAAGGATGGAAGTAGTGAATGGCCAACCTGTGATTATAAGAATGATGGAACCTGTAATGGGGGAAGTATAATTGGAATGAAACGGGTTGGAAACGATGTATACTTTGAAGACGATGATTGGTATGAAAAAGTTGAAGACTGCCCACGTAAAGCAGAGGCTTTGCAAGAAAAAGGTAGAATCAACTACTTAAAAGAACTTAAGGGAGCATCGGACACTACTTTCTGGGAATGGGTGCATGGATAATTTGATGATTACACAAAGCTTAGTCAACGCTTACAATGGGAATTGAAAAGAGAGTGGGATGAGATTCAAGATTATTATCAATCCTTTAACGTGGTTAATTATGATCCCTCTGCTAATAACGATGAGTCGCATGGAGAATTGATTGATGAACTTGATGACTATTTGAATGAGGATCCTTATTTCAAGTTTGTTGATAAAGACGAAGAAGAATTCATCAAGAGAAAGTGTCGACTACTTGGGATCACTTATAATAAGCCACCCATGATTATTTCTGAAAAAATTAAAGTGATCAAATACTCTTTAGGACCTGATGAGGAATATGTTGCGACGAAGACCAAGGCATATATTAGATTAAGTCGAACAGAAGAAAATGTTGCGGAGCTATACGGGAAAATCTTTCGGATGAAAGAAGAAGGATGGCACGTAACAAGAACTAAATAAGGAGCTGAACGTGAGTCTAACTTGAAGACTCTGGAATAAAGACAAGTGCTGACCGGGAGACAACCCGGAGAATTTTTATATTCTATTCTGTGTCGATTCTGTCAGACCTGTAGAAGATACGGCGCATCTCCATCATAAGATGCGACGCATCGCCTGCACTGGTCATATCTTATTTTATTTTCTGCATTTTTATTTTTGACTTTAAAACTTTCTGTCAGTTTATTTAATGCGGCGCATCCCTGGTTAAGGATGCGACGCATCTTTTATTCTGATTCGTATTTATTCCAGGCTCGATACGGCATATCTTCTTCCATAAGATACGGCGTATCGACTGACCTGATGATTTTCATTTTAATTTTTTATGTTTTATTTTTACTAACTACTAATGTATTATGCAAGTTTGAACCTTCTTAACTCAGGTGTGTTAAAGTCTTAATGGTATTATAGATTCCTGCATTCTTGTGGATACATCATTTTTGAAGCTTAAACGTTCTCATCCACAAGAAAGTTGATTTTTGCTCTTATACGAATAATGGAGGATCATACCGAGCAAATCTCATGGGAGTTTTTCTGTTCTAATTCTTTTATTTTCCAGTTTTTAATCTTTGATACAAACAACGAGGACGTTGTTTAACTTAAGTGGGGGGATTGGAGAATTAGAACACTTACTTGTCCTAAACTTTTTCAAAATATGCTTAAAATGCGCTTAATATATTAAAATTTAAATTTTTTTAGCATGTTTTTGTTTAAAGTCTAAATTACATAGCTGCACACATAACCTTATTTTCAAAAATTGTGAACTTTTCAAAATTCACAAATCTATGAGTGTGCCGGTGACATGTAAACTTTAGAACTTGGCTTATATACTATTCGAGACCACCATAATAAGTATTATCTATATAATTGGAATGACTTGTATAAATTGGTAAATTTCTAGGATTACACCCAAATAGCCTTTATATGTTATGTGATATTAACTAACTACACTGGTTAGTTAACCCCCGTATAAACCTTTTGTTACTCTCACTTTTAGAGTAAGATACCCCTAGAAAAACACTCAGAGCCATTCCTTTCGTTTCTTACACCTTTGTTATAATGTTTCGTTACACCCTTATACCTTAGCTTACCCTGTAGATTAAAATCCGTGGTTGGTTAATTGCTTTAGGCAAAGTGTGTTTCCTTACATTACCTGTGTTCGCGTGCGTAATTCATTATCTTTGGTTGAGTCAGGAAATTGCACAATGCAATTGGTATGAAAGTAAATATTGTATATCTTTGAGTTTATTTTTCGTGTGTTTCACTACTTTCGCTATTACAGTTATTTCTGAAAGTATGAAGAGTATGGAAAAATTATCCGAAAAGAAAGTGATAGAAAAGTTGTGAAATTTTATACAATTATGTTGAATTCAAAAAAAAATAAAAAAAATAAAAAAAATCGAAAAAAAAATAGAAAAGAAAAAGAAAAAGAAAAAGTTGGAAGTTTGTTTTAACCAACTTATGTAAAGTTTTGTATTAAGTGGTCGATATCTCCACTAGTTGTTATATACTATACTTATGGATTGAATGGGAGTTGGCCGTTATGGGAACGCCAACTAAGGTTATTCTTTGATTGAGATCTTGTTGAGTATAATTCGTGTCTACCTAAAGCGTGTGTTTCAAGTGTTAAAGCGTGAGTTATTCAATGATATGAGTCTTATTCATGGGATGGTTGGGATAGTGATTAACCACACTTAGGATTTTAATTTATCTGTTTTGTTTATTTTTCATTTTACACCAATTTGTATCCCAAATATTATCCATACCCTATATCATTCTTTATCCAAACCTTTGATTTATTGAGATTAGGGATTTGAGCAATCTTAAGTATCGTAGTCGTGGATTCGGCTATGTATTTATGATTTTGTCGCCCTTTTTGATATAATATTATTGGTGAAGATTACTTGGTCCTATCTTTAGCCCATTCGAGTTAAGGATTTGAGCAATTGCAAGTATCGTGGTCGTGGATTCGATCATGTATTTGTGATTTTGTCGCCTTTTCTGGAATTTGAGATCGATAGAGATTAAGAAGAATGATTAACCCTTAACCAACAAACCCTTTTTACCGCTTTAGACTTGTTATTCCTTGGCTTTAGTGGGGGAGATGCGTATACTTGCCAAGCTTATGATAGAATATTCGTAACGACTGGACAGTTAAACGATTAGATTTGCTTATATCGAAATATTTTATTTTATTTCTAATTCGTTAAGTGTTTGGTTGTGCAATTATGACAAAACGAATACATGCTTAAATATAAAAATAAATCCTAATATCTTTTTGGATACATTTTCATAAAATTCATTCTAAGGTTTACTTGGGGACAAGTAAAGTTCAAGTGGGGGGATATTTGATGAACTCAAATAAGTACATTTTATCATTATCATTTATCCTATTTATTTGACTTGTTTTATTATATTATATAGGAGAATTGATACGTTAATGTTTACTTTTGTAATTCTCAGGTAAAAACAAGTATTATGTGAAACTTGGCGATTTTGGACTAATTATGGAGCAAAACAAGCAAGATGTTAAGAGTCTACTGAAATGTACAAGATCAAGATTATTCTGCTCCAGATACGCCGCAACATACTTCGTACATACGGCGCATCACTATCAAGATTTCACAAGCTACGATCCAAGATGGCAAAGGACATGCGCCGCATAGAGAAATGGAGTTACGCCGCATCTTCTGGCGGTGTACGAATATTCCTGAATATATTAATCTTGGACCCCACGCGAAGTTAAGTCAATGCGCCGCATCTACTTATCCTATGCGCCGCATCTAACCCTCAGACAGAAACTATAAATACCCCAAGACCAGATGAATTTGGAGAGTTTTTGTCAGACACGAAGCTTAACTCAGAAGAGAGACAGAAACCCTAAGCCGAATTCAGACGTATTAGCATCATAAGACACGCCCTGAACGAAGATACAAGAGCTGTAAGAAGGTCCTGCATGTATTCAATTCATTAAGTAGTTTTGTTTTATTGTATTAGTACACTTTAATTCATCAGGATTGATGGGCCGATTCCATGTGACAACGGAAAACCATGGGCACCCCTTAAAATTACTTTCCCATTAATTAAAGTTTATATGTTGATGTCTTTGGTGACTTTTATTAGTGCATTGATAACCTCTGTGTCTAGCTGAGCATTGCTTGGGTCTCCATGCCCCTTCCTCGCCTATTTATTCTATCGTTTCTAGGATAGTGGGATAGACATAACTGATCATTAAGGGTTTACTCGCCGATAAGATTAGAGCCAACGAGAAAGGGTTAATTATATACACTTCATATAAAACTAGCAATAAAACAAGTGACAAGCTACTTAATTATCAGGACAGGTCTTCTTATTGTCTCGAGTATCTATCTGTGTACGTGTGTGCTAATCGCTGATTCGTGCTCATTAGTTTAGTTTATATTTAATTATAACCAAACCGTGCCAGTCTCTCAGACTGAACCCCCTTGCGTTAGATTAGGTTGTATAGCTAACCTGGGATATTAAAATACTGATTAGAATAACTAGATAATACGTTCCACTCTTAGTGATCGACACTCTACTTACCATTATATTCATACTGACCGGGTACACTGCTCGTTAAAGTGTGTGTTTTATTGATAAGTTGGCTAAATATAAATTTAAAACTTGAGTAGGCATTAATACTGCTAAACCACAACGACACACTGTGGATATAAAAAATTATTGCAATACACGCACACATCAGTCTCCCACCCACATACGCTTCTAATCTCTGAATCTGCTCTCTGTATGTTTCGTCAATGTTATTAACAAATGTATTTGCCTGTCTGTACTATTTACGAAACCACTTTGCTTCGACTAAACATCCTTTTCTTCATCCTGTTTCAAAGTCGGAAATCATGACTCCAAGATCTTCACGTACATAGGTGAGTGTTCCATCGCTGAACTTGTGAATTTCTTTAAATTCCATGGATTTATTGCCAGTTTGATTTCTGCCAATGTAGATTACTCTGAACGGTATTTTAAGAACACTGTAGGTTGCTTCTTCGTCGATTCATGCATACGTGAGATTTTGTCTAATGAGGTTGAGCTTTTATTGATAAGTCTCTATGCCAAGTTGAGCGTCTTCGACCCGTGCCTTGATGATGGTGCTTCGGATGAACATGAGGATTGAGTTGATGACGCCATACTCGACATACCTTGGTAGATGTTGAAATTTGGCTTGAATTCTGAGCAGGTACAAGTCTTCAATATAGTTTAGGCTAAGACGCAGAATGTATAATTCCTTGAAAGAATACTGTTGACGGTCAGCTCTTTTCACTACCAACTCCTTCACAAATCCATCACCGTACATATGCTCTATTTAGGCTGAGACAACCGCTATGATCCGCAAGTGATTGAATACTTGTTTCTTCGAAGGTCACGACAACCTCCACTTGTAGAACCATTTCATGAGATGTGGCTTATGTTGTATCTCAAGTTCTGCATCATCCGCATATTCAGCTAGGTGGGTTCCGAATATGTAGAGAATATCTTCTTCGATTCCAAACTGGGTGTATCTTGCTCCTGGATATTTGGTGAGGGAGGCTGCATATTTTCTTTCACTTGTTGTTTTGGAAGTTAAGTAGTCGAAGTATTTGTTGAAGAAGTGACTGTCTGGGATCCTAGGGTTGTCAGGATGTCCGACTAAGGGAAGTGGTCTTGTGAAGTCGGTGTAAACAGAGGTTATTGGGTTGATGCTGGATTCCGGATTATACCAATCTAGTTGTTTAGTCATTGCTAAGGCTACTTGGTTGATGTTGTATTGAAATTCCGCAGCGTAGTGAACCGAGTTGCTTATGGTGTGAATCCATCTTTCCAGAGACACTTGACTTGTGCCAATGTTAGCTTTTGTGTCTTCATGACTTGTTTGGCTTTCTTCGTGAACTCTACAATAGGTCCATCTATAGTACTTCCTCTTCTAAAATTTCTGGATAGGCCTTTACTATTTTGATAAACCAATCATACTCGACCGTCTTGTTCTTTAGCCAATCTTTCATTGGAATTTCTGGAGGTGGATCTGGAATGATGAAGTCATCGTCATCATCATCATCCTGTGGAGGATTGTTATCTTGATCTAGTGAGTTAACTAGTGAGTGATCGGTTGTGGTAGTAGTTGGGTTTTCTGGTGCTGCATTTGATGATGAGCCGCCTGTTGTTCTTGGATGTTTCTGATCTTTGCGAGGTTCATGATCCTTATCATGATCATCCCGTCTTCGTCTTTTTCGCGCATCTTCTTTACACCCTCCTCCTTTTTGTTGTGCTTTCTTGATAGAGTTGACCAAAGCTTTCTTAAGTTCTTGTTCCTCTGATGTAGTTTCTGTGTCGGCTTCAATCAATTCTAGCATTTGACCATTTAGTTCTGACAGCGTTGGAGGTTTTGGTGGTACTGTTGTTATTGTGATTGGTGTGGTATGCATGAGCTTGTGTACAATTCCTTCCAACTTAATTTATACACCAGTTGAGTGCTAGAGGGAGTTCTTCTTCAATGGATCGCTTGGCTTCATCCGGAAAGTACTTGATTACCAAATCTTCCAATGTTTTCTCAATGTCCAGTTATGAGAAGGAATGTACCTCTTTCTGAAGATTCTGATGTTGTGTGGAGAGTTGGTTAATCTGTTGTTGTAGTGACAATCGAGACCTCTTCTTGTTAGCTATAGCAGCCACACATTTCACTTGAAGCATTCGCTGCCTGAGAGACCCTTTAGATTTTAAAGGTTTGGTTTTCGGTGATTCGGGTTGTTGGTGTTGTGGAGACTGTTGTACGAACATACCATCAACTCGTGGTGGTGTATTGTCGCACCCTCAAATCGGGTCGCAGCGGAAGAGTAATCCGGGGGTATGACGTTCATGGAATACAAAGTTACAGTTATATTGAACGACCTACATGAGTCGTTTTAAAAAAATAAATCATTTGATTTAATAATTCAACACAAGGTTCAAATACATAAATTGTCAAGTTACGCTGCGGAAAAGTAAAAATAGTTTTGAAATAACAATAAAGTCAAATGATGTAACAGCTGATGCATAGAAATCCTCGTGAGTGATGTCGCCAATGACGACTAGGGAAAATGGACTCCATGCAATGCCCACCATATAAGGTAGGAACTTGAGAAAATACATGCTAAAAAGGTCAACATAACGTTGCTGAGTCCATAGGTTTAAGTAAATAGTAATTACGGAACACAAGATTTCAGTACTTATGAAAACTACGACAAACATAATGCCATGAAAAACAAATACATACAATGCCCTAAGCTCATGACCCCGAAACTTAACGTACTAGTAATGCAATCAAGCATAGGTAATAACTGTGCCCCATGTAAGTGTTTGCCTGACACTAAGAAATAATACGAATGATATGCGTATATTTGACCGGTACTATGGTCAAGTTTGTGTGACCAACCTGGACGGGGGTGTTAACCCAAATAGATCTATTCACAACATCCGCGCTTACAAGTAATTAACGGTTTACAACATCCGAATGATATGCGTCCGTTTGACCGGTACTATGGTCAAGTTGGCGCGACTAACCTGTACGGGATTGTTAACCTAAATAGATCTATTGATGAACTCAAATAAGTACATTTTATTATCATCATTTATCCTATTTATTTGACTTGTTTTATTATATTATCTATGAGAATCGATACATTAATGTTTACTTTAGTGATTCTCAGGTAAAAACAAGCATTATGTGAAACTTGCCGATTTTGGATTAATTATGGAGCAAAACAAGCAAGATGTCAAAAGCCTACTGAAATCCAGAAGATCAAGCTCGTTCTACTCCAGATACGCCGCAATATACTTCTAACATACGGCGTATCACTATCAAGATTTCACAAGTTACAATCCAAGACAGCTAAAGTGCATGCGCCGCATACAAAGATCTAGACACGCCGCATCTGAAGACGGTGTACGAATATTCAAGAATATATTAATCTTGGACCCCACGCGAAGTTAAGTCAATGCGCCGCATCTATCAACTCTATGCGCCGCATCGATCCCTCAGACAGAAACTATAAATACCCCAAGGCCAGACGAATTTTGGGACACTAAGCTTTCGAAGACCATATAACCCTAGAGCCGAATTCAGACGACCAAGCAGCACAAGACACAACCTAAACGAAGATACAAGAGCTGTAAGAAGGTCCTGCATGTATTCAATTCATTAAGTAGTTTTGTTTTATTGTATTAGTACGCTTTAATTCATCAGGATTGATGGGCTTGTGTCATGTGACTACGGAAGATCATGCACTCCCCTTAATATTGCTTTCCCATTAATTAAAGTTTATATGTTGATGTCTTTGGTGACTTTTATTAGTGCATTGATAACCTCTGTGTCTAGCTGAGTCTTGCTTGGGTCGCCATGCCCCTTCCTCGCCTATTTGTTTTAGCGTCTCTTAAATAAATAGGATAGACATAAGTAATCATTAAGGGTTTACTCGCCGATAAGATTAGAGCCAACGAGAAAGGTTTAATTATATACACTTCATATAAAACTAGCAATAAAACAAGTGACAAGCTACTTAATTATCAGGACAGGTCTTCTTATTGTCTCAAGTATCTATTTGTGTACGTGTGTGCTAATCGCTGATTCGTGCTCATTAGTTTAGTTTTCTATTTAATCATAACCAAACCATGCCAGTCTCTCAGGCTGAAAACCCTCTTGCGTTAGATTAGGTTGTATAGCTAACTTAAGATATTAAAATACTTATTAGAATAACTAGATAATACGTTCCACTCTTAGTGATCGACACTCCACTTACCATTATATTCATACTGACCGGGTACACTGCTCGTTAAGTGTGTGTGTTATTGATAAGTCGGCTAAATATAAATTTAAAACTTGAGTAGGCATTAATACTGCTAAACCGCAACGACACCTCACGCGCATCAAGTTTTTGGCGCCGCTGCCGGGGAGTGAATTGTTATTATCTGTTAATTTGGTTAGTATTTTAATTAGGTTTTTCTTTTTTAATTTTTAGATTCTAACCACTAACCCTGTTATATATTAGATAGATTGCATTCATTGTATAATTTGCATATTTTCTGTTTTTGTGTGTCTTTATTTTCTGTAATTTTTGTTTCTTTTTGTTTGTTTTTTATTTTTGTTTTTCTTTTTTCTGTATTTTTCTGCATTCTGCTATCGTTGTACTGTGCTAATACAAACGATACGGCGCATCTGTTTTCACAGATACGGCGTATTGCGTTTAATTTTTATAAAATACAATGCGTTTAATAAATTCGAGTACGACGCATCTTTCCCCAAGATACGGCGTATTGTGTTTTTAATAAGAAATTTTTCTAAACCCTAACGCCATACGACGCATCTGTTTTAACAGATACGGCGTATTTTCTATTTAAATTAAAAACAGTTTTTCGAATTATTAAACAAAAGCGACACATTGATCTTTATCGATACGGCGCATCTGCTAAATCAAAAATCTTGTATTTTGAAACGTAACGAAAATACGGCGCATTTGCTTTTGTTAATACGACGCATTTAATTTTAATAAATATAATTGATTTTTGATAATTTAAACTTGATACGGCGCATTCTAATTCATAAGCGGTGTATCTGTTTTCTGAATAAAAGTCTGATTAAATTTTAACGTAATAAGATACGGCGTATCCAACTTTCTGAATACGGCGCATCGTTTGCAGATATCAGTAACTTTTATTTTTCTTATTCCCAAACGGAAAATATTCTAACTTACCCTTACACTAGGAAGTTTTTACTTTGAAATCTACCTGTCTTTAATTTTCAGGAACAATGTTCGATATTTTCCCCAACTGGTTCGGAAGACCCCAAAGAAACCTTACCATGGAAGAGTTTGCACTACTAATCGCTCAAGCAAATGAAAAAGAACATCATGAAGCAAGAAACTTTATTAATGAATTCAAAGGCAGTCATGAGCTGTTACTAAAGGAACAAAACAACATGATTAATGGATTGGCAATTGAAGTTCACCAATTGTCAACGGTGCTTAACAAGATTCTTTTGGTAAAACACGATTTGAAAGGGATTACTACTAGAGGCGGAAAGTCAACCTTTCAAATCGGAGAGACACCCGAGGATAACAGCACAAACAAGATTTCCCCTGAATCTATATCATCTGAGCAAGAGCAACCAAAAGAGACTAATCCAGAACCTGTGATTAGAGAAAAACCTTCTGTTGAACCTAAAAATCAACACTACCTATTATAATTTCGCCGGATTGGAATCTGCCTTTTGAACTAATGTGTGATGCTAGTGATTATGCTGTTGGAGCTGTACTTGGCCAAAAGATAGAAAAGAAATTTAAGCCAATTTATTATGCTAGCAAAACATTAAATAATGCCCAAGAACATTACACCACCACGGAAAAAGAACTTTTAGCAGTAGTTTTTGCATTCGATAAATTTAGGTCATATCTTATATTGTCAAAAACTATGGTTTACACTAACCATTCTGCTTTGAAGTATTTGTTCAATAAACAGGATGCCAAGCCAAGGCTTATTAGGTGGGTTTTATTGCTCCAAGGATTCGATATTGAAATTAAAGATAAAAAGGGTGCTGAGAATCTAGCTGCTGACCACTTATCTAGACATGAAAACCCTGATATGGAGGTGCTCGATGAAAGGGAAATCGCTGATGACTTTCCTGATGAACACCTTATGATGGTAAGAACTAAGAGCAATGATAATACACCATGGTATGCCGACTATATAAACTTTATTGTTGCAAATGAAATTCCAAAAGGGCTAACATCCGACGAGAAAAGAAGGTTTCTAACTCGCGCTAGTGAGTATATTTGGGATGAACCTTATGCCTTTAAATTATGTCCTGACAATATTATACGAAGATGCGTAGATGGAGATGATGTCCCAGCAATATTGGCACGTTGCCATTCAGGGCCGACGGGGGGACATCATGGTGCAATTATTACAAAAAGGAAAATCCTTGATGCAGGATTTTATTGGCCCACTATGCTGGATGATGCAAAAGCTTATATAAAAGGATGTGATGTGTGTCAACGATCCGGAAATATTACATCAAGAAACGAAATGCCGCAAAACTATATCCAAGTATGTGAAGTTTTCGACATATGGGGATTGGACTTCATGGGACCGTTTCCTGAATCTAAAGGTAATAAGTATATTTTGGTTGCTGTTGATTACGTATCAAAATGGGTCGAAGCGCAAGCGTTACCAACAAACGACAGCAAGGTAGTTCTTAAATTTTTGCAAAGTTTGTTCGCTAGGTTTGGAGTTCCTAAAGCATTGATTAGTGATAGGGGAACACACTTTTGTAATCACCATCTAGGAAGAGCTTTGCAACATTATGGAGTGTATCATAGGGTTTCCACTGCATACCATCCTCAATCCAATGGGCAAACTGAAGTAACCAATAGGGCTATAAAACGGATTCTAGAAAAAACGACTGGATATAATCCGAAAGGGTGGTCTGACAAGTTAAATGATGCTTTATAGGCATTTCGTACAGCCTATAAGACACCGACGGGATGCACTCCATTTCGTCTTGTATACGGAAAAGCATGCCACCTACCGTTCGAAATAGAACAAAGTGCATATTGGGCTTTGAAGAAATGTAACATGGATATGGAAGCTGCAACGAAGAACCGTTTCATGGAACTCAATGAACTCTACGAACTAAGAGATGAGGCCTACAGAAATACTAAGATCTACAAAGAAAGAACTAAAATATGGCATGACTCGAGGTTACATGGGGATAAAATGTTTACTATTGGAGAAAAAGTGCTGCTATTTAATTCTCGATTAAAGATGTATCCAGGTAAACTTAAATCAAGATGGACGGGTCCATTCGTTGTCAAGAAAGTGTATCCATATGGGACTATTGAAATATGCGATAAAAATGGTTATATATTCAAGGTAAACGGGCAACGAGTTAAAAAATACTTTGATAATAAAATGGAGGATACTGAGAACGAAGTGGTGGAGTTTGAACCCGAAGTATTAGAATAAGGAGCTGAACGTGAGTCTAACTTGAAGACTCTGGAATAAAGACAAGTGTTGACCGGGAGACAACCCGGAAGAAAATTTTTTAATTTTCTGTTCTGTGTCGAGTCTGTCAGACCTGCAGAAGATGCGGCGCATCTCCATCATAAGATGCGACGCATCACCTGCACTGGTCATATCTTATTTCATTTTCTGCATTTTATTTTTGACTTTAAAACTTTCTGTCAGTTTATTTAATGCGGCGCATCCCTGGTTAAGGATGCGACGCATCTTTTATTTTATTTCGTATTTATTCCAGGCTCGATATGGCGTATCGACTGACCTGATGATTTACAGTTTAATTTTTAGGTTTTATTTTTACTAACTACTAATGTATTATGCAAGTTTGAACCTTCTTAACTCAGGTGTGTTAAAGTCTAAATGGTATAATAGATTCCTGCATTTTTTTGTGGATACATCATCTATGAAGCTTAAACGTTCTAATCCACAAGAAAGTTGATTTTTGCTCTTATACGAATAATGGAGGATCATACCGAGCAAATCTCAGGGGAGTTTTTCTGTTCTAATTCTTTTATTTTCCAATTTTTAACCTTTGACACAAACAATGAGGACGTTGTTTAACTTAAGTGGGGGGATGGAGAATTAGAACACTTACTTGTCCTAAAACTTTTTCAAATATGCTTAAAATGCGCTTAATATATCAAAAGTTAAAATTTTTTAGCATGTTTTTGTTTAAAGTCTAAATTACATAACCGCACACATAACTCTATTCTTTCAAAAATATTAAAACTTTAGTGTGCTGGTGACTTGTAAACTTTAGAACTTGGCTTGTATACTATTCGAGACCACCATAATAAGTATTATCTATATAATTGGAGTGACTAGTCTAAATTGGTAAATTTCTAGGATTACACCCAAATAGCCTTTATATGTTATGTGATATTAACTAACTACACTGGTTAGTTAACCCCCGTATAAACCCTTTGTTACTCTCACTTTTAGAGTAAGATACCCCTAGAAAAACCCTCAGAGCCATTCCTTTCGTTTCTTACACCTTTGTTATAATGTTTCGATACACCCTTACACCTTAGCCTACCCTGTAGATTAAAATCCGTGGTTAATTGTTTTAAGCAAAGTGTGTTTCCTTACATTACCTGTGTTCGCGTGCGTAATTCATTATCTTTGGTTAGGTCGGGAAATGGCACAATGCAATTGGTATGAAAGTAAATATTGTATAACTTTTAGTTTATTTTTCGTGTGTTTGCTACTTTCACTATTACAGTTATTTCTGAAAGTATGAAGAGTATGGAAAAATTATCCGGAAAGATAGTGATAGTAAAGTTGTGAAATTTTACACATATATGTTGATGTCAAAAAAAAAAAAAAAAAAAAAAAAAAAAAAAAAATCGAAAAAAAAAATAGAAAAGAAAAAGAAAAAGGAAAAGTTGGAAGTTTGTTTTAACCAACTTATGTAAAGTTTTGTATTAAGTGGGAGATATCACCACTATTTGTTGTTGTATATTATATTTATGGATTGAATGGGAGTTGGCCGTTATGGGAACGCCAACTAAGGTTATTCTTTGATTTAGATTTTGTTGAGTATAATTCGTGTCTACCTAAAGCGTGTGTTTCAAGTGTTAAAGCGTGAGTTATTCAATGATATGAGTCTTATTCATGGGATGGTTGGGAAAGTGATTAACCACACTTAGGATTTTAATTTATCTGTTTTGTTTATTTTTCATTTTACACCAATTTGTATCCCAAATATTATCCATACCCTATATCATTCTTCATCCAAACCTTTGATTTATTGAGATTAGGGATTTGAGCAATCTTAAGTATCGTAGTCGTGGATTCGGCTATGTATTTATGATTTTGTCGCCCTTTTTGATATAATATTATTGGTGAAGATTACTTGGTCCTATCTTTAGCCTATTCGAGTTAAGGATTTGAGCAATTACAAGTATCGTGGTCATGGATTCGATCATGTATTTGTAATTTTGTCGCCTTTTCTGGAATAAGAGATCGATAGAGAATAAAAAGGATGATCAACCCTTAACCAACAAACCCTTTTTACCGCTTTAGACTTGTTATTCCTTGGCTTTAGTGGGGGAGATGCGTATACTTGCCAAGCCTATGATAGAATATTCGTCACGACTAAGCAACTAAACGATTTAGAATTGTTTTACATTAAAAATTATTTTGGTTTCTACTTCGTTAAGTGTTTGGTTGTGTGATTATGACAAAATGAATAAGTGCTTAAATATAAAAATAAATCCTAATATCTTTTAGGATACATTTTCATATGATTAATTCTAAGGTTTACTTGGGGACAAGTAAAGTTTAAGTGGGGGGATATTTGATGAACTCAAATAAGTACATTTTATTATCATCATTTATCCTATTTATTTGACTTGTTTTATTATATTATCTATGAGAATCGATACATTAATGTTTACTTTAGTGATTCTCAGGTAAAAACAAGCATTATGTGAAATTTGGCGATTTTGGATTAATTATGGAGCAAAACAAGCAAGACGTCAAAAGCCTACTGAAATCCAGAAGATCAAGCTCGTTCTACTCCAGATACGCCGAAATATACTTCTAACATACGGCGTATCACTATCAAGATTTCACAAGTTACAATCCAAGACAGCTAAAGTACATGCGCCACATACAATGATCAAGATACGCCGCATCTGAAGACGGTGTACGAATATTCCAGAATATATTAATCTTGGACCCCACGCAAAGTTAAGTCAATGCGCCGCATCTATCAACTCTATGCGCCGCATCGATCCCTCAGACAGAAACTATAAATACCCCAAGGCCAGACGAATTTTGGGACACTAAGCTTTCGAAGACCATATAACCCTAGAGCCGAATTCAGACGACCAAGCAGCACAAGACACAACCTTAACGAAGATACAAGAGCTGTAAGAAGGTCCTGCATGTATTCAATTCATTAAGTAGTTTTGTTTTATTGTATTAGTACGCTTTAATTCATCAGGATTGATGGGCTTGTGTCATGTGACTACGAAAGATCATGCACTCCCCTTAATATTGCTTTCCCATTAATTAAAGTTTATATGTTGATGTCTTTGGTGACTTTTATTAGTGCATTGATAACCTCTGTGTCTAGCTGAGTCTTGCTTGGGTCGCCATGCCCCTTCCTCGCCTATTTGTTTTAGCGTCTCTTAAATAAATAGGATAGACATAAGTAATCATTAAGGGTTTACTCGCCGATAAGATTAGAGCCAACGAGAAAGGTTTAATTATATACACTTCATATAAAACTAGCAATAAAACAAGTGACAAGCTACTTAATTATCAGGACAGGTCTTCTTATTGTCTCAAGTATCTATCTGTGTACGTGTGTGCTAATCGCTGATTCGTGCTCATTAGTTTAGTTTTCTATTTAATCATAACCAAACCGTGCCAGTCTCTCAGGCTGAAAACCCCCTTGCGTTAGATTACGTTGTATAGCTAACTTAAGATATTAAAATACTGATTATAATAACTAGATAATACGTTCCACTCTTAGTGATCGAAACTCTACTTACCATTATATTCATACTGACCGGATACACTGCTCGTTAAGTGTGTGTGTTATTGATAAGTCGGCTAAATATAAATTTAAAACTTGAGTAGGCATTAATACTGCTAAACCGCAACGACACATCACGCGCATCATCTATTCACAACATCCACTCTTACAAGTAATTAACGGTTCATGATATGTAGGGGACATAAGTGGCGTACTAGGTAACTTAGGCATTGTAACAGTTTTTGTACGCATGGCCGCATAAAAGTAATTAAGCAATGTATTCTCACCCCGAGAGTTTAGAAATATTGTAAAAGAATAAAAATAGGGCTATGGAAACTCATCTCAGGTAGGATAGTGATCTGGTAATGAATTAGTCAGGCAACGAAAGGTAATAACTCCGGTAGGCAACCTAGTTAAGTGTGGGTTTATCTTAGTGCGGTATTTTATGAAGTCTGAGTATGCAAATGAATGTTTGAAAACATTGTATCACCATGACACATTGTGCTTGTGTTTTATGAGTTAGAAGAAACATTTTATCTTTTTTTTAGTTTTCATCTTTTTGTCGGGTTTTTGTTGGGTTTTCGTCTTTTTGTCGGGTTTTCGTCTTTTGGTCGGGTTAAGTGTGGGTTTATCTATTTTGACTCTTTTATGGAAAATACTCATTTATTCTTAAATATAACTATTTTTACAAAAATAAGTCAAGTATTATAATTCTAGCGAAAATTCGACATGACGCGTTCGTAAATCTTGATTTTTCCATTTTCACCTATTTCGATACTAATGATTTTGTAAACTACTTATAGTTTATTAAAACTTAGTTTCACTATTAGTGTAGTTTTTATGAAAGATATAGTTTCCGTCGCAATCTTCAAAATAGCATAACTTTCTAGTTTTAATTCCGTTTTTAGTGGTTCAAGCGACCACGTTTTCATTATAAAGTATATTTTATATTTTTCTATCCTATTGTTGAAAACTATAAGCTCATTTGTCCAGTTTTTCGGTATTGGGAAAGCTATGTCCAAAAATGTGTCTTATAACCTTTAAGCTACGTGTTTAGCCGCAAATACAACACCGAACTAGTCCTAGACCTCTTCCACCAATATTTATCAATTCCTTAACAACCAACAACTTCCAACTATCCTAGTTTATCTCATCCACCAATTTATAACATAATATAGCAATAAACCCTAATTAAACCGCAAATCTTACACAAGTTAACTTTGTACACAATTTTAAGCACAACAAGACAAACATAATATGGTGATACATATTTCGAAAGGATTTTATATATGGGTCGTTTTATATATGCTTATACACTTAGGGTTTCAAAAGTTTACTTTTGATTTAACAAAATCGATTTGTACTTTTAAAAACTACATGTTTTGATTAGTAAGAAAGTACAAGTTATTTCTGTAAAAGAGGACTTACAAGTTGAAGTATGAAAATTTAGATCTAGTGCAAGAGTGAACCAAACCTTGGGTAAAAACTCAAGTATGATGACCCAAAACACCAAATGTAGGCTTCTTAGTAACCAAATCTTCAAGATCAGTCAAGAAAAAGAAAAAGTGTGTGGGGGTTTGTGGTGTACGACGGCAACAAGAAGAGAGGAAGCAAGAGTTGGTGATTTTTATGTTGTGAATGAAATGATAAGCATTTCTAGGAATTGAAGCATACATGATACCAAACTAAGCCCTAAAGAGTACATAAATGGTTTAACCAAGATTGGTAACCTTTGGCTTGGTGTGGGTAGTCCTTGTGGGACGTACATGTATGACACATGGGGGGGGGGGATCACCAACTTTGGCCACATGAGTTGAAAATGCTCATGTAGTACTAATTTTAGACATTATTTAAGACATAATGGGGCTTAACAAGTGGTATTCGGTTATGGCATGTCACATGGGACAATTTCATGTAATTTACACTTATAAATGTGTAGCGGTGTGAGCTATGATTAATTGCTTGGTCGGTTGGTTCTAAAATCGTGCACGCGTGACCTAAAATGCACTTTATGCACGTTTATTGAAAGACTCGTAATGTTAGACCCGTTTCGCGAGTACAACTAGACCCCACTCTAGATGAGTTGAATAAGGCTTGTTGTGATTGGTTAGTCAATGAAAGTTACATTGTAGTGAAACCAGATAGACAAAGTATAGTATAATGTGGTTATGGAAAGTATCATGTGTCACATATATAATGAAAATATACTTGAGGGACTTAAGTTGTAATGTGTTAAATAAGTTATAAGTGTTGAGTGGCTAAAGTAGAAGAGAATAGGACTTGGGGGACCATTGTTGCCATTTGGGAAAACTTTAAACTAACAAAGGGTTAGATAGTCCATGAATCTTCTAGTAGCTCATTTGGATAAGTTTTATGTGGGTGTGTGTGTGGGTGTCGGCTCAAGAGAAGAAGAAAAGGAGGGAAACCATGAGCTTGATGCTTGAAGGTTCTTGTGATGAAGACGATGATCATATATCAAGAAGAAAAGCCTTAACTAAGTCTTTATACAAGTAAGTAATCTCATTTGAGTATTTGGATAAAGTAGAGTTTATGGAGGGTCTTGGATATATGATCAAGGTGATGATCATATAAGGATTTGGAGTGTGTTATTAGGTTGTTTAACCTTTGTCTTTGTTATGGCTTATTAACTTAATGAGTATTGTAATTAATATGGCTTAGGAAGTATAAAGAAGAAGATGATGATGATGATGATGATGATGATGATGATGATGATGATGATGTTGATTATTAGGGTTGGTAACTAGCTTGGATTGAAGGTAAGTAACTTGCACTAAAACATATGTTATATGTGTATTTATCATATATGTATTATGATTCTGTAAGAGCATAAGTCTTTGAATTAGAAATGGTTGTAAATTTGGAAATGATGGCTAGTGAATTTGGATTAAGAGTATATTAATATGATCAAATATTGCCCTAAATCGTTTCTTTTTGCATTTTAGGTACTTGGGACGGAAAATATGGAAATGGGCACATTTATGGCTTATTTGGATGAAAAAGTGAAGAAAACGATGAAGTCGCAAAATTTGGTCAGATAAGGGAATCTGACGGCGTCACACATTACTAAGTGACGCCGTCACTTGTTACTGAAGATGGATTTTTGGTGGAAGATTAACAAGCGATGCCTCAGTTAAATTTGAAGAACCTACAACCTGACGGCGTCAGGTGGAATTGAAGACCAAAGTCACGTACAAAGTTAACAAGAGACGGCCCAAAAGATTTAACAAAGGATGGCGTCAGAGATCCTAAGTGACGCCGTCATGAGTTGTAAAACTCGTTGTGGGTTACAATAATCCGCATCAAAAATAGTAGCAAAGTTGTAATTTAGTTTGTGATTTAGTAGCAAAGCAGTTCATAGGGTGACAGCAAAATAGTTTGTAAAGTAACGGTGACACAGTTTGTAAGGTAATAGTAACGCAATTTTATAGTTTTAATCAGACAGTGGTTAAAGCAGCTCACAGGGGAGCTAAATAGTTTATAAGATGATAGCAAAACTTGTAGGATAGTTGTAACATAGTTTACCAAAATACTAGTGAAGTCATTTGTTGGTTTATGAAATAGTAGTAGGGTAACGAATTGGTTTATTACATAATAATATAGTTTGTAAAATGTTTTGTGAAATAGTTTATAAGACAATAGGAAAACCATTCATTGTTTATAGAATAGAAGTAAGGTCACAAATTTTTATTTTTATGAATACAGTAGTAAAATAGTTCGTAGGATGACTGCAAAATGGCTTGTAAGATAACTGCAAATAGTTTGTATGTTAATAGCAACACAGTTTATTATTTTATAAGTGGGTAGAAAGGTAGACAACTGGTTTATGATATGAACACAAATAGTCAAAAATGATAACAAATTGGTTTGTTAGATGGTAGTAAAATAAGTGGTGCAACGGGCGATGATTGACACATCTAGTTGAGATAAGATTGCAGACGGTCGTGAGTCAAATAAGCTTACAACTCGGGATAACGTACACCAAATCCATACAATACGACGAGGTTCGCAGAAAGGTACTTATGAAATCTTACAAGAATATAAATTAAAAGAGTCCAAAATTAGGTCTTATTATGAAAGTTAGGGAACTCTCTCTTCAGACATCTTCATCACTCGCAACATTGTTAGGATCCTGGCTGCTAGAAAAAGATTGGTGTGATGAATAGGCTCTCGAGTGATTGAAAGAACCCGAGCAGCAGCAGTAGAGGAACTCTCACCTAACTTGAAGGTACTCGGAGTACCCCACTCGTCTCTACAGCCACTAAGTGTCGGCAGGATAAACGACCAACAATGGGCATCGACCCTCTTGCGTGGTCCAGAACATGTAGCAACCTCGGCAGCGGCCTTGGCATATGGGTCATGGGGTGATCGAGATAAAGTGAAGCAAATCCTCTTACGAGGAGGCAAAGCATCAGAAACTGGTCTAGATAATGATGAAGGAGGTGTAGTAGTAGTCTGGTGGTAGGTAAAAGGTGGTGGTGGTAGTGGGGATGATGGTGGTGGTGGTGATGAAGGTGATGAAGGCTAATGAAAAGGAGTAGAAGGTGATGATGACATACCAGTCAAAGGATATACCGATTTTTGGTAGTCTGGATCCGGAGTACCTCATTAGGGTGTACTCGGTAAGGACATCCAAAGGGTATCGCCTGTCCAGGGAGAATAACAGGAAATCACCCTGGGCGGCGTCTAGGTAGGGATGGAGAAATTGGTGGAGTAAGGGCGACTTCACCCTCCTTAAAGGGCTCGGTCTCCGCTGAAGTATCACCAAGGTGCAAGAGCTGGAACAGTAGGTGGTATAGGAACAGTATTGGATGACGAGGTGTCCTGGACCACTGAGTCAGCAGTGATCATGATGAGATGAGAAGAGGTAGACATGACTTTATAACAACCCGACATAAAATAAATGTAAATAACTCGCATAAAGTAAGTAAATAGAAACATGTATAGTAAGTGTGCACATATAAACTCATGGTCAAGTGTTAGGTCATAGTGGTTATAGTCTAGGGTCTATGATACAACCTAGTTCACTATAACCTTAGCTCTGATACCAATCTGTCGCACCCCCAAATCGGGTCTGTTAATACAAATATCGTCCTAAAAACTTTATTTATATTTTACGATCTTTGCTATATTTTGTTAATGAAAATTATAAAGTTTATCTTTAGCAAAGCATAAATATAAGTTAAAGTCTTTTACATTTATAGTAATAAGCTTTTAAAACTCATCATATACATGCTACATGACCACTAGGATACATATTACATACATATATACATTTACATTATTTACATTTTAATTCTTAAAATGGAAATATGTTCATGACATCATTGCATACATGATTTGGATATCTTTAGGATATCTTGTAGATTTAGTAAATATTTTGGAAAGATCTTCAAGCAAAGAATTGGATTGTGTAAGATCTTGGCAAGATTTGAAAAGATATGTGAAGATTTAGCTGTCAGGTGCCAGCAGAACCAAACAGCATAAAGGGCGGACCCCTGGAATTGGTTCCGCCAAATCCGTGGACTATTTGATCAGTTTACCTATAAATAGCAAGCTGATCATTCAAGTTCACTCATCACTCATATAGCATAAATTACATATACATTCTTTCATACATTACTAACCCATTCATTCATTCATTTCATTTGTAGTGATCTTTCTTTTGTAGCAAAGAGATAAAGCATCAAGGTTCAACCTACTATTGCAAACCAGTTAGAATAGTCACTATGTGATTTAGTTGTAGTTCACACATTATTGTTATACCAAACATTCAGTAGTGATCGGTTAGTGATTTAGTCCTCAAAACACAGAGAGTGTCGGGAGTGGTTGTACCCTTGTAAAGAACTCGGTATCTAGCTTAGTACCGGAAAAAGTGTAAGTGACGTTAGGTTGGTTCTACCTCGAACTAGGACTCGGTATTTAGCTTTGTACCGGATAAAGAGTAAGCGACGTGTAATGGTTTTCTCCGCCTAGAAGGGAGCTTGTTTCTTAGTGAAGAAAAACTCTCGAGTTAGAGGCTCGAGGAGTGGAGTAGGGCAAGGAAGAGAGTCCATGTAGACCGAACCACTATAAACATCCGTGTTGTGGTTTGATTGTTTCTTTCCTTACTTGCTTTACTTATATTGCTTGATTGTTTGCATTAAGTTAAAATCACGTTAAGTACTCAAAGCGAATTAATTTTAAAATGGTAAAAACTATTCAACCCCCTTCTAGTTTTCTAAAATTGGCATCAGAGCTACGTCATTCATGATTTTCAAAATATATTGTATTTTAAAACTTGAAACGATCAATGGATTTTGAAAACTACAAAGAAGGGCAATCTATGCAAAGACCACCACTATTTGAAGCAAATAGTTTTATATATTGGAAAAATCACTTTGAAAATTATGTGAACTCAAAGGATATAGATCTATGGTACATCATTGTAGAAGGTGACCATAAACCCATAATTAAGGATATATCAAGCGGTCGGGATGAGGATACTTCTCTTACTCGTCACAGTGATGAGCAAAAGAAATTAATTGCCAAAAATAATGAAGCTAAAATGATGCTTTATAATGCTTTACCTAGGAAAGAATATAAAAGAGTATTTATGTATAAAACTGCTAAAGATATTTGGCAATCCTTAATTATCACTCATCAAGGGAACTCACAAGTAAAGGATAATAAAATTGATCTTCTTGTTCAATAATATGAATAATTTGTTATCCCTGAAGATGAGACCATTGATAGTGCATTTGCTAGGTTTAATACTATTGTTACTTCTCTTAAAGCACTTGACGATTCTTTTTCTAGTAAGAACTTTGTCAGGAAATTTCTTTGAGCACTTTATCCGAAGTGGAGAGCAAAGGTGACGGCCATTGAAGAATCGAAGGATCTTTCAAGCATGCCACTTGACGAGCTCATAGGAAATCTCAAAGTTCATGAGATGGTGATGGAAAAAGATTCAGAGATAGTCAAAGGCAAAAAGGAAAAGATCAAGTCCATTGCCTTAAAAGCTAGGAGTCAAGTGATGATGAATAGTCTAGTTCAGGTAGTGAAGACGAAGAGTATGCCATGGCCGTAAGAGATTTCAAGAAATTCTTCAGAAGACGGGGAAAGTTTGTTAGACAACCTCGAGAAGAAAAGAAATCCTTCTAGAAAGACCATGATGATAAGAAAG